>OY720639.1:125699368-126899368 GCA_963169105.1 Ceriagrion tenellum
AGGCCAACGGTTTGTGGGGGTAGCGTGTCGGAGGAGTCTGAGGGTGCGGGGGAGTGATGGCGGGTGGGATGCAGGAAAAAAGTTTTTTTTTTTATATTCCTCCATTCCCGCTAACCCCTTCTTCTTCCCCTAGGGGTGCGGCTTCAAGGGGTGGCAGGAGGGGGACGAGAGTCTCCCACGTCAAGCAGCAAGGGTTGCAGGGGTTGCTCCGGGAATACACGGCGTTGGTGGGTGAATCGGGAAATAGAATAAAAATAAAAGTGCCGCCAGGGACTCTGGTTAGAAGAATGTTCGGGGGATGGTGGGCGAAGAGAGTGGAATGGAGAGGGAGAGAGAAAGATAAATGGATGGAAGGAGGGAGTGGGAATGATGCCGGAGGAAACAAATAGGTTGAAAGGAATGAATGATAAATATGTCCCCTACTGTTTCACCCACCAAGAGACGGGACGTACGTGACGGGACTGGGATAACGACCAGGTTTTGGTCCCTTTAAAAATGTTTTGCTCATAAAAAATTGTTTTGTCAGCTGTTGGGACTCTAAGGTTGGCATTTTTGATGCACGCACGGTAATCTAATTTTTCAGAAAAAAGCAAGGGCTTCGTGTGGAATAATTAGTATTATTTTTCTATTCATTTCACAAGAATTGCAATTTCAATTTGCATGTCGCACAATTTAACGATTTTTTTACCGCGCCTGAATATTTTATGCCCTTTTTCTATGGTCAAAATCAGTTGATTATTAAACGTCTACATGTTTAAATTAGTCACTGTTAAAATGTATTTGAACGACCTTATTTTAGCAAACTATCCAGTATTAACTCACATAATTTCTATTTGTGAAGTTCAGAGAGAAGCCTTTAATGTAAATATAAATGGCGCAATATATGATGCATGTTCAACACGTTTCCCAGGTGGATATCCCTGGTACATAACAAAGTTATTTTATGTCATTGAAATAAAGCTACGGATATATATATAAATATTCACAAAAGAGATTTGTATTGGGTGTCATAAAAATGTCAAATTTATTCTATGATTATATAGCTAAACTAAAGGGCCTCAAGCAATGAAAAATCCTAGGAATTCAATTAATTTGTTTAACAAACGATGGAAATTCTCAAAAAACTTTATCCTCATTTGAGGCCACTGCTTTAATGTCTATAAAAGTCATAATAGTGCATTAAACAAACCAGATTGCACATACAAATGAATTCATCATTAAAAATTCCAAGAGGGAGAATCTTTTAAGGGATATGATTAGCCTGCACTTGGATTCGGTACCAAATATTAATCCATCGCCATTAAAGCATAAGATGAAGACAATTTGATGGTGATTATCATATCCGCGTTTCCTATTATTCCTTTTAATATTTCAGCTTTTCTTTGAAGATTTTGAATTTAAAATATATTCCATAAAAAAGCCGAAGGAGAATTTTAAACCACGATATAGAAGGCTAGCTTTAGAAAGTGAATGAATTTTAGAGGCAGTCTTTAAGGAGGAATCTTCGATGAGGAAGTTTCCAAGGCAGCAGGGGGTTAAGAGTTGTTCGAGGCGACGCCTGCTTTCTTCTGCTTCTTCTCGTGCTCCCCTCCTTCCATGCCCGCGTCTCCCTCAAGAGGAACTCCTCCACCCACGTTTCCCCCCCTTTCTCCGCCACCCGCTCCTCGCCCACCCCCCTAGCCCTCTACTCAAACTCTCCGACTTAATGAACCACCACCGAGGCACTCAGATATGGAGATTGCTGGACCCCTCAATTTTCTCCTTTTGCGACGAAATAGAATGCTTAACGGAGATATCTAAGGCGTAGGACGCTGAGGCCAATTATGGACCTCGGGAGGTGGGGACGGTTTCAAGCCGCTCCTTTTCCTCATCTAGAAAACATCCCGGGCAAAATAAGTTTCGATCGATATTCGCGTTGGTGTCAGGTTCATATTAAGATTTTTTTCAGGGAAACGGCCATCGAATTTTTTTCTCGGAGCTACAAGCTCTGGAAGCTACGTTTTTTAATTTTTTTGAGAAGATATTATTGAATGAAATTATGGTCTGCCTTTATTTT
Organism: Ceriagrion tenellum; assembly: GCA_963169105.1. Lineage (NCBI taxonomy): Eukaryota > Metazoa > Arthropoda > Insecta > Odonata > Coenagrionidae > Ceriagrion > Ceriagrion tenellum. The sequence continues at coordinate 125,701,425 of OY720639.1, forward strand.
TAGAGGATTTACAAGGTTATAAGTCGGTAGTGAATCCAGAAAGTGAATAATTAATTAAAATGTTCTCAGTAAAATTAAATTAAGCTATTTTTGCTAATTATGAGTTCTAAGTTTACTTTTAATGACGCATAGCTGCTGATATTGCCCTTTTAAACTGAAAACGATGCGCTAATACCACCTACCTAGGCTAGTTGCAATGATTATTGATTAGTATTTAGTTAATCTACATTATTAAACCAGATAAACATAACTATTTCAATTAACGAATATGAACGATTATGAAATTATCCTCATAAAACATGACTGCTTGAAATATTCGCGAAAGCAAGAAGAATGGACGGACAGATGGCAGTTTTTTCTTTAACCACTCTGAATTGTAAATATCCTCCTAATGTTAATTAAAATCCACACCTGAATTAATCAAAATTGTAAGGAGTCAAAAAATGTAAAATATCACAGGCGTTAACAATCTCATAAAATCATCTTGACGGAAATGTGTAGCATTATTCTTAGAGAAAATGGGTAATACCTTTGAATTTCCATTGTCATAGAAACATAAAAGCATCAATATGTTAAAGATAATTTATTAAATTCACTTTATGGTTCCATTCTATTTGCCTGACTCCCTTTCCTATCCCATGTATGATCTGTGGACTCTATACAATAACATTGCCGATGCATAGTAAACCGGTCTATCTACATTCTTGAAATTGCTGTGCAGTTCGTTTCGGCGCTCTTTTGTCATATGTTCCTTATACATTTTATTAATATTGGCTTAAATTTCAGCCATTCACGTCTGTACTTTTACTTATTAATTCTTGTGTGAACGTCGTGGGGAGTAACACAACAAAACACCATCTTGAAGCTTATTAATGCCCGCATTCCAATGGACAGTGCACAGTACTGATGGGCGAAGGAAGATATCCTAAGAGGTACTGCAACACCACCGTTCACGTTTGACACATTTTGTGCATAGACTTCAGGATAGAACCAATATGTACACTGAGCCCTCTTATAGAGGTTAAGGTCCCTGAGATCGTCGCGTCCTTTGTAAATAATATCGTGCTATATGAAACCAATATGAGACGGGGGATGCTGGCTTCCGTTCCTCCGTCTATACACATAATCTTTTATTTTGCCGCATTACCATAAGTTCGTATTGCATGAAATAATTGTATAGTTGTACAACCTTGGCCAGAGCTCTTACCGTATTTTACTTGGAAAAGCTTCCAATTGAATCGAAGACTAATTAAAAGAAGAAGTTTTTTCTTCAATAATTCATTCAATTAGTTTCAATCAAATTGCTAGGTTGTCTTTCCAAGAAAATAGTTTTAATAATGTTATTTTACACGATATTATATGCGCAGCTTTTAATGAGCCCATGGAGAATGGAATAATCAACTGTTGCTGCAGACGGGGCGCTATCTATAGGCTGAAATTAACATTAAATTTTGACCTTTTGGGCTTTCCCAGAACAGTGGGCATAGAAAGTGGAGACGGGCGTCACTTATAACGAGAATATGTTACGGAAATTGAACGAATCGTACAAAAAGTATTTGCTTACCAAGAAAATGTAAACATAAATTCGTGAATTGCAGCAAAATTAGGCATAATTCAATTTACATTCCAAGTAAGAACTGAAAGCAATAAAAAGCCTGGAAAAACTGAGACATATTTGAGTACTAAAGAAACGTAAAAGGGTTTCTGTCAGACTGCAATCTTTGGTCCAAAAGGCTCGCAGAACACGCGTAATGAAACTTCCAACACATGGATAAGTTGCCACTACTAATGCAGAGCAAAAGATAACGCTAGCTTATCGTAAAAGTATGGTCGCAGTTACTGTCATGGAGTATAATCTAATGTACTCACTATCTGGTTTCAATTCGATATATTTTCTACTACGACATTGTACCGATTCCTTAATTCCAGGTAGCTGATGATAATGGCACGAGACCTACGCGTTTGATTTAATCGTGGAATATATAACTGCGTCTTACCGATTGGAGCGACCGCGTCTTGTAAAATTTTGTCTCGTGAGACCGCACCATATGAGGGTCCTGTTATACCCCAACCATCCACTTTCTACCAGTAAGTGTAAGATACTGTCACGTTACCAAAAGTCTCTAAAGGAAATCTAGAAAATAATTTTGCTCCGTCAAACAGTCATGCCAATTGTGTAACTAGTTATTTAATAAAACGTTTCATTCAATAAAACTAGTTATTCAATGAATCAAATAAGTGTTTATTGTGCAATGCTTGGAATCAGGGTCAAAAAAATGTCTTCTACGTTGAGGATGTTTTTTTACATTTCTCCATGCATTCATATCATTCACAAATTTATCTCATTCAATATTTAAATTTCAAGTACAAGGAAGGACTTGAGTAATGAATTTGTACTAATGAGAAAATTAATCGTGTTAAAGTGAAAAAAGTTCTTATTTGCATCGAGGGGAGATCGGGTACCTTTTCATTTTTATTCATTTTACTCATTTTTGAGGTGATGGGTTGACTTCCACAATATTTTATTTTTCTGATAGCAGAAAATAAGGACTTAATTCCTGAAATAAAGCTAAAATATACACCTAAATTGTCACCTTACGTATTATTTATTTTCCTCTATCTTCCATGAAAAAATTGTATTGAAGAAGAGAATTTATGGCAGATTTGTGTGACTAACAAAATAAATAAGTTTGAGAAGTACTTACTACACCTTATAACAAAATAAGCAGTTTCATTACTTTTAATTTGTTTACCATTCACTTATTTGCGTATTTCTATGCATGATTAGTCACCTTTTCCCTTATTTAGGAACAAAAGATGTGGAAGAATGTGAAACATCACAATATTTTGCTATCTTAATTATTTTACTATGTGCTGATATTATGTACATTGTATTAGCCCCTCCGATTATATCTATAGGAAGTAGTGCACTACTCATAAAGAATTTGAATTTTTCGATGATTTTTTCAATGACAGTTTTTCTTTTCATGTCTTAATAAATCCATTGCTTTGAATAACGCTTATTGCATAGCTAGAATTCTCTAAATATAGAAATAAGATATAAAGAATACTTTTTTAATTAGAGTCACTTAACATAGATCGTAAAATATAAAAGTTAAATGCATTAAAGAAAAGCTATTTTTTTATTCAACTATGTTACTTATACCCTAATGGCACATGACAAATGCTTGCATGTTTTTAACATTTTTACTGAGCAGATTCGATCACCATTGCCTATGTGCGTAGAGCTAAGCTCTGTGGTGCAACGTCAATGAAATTCCTGGAATACATGGCCGATACTAGACAATAGGCACAACAGTGACACTGGAGAGGCATCCTAACGCACATTGAGTTTCTCACCCATGGAACAGAGGACACAATAGAGATAAATAGAAGCAATGCGGACTATGCAATGAAAATATTCACACGGTGGTGGCTGTTTCATCAATCATCACTTCCTATCTTATACGCGAGTGATGTAATGGGGGCATGGGTTTAATTAAGACATTTATTAGTTTTAGATTTTTTCCTGCATGTAAATACTGTGTGGTGATAATTTGTAAATATATTCATGAGTGAAAACCTTAAAACATATAACTAAAATAATTTGCTGTGTAAAATGAATTTAAATGGACAGTGAAAATTCCCATTTTTGTGATGAACGTGTGGTTTTAGTTGCTAGACCATTGGCACCCAAAATGAAGAGGAAAGACTTGAATTCCAGCATTGGTGGGTATTCATCAGATGATATTCTATCCCAGCTTGAGTCCTATAACGAGACAAATTACATTGTGTCTCCGTCGAATGAAACATTAAATTTCATTTCCCTAGTCCCCTTGCGCAAAGAGTATGCAGACGCAATTGTATTTGGAATTCCACCTACATTCCTTGGATAGACCTTATTCTGTAATTCTTCGCGTTAATACGACCTTAAATAGACATATGCAGTCGGTTGTAATAATATTAAATATACCAGAGTTTTTTTTTTCATTTCCATATTCATAAAAAATAAATGTTATAAAATAATTTAAGGCCATTGATCTTCAAACTAAGGTTTTAATGTGTACACCAATGAACTAACCGGTAGAATAATATTATATATGTATGAAATAAATGTGTGTGAGGCATCAATCGACCTGACACATTGCTCATGGAACAGATTAATTGCTAACGCCAGCTACAGCGGATAACCTAAAAGTCTAAATGATGCATTCGTTAAATTGACGAGGAATTCGCTTCAATAATTTTACTGACATACGTTTTTGTAACAGTTTTTCGTAATGTTGGTCACTGAAAATGTTGTTTTTTGAAACCACGATTCTCTTTTTTTAATGCATGTTGTCAGGCACCTTTCTAATATTTCATTTATTGCTATGAATTAGGACTGATTTACCTTTTCTAAAAATGAAATTTTTAGCATTCTATTGGGTAACAATGGAAATCACTTAAATATTGATAGGCAATCGCAGTGGTCTATTTGTTACTGAATAATAAGTGTCTAATATGAATTATTCATTCGAATTTTGTTGCCATATTTTTTTGCAATTAGATTATTATGAACATATTGAAATTAAGATGAAGTAATAATGTTTTTAAATAATTAATTCATTTCTTGATGATTACATAATCAGTGTGATAGTCTTGTTGTCCTTTAAAGCGCCATTCATCCTTAAAATTAATAGCTATCTTGAAGTATCGGTTTTTAAACAGTCCTTAACGGGTGCTTAATATTACGCATACATGTTCAATTATTTCAGTAAGATACTTAAAATTATAGTGTAAAAAATTATTAAGGTAAATTAAATTAAAAAATCATTGTTATATTTTGTCTTTGTTTCTAAGTTACACACTGAAATATTTCTTTATTAATAATAGCAATATTAACATATAAATACATTAACTTTTTTATGCTATCTTTTTTTCTCTTTAGGTTAATTTTGTATATTTTTAGCTGAAATTTTAGTTATCAATTCGTATGTATAAGTCGATTGATATGCTCAGTGTAGCAAATATTTCAACACAGTTTTACACTCATCATTCAGGGATTATGCCGAGTCCGACATGTCCTATATTGCCAAGCATTTAGAGCAAGCATTATGCTAGAGCGATAATTAATTTCATGGTAATAAAACTAAATTCCTTGATTGATGATTTTATAATTTTACTCATTGATATGCTGGTACACACTGATCCATCAAATCGATAAAAAAGGACAAATAATAGCCTTTGCATAAAATTACGATTTGAATCTCTCCTATATTATAATGGATCTTATACAAAAGAGCACTGAAAAGATTGAACTCAAGTACCTCGAGAAATATCTAATACCATTGACTCATACTCAATATATTCCTCCCTGTATGTCAATAGTTGTTAAACTTTACTGAACACAATTAATAAACTGCAGGCATTCACCGTCAAAATTAAGCCCAATCCAGAGAGTAACGTGGAATAAATAGTATGAGCTTTTAATGTCTTATCGTATTTACCAATTAAACTTTTACGGTAACGTATTACGAAGGATCAAGGCAATTCTATACACTAAAAACCTTTTGAGTAACTTTCCTTTAACAATCGATAAATCAATTAATATTTATGGTCTAGCTTAAATTAAGTAAATTACCTTTGTTATTATGACTGTATAATTGATTCGCTGTTGTATTTGATATCGTCTTCATTTGCCAATGAGATCTATTTAAGTAGCAATTGAGATTTTAGTTACTCGGTAGGTGAGAAACAGTTTTATCAAATTAGATATTAGGCAAATAATATTGCTTTCATTATACCAAAACCAATATATGTATCTTTATCTTCCAATATAACCAACCCTAGAAATTTTTATCAGTGGGCAAATACACGGTGCTTTTTACACTCTCGTCTACAAACCTCATACTTTGTATTTTATTCCTCTGAGCTTTTTCCCCATTTCTTACTTACCAATCTCCGTTCCCACAAAATCCGCCAAACACGGAAGAGCTTGTGCTGCCACCTGTCGCCCGAAATTTTTGCTCACACTTCCCACCGATGTCTTGCGCTCCCCTTTCAGACAACTCACGGGGAGTAACAGGGAACCAGAGAGAGAGAGAGAGAGAGGGAGAGAAAGAGCGAGGATAGGGAACATCCTGCACTCGGGAATATGTCGCCAGAGTTTGAAACACGGGCTCGGGGAAGCAGTGGGGAGGGGAGAGGCGGAGAGAAACGGGGAAACCTGTGCGGGGGTAGCGTTCTACGTCTGCGACTAAATGCAGACGAATGGCGAGAGGCATTCCCGCTCACCGCACGCGTCGCTCCGACAGGCGATTATAAAGGGGGGTGGCGTGTGTGGGACCAGGGGGTGGTGGAAGGAGAAGGAAAGGGGATACGGGTTGAGAGCCTACTTGCTCTGCTTCTCTCCACCGTGAAATCCTTCCGATGGAGTTAAAATCGTGGCACGAGATGTGATATCACGTGACAGGCGAGCGTCTAAACCCTAAATCGTTAAGAGCAAACTGCTTGCGATGGTGTGAGGGCGGATGTATCAGGGACAAAACCCCCATAAAACAGGCTATAATTTCATTGAGTGATTGTGCTATGCATCTCTCAAAATTTAGCGTATTATTATTTAGGTATTATTTGTTGTAAATAATTCATTTGCATGATAATGTCCGAATTCTATATTTTTTATCTTCGCCTGGGTTTTTGCAAGAGTCCCTAAGGACTTAGCCGCATTGCGAGGAATTTTGTATATATAGCTGATTCTAATATCAGTTATATAGGAAAGTATAAGATAATGGAGCACGTACTACAGGCAATCAATTCAAATACTTCATTATGCAGCCAGAAGGGGTGGACCACTTCATGCTAGGGAGGTTCCTCGATTAGAGTGGTTTAATTGATAGAACTGTCACGATCCCTATGATGCGATTATGTATTTATGATAAAATGTTGGTGGAAAGTTGTGATAATGTCTTATTATTGCAGTGATTGGATCCCTTTTGGACGAATTAAAATATTGTAGCCGTATATTTCTCTCAAGTTCGATGCATGTAATATCATATCCAGTGGGGAATATTCTTAAAACAGAGTCATGCTTGGTGAATAGCACTAGAGTGCACATTTTTAACAATTGATTCTGAGCATGCCAATCCTGAATTTTGATTGTGCACAATAATGGTTATTGATGACGAACTTTTTTATTATTAAAAGAGAGGTGTACAAAATAAAACCTGACACAGTGTCGTCTATTGAGAGGTTTATGATTTTCATGTGATAAAATTTGTGAATTATCTTTCATGAGAAGTTTATTTAATTCTTAACTAATATGTGCTTTATCTTTCATTTCAGGTGAGTTTTTTCATTCAGTGGAACTATGCTAAACGTATAGAAGAAGGGGGTTTCAATTGGGGACGCCATCCTGAAATGTATGTATTTTTAGTTTACTAAATGGAGAATGCATGGTAACAATTTTGAATTCAGCATATGATTCTCAAATATTGGTAATATATGAATTAAATGAGACACAGCCCATAATATGAATAAATCTTTTTTCATTCATATTGATAGGAATGTACGGTGGTTGTAAATTTCCGGTCTTCACTCATCATATCGGCTTTGGATTAAGAGTTTTCATATATATGTACTCTCTTCTTAAGGTAGCTTGAGCGAGATAGTTCCCTGGTCATAACTGAGACCATATTCGAATTATACGTTTATTTTACCAGCTATAGGATATATGAATTAAATACTGAATCATTAATGGTGCAATAACATAGTTTTATATGGCAGAAATTGTTAAGTAATTTGATGAAAATATTTAAATAAGTCTTTAACTTGACTCATTTTTTTCGCACGGTACGTTTAAAACTCCTTCAAAACGGAATTTTTTTGTGATTCAGAAGAATTTACTGCGGTATTAATATGATTAATTTTCAATAATAGTTGAGAAAACACAGAAACTGCACGCATTTAATTTTTTGGCTAAATTAAGGTTTTAGAAAATTAATTTTCATCTCATTTTCTTTAAATAAGCTCTCTCGGGAATGCATACACGTACCATTTCCCATGTCAAAGGGTAGGTTTTTATTGGAAAATATCTCGGAATGTAGTGTGTAAGAGGTTAAATTTATAGTATCATTTAAAGGGTGAGATTTATTTTATTAAAATGAAATCAAATTCATTGATTTCTAGGTAAAATGATATTTCACTCAAACTAAATTAACAGCCACAAGACTTTTGGGAATAGAAAACTATTAAAAAGACGCTTATAAATCCTATTTTCAATGATGCGTATAGCATATATTCAAGATATTTTTTCCAATTATTCACCTTTATCAATTGAATAAAATTTTGAGATTTTGGTTCCTTTGCAATAGAGCGTAATGAGTACTCATTGCAATCAGATTGTAATATTTTGCTTAAAGCTAAAATATTTACCTCTTTTTGAACTTCAGAGAAACACTTGGGAGGAAATTGGGACTTTTATTAATTCAAATGTAAATATATTACAATTTCCGGACGCTGAAAAGAAAAGGCATATATACTCATGAATTTATCGCTTTGATGATTTAGTTCTGGTGAGGAATGATAACGTCGTAATGAGTAATGATAAAGGAAATTTGTCATCAATGAGAGACATGATAGGCCATAAAAATTGGATCCGTATCGTTTTTCAAGTAATAATGTTTTGTACTATATTCTGTCATTAAATAATGAGCTAAATATGAAGAAAAATAAGCCGGAAGAATAAATATTATGCAAATTCAGCACTAAAATAGTCACGTGAAATACATTTATGAGTATCAAAAAAATAAAGTTTTTTCCTGGAGATTGTAGGTCATAATTAATGTTTAAACTGTTACTCTTTCACCAACGTTTTGCATCGTTATTTTTATTTGGCTACAATACTTTGCATTTATTTTTTTTGGCTACAATGAAAATTAATATTTGTATTGTACATCAAATGAATCTAGTTTACAATTTAGGTATTTAGTTTTTTTAATATGTATACATGTGATTTTTATTATTAACTCAGAGATAAAAGTTCAATAAAATCCAAAAATCCATTATGTGCATTAGCAGATCATGCAATCAAAAATAACCACTTATTTAATTTCCATGAAACAAAAGTAATAGCTATAGAAACCAACCTATCCAAAAGATTATTTAAAGAAATGGTACACATCACAAAAAACAAAACATCGTGCAATAAAAGAACAGACATCGCCAAATCAAGTAAAACTTATTATAATAAGATATTCTTTAACAGCACTTAATTTTATTTCGATTCTTTAACTCCTAAATTTATAACAATTGACAAACAAATAATAAATAGCAACGAAGGTATCAAAAAAAAGTAATTCAAAAGGAACTCTCTCTGAGGCAATAACAAAAATCACATGTATATATATTTTTTTTAAACTAAATACCTAATTTGTAAACTGGATTCATTTGATGTACAATACAAATTGATGATTAATTTTCATTGTAGTCCTGATCAAGCATAAATAAAGATGCGAAACGTTGGCCAAAGAGTAACAGTTTAAACAATAATTATGACCAAAAATGTCCTGGAAAATAACTTTATATTTAAAAAAAGAGGTCACGAAGAAGAATCATCAAAAAAAATTAAGCCGTTTCATTTTGAGACGCTTGCTCCCGGAATCTATTTTCTGTAAATAATTATCCTTTCTCAGAAAAAAAACATAAAATTACAGGGAGTCTACAAATATAAATGATTCACAACTGAAATCGTTCCACTCGGCTAATCGTCATACCTGCCCAGTCCCGGATCGTCTGAAGTAGCATCATGAGAGTGGGCTAAGAATCGCTCTGGTCGGCTCTTTCCCACCGTCACCAACTCACCGCCTTTTTTCCCCTCCCTATAGAGCTCGCCACTTGCGGTGCGGAGTCTATTATTCAACTGGAGTCCGCTTCAGTCCTTTAATGAGCGAAATCCCTCCCCGTTGCCACTAACCCCCACAACCCCTCCACTCATTGTACCCTACCCCCTTGTCCTTCACCCAATCTCCGTCCAACAATGGACCCTTCACTCGACTCACCCACTGAACTGATGTACTGAACTCTCGAGTAGCAGCACATGCAAAATTTCTATTTTAGATACATATTCGCTTGACACAGTGAGTATTATGAATACGTATTCCTTTTGATGTCTTAATTAAAATGGCTGACTGTAAAAAAATAGGCATATATATATTTAACAGTACCAGTTTATCAACATGGAAGCAAAGTAGTTTTTTTCACAAATTAAGCCGTTTGCAGCTTTACGATGTTACGATACGACAAATCATTGCCATCGATAATGATGATTCATTATAATTTCTTATAAATTGTTAAAATCTTTCAAGCCTTGAAATGGTCAAAAAACTTAGAAGCATCAGTGCGATATTTATGTTCACACTTGTAATTTAGTGTTGTGAATTCTCTATACAGGTATATTCAATGCGCATACCTAGAGGTAAATTACATAAGCTGCATTTAATGAACACCCGACTCTACCCTGCACCGAGGGTAACAATTCATTAAAGATAGTGCTAGCATAGGCGTGTCAATAAATTTTAATGAACCTCACGCCGGGATTTTTGTAATTTAAACCAAAATTCAAAATAGATGGTAATTCACTGGACTGGCCTTCGAACCTAGATCCCTCATAATCTCAATAATTAATATTATCCGTCCGTGCGCAATTTTCATCACCCAGAAATAACCTCATTCAATATTTCCAGTTTATTACTAAATGCTTTTACGCTACTCTTTCCTTTAAGGGTATGTGACTTAGGTTGTAAGAAATGTCCTTCCTTCATTTTCTTTGTATTCTCAAAACCACGCCGCCACGACCCATAGTATTTGCTTTCGGGACACGATCTTGTTACACAGTAAGGTGGACTTTTATTCTTTTTCTCTCCCTACGTCCCTCTAAAGAGGTATTGGATGGATGGGAAATTACAGCACCGACGGTAGCAGGTGTTTGACGACCCCCGAAACAGCCGCTGCACCGCCCGCGACGGGAAATGACGACGCCAAGAGTGAAATTCAGACGACGTGCGCGACCTGTCCCATTTTAGCAGCCCACTTCCCCTGTCCCCTGTTGTGCCACCTACATCTCTCTATCTATTATACCCCTTTTACCCACCAGATGTTATTTGAACGTCAATCCTCGTCTCTCCTTCCTATCCTCCTGGGGCGAGTTGGACGAATATAGGAAAAAATCTTGGCAACGTTCATATAAGTGACGCCGCGTCATAAGTTTGTGGACTCTCGAAGTGAAGAACGACTCGTATTTTTTTCCACTGCGTCTATTTCATTCCCGTTAGCTGGCATGGCTGTCATTTCTCGTCTATCCACATGTTTCCTTGAATTTGCTACGTTGATAATTTATTACTTCGACGCGATATGCAATGTTGCCAGACTGCAATATTAACGGCTTTAAATATTGCATACCAATTTAGGTACACGCAGGTGAGTTCATTTTGGGAAAATATAAGCTAAGTAACTCTAGGGTCACGGGTGGGTATTTCTACTTGCGACATGGATTATATGTTCATAGAAATCTATGGCCTTTGGTTATATTAGATACAACAAGCGCTTTGAAGCTTATATCCTTCAATGTAATTACTGTCTGCGTATGCACCTACCCAACAGTTTCTGCATGCAATACAGAATTCAATAAACCCCTAATCATATCCTTTGATTCTTGCATTATCATTATGCATTAAATGGTTGGTAAATTAAGTAAGATTGAAAACTTTTATCGCTTATTTTGGTGTGGGAATTACGTGAAACGTGTCCCCGTATAGGGTTCTATTCTACAGATTGTCATACTCCCCATATACATTTATTACGTTTGTAAAGCCAAGATTATTCCCCCTCTTCACCGCTTAGCCAATATTCTCCACTCTTCCACTACCTTATCCTCACTTCCCAATCTTCCTTCCAATTGCCTACTTGCATTGCCTCCTCCTATTCTAATGCAAATGTTTTCTCCCCGAATCAGCAATGCCGAGCGCATTTCCATCAAGCACACCAACCAACCTCCTAAACTGGCAATGAGTGAGATACTTAAATTTGAAATTGCAAAATATATGTAGCATTGAGATCGAGAAGGTTAAAAATCAAGTTGAATACCTGCCTTAGGAGTTAAGCCAGACGCTTAGTACATCCGAAATTGACCGCTGTTGTAAAGAATCGAAGAGAGAAATAAATTTCAAAAAAAAGAAAACAAATGCGATACTCATACACTCAGCTTCTGCTAAAATGCAAACTAAATCCTTTAAAATTATAGCCAATTTCTTTGCTTTTATTTAATTTACCATAAAATTAGAACACAAATATGATATATATTTTTAAATTAATATCACATCTGATGATTTGTTTAGTTTTTAAGGCTGTGTGTTCATTTTTTATGGCGTGATGTCAATTGCCATGGTTAATGTATCAAAAATTCGAGTAATATCCGAATAGTTCCTTTCATCTCCCTTTGATAAAAATTTTCTTAGATTGCTTTATCCATTGAGTTAGGCTGGTGCTTGGAAACCTGAGAACTCTCATTGCTGCGTCCAAACACGTCCCGCGTTGGGTCAGGCCGTCGTTAAATCCGAAGCTGTTGTCGCTTTAGTAGCCCGTAGATTCCCTGCGCCGATGCGGAAAGTGCGAAGCATCTGTTTGACACGTATCGCCCCAGACGTTTCCCATCATCGCCCGAACGCCGCAATTTCCCGTCTCCTCGTGGCAGAATCTCTCCACAGGATTTCACCGCAACCCTCAGGATTACGTACGCCTCAGATCTAATCCACGTACCCCTCAAGCACATTGGCAATGGTCACCATTTAAGGAAACCTCGGCTCTTTAGCTTTAAACTAGAAGGCACTCTCCTCTATGTCACCTCGACCTACATACCTTCCCTCCAAATCTACACCTTACCTTATACCTAATCTGTAGATCTAATCCCACCGTCAGCGAAGAGTGCGTGTAATGCTTACATTTTTGACACTATTCGTCTTAGTTAAACTGGAAATATAAATCTTTGTATACAGCTTACTTACGATATTACCTAATTTTATCATGTCTGCAGTGCAGTTGGAAGCACCACTGCTGCAGTTCATACCATAGCAATTTAGAAAAACACTTTTTACTACACAAAATGAGTGATAACAGCTTCTGTGTGGACTAGCCAGCCATAATGGCCACTTTAATTAACCATGACAACAGAGTTGCAGTCAAACGAGAATATTATTACTTTCGAACGATATTTGCTTGATATTAGTATTTATACTTAGTAGTGGAGTTGATTTTTGAGTATCTGTAGAGTAATTGCAGATGTCTATTGTAATCATTTGCTGATTTTTGGTTTACCTAGAAGAACGGTAGCTTATTTTTTGAGATCTACGTTTAGTTCCATACACTGATTAAGAATAAAGCTGTAAATAATTTATCAGTAATAAGATTTTTAATTTCAGTATCGTCCTAAGATTTTTTACTTGTTTTTCGCTAAATTTGACGCATAGTTTAGTATTTGGATTCAAGTGAAGAAGAGTTTCAAATATAAGTGAAGCATTACCTGCAAATTTACTCAAAACCAAAAGTTGCTGCGTATGAGGTTCAAAGAGTCTCCTCGTTAGCACATCCCAATTTTCAAATTACATCGCTCTCTCATCCCTCAGTTGATACCCGCATTAAGTTAGACAGATGTCTAGTCGCTTTAGTAGCCCGTCTCTCCTCAAGTTCCAAACTCAATTCAATTGAAGAGACACGTTGGCCCGCAGATTCTCTAATATAATCCCAACTTAAAGCTATTAAGACCACAATAGAGCCCAAACATATCACCATTAGGCCTTCTTCTGTTCACTACACACCTGAATGAAAGAAGAAAGAAGGCACACTCCTTTATAAGATGATGGCTTTTCGGAAACGAAATCTAAAGAGGAATTGTAATTTCACAATTATTTATTAAAAGAAATATGTTTTTATCGTTGACATAGTTGATAGAAAATAGATGAGATAGCAACAATAGTTTTAAATAAATTTAAAATTTATTTACTATCGCGGAACTTAGGCCAAATTTACCATTAAATGAAAATGGAGCAAATTCAAAATCTAAGCAAAAGGAAAAAAAGGTAAGAGTTGACAGGACTTGCTGCTTTAGCTGGAGTTTATACCGTCATATGAATCGCAAATGTCAAGAAATAGTTCTATATAGTGTTTACATTTGAAAATTTGTTTGAAGTTACGATACCTGATAAACTCGTGGTAGTAAAATGTGTACTCATCATAAATTAATGCCATTCCGTTCTAGATACGTAATATTTAACTTTTCAGACCTTTTAGTCATCAGGAAAATTTCATCAAATGATCCTACGACAGTACAACCCAACCTGACGTTGTGCAAAAGGATTTTATATTTGTTGGGTGTTTGGTTCATTAATTTTCCCGCATATTCTCTCATATAATCCCAACTTAACGGTCTTACCTTCGTTAATTATGTTTCCATTCAAAGGCCTTTGAAATACAGTGCTTTCGTCATCTGGCTCAGGTATAAAAGTTTTTCCCTCAAGGCTCGAAAACGTATTCCCGCAAAATTTGCCCATTTCCCAAGCATTCATTACGCAGGCACGCTAATGCTGAGTTACGTTTCTGGAGACTCAACTCATTTCCGCAGAGTACGTAGTCTTCCTTTTCTTAATCCTTTTGTTCATTGCTTAATCGTAAAAATACAGGACAAAGGAATCTTCTCATAGCTCCCAGCTGTACATCAACACTCAGAAATCACCATTCCCGTAAAAGCATGAAAGAGACGGCAAGCAAAATAAACGGCTTTCCCATGGGAAGTTGCAACCAGGATTGTCAAGCTAAAAAAGCATTCTTAATTATTCGTTTATAAATTACCTTCATCTTTCGATTGAAGTCCGCTTCCCACGCAAAACATTTTGTCCTGGCCACAAACAGAGTAGGTTCTCCTTTTATTTTTTCTAATTAAATATTGAACATGCTTTACAACTACAGAATCATTTCTTTATGCTTTTACATTTTAGGTGCCTAGTATTACCTAGGCTGCCTATTGCATCCTGTTATTGTTTTTACACCGATATCAGAGCGACACAGAGAATATTATCATGACGCCTCACTACATTTCTAGGTCTGACAGATGCGATAAAATAAGAGAGATACTCTGCCAAACAGGTTCAAAAATTGGTTCTTTCCGCGCACAATAAGTGACCACAATAGAAACTGAGCTCCACTAAATACACTCCTTTAAAACATGTCACCATTTCACCCCCTAAAACCTTAATCGTTATACGGCTGGTGACCTAACACCCCCTGCCACAGCCCAAGCGGCGGCTTGCGGGGAAGTATGTGGATATAGATCAGTTTTTACAAAGTAGTAGCCTCTAATTAAGGGATTGATATAATACATTCTCAATTAGGTGCTTTTCATAATTATTTGCTGATGAAGCTATCAATTTTTAACTCCACCGAGCGGCGTATTGATCCAAAACTGTTGAAAGTCAATTTATATACTCCGCAATATCACAACATTACGCTGTAAATATGTCAGAGTACGTAGGCCGGAACTATATATATCGAATTATAGAAAGTGTGGCCTAAAACTAAATATATTTTTTGGCAATATTTTACATTTTCTATGCTTATTTATGCTATTATTTTTGCTATTTGCTTAGTAATGATATTTAATATTTTATTCCGTTCAAAAAGGGAACATTTTTGAAGAAGATTTAATTAATAGTAGTAATGGTATCCTCTACACTTATTTTAGAAGTCCACGCAAAATACGGACTTTAAAAAAATACAATCAATACGTACGATTACCACCATACTTGGGATAATCACTTTGAGTATGCTTGCATACGGCGAATCACGTCATGATATAAAAAGGAACAAGCAACTTTTCTTGACATTTGGCTTCTCAAGGAAGATGATAATATCTCTTAAAGGTAAATTATATAGCATTGAAGATGTTTTAGGTTAATGGTACGTTCAAATATTTAATTCAAATAGTCACGAGTAGGAAGCATAGATACCTAATTCTGTAAACAGTTTCAGGTTCATTTTAGATGTCGAAAAATGTTTTTCAATAGTCTGCTCCGATTTTTGTTTCAAACAGCATTCGTGTAAGCCAAACATAGCTTTGAACCATTCATAATGTAGGCTTTATGCCATTGCATTATCGGCATGTGGACTGTCTTTGGCTTTAACTTTCTTAGAGCCGCCATTTAGTTTTCACTGCGTTACAGCCACAGATAAAACTTGCATCGCCCGAGTCCTAGGCGGTCCATCCCCAGTAGAGAGGCAGATGGAAGAACTGAGGAGGTATAGAGGATTTTGGTGATAAATATTTGAAATGAACCCATTTTTTCTCTCCGTTCGATCCGAAATGTCTTTCTGAGTCTCTGTTTTCTTGCGAAATCGGATTATCTGCGCCATCTCGGGCCTTATATCCAGCGCCCGCCGTTACATCTTCCCTGCCAGCTCCCCTCCCCTACGCTAAGGATCCTTTTATTCTGCGACAATCAGGCAGCGACGCCTCCGGCTTCTTCGCGAACTATCTCGGCCGACCGGGAAACCGCGTATGCAGGTCGTCGGGTGACAAAGCATGGAGTCAAAAAAGGAGGAGAACAGCATTACGACATTTTCTTTCTCTTATTGGTTTTTGCCACCCAATTCTTCCGAGTTACCTGAATTAGTTTACCTCATGCCGCGTTTTCTTAGCTTTAAAATTTAATGATTAACCAAACAGATTCGAATTCCGATGGAATAAAGCAATACGATGGGCTGAAATGAAGCAAATGTAATGTGTGCTTAATTATTTTTTTCCATATAAAATTTTCAAATTTGAATAATTATCATGGAATTAGGAGTTGATTTGTTAGGATTAGTTAATAAAAGTTCCAATAGATCAATTTTGTGAAACTTTCACCCTCACTGGGTTAAGTAGGTTTTGCACTTGAGTTAAATTTCTGAAAATAGGCAATAAGGAAATAAGCTGCTGACCCCGCATGAAATATCCGGCAAGATAAAGCTATTGCGTGATTTTGTACTTTGTATCAGTCGCATAAATAGTACTACCAGAAGTTGTATCTCTAACATTATACTGCATGGTAGCATGTTCATTTGCGTAGCACTCTCCTAGTTTCTGTTCTGACCGCATACTTTCATACTGATAGCCTTTGGCCTGCGCCTGGCATACGGGCGAGAGTGCGTGGTTTTGATTTCAGACGGGATGAGTGTTAGATGCCTGGTCTGGAACCATCTCGTGCCACACACCCTAGTGGTGGCTTTCTCGGTATTTCGTAGGTGAAGATGAAATTTATCTAAAGAGTATGAAATAATTCTGATACTCAGAGAGAATTGTATTACAAGGGTGGGTCATATTTATATATTGGTGTCAGTTTTAACTTTTGAATGTTTAATTTCTTCATCCTTCGGTTATACGCTTTCCTGTTTAGTATGTCTTGTTTGAAAATATCTTACTTATTTACCAAATTATGTATGTCCCTTAAAACTGAAATTAAGCGAGCTAGGATATTTTCATATGATTGGCTATCGTAAGCAGTCAACTGTTGTTGTTATAAAAACCCTCAGCAAGTAAACTATAAATAAATAAGACAATGGATAAATTAATTAAAAATTTTACTAAAACCGCAGAGCGTAAAAGCACAAGTTAAAAAACACGACCCGGGTTTCGGCGCTAAGCACCATCTTCAGGTCTTGTGTTTTTAAACTCTGTGGTTTTAGTAAACGTTTTAACAAATTTATCCATTGTCTTATTTATCTGTAGTTTACTTGCTGTTAGTTTTTATTACAAAAACAGTTGACTGCTTACGATGGCTAATCATATGAAAATATCATAGTTTGCTAAGATGCATTTTTTGAGGGGCAGTATGCCCCTCAAAAAATGCATCTTAGCAAACTATGATATTTTCATATGATTAGCCATCGTAAGCAGTCAACTGTTTTTGTAATAAAAACTAACAGCAAGTAAACTACAGATAAATAAGACAATGGATAAATTTGTTAAAACGTTTACTAAAACCACAGAGTTTAAAAACACAAGACCTGAAGATGGTGCTTAGCGCCGAAACCCGGGTCGTGTTTTTTAACTTGTGCTTTTACGCTCTGCGGTTTTAGTAAAATTTTTAATTAATTTATCCATTGTCTTATTTGGTAATTAAGTAAGAAGAAGAAGAAAGTCACGAAAGACAACATTTCATTTAAACTATAAATTTCTACCAAGTGTCGGAGACGTTTAATGCTCAGTGGCTTCGGAAAAATTATGATGACCTTTAATCTTCAATCGGAAATCTATTAATGCGTATAATTATCCATTCTGCATGCTACATGTGTTTATTCCAAAAATAATCAAAAAATTGCGTAAAATAAACGAATTGTGTTACAACATGTGTGGCTATCAAAGCTTTTAAAAAAATGAAAAAAGTAATTATATTAAAATTGCAAGGTGAGTCGGAAAGTTAAGAGCAGGATTACGAAGAGATACTGAAAAAATAAAAGCACGAATCCAAAAAAAAGAAAAAACTGAGATAAGACAAACTGAGACTCTAAACAAAAGATATAACTGAGAATGAAAAAGAAAGTTAGCAGAGGGTTAATACTGAGAGGGACACGACTTATGGTCTGAACTGGTGGTCTATGGTCTCTCTATGGTCTATGGTCACGACTGAGTGGCTTATGAACTTCTTGTTTGTCGAAATGCTGTGGGATAACTTTTCACTCCCAGCAAGTAAAAAAGTGGCCGGAGGTGAAAGCAGGTCTCTGCAGTTTAAACAAAAAATCTTGACAAAGCATTATTAATAAGTTAAATGAGTTTTGGATTTCGGAAACATCTCTATTTGACTGTGTTCCTATAGGATTTCAAACTAATGTCATTACGCACTATTTACGACGTTTGCAGCCCCAAAAACGGAGCATCAGGTTAATTGCTTGCTAAGCAAAAAATGTCTAAGCTTTCATAAGTAAATTACTGAGTAAGATATTAACTGTGAGTTAATTCAATCTTCCGAAGCAAAATTTTTATCCAGGATAGTTTAAGGAAATGTCGTCAAAACTCATAATTGCGTTTGAGTTTGCTTTAACCTTATTCTCTATAATATATTCATGAAATTAATGTTTATATTTTACATACGTGGTATATCTTCTCTATGTAACCTAGGTATTTAAAATGTATTTAAAACGTTTGTGTAATTTTATTCAGTGTTTTCCAGTTCTCAATGAGCAAATTAAGCTATGACGTTAATTTCTGAAAGACTCTCGTACACTCTAATTATATAGTTCACTATTCAATTTCTCTTACAATTCTACCTAAACTGATTTCTTGGAATTATATAGTATTAAACTATTTGTATTTAATAGGAAGAGTGGAAATGCAGTTTAGCAATAGGTTTTTCACAATTCCTGTTAGTGTATTTTTTTAAATATATCAAAGAAGAGCTGAAAAACACAATATCCACACAAAACGATGAATGAATATATACTTAAAAAATTTGCGTTTAATGAGTGAACAGCATTATTATTTAATTTTAATATGTTAGCTTTCTCGCAACAAAAATAAGTCAATGATTCTCTGTGATGAGCCAAACGAATGTGAAGTGTAAGCATTTTTAAGATTGCCCTTCGTAAGAATACATCTCAAAAATAATCATCTGAAAAATAATACAATTATGCGCTCTAAGTTTCATTTGAGATAATCAAATATAATTTTTCATCGAAAACATGACAGCAATATCATTTCGGAAACAATGGGATTTTACTTTCCAATTCCAGGTATTCAACGTAAAAGTATAATAATTTTATCACCCTTTTTCTGCCACTTTTCTCGGAGAAACTGATTTATCTTTTCCTCGATGACGGAGATGATATTGACAAAGGTGGAGAGAAAGAGATTCCATTGTCTCTACGGCCTCCACTTTAATTTATCTTTCCTGAGAAATGCAATTTCCTTCAAACCACACTTCTGAGTCCTGTGATGAAGTTCTTCTCTTATTTTCACTTCCTCGTTTGAACTAATAACTTTTTTTCAATTTGAAAATTTACTAGCCAGTTACTGTTGCCTCATCCTACACGAAACGCATTATAATCCTCGACGTAAGGTATGAAAGACAGGAATGTGCTATTGAAATGGTCTAAAAAATATTTAAATTTCCACCTTTATATATAATGCGTTACTTTTTCGTAATTTTTATTACCCTATGTCCTACTTTTGAAATCCTTCCATGAGGCATATTTAGTCTGCCTGGTGCTAAGAAATTACTATTTACTAGCTTAAACAGCTTTAGGTACATGGAAATAAAGAAGACTCATGACTTACGAATAGGGATAGTTTGATGATAAACGTAAAAATTCATGACTTAAATGTTGCTGTTTTGTCACCTTTATACTTTTTGGTTTAACTATTTTCGTTGTTAAATATTTCATTCTTACTATTTTTCAACTGGTATCCTCATAGTTAGCTGTACTTACGACGGAATTCTGATGAAAATGTAGAATTTCTACTTACAATGACCGATTGGCCATTAGAAGTGCAATTGATTGGATACAGCTAGTACCTCATGCACCGAGACTACGTAGAAACGATCATTTTTTCTTAAAACTCACTAATAGCTTAAAATGAAGTTCCATATGACCAATTATTGAGTGTAAAAGGATACGAACATTTCCCATTCCGGCAAATGGTGATTATTAATACGGGATTGGCAATGAAGTTAGCGGCTTCGTCCCTGCGTCAAAGTAGTATGCATTCATTAATGACGGCCCAAACTTTCATTTTGCCTGATTGCCAGCTCTCTACCTACACGTCAATGCCTATTCTATTTCCTTGAAGTTACACGCCATTCATTGAGGCTGTGGAGGGCGTGTTCATGTTTTGAATGAGAGAACAAAAGAGGCTTATTTCTCAACGTGAATGTGCATTTTGTGGAATGTAATGTTAATAATTTAGGATGATGACGCAATTCTGTTTGGCGTAAGCATTTTGAGAGAGAGATACCAAATAGCACTAACAGCACAGTCTGGCTAAAATATCTTTTGTATACTACCTGTTTTTTTGTTCGTGAAAGTATTTCAAGTTTTATCCTACTATTGGTTTCCGAAACCACTGATGTGAGGAACTACATATTAAATTTGGCATCATCTTCCATTTCAATATTTGAGGAAGGATAAACGACATTCTTTTGTGAACAAATCACAAGTTCCGAAACCTCGAAGGTGAGTGTGAAACTCCTTCAAGTGATCGAGGAACGTGTTAAAGAACTCAAAAGGTCAATTGGGAATAAATATTTTTACAATTCTACCCTTGTGTATCATATATGTTAAGAAGAACCACAAACAGATTGAGAATAAACATGTCTAAATAAATCGATTATTTTCAATGAAGCGACAAACTTATTTAGACCACAAATTCTTAACAGAGAAAATTGTTGCCAATTGCTACCCAAATGGAAAAGAGTGATTTAAAAAAACTTCAAGTGGTAATGATTATCGGAATCCATTTCTGCAGCCGATAAATATGCATAGTCCATTGGATGAAAAAATTACCCTGCCATGCCAGCAGATGGATGGTAGGAGCTTGGGCTTTAGAAGTACTCTAAATGGTTACCGAGAGCGAGAAATCGATAAAAGACGACCCTATTAAAAATTGTGATGAATTCTTACCTATGTTTATTTCTATTCCTATGAAGCCTACTTTGCATTTATGGTTTTCAGTAGACCCTCAAGTAGTAGTACTTGAGCAAAAAGAATACTGGTATTTACTGCCACATCGCGCATTGCAAAACATGCCGAGAGCTCCATTTCTAGGATCAGGGTATCCGCGTGAGCTAGTGCTGCTACTGGACCGCTATACGGCTTAAATTCATCACCACTGTCATTTCTCTCCTCATTTTACTTGAATTATTATGAGTACTAGGTTTCTTTGATGGATTACTTTGTACAACTCCTTTCGTAGGATTTTCCTGTGCTCTTGTGCCGCGAATTTCCATTTATAGTCTCATTCAACCACTTCCGTCTGCTTTTCTGACCCCCATCCCACTAGCCCATTACCCTCGCCCACCCTCAACCCCACTCCTATGACCTCTTACCTTAATCTCTGCCTCCCTCAACTGTATGAATCCTTTTTCTCTCTGATGCACGTATCATCCATCCTAATGCATCCATTTACACTCTCGAAGTTTTGGAGCCAGGAGTACTTACTTAAGCCTGCTTACTTATGTTCCCTAACTCCAAGTCTCTTACCTGGCTTGGTAATCTTTAATTTTTCCAAAGTCTCTGGAGTTAACAGACATTTCTTGGAAAATTTTTTCACCAGTTTATCTCAAATACTAATCTGATGTCATTTTTTACTTTAATTTTTAGCTGCGACAAGCCTCACTTTGTAATCACATTTTACAATATTCTCCGTTAATCTTGTGTCCTCGGTAAAGCTTTCTCAAGTCTACCCAATTCTATTAGTTTCAGTAGGTTTAAATTGAACCCTGCTTACTTAAATTTCCCGTGCGTACTACCAAAATGCTGCCTCTTATAGTATTTTTTTAAATTAAGGAGCTTTTCAAGAGTCATCAAAAGTAAAGAGGTCCAAGTGCAAAATCGCAATTCCTCTTAGATAATATTTTAGGATAGCCATAGTTATCATCTAGGAGAGGAATATAAAGTGATAAGATTTTTAACACTGTCTCTATATAAAAAGCTGCATTTATCCATCTGGTGAAAGCCATAGGGCAGAAGGCAAGACGTTATGGCTGAAATACTGAATTCCTATTTTAATTTCTATTCCTATTCTATCTGAAATACTGAATTATTATCCATTCTCAAAATTCGGCAGTGAAAGTATATTTTTATATCTAAGGAAGTATGCGAGAGTCATGCAAAAAAAGGGCTAATTGCAGACCTCACTCTTTCTTATATCATATACCAGTCAGATTTAGTCAGTCAGTCAGATAATTTAGTCAATGAGTTCCCACTCCCTCCTTTGCAACCATTTGGGAATCATTACATGCAAAGCACCTAGTCTACAAATGGCTGAGTATACTTGACAATCTTTTGGCTTATTTATTTAACTTTTTAAAAAAATGAGCCGAAAGATTGACAAATTACTGACCTTGGGTCTGCCTTGCACTATTTTGGAAGTTATCTATCTTATTCCATTTCAATGCACTTGTAAAGCAGTGCTGACCATCTTCCCTTTTGAAATTCATTTTGATCCTCTATCTATTATAAAACAATACTCAATGGAGAAAATAGCAATTTCCTCTGGGTAGATAGAACGTGAAAGGGATTTTCATCAATAATAATACCGCCAATCATGACTCAGGAAAGGGAGTTTAGAGCCTATCAAAACGTTATTAAAATAGCAGTCTCAGCTTTTAGACTTGAAAATGCTCTTTGTAACGCGGAAATTGCTGTTGTCAGCTTAATAAACGCACTCTGTGGAACTGCACACGGCTATCCATTATGAGGCACTAGAGGACTTTGTGATGTAGTGCGGCGTCAAAACAATATTCTCATTATCATACTGAAACTTACCTTTCCTGAATTTTCCAACCAAATGATAGGTTAGCCTGCTGCCTTTGTATCTCGAGCGGCTCCCAAACTAATCCATCTAAAACTATGGAACACATTTGTTCGTTCGTAGCAGATTTAACGAAGCTCACGCTTGCACCATCACGGCCGACTTCTTCTGCCGCGCCTCTGTCCATTTGTGTCAATCACAGCGCCATCACAAGGAGTGCAGCATTTCCCGGATAGACTTTTCGGAAAATGTTATTTACTCGTGCGAATCTCTATCTTTCATAAACCTCTCCTTTACTTCCTGTTTCCATCTGCTCTGTCATCTTCCACTTCCCATGGCTGTCCACAACCATGTGTGTGACCCTTGAATTTGTTTAATCATTCATTTTCCTGATGGTTCACATGCCTCGGGGTGGACTTTTCGCTCATGACGCGAGCCCGCCGAGGCGTTAAGGAAGGACAACCACGCCGGATGGCGCAGAAAGATCCGGGAGAGGCATCTTGCGGCGGCGTGCCAGAGGCAGGGCAAACGTCCCGTGTGTCCCACAGACGTCCACCCGTTTCCATCTCGCGCTGTAGTTCCATTTCCCCTGTCCCTCAAATGCTCACTTCTGCATCGCTGGAGTTCATAAACTTATGTTTTTACTGCTCCAAAATTGCTTTTACCCTGCTCCTATTTTGAAATTTACTCGAGGGCACTAGCATGTTATCTTCCTTTTAGAAAATTCTTTGCGTGAGTGTCCCTTTTGTTGACTATTTTGCACTTAATAATTGGTCTTGGAGATTTATCCACCACATCTACCATTGCACTTACACGATGGTATTAACAAAAAGCGAATATTTTTTTTATTCATCATCGCCACAATAAAGTTTCTACGCAACTATTGACTGGAGGAGCAAAGCGTAATTAACTTGGAATTACCCCATGACATTAACAGAGAAATTAGTTTTCGTTAGGCTGAATGAAATAAACTTGAAATTACAAATTGTAGAAGATGCAGAGACAAACTCAGGATGAAGTCGTGAAAGGAAGACTAAGAATTACATGTGTGAAAAAAGGGCAGCACAATTAGTATAATTACACATGAACCGCTAGTGGGGAGGCGCGTAGTCATGTTAATCATCTAATATAGCTTTTTGGTTCTGCTTCCTGCTCTGTTGGTCTCAAGCTCAAGATAAATGAATCATTATTCCTGAAAATGTTGCCTTCAATAGTAGTGAAATATCAAGGCCAGCATACAAATAGGAAGCAGAACTCTAAATCTATATTGAAAGTTATTTCATATCGGAAAAAAGCGGGCTGCTGTGAATGAATTTCATCGGATTTATTTAGAGAACAATTTCTTGGATTGGTGACTCTTCATGATAGTGATAACTGCATGACAAAATTCCCATGTCAACTTATGTATCAATGTAAAACCTTATTGCAACGTTTGCCATCGCCAGCTGATGCCAGTCACAAGAAATTGATATATTGCGCCTCGAAGGTACTCATTTCTCTGATAAATTCGAATATAGGGTATTATGGATTAGTATTTCGAGTAATTTAAGCACTCTACCCCTCCTCTGCAAAAGTAGTCACTGCTTTTTACAAGTTATTCCACTTTTGCATCCTCACAATATTTATTCTTTATTCCAACGGCTACAATTGTCTCTCCTGTCCTTCTGAGAGTGTTTTCAATATCAACTTTTAAGTAATTTTTAAGTTTTGAGGAATATAATTCGTAAGCGTACAAAAATTTCAAATTCAGGTCATATAAGGCCAAAGAAAATTGGCAAATAGGTGCTAATATCTGTAAAATCGTTAAAAGTATTTACTGTAGCATCACAATCAGGGGATGGGTGAAATGCAAACCATGATTTTGGCTCATGTTTGTCATGAGAAACTCGCACAGGTATGAAATTATGTTCTCATTCGCTCAAGATGTGGCATATCCAATCATATTCCTCTCACTACCGGAGGGTGGGTAATCTTTCATGGCTGAAGATATTTTCTAAATGACTCATGCTCATAAAAATCAATATTTACCCGACCTGGTCACTTAAATGTGAAATAAAGATATAAAATGTATTCGGGACTAAGGACCGATAATTACCGTCCTTCTTATGGTTAATCTCAAAGCACATCATTTAAGATCATTAAGAGCTAATACAAATATTTATTTCGGTTAAAACATCTCATTTAGTTAAACTTAATTTAACTTCTATATTATATCATCATATGTGTAGTTCTTCTCCACCCGCATAGCGTGAAAACATGACTTTTGGATTATTTTTGTAAAAAAATTTCTCCATTGAGTTTTCCTAAAAAATTATGATTTTAAATGATTATAATGCTTATTTCACTTCTTCAGCCTCTACCATTTTCAAACGGAATATCCTTCGCATAGATATTGAGTATGCACATTTCATTCTGCCAGAAATGAAACATAATCCTTGTTGCTTCATGCGTATGACCCTTAGCTTCAATTGAATGTTCAGAAAGTATATTTAAAATTAACTCTAAAAGAATAGTAAATAATCTGAATGGGAAGTCAAACAGATAGCTGGAAGCGAGTATTTCCCAGACGAGCAAGGCCGTCATCATTGATAAGGGTGCTCATGTGCGACGGACGGGAATCATTTTTTTTAGAGCAGTGTGGAACTGCATTTCCCTGTCCTTTTTCTCCACCTAGCTTATTTCCATGGGTATTGCGAGTAACCAATGTTCACAGTGTTCACGAAATCATTTCGGAGGAAGAATTTTTTTTAAATTCAGACTTCAAAAGACCCCAGCATCAGATCACTGGAAGCTACTCACTGCCCGCTTCTGGCAATATAGAGTGGCAAACGGAGGAAAAACGACCTGATTCTTCGCCCGGGAAAAAAAATACCTCCCGTGGAGAGGCCGAGCAAATTCGAAAGACTGGGAGTGTGGAAAGAAAAATAGGACGGACTCCCGCAATATTTGCCCGCCGGTGGATTCCCCGGCGCGAATTGCTCCAGGGGTCTCATCCTGGAACCATTCCTTTCCTCCGAAGTTTCGATTACCACGACCCATCAATTCGTGAAAATATTTATCACCCCACCCTCGGATCGCTGCCACAATTTCTCTCGGAAATTGAAGTTCGCGAAAGATGCAACCCCCCTCGGGATCTGGCAGAATATGAGTTGACTCAGAAACAAATATTCTTGCCATATCTCCGGAGAGATGAATGGAACACTCAACGTCGTTTCTTTCGCAGGCGCAAGGCGAAGCGTCAATGGAGAATCATCGGCTTCATTACTTTGTGGGTGATGATTGTGTGTTTTGCTTATTAACTCAGAGACTTTTCGTAGAACTTTCCTAATGTGAGATACAATATATCGTTGTTACATCACTAGGAATGAAACTTAGGACTCATATGTTTATACTTATTGTCATATTAATGAATTGATAGCATTTTTCAGCGAATACACTGCATAAAATTTTAGTCTTTTATTCTTTTATTACATATGTACATATACGTTAATAATAGTAATAAGCATATATACATTTTTTAGAATCGTTTTAAAGTTGAGGTTATGATTTTTACCGCAGCATCTTCATCATCATTGGTCGTTCAATCCTAAGGTTGGTTGACGGCAGCCCCATCCTCCCCTATCTAATGCTAGTTCCCTTACCTCATGGTATCTCTTCCTATGTACTTTCTTCTATATCTGGTCCATGAACTTATCCCTGGGTCTTCCTTTGGGGACTTTTCCCTCTATTTTACCTTCAATTATGTTCCTCAAAAACCTATTGTATCTCAAAGTGTATCCATTCCATCTCGTTCTTTTTTCTGTATGGTGTTTCTTATTGTGCTTTCCTCTTCTATCCTGTACACTTCTTAGTTTCTTATTTTTTCTGTCCATTTTATCTTCAGCATCCTCCTCCATTACCAGGTTTTAAAGGCATCTAGTCTTTTCTGGTCAGGTTTTCCAATGGTCCATGCTTCACATACTGTTTCCTGGTTTGTAGTCCTATCTTGAGCTCGGTAGTTGTATTTTTTCCATGAACGCCTTCTTAGCTCGGGCTATCCTCCGCTTGATGTCCGTTGTACTTCTTCCGTACCAGGTGATGGTACTTTCGAGATAGTTTAAGGAATCCGCTTGCTCTAATTTCTCTCCTCTCAGGGTGACTTCTGCATTCATCTTCTTTCTTCCGTATTCTAGGATTTTAGTCTTCGTCTTATTAATTTTCATGTTTTATTCAAAGAGAACTTGGTCCATAACGTTTAGTGATCTTCGAAGATCCTCGGGATTTCCAGCAATCACTGCGATAACATCTGCGAAGCGAATCATGTTTATTTTTCTCCGTTTATCTTTGATCCTATCAGTCCAACTTATTTCGCGTCTCGTGTGGCCTCCTCCAAATACATGTTGAACAGTGTTGGTGAGAGGTTGCATCCTTGTATTACTCCTTTGCTCATTTTAGCTTCTATTTGGTTTCCGTCTCTTATTCGCATTGTAATTAACTTTTTTCCTGTATGGTTGATAGTTAATTCTTATGTCATCGTAATCCATTCCGAGTTTTTCCAGCAGTCTGAATATCTTGTTTCACTCAACGATGTCGACGGCTTTCTCCAGATCCACGAATGCGACATACAGTGGTTTGTTCACATGCCGCAGCATCTCCAAATAGTGAAATACTTTCATTGCGATTGAACACCCAGATGTTTATCGTGAACCTAAATATTCAAACTCAAATATATCCATGTCATAACGATCAAAGAAAGACATAAAATACGATAAACGTCTCCGATTTCAAAGAACATTGCATAATGTATTCCATTTTACTACATTGTTGACTCTGGCTGATTGTTTTCCAAATATGCATCCGTTACGGGAGTATGAAAAATTGAGCTTTTCGTAAACTTGTGATTGGTTTTTCTTTGATATCTTCTGACGTATAACTCTTAGATGAATGCTTAAATAATCAGTTGAAAGGTAGGGCAACAGAAAATATACTATTACGTCTCTTTATTAAGTTGTTTAATTTTCTTGAAAACTTCAAATGCGGTTTTTGTCGAAACACCACTTCGATTCCGCTCATCTTTTGATATTTTGAAGCCGTATTCATTGGATATGCAATGTTTAAAAATCGAGATCGTAATTTTTGCAGTAAGGAAGATATTAATACATAAGACCTAAGACGTCCGCTTTTTGCGTCAAAGTTTCACGGCATACTAGACTGAAGGGAAGATGTTTCATATCGGCGTGCAATACAACACCTCTTATGTATGATTCCCGTGTAGGAGACAGATTTAGAGCAAAAACTCAAGAATTTTAAAGTACCAAATCGCAAAAATGTTGTTGTAGCGATATCTACATATCATGAGATCTCAAATATTTTTCCCTTGCTTTTGACGCTTGGCCTCTTGAAACATCGTCATTGTTCAGTTTATTTTTATCGCTTAAAACTTCTTGGATCAGTATAATTTAAAAGAAAATCTTGCGAAACTAATTGCAAAGAACATTTAACTAATTTTCATTTGAAATGCTGATTAATTCTTTTATAGTAAAGGCCTGTTATGAGTCAAAACTGTGTATCAATAGAATTAAATGTTGTAATAATGTTTACGCCTTCGAATTTCCTATTTTAAATATGACCTTAGAAATACAACATACTCCATTTGAATGGAAATATGATTGCATTAATTTATTCATACTACCAAGCAAATAGGTAGAGCGTGGTTTTTGTTAGTTTAGAGTATTCTTTCTGGTATTACAGATGACAACACAAGAAATTCTGGTATTAAATCCTTTCAACATTTCTTCGGCTCGCATTAAAAACAATTTAAAGGAATATGTCCGAAAAGGAGATTTTAATACATTAATAAGAGAATTTAATCTTTTTCCATACTTAATTATTGTTTTCCAATGATCAAAAATTACGAATCTTAATATTCTCACGCATTATAAAACATCCACAAGGAAAATATCGGTACCTTCCCACATATATGATCCAATTGCGTCATGCTTGACCGTGAGAAAACTCCGGTGTGAACATATTTCCATTGCCATTCTTAAGCCGCAAGGATGGTTCAGCTGAGAAGTATAGTGTTCCCCTCTTGGTATTCTCCATTTGGATATCACTGAATTGAGGAAGCGGAATCAATTATTTTTGCACACCAATCAAATTTTGGTGAAGTCCAAGGAGACAAGGAGTCCAAGGAGACACCACTATCATGTTAGTGGATGTCCGTAGAAGTCAGGCTAAAATCAATATAATGATAAATGCTCTAAAATCGAATTATTTATGATAACAGAACTACCTATTACGTTTACAATATTTCTAGAATTCTAACCTGATGAAATTATGATCATAATATCGAGGAAGTTCTATGCAGCTCGTTTTTTCCACAAAAAACGTAACTCCTGACTAGTCCCGAAATCGAGGGATGCGTATAGTCGGCCAGTTTCCCATCAGAGTTCAATTAATCTCTGGATTAATTCCCTCTCATTGAATTACTTGAGCTTCTCAGCACTTCCGCCAACCTCAAAGGTAATGGAGACGGATAAAATGAAGCCTTGGGACTGATAAGATTTGAACCCATGGTAACCAATCATCATCTCCTCTGGCAAAGCCCGTCAATAAGATGGCTTCTATTACGTCATTTGCCAGGTATTTTGCAAATCCATTCCCCAGGCTACCCATTAAGTTTCAATGTGTAAATTTTGGCATTAATATGAACATTATGGAAGAAAATTGCCGTAGGTGGGTGAGTGTTACGCTTAAATGTAAATTTTCATGATTGTTCACGCCATCTATTGGTTCTTTTGCTTAATTCAAATAGCGGTTTCAGTGCTTCTCAGAGGAATAATCATGTGTTCAGTACAAGCCCCAGTTAACAGTTAAACTAACCATAATGTCCATTCAGTAATTTTAGTAAATTTCGTATTTTTCTTCCTGATCATAACCTGAACCATACAAAAGCCATTTCATTTCCCGCTAGCAAGCGTGAACGTACTTACCTTTGTTCAATTGTTTTTGTCAGCATTGGGCCTTGATTGGGGAACCCAAACAATTTCCAAAAAAGAAGTGACTTAATGCAATTTAAAAGTTGAAAAGCTTTTATGACTTCAAATCCACGACATTTCCGATGTCCCATTATATGGAATCTTCCTATTCATGTCGAAGAATGTCAATAGTGTCCAATATGGCAAAAAAATGCAATTAAAAAGTTGACGGGAGAAAGTCGAACGGAGGGGGTGCAATTCGTTGAAAAAGCTTAATAAAATGAAATGGCCTGCTAAAATATTTACATTGACTTTCTCTTCTCTCTTTCATTTTGGAAAAAGGTAACAGATAGGTGGATAAGCTTTAAGAAAAATATTCGTATATTTAAATTTCTTGGCTAAATTATGCATAAAAAACATCACCTTCCTGCTCAAAAAGTCGATTTTCTTAGGTTGGTCGTCGAATGACCTGTGGACGGTGCTCACATTCCCCTGTGATTATTCCACGACGACTGGATTTGATGATCCGTACCCTCTTGTGCAGGGCAATGTGGCAAATCACTCCCTCGTACAGCATTGGTATGACCTGTAATAGGAGTCGGCACTCCATTTCGGATGAACCCTCGTCGACTGGGCGACTACCCAGCGCATTAATTCGCCACCACCGTGCTGAAATCACGGTTCATGTACGCCACATCTCCCGCCTGGGATTCGAGGCCACAGACCCAAACTACCCCACAACGCACACCAAAGACGACTATGGGTTGCCAAGGTGCTCACGTAAACACTAACGCGCGAAGCAGGGAGCGGGCAGGAAAATGGTCAGAGCATCGATATTCGAGAAACGTCTACCGATCAAGTCCATTGGCAATTGATTTTTCCATCGCCGGTCAGTCATCAGTTTTGACAGGCACGTATTCCATTCTTCCATTATTCCAATATTCCATTATTTATATGAGTGCTTCCAATTCATTGTGATGTTTGTCCCTATTAATATTATTAGTACTTTATTGATAGATACTTGTGTCGCGCTCTTTATTGGTATCTTGCACGGTATTTCGTAAATTAGTGCAAATGCTTGACCCGCATTACTGAACACCACTTCTCGGTCTATTTAGACCGGATACAAGGACATTTCTCATTTAAATTAATTTTTCTTAAATCTTGAAAACGCCATCCTAATTTAAAGTTTAATTTTTTTCTCATAAAAATCTCAATATTCAGATTAAAAATTTAACAGGGATAATTTACGGGTATTCTTATGCAACCACAACGGGTACATTTGATTTGATAACCCCTATAACTTTCAGATGCACCTGATGAAAACGCCACTTCGCGACATTCGTAAATTCTGAATGCTTGTTTATGAAAATGTTTCATGAAACCGCAAGTAGGCTAGGAGATAAATTTTGAGCAAAACTCTTTTGGAATATTTTTCAAATCAGGGTAATGGGACTAATCATGTTTAAATGCTCCGTAATAGCTTATATTTACCCTTTAAGATATGTGCAAAAATTTGTATTTTCATCTCCATTGTGTCTTGCAAATCATCTCAAGAGCGTGTGGTAAGGAATGACTCCTTACTAGGCATGCACTGGCCATTTGACACACAATCATACTGCCTGTTTTACCTATTAAATTGAATTAAAATTAAATATTGACAGTGGAAAGTGATTTTATCTGATGAAGCGTTGATCACATCACTCGTGATACCTGTTCTTTAGCGTGTAAAATTAGACATTTAATCCTTATATCATTCAATCTTTTTCACTGACTCTCTGCTGGTGATTTCCCCTAAAATTACTGCAGAAACTTCTTTTACATGTTATCAATGTCATCGGAGAAGTAAATGTACTCTACCTCTATAAACGTAAACGACATAATAAAAGCTTAGCCGGGTCAGGACTATTGATGAACGATTTTTCTTGACTTTAAGGTATCAGATCGACGATTTTTTTGACATCGACAATGGTCCATTGCAGTCAGTTATCATTGTTCCCCTTTCGATGCTCCTTCTTACCACAGTCTCGCATCCATCAGAGTTAACATGGACCGGCCAAAGTGTTAGGTCCTGTAAACAGGTTCTCGCCCGGCATGATGAGGGGTAGTCATGCTATTCCCTCACGTTCCCGCACTGGATGGTGTATAGACCCTTACTGACTGTCGTGTGAATAATTCTCAAGGGACCCGAGGCGCCTTCCCCTGACCTCGGCCGGTCTCACGGGTGACCCAGAGGCACCGGTCCACTGACTGGCCGGGAGATTATCTCAATGGATCATATTGAGTTTATGGAATCAGCGTGGTAATTACCCTCCCCTATCTTAATTATACGGCTCACTTTTCACACGCACAATAGGTAATTCTGTTTAATTTTATACTGATTACTCACTATTCCGTGATATAGTTGCAGGCACGAGATATTTATAGGACATTATTGATTGTGAATTGGAGGGTGTAGTTTTCTCACACGTACATTCAGTTGCTATGCGTAAGTGCCCGAGGGAATATCACGATTTCCATTTGGCGCTGACCTACCCAGAACTCATTAGATTACCCTTGAGCACTCTCCCAGAAATCTCATGTATTGTTTCTTATGGTTTTAATACATTATTCAACTATTGCAGGTTCTATCGCCAGTTTGTCAGGATCAGGATGTATCAAAGCTGAATGAAGGCAGCGTAATAACAGTCAAATACCAGTGATTTACAAAAATCACTGTAGAATCTTTATGAAATGCGTATCTTTATTTTTTTAATTTGTTACCGGATTTCCCTTCCAGAATGAAATCTGAGTAATCTCTCTCAATCCTTATCTCCATTCAAGCTCCTGATTGCAGTCGATCGCTCACTAAGCCATCTCATACCCGTACTTCATCCCCTACATAACCCACACTCAACCCCTTTTCGGAGGGCGCAAAACCAGCCCATCCTGTCCTCTAAACCAAGAGCGGCTCAGGGGTAATTAGGAACAGTCCCTCCCCTCCGTTGATAATGGCCGCTCCTCTGAATGGGAGGAAGGAAAGGAAGATGAGATTGCAGCGGACCTTCCACATCGCCTCATCCCAGGAATACCCATCCCTCCCTCCCGTCCACTACCCTACTTCCCAGAACGGTCACCGTCGCCACAGAGGCGCTCGAGTGGAAAGACGCTTGTTGCTCCGTCGTCACGCACGCCCGCTTTAGCGTCAAATGGGATTTGGACGGCGGGATGCGTCCGAAACGTCGAATTGGGGATTGGATTCGGTAAAAGGTTTCGATGGGATGCGGCAATCAAAGCTTCGCACGTGTTTCGCGTGCAGTTGGTAGGTAACTACCCACCCGCTCTCCCGGCTAAAGTGGCACGAGTCCATCGATTGGTTTAACGAATCGGAGGGTTTTAAGGGTAAAAGTGCTTACGTCAGGAAAGGTGAAAGGAAAGACTTTTGGGACTTTTCTCACCAAGAACGGAAGGAATAAAAGGGAGAATACTTGGCTTTAGTAAAGTATTTCTCCTTTTTTACTACAGTACCAGAGTACCATCGGCTTACCTGGACATCAGCTAAATATTTGTGAATTAAAAATATAACAGATCTTTGGTAAGATAAGGTGCAGATCCTATTTCGATTTTGTTTTTTCTTTCATATATGACCGCGGCCGTCTAGATAATAATTTTTTTAAGTTTCGCAGAGGTTGTGTACAACAATGAGGGTAACTGCAAGAAACATTCACACTCATAGAACCTAGAGCACCTTAAAATGCTCAAGACCTAATTATTTTCCAAGAAATATGCCGTTTTTTTACACCTAGGAGGATGATTACATATGCCTTTAGTGTATGTGCTCGCGGTACGGTGATTTTGTCGCAAATGTATTGGGTAAGAGAAATTCAATACAAATACTTCCTAAATCGACTGTTCATTAAAATCACTGTTTTCGCATTTTGTGAGCGAGACAGCTGAACTTTGACTGGGGATATTATGCAGCAATGGAATCTCGAGTAGTGAATATCAATAACTGGAACCTGCAGGAATGATACATGATCCGCCTCGATATTTGAAGCTTTGTCCATTTTTGTTAACCTTGATGCGGGTAATGGTTTTCATATTTCAATTCACACGTATATAACAGGAATACCTTTTCTAAAACGTATTTAACTATGCAAGTGGACAAAATATAATTCTAATATTACTGTTGTACACCGAAAAATGATTTAAGTCTTTAGCTAACTTCGATTGTGAACTATATTTATCATATAGATGATTACGTTGACTTGTAATATCGAAGATTTGAAGGACCATTAGGGTCACTTGGAGAGTGTAGTTTTTGGTTCAACTTCTATGCTCGCTCTATGCAGGTGTTAGATATTCAGATATATCCTGCAGCCTTATCAAAGGAATTTAAGCACTCCAAAGGAAAAAAAAAACTCTCTATGGTAAC
The DNA here is from genome assembly GCA_963169105.1 of Ceriagrion tenellum. Taxonomy (NCBI): domain Eukaryota; kingdom Metazoa; phylum Arthropoda; class Insecta; order Odonata; family Coenagrionidae; genus Ceriagrion; species Ceriagrion tenellum. The sequence continues at coordinate 125,736,325 of OY720639.1, forward strand.
TGTGGGATTAGGAATTGAAACAGCATAATATAAAACCTTATTGATATTTTTGTTTAAATCGTGAGATTTAACGGTTGCCTTCCTGATGTCGGATCACATTGGGCCAAATCAATTGCATTTGACAATCTTAGAAGCTCAATAATGGAAATTGTTTGAGTAGTGACAGTTCAGAGCTCATCATCTTTTTTTTCATTTTCTTTAGCTGACGATGAGTATTAGCAGTTCATTACAGTACCATTGATGCATGAGCTATCTATGTGAGAATATTGCAAGATGATAATATCTAACAATTAGTTTTTTCATCTGACAGATAGTGTATGTCATCATCTACCTAAATGAAACATGCATACTTCCTTGCGGTTCTTTTATGGAACCTGATAGACTTGTTCGGAAAGGGTCGATGACTGCCCCCAGTCACAGTTACAAATGAATTGTACTCGACGTAAATTAAAACAGTTTCTGCGGTAAGGTTGTCACGAAGTTTGAAGCTATACGGCAACGGAAGGGAGCTCACCAATTTAAAAATTCAAATGAGGTCATGCGTCGATTTCGACGTCGCAATAAATCTAGGCTTCTCCCAGTGGAATAGAGATAAAGCCAAATCAGTGGCAAAAATACTCCGGATTCGTTACTGTCAATCCGTAGTCTATGGCAAATACCAGCTAGGTTGCGCAATGAGCACCGTGCGCCATGGTGATTGATTGTGAAAAGGAAGACCCCGCGGGATAAATTTGCATGAGATAACGTCGACAGGAGAAACGGAACAGAAATACATTTCGGTCGGGCGGGATGTACTTTATGGGTCACGTAAATATTTCATTTCCCGTCGCATAATTAAAAACCAGGGTTATGGAGACCGAAGGCTCTTTAAGTAAAAAGCTCTGGGCACATCTAAAGAGGGTTGGGGAGGAAAGCACACCCACTCGAGCTAAAACAATATTAATAAAGAACATGAAAAGGGTGCCGTTATATTTTTTCGTGAATGGGACAAAAGGCTTGAAGGGAGGGAAGGAAAATAATTTCGCGGTTCCGCGGTAAAAATAAATGGTGAGCAGGCCTCGGAGAGGTTTTATGTCATCGTCGTCGCAGCCGTGAAACAGCGTATATTTCCAGGAGCAAAGAGGACAAACAGAACTCACCGCCTTTCTTTATTATTCCAGTCCAGGAGTGTTGTTTTTCATTCGGCTGGGGAATTTTTTTGCCGCTCCCTTATTTTACGATGTCCTCATTTTTTTTCACCTCATGCTTATTATCATGGTGAGCTGCGGAAGGAATGGTCCAAGGCTGGAGCTAATAAACACACTGTCGATCCTCGCAGTGTTTTTGTAGAGAAACTACGTACCTGGTATATATTCCTATGACGTGAAATTTGCCGTTTTTCCTCTTCATTCGCAGTGTTCGCAGCTTCCACACTCTGGAATGTACCCGATTTACATGTGCATATTTTCAATTTGTCAGTGAACAATACTCACATGTTTTGAGATGCATGATCAATTGATTGTGACCACCCACCGAAGCCGCTTCGTGAAAATACAAACTCATTACATGTTACCATTTTGGAACGTTTTCAGCTAAAACGACTTATTTGATGCTGTAGTGACTAGGAAACAGGCTCTATTTTAAAAAGTTCCACTATATATCTCAATCATCCCTCCCCTGTTCTTGAATACCAATTTCGCTTCTGTAGCAATTTAGCCTTATTTTATTAAGACTAACTCATTTTTAATTCTTCCTGTATTCTTCAGTTGAAGAGTCTGTTCCATCTCTTTCAGCTATAGCTCTGTTTCTGTCAACCTTTTCCTCTTATACCTCGAAAATGTATATTTTATTATTCTTCAGTGGTGTTTTGAGTACTCGTTTCCAATCGAGAGGGCCAAGATTTCGAGTCCCGGTCTTTTAGTGGATTTCTTATTCCACCCCTTGCATACTATCTGGAAATCGCTATTGGAGCATTCGTACACTCTTAGTCCGGTGGAAGGTTGAACTGCCAGCATACTCTTAGAATAGTCGGACTCTTGTCGCCTCCTGTTTTCCAAGCGTCAGTTTTCACTTGCCCTCCTTCAAAGTCCCTTCATCACCAACATACTAATCAATATCAATATGCGTATAGTGTTTAAGCTACCTGTTTTGATAGTAGACATTACTGTGACGCTTATCTATACGGCAGAAAACGCTCATCATTCCGTTGTAAGGATAGCAAATTTTCATTTCTTCGTGTTAATGGCTCAGTTATTTTGCCTTCATTGCCCTACCGGTCCATCCCATATCATTGGTAGAATAAAGATTTATATTTCCGAAAAAAAACTTCGATTTCACGAAGAGCAATGTGAACGTATTTTAAATCCTTCGGTGACGCAATTCGCCTCGACTCCACAACCAAAAGGAAAGGCTTACTTCGTGCTGACTCAGCCCTCGCGAAAATATTGCGACGCGCATTTTTTCCAGCCGTCCCTTCCTCTCAGTTAAAGCTCTGGCTTCGCACATTTCGGGTAATCCTTTTTAAAAGAGTCCGACATCGTACCGTTGGAAGAAATAAATAAGCAAGTTGGGGTGTATTATTTCAAGAAAAAATAAATAAAATCGTAACTTATCTATTTATAAATAAAAGAACTGGAGCGTACTCTAGCCAATTTCTTCCCCAAAAATATCGCTGTACCACGGATTCGACGCTGGGAATACGCTTCCTACCAACCGAATCCCTACCAGGCTTCTACCTACTGAAAATATAAACCCCTTTTCATCTCCCTCCCGTTCTCGCAGGCCTGTGCGTCACACAGATACACTCACACAACATGTGAGCCCACACATATCCACACAAACAGAGGGGGCGCTGCTGTTCTCCGGCAAATCCCCTGCGTCCTCCCTCGAGCCACCCTTTCCTTTCTCCCGTGCCTCCAATTTCCGAGAGGTTTCGGAACCTAGTCACGTAGGTCTGTGCAGGTCTGCTCATCCCACCACCCGAGCTGACGCGACGGTGGATGGAAGGGAAGAAGATTCGGAGCTTAACCGGGAAATGGGAAGGGTTTAGAAGACGGTAACATTCGAGAGTTAAGGTCGTAAAGAAATTATATTATATGCATATTCACTGATGTCACATGTAATCCCTTGCAGTTTTATATTTAAAATCATCATTCAAAACGTTAAAGGTTTGGTTTGATTTATTTCAGAATTTTACCGCCAAATGACCTTATTATTCTTGCACCAATCTTTCAATTTTGCGTGTCAGTAGTGGTTTGAAGGAAATTTGCGTTTGGAGGTTTTAATTGTAAGCTTCTAAATATTTTCTTCCTTTTTCATTTCATGTAAGTTCTATTAAAATATATATTGTGTCAGTTTTTTTTACCTCAGCAGCAACCACCAACCGGAAAATCATTTTCTACTAATCTGCACCCTCATCCTAGCCAAACACCTTTTCTTATTATAAACCTTCATGCTGACATCTCCGAAGTTATTTGGTGGAGGGTAATGTTTTACGGAATGAGATCTAAGCTATTAGTTAAGTTTCCTTAAGTTTTTATATATCATTCGTAATCTTCCCGCTATATTTTAGCCGCAATCTTCTTTTGTATCTCATATCATCCATTTCGTCGTACTTGATTTTTATCTCGAGACCGTATTGCCTAGATATTGTTCCACAAAGAATTCTACCTAACTCGGTTCTAAAGCAACCTTGGGGAGTATTCATCAGTCATATTATCCTCAGCCTTTCGTAGAACTTTTTCATCGCTTATTCTTCCCATAAATGCTATGTCAATGATTCTTATAAACTTGAGAGCATGAGCCATTCGTAGGTTGTCATTAATTAATTTCTTATTTCAATTCTTAAACAGGTATCTAGATGGTTGATTTTGGATTTCTCCTCTACGCATATAAATGTGAGTGATAACTGCCGGCGTGTGAGACATAAATAACTAATTGAGTGATCATATGTTGAATCACCGGCGTTGTGAGTTGTTCATCATAATTGGGCTTTGGACATTAGGGAGCTTTTAACATTACTGTTTCACGTCGTTTCCAATTTGAAATTTAGTAAAAATTAGTAATATAAATATCGAATTCTTAGGGTAGTCTATCAGCTCGAACTAATACACCATCATCACATGAATAACATGCCGGGTCTATTTAGCTCGATCAACATTGGACAACATTGTAAAGACAGAAAAAGCCTTTTCCCTATTAAAGAAAAACATTTTTTACTACATAGACAAAATATTTTTGACCGAATTTTCAAATTAAAAGTTCCTTTGTGTGAGGCTAATCTCTTTTCAGCCGTTAAGAAGTTGCAAAGTGAGGTAAAGACATTGGAGTGGGATGATGGGAAATAGGCTGGAATAAGTGGCGCATGGCTGAAGTCACCTACGGCGCTAACGGGAAGGATGTGGGAGTTAGGACAGCTGTGGATCGCCCAGAAAAGAATATAAATAGAGAGCAAAAATAAATTCCACTCCTTCGGGTCAAAGCTGTCCCAAGCGAGATAACTCGACATTATCGCCCCCGGGTGTCGTAAACAATGGCATTCTGGTGGATTTCATTCCATGGCCAGAAATATTATTTTTTTTCATCCGTCGGAACCAATAACTTAACGCACATTTTTCCCAAAACAGCTTCAAAATCGGAATTCCGATTAATAAATTTCATTAAACATAAAGTTTATTTTGGTATTTATCATGTGTCCGTATCCATGGAATGGTGTTTCCTGTTTTAATATGATGAAAAATAAACTAAATTCCTTCGAATGTCTATCTGAAAAGTATAAATGTGGCGGAGAGATATTGATACCGCTGGAATTTTCAAGTGTGATTTTTTTCTCATCATTGTATCGTATATTATTTGGCATGGATAAAAAATTGCCTTTGGTGTAATTAGGTCAAGCAATTAAATTTTTCTATATGAATGTAAAGTTTTTAGACCTTTATTATTTAATTCTAAAAATATGTTATTATATTTAGAGATTTTTAACTAATGGACCCTTATAAGGTAAAAACTAACATATGTGGTTTATACGGATTTATATTAGAATTAAAATATATTTCACTGTTATTCTTATTTTGTGGAAAAGCAGAGCTCAGAGCTGATGAATGTAAGAACTTTCCTGATGGCAGAGTGCCCAATCACCTCCACATAGGACTTAAGCTGAGAATGCATCACAATGGCAGAAGAAGTAAAATGAAATATTCTTTTTAAGAAAATTCTTGCTAATTTCGAATTTCAACCAAATCATATCTTCACAGCTCTATGATTAATTTTATTCTTAGGAGAATCGCGATCTTTGGGAAAATATTTCAACAAATAATGCGTAGTAAATTGCCTGCATGAGTAATTGAACAAATATCATGAATAAGGCTGTGGTAGAAATTAATAATTAGTTAGAGAAAACGTTAGCAATGGAAGGAAAGTGGAAACGCCAAATAGATCCATTACAAGAGTCTGGTTCTTACCAGCTTAGCTATAACACATATGAAGTAACAGAATGGTCCTCTGCGGCCGCATTCAAAACTTTTATGGTACGTTTAGCTAAAACGTGAGGATGAAACTCATTGAACAATTATCTCCTGAAATTTCCTTTAGTTTCCAAAGATTCCATAATTCATCATTGTTTAGCAGCAAGATTTTATGTTTGCAGCTCTTATGCCATTCCTATTTTTGGTAAACATTTTTCTACAGTATGTATAGCTTTAATTTTTTTTGTATAGAGCTAGTTTTCTGCAATTCCTTGAATTGTAATAAACCATCTGTCATATATATATTTTTCCATGCGTGTGTGAATCATGATAAGCACTCACCGGATCGATATTTTTAAAAGTCAATTATTTGTTTTTAGTTCGATATTATAGCCAAATGCTCCATTATAAGTGCAATTCGATTTTTAGCCATTCCAGCATCCCTCTTCCTGTACCCTTAAGTAATTGAATTCTTGGAAGCCCTGAGGGTTTTAAATCACATTAATACCACTTTTCACCATATCCGTTATTTCACGCTTGAGGGCTTAATCAACCATCCTCTTGGATTCTTGCAATACTTATTTTTCACCTTCAGTCTTCTAAAATATAAATAGTCTCACGTAAAATTAGGTTCAAAGAAACGTTTCCCCCTGGCTTCCGTTAGTATGGAAAGGTGGAAAATAAAAGCTGTTCAAAATATGTGCATAAATTAATTTTTCCCATCCCCTTTAATACTTAGGTACTTTTCGGGTAATATTTGGTAGGCTATTACTACCTAGGGATTTTATTTCTTCCCCTCTGAAGCACTTGTCCCCGCGGGGACTGCGGCATTAATATTCTCCGCCGCCGCCTGGCCAGTTCCGCGAAACGCATTACACAGGATCTCGGCACTTCCAAAGTGGAAGGATAGAATAGGGGAGGAGCGGAGTGAGGTGGAAGGGGAGCGGTAGGTCACACCACAGGTCACCGTCCAAAATCGCGGGTCGGAATCAGCAAGCTCGCGTTGTCGTTCACCCAACGGAGCGAAGCGCCGGTTCAGAGAGGCCACCCCTGCATTTTTATCCGCTCTCTGCTCCCCCATCTGAAAGAGCTTTGAAATACTCGGTCTATATTTTTAACATGGGAAGGGAAAAAAATTATCAATTTCATTCCTGCGTAGGTTGGAAACTGGAAAACCTCAAATCCTGATGTATACTTTGTTTTCATGGCGAAAAAAGTGATGAGTTGCAAAGGTCCGCTCATATTTTGGATAGTCACATAACATGCGGTGACATATTTATTTCTTGCGTCCGAACTTTCAAAAGGGGCCATGAGACCACAAGTAGAAGAGGGACAAAGTTTGTCACTCTATTACGGTTGGTGGGTGCCGGACGATTTATCTTCAAATAATGTCTTATTTTACAGCATATAAGGACTTAACCAACGGTTTATTATATCCAATAAACTATAAACGAGTTAAAACTCAGCTAATAGAGATATGGATTTGATAATGTGGACAAAAGAATAAATAAAGCATTTAAAATCTCTTTGGGTATTTTACACTCAGACGGTCGAACTAAAGGGTTAACGGATAACGTTAACACGATGATGACTATTTAATTCATGAAGTTCATGCATATATATCGATAGTTTATTCCACTTCAACAAAAAAGCGACAATTATAAAAATTATCATCAATTTCATCACGTCGTTGACGGAAATGTTAACCATTGCCGTAGATGCTTTTCATTTCAAATACATTGTGCTTATCTCCATAATCATAGTGACAATAGTAAATGGCCCTTTTGAGAGAGTCATGACCAATTATCACTTTAATTATCTGCCTTCGAATGAAATTAGGCTTTTTTCTTTCTCTTTACTCCACTCTCACATGACAAAAATATTTCTATGCTATTGCATATTACTATTATAAAGTATATTACAAATATTATATCATAAATATGTTTGTATCTTTTCAAATCCCTTTTTTCGTCATCTTCAACTCAAAATACATTTGTCTCCTTGGCTTTATCATCGGAATGACAACACACATCTTTTCTCGATCGTCATTGTTGTGATTGTTATTGCCATGCATAATATATACCCGATTTCTCGAAAATATTTTCCACATTTTAATACCAAACACGAGTTGTGTACATCAAACTGAAATAAAAAATATCGTCCCATTATGAATGTCCGATTGTGTAGTGAATGTCCTAGTATCGTCTTATTATAAATGGCTTGTCCTAAAATATTGATATGAGACTCGTTATTTCGTTCTCAATTTTTCACTAGTTTGGTCAATTTCATTCATAAAAGTCCCCCTTAATTCTTTTTATCGTAATATCTATAGTATGCATGACTAAATTTTCATCCCCTCCTTCGTATCCTTCACCAGTCAACCCCTGGTTCACCACAGGGTGAGAACTCTGGCGCCCACACCCGGAAGTAAACTCATCCCCCTTGCCTATCTTCCCTTTTCCCGTGGGAGGGAAAATGTTCCGGAAATCCGCTAGCCTCGTCCCCTTTCGCGTCGTTACTATTCTTTTCAACGTTAACGACCCTGAAGTGACCACGTCCAATAGTCCGTCGTATTCACCTGTAACGCTCCATGTCCCTTACACGCCGCGAAATGGAAATGTAGTGTTATCGAAGAATAATAAAGATCGAGTAGACGGAAGGAGTCAACAATGAAAAACAGGCTATGCAGATAAGGAGGAAATTGACTTCATGAATACGCAGAAGGCATCGAATAAAATTAATAGGAATTAAAAGTCTACTGACTGCCCTCAACAGCACATGCTTGGAAATAAAGAACCCCTTCATTGAAATGCAATGATCGTTTATAGCAGAGAAGCTTACCAGCCGAAAATATTCTCCTTTTCTGCGGAGAGTCTTTTAAACGTTTCTTGCATTAAAACAACCATTCTCATTTATTAAATTCCTTATGAACTCTTCCTATATTTTACCTCTCGTCGTATCGCGGAGCATTTTTATCCTTCCGCTTCTCTTCTGCATTCATTTAGCATTTTCTCTCTACCAGTCTCTTCGGTGAGTCGTAACATGTAACTTTTTATCAGCTTTCTTATCACCAGATCTATTCATCACATTTCCTTATTTGTCCTTATATATGCTAAGTTTACTCTTTCTATATGCCTTCAAACTCACTTCTCTGAAGTCTCCAGCTTAGCTCATATTTCTTCAGCCTCGACTAAGACTCAATACAATATTACGCTCCAGCTATTGTCTCAATTGTACCATCTAAATTTATTTTCTTAAGTTCACCGACGTTTGTTCCTACACATCTTTCCCTACAAAAAGATTCCATAGCTAACTCAATCCTTTGCAATACGCTCTTCCTCAATTCTTACAGAGTAAACACTAGTATTATAGATTATTTATTTTCATAAAAGCCTAGATGAACACGAAGATTACGTCTATTATTTGAATAAATCAATCTTTGTTTCTAGGAAGGCTATAAGCCAATTTTCATTACTCTTCCCCTCATAATTGAGCTTGAATGGATGCAAAGTTTTCTCGCTGGACTGAGATAGCTACAAATATTAATACTTCGCTACATTCCAGGCGGAACGGCAGATACTAAGTACTCCCATGCTACATTAGTAGGAGAAGTAGAAGTGGCAAGCTCAGAAAAACCTGTTGTCGAGCAAATAAGCAATAATTCTTTCAGTATTCATGGCTCCATCTAGAGAATAACGAGAAATTAATCATACCAAATTACGTATCAATGCTCACTCCTCTCCTCACGAATTCTCTATTTACTGTGCCCTTCCATTTTGTCACTCGTGTCCTCGCGTCCTCTACAGCACGCCTTTGCGTGGGTATCTGGGGATGCAGATGTAGATAAATGCACCAGTACAACTGAATGATTACTTGCTCCTTCTATTCACGGCCATCGTATCCCCCAGAGCCCCGTTGTCAGTTCCCGTCAAGAGTCGACGCTCGCGATATCGAATGGCCTCACAGTCAACCTCGTCAACCCGTTGCGTCGGTGACGGGTTAAGCGGGGCGGCAGAGGGTAAGGGGGAGGAGAGCGGGGTTCGAGACAGGAGAGTAGGATTTGGCGGCGGTGGAAGGATGCGATAATTGGCCTGGGGATCACCCGGGATACTACACCCCTCCCCCCCACCACCACCAAGCACGGGGGATTTTAATTTTGGACCCAAATATGACATGCGCCCCTTTCACGTGTACCCCAAGGGATGAACGAGTTCGTGAATTGCAAAATCTCCATGACAGTGGTCCTAGATTATGCTCTGGCCCCGTGATGATTCCATGAATTATAAAATTATCATTTTGAAAGAAAAAATTTTTAAAAATTCACATTTCTGAAAATTTGTGCCACCATATTTGCACGAAAATACGTAAATCTATGCGTAAAAATGTTCGTACTTCCACAGCTGAATATTTTTATATCTTTGTCTCACTTGGTGCAAATGAAGGCTGGTACTTGGGAGCGTTCCTTAGCATTGGTCCAAGTAATATCCATTTCCAAAATTCCTCTATTGTAACACAAAGTCTCAATACGTGCCTAAAAACATTCTGATTCTTAAATTTGTTCAACACTGAAAGATGTGAAAAAAATTTCTTTTTTTCTCCTGAGTACCATTTATCCAAGGCCACAGGATTGATTTTCCGCTACCATTCTCGATCCTTGATCAAATATCTCATTTTTCTTATAGTTAGATGCCTCGATTGATTTCATAATTCAGGACTAGGTATCTCTCGTTATTCGAGTAATGCGTTTATTTACCATAGAGGGAATTGCATAAATTGTTATAGTTCATTCCTTTACAATGAGCAAATTTGGCTATCTTATGAATACCGTGCTGCGTGCTGGTTTATTTAATACATTTTTTATACCAAAGACCATTTGGGTGTATTAGAAGATTTTTAAACAACATACATTCGGAATAAGAGGAGGTAGCAATTTAGGCCCAAGACGCAATCTTGACAAGAGATTAGCGCCTTAATGAAAAGGTCGTGAAGTTAAGTAAAGCTTGACTTCCGCGCCGACTAGTTTTCATTAAATTTCCAGCGGGCGCGTGAGTGGAAATTCGTCGACACCTTTAAGAAAAACCCGCGCCCCGCTGTTGTAGATGCTCTAAGCCTAATAGGACTCAAGATACTCTCTAGCAACCCATATAGAAGTAAGATAGTGATTGTGTAGTGTAATCGTACGGGGCTAGCTCTAGTCAGTATTAAAGCTGAAAGTTACGAGAAAACGCGTGTGGGCGGACAATTTTTCGCCACTATCCCACCTAATAATTACATTTGCTTTGGACCTGACTGGAAAACTTAAGTGTAATTTTATATCCGTTCACATATTCAACTTTATTGTAATTATTTTTCTCTCACTTCAAATATATTTATTTGTATTTAATTATATTTTTAAAAGACTTTTTTCTCTTTATTCTCACTCCGACTTTTTTTCATTTCACGAGTACCTCTGATCTATCCCTCGTTATTTTTTAGCTTTTTATAATTTACTTTGAGCTTCGAGATGACAGTTAAATTTTGGTGAAACCTTTAAATAAAGTTTTGCTGGCTGGTATTTTTATAAAAGATCATGAACATTCTTATCAAGCACAATCGCAAAAAGTTATTTGGCACTAATTTTATTACTTTCAATGATAAAAGTATTCATGTTAAAGTATAATATGTTTGTAGTAAAACTACCCTACTTCAAAATTAACGTTGTAGTCTGGCCTTGGGAGTAAGCATGATATCACCAGTGACACTCGTGACTCCTTGGATAAAAACCTATCACATGGTGCCATGAGAACCTCCAGTGATATTACTCAAATATATGCAGCATATAATGCTTCATTCACATATAATTGAAATATGTACGACATTATTTTCATGAAAATATAAGATTTTCATGTGTTGTCCCTGAGGATAGTCAAAGAGGCTGTATCAGGAGCAGAAAGCGTGTTAATCATGATCTTATATGATATAAGACAAGAAGAAACCGGGACGGACAAATGTGCGCCCTGCGCTCTCCCAAAGGCATACAAAAGATGCGCCTAGTGGAAGGCTACCTACGAAGAGCATTTCTGTCCTACTAAGCTAAAAGACTGTGACTGACAAAAAGCATATTTTGAGGTTACAGTTCATTTTAATATTTTCAGCCTCGAGGATTCCATAACTCTGAGCAAACAAACCGTACCTCTAACTATTTTCCAAGATATCTTATTCTACTTTCACCGTATATACAGAATAAATGTCAAGTTTCTGGGCCATATTACAGTAACTACGGCCCAAAATACACTAACTACAGTGTATAAACTGTCATTTGACTGATTGCATTGCAGTTACTGTTATTTTGCTTAGAAATCTTCTACATTAATGTTGTTACGGTATGAGTAGCAAAGAGGCAAACTGTAAAGCTGTAGTATAAAAAATGTATAATTTTTATGTGAGTGATCTGTGCATAAATAATATGCATTTAATTAATATTTTATGGCTTAAAAAATATAAATTCCTTTAAAAACGCAGAAAAGGTCCTTTGCATTCACATTCTATAGTATTTATAACACGCATAAATTTAAATCTATTCAATAACGTATTGAATAAATATATTGCGTTTTAAGCGGTATTTTAATCTAATGTTATGAATATCGATTGTTTGTTTAAAAATATTGTGTTCACTTATATCACAATTATTGTTATTATGCTTCCATTTATATTTTTCGCAATAAACTACCATGAAGACCATGCGTTTAACTTACGTTGGTCATTTTTCAGTAATATTTTTTAAATCCGTAATTTAAAGAATAAATTTAAACACAACGCATCATTTTATTGGAGACCATATTGTAATTCTCTCTCTGGCAGCAGAAGTTTTGCGATTCAAAGTAACGCTAATAAAACAAACTTTATTCTTTTTTATAATCGTGATACAAACAAACAAACAAATAATTCAAGTGATTAACCCCTAGTGTTTTTTTTTCAACTGACTTTTCCACAAAGAATAAAGAGTCCAAAAGAATCCTGGACCTTACCTTAATGAGATGGTGAAGTTTACGAGAATTTCTCTATGCCTCCACATAATAAAATGCCATTTAACGGAGAATCCTATAAGCAATCATTTTTAGTGTCTGGTTACCTTACGTAGTGCCTACTCCCGAATAATAATAGAGAGAAGGCAAATAAGGCTAGTCGCTCTTTGGAACGTTGAGAATATTCTTCCTCTGATGCCTACTAATCGCCATAAATTTGATTAAATCTTGAAACAAGTGAAGCATTATTAAGATTTTTTAGGTTATTTGGTGTCCGCAATCCATTTTAGTTCCTATAAATAAACCCTTGTTAAAGAGGGAAATAATCTGACGAGCAATAGGTACCATTAATACAAAGCTTAAATTGAAGTCATTTTGAGTGGAGAATGAATAGCTTTCATCTATAGTATTAAAACGATAGTAGCTTCATAAAGGTTCTTCTAAAATCCTGATTTTAAGTTTTAAAAATGGATGATTTACCTTCGCCTTACGATTGCCACCAAAATAGTCAAGCCGTAAGTTTAGCACAGCACAGGTTTTTCATACCTCTCTCAACGTTAGAGCATTAGATTTCTCAGTTTTTTGGCAAACATATTTTGATTCTTTTGTATCTATCTTTCTCGTCTCACGTGGTATAATACTGGTTGAGATGTAAATGTTGAAGCAAAACTAGTTGGTACAAGGATACTAAATTCATGCTAGCCTTTGGTTTCGTTTCCTTACCATCCAAGAAGGTTATCTTTAGATTGTAAGGTTTTAACAAGATCTCTCTAAGCATAATTTTCCCAGAACAAGGCAACACTATTTTTAGTTTCTATGACGCTTCCTGAAAATTATCAAACATACTTGTAAATTGCATTGTTTAAGAAAATCGTTAATTTGTGTATCAAATGTTATAGAATTTGGTATTTTATAATTTGTTTTTCTCCTACGCACTGCTTCACTTCAGGTTTATCTAGGTGCTGAACAGACCTATCACTTTCCCAAATTACTTAGTTGTGTTGTAAGTGAATTATTGGGAGTGGATTTCGTAGCAAAATTTTGGAGTTTAGTGATATTTAGGCCATTGCTAATAGGTTACTCACATTTAAAAAAATATAATTATTCAATCCATTCAGGGTGTAGATACGTGTCAAATTATTGATCAATCATTATTTTTTTAAAGGAATTGTGATAATTTTACTATCCCTTTGGTATTCTTAATGCATGGATGCAAATAAAGGGATTATTAAATGGACCAACGCTGAAGGACCCCTTAAATTTCAGTTCAATTGCCGCTCAAAGCTTTTCTTAAAGCAGCCACAGCAAAATTCTGCGCTATGAGTGGATATTAAAGACAAATATAATCCCCATTATTTATGTTGCACATAAGAACGACTTTAAAAGTGCAACAGCTAGCAACTCCAGTTCATTTATAAAGGAATGCACAACGTAATTCCCAGTCATTGCATATAATGAGCATTTCTTTCCCATTTCAATCCCAGTATCTCAAGCTAAAAAGACTATTCGGAAGAGTTGTACGAAATGGTGTGCATATTTTTAGTTAGCAGTTTATAACACCATTACCATAGATTCCTTCCCCAATTAAGATTCCAAGGGTTTCCCATAAATGCTGCCTTAATTATCATGTCTCTCTTCATTCACTTCCTTTCTGTCTTTCTTTTACTTGTTTTTCATCCTCTTTCGTTTGGTCTTCATTTCCTTTCATCTTATTCAACCAGAGTTGCCTTCATTTCTCTCTCACACTCATACGTCTCCCCCACCAACCCACTTTGCATCATGTCGCGGAGAAAACTCAATAAAAGACAATTACACAAGGACTTCTTCTTTTATTTTGTGGAACTTCTAATTTTTTCTCTCCAAAAAGAGATTGTGTTTTATTCATGAAGACTCTTTCCAACCTCCCTCCTATATCATCTTGATCCTTTCTCTTTCGCAGCTGCAAAATTTTCCCCGGCCGTGCATTCTCAACCGAAATAAAAAGTATACCAGCGGCGTAATGCAAAGCGGTGTCCAAGGAGACTTGGAGAAGTGTTGGCAACACTGTGAAGCCAGTGTTTGAGGGCCAAAGTTCATTCGTGACCAAGTCGGAGTCGGTTATCATATCCCTCTCATCGACTCTTTGTTGTGCTGCGAATTAACGTGCATCGATGGCAAAACATTGGGAATGCGGTTTAAATTGTTTCTTGTTATCGAAACTTGCAGAGCAAAGCCAGATTTAAAGTTGACTGTGAGATTCCGTATCGTCATAATTTTTAATATGAATATGACGATATTTATGTATTTCCAACTTTTGATGGTCGTCATGTTTTCTCTCCTACGTTAAAGTCTTCATTTCCCAGATAATTGTTTGTTTTACCTTTCGGCCCCAATTCTTTTGAAAAGAATATAGCCCTTCTATTTGAAGCACTACGCTAGCCTTAATAAAAGTGTACTATATTCATTTTTTAAAGTTCCTTGGTGATCACTGGTTAAAAGTGTAGAGTTCTTTTCATGCACCATGTAATATATAAGAGGGGAAAAGTCGATTCCTGTTGCTGGAAAAAACCCTTGATTTAAAATGCATCAATTTAATAATTTGTATATTTCTTATTTTGAATTTGCAACAAATTTTATGTTTGAATTTTTTACCAATTACAGCAACTGCACTCTGTTTGATTGCTGCGAGCTTCAATAAAAGTTGTTTTATTTAATAATGACGATAAATGTAACGGTTAAATCATAATTACTGCCGTTTCATTGGCACGCGATATCGTGAGGATTCCGCATCTGAGTATTGATTAAAAGAACTTATGCATCAGTTGTCGTTAATTTCCACGCAGTCAATAATTTTTGAACGGAAAAAAACTAATTCGGAAATATAATCATTTCATGCTCGTATTCCTTCACCAAAATTTTGGCAAATACCAATATTTAGACTTGGCACAACAATTGCATGGCCTGGTTTGGTAAAAAGAAGAGCAAATTTTCCGCGCGAGTGCAAGGTTATTTGAGCAATGATCATCACTCATGCGTGCAGACCACACCAATGCAAAAAATTCTCGCCCTTTTGAATACCATGTCACTTCCTCATCGCTGCATTGGCTTTGCATATCGCACGTAGCATTCGCATCACGTGTTGGCCAGGTCAGACTTCATGAAGCAAATATTTTACCTTGATTCCTATTTGAGATCTGGGTTTTCCATTTGCGGTTTTGCTTTCCCGCCACCAATTGCTGCATTCCAAATTAGACGGCTGACGGCTTTGATCTTAATTAAAGCATAAAATAGTAATTGAAACGGGAATAATTTTGTTATCTCACCCACTTGGCATGCGTGTCCAGCTAACTACATGTGGTTTAGTGTCTCTAATTCTAAAGGAATGAAGCAATGCAAACAAAAACAGTACTATGTAGCATGATCTTATCATTTTGAAAATTTATTTAGTTTTCTCTCTGATATTTTTTTAGATATTTAACTACGACTTATATAATGCTAAACTATTGGCAAATAAAATTTGAATTATTTACCATCATTATTGTGTGTGGTTCTCAGAGCATGATTTTTAAATTAAGATTCTAGATTGAATATTTTGTTTTTGGAGTTCAACTTTCTCTTGAGATATTCCCGAGTCGACACGTCCAGAACGAGAAAAAATTTCATTGTTGGTTTCCAAAATATCTCAAGTTGCGTTTATGTTCGCATTTTTTCAAAAAGAGTACCATTTTCAATTAATATGCAGTATGTTATTGCTGGCAAGTATATCACATCAAAACTGACTGAAATATATATACTGCTATATCCAGGTTTGCAAATCTCTGTCATATTTAAATATTTGAATCGAAAATGGTGCTTAAAATTAGTTTTTGTTCCAAAATCGGACTTATGAGCCTCGTTTGTATGTATAGGTACTGCGATGAATAATATTTATTAGGAAATAATTAAAATTGTAATTATTTTCAAATTTGAACTTATCAGATATATTTGAGGTTAAATTGAAGCTATTTTTGCGGAGAAAATGAGCCTGGTGATATGTAATCAAGCTTAGCTCACATGGTGACTCTAAAATGTGTATAATTAATTGCTCATGTCCACTTGAGCAGAAAGCATCACCGCTCTGTTGCAAATGAAAAACTATCTACCGATTGTCACCATGCGACATTTTTAAAAGAGGAGCGTAATTTTTTATGTAAAATAATGGAAAAATGTGACTGTTATAATTGACGCTATGTGCGTAAAGAGCTCCGTTTATATATCTACACTATTTATAAATGCTGTTTGAGCTCTCGCCCGACTTTTCCAGATATCTCCGCGACGAGGAAGATTCTATCCATCCCTCTTTTGTGCCTTTTCCCTTTGGCCAACCCCGCGTGCAGGGCCCCGTATTTCAGCCCATTTGGTATTCAGAGAGGGAAACCAGAGGAGGGAATGGGAGTGAGGGGGGACGACAAACTACAGCCTCCGCCAGGAGCGGCCACCTCATCTTTAATGCCTCCCCACAGGACAATTTCAGAAGGTCTCCGCAGCATAAATCGCGATACGTAACGCCTGCACACGAACCAGAGAGCGATTTCGGCAGCATAACTTCCAAGTAGTGTAAGTTCCCCGTCGTCTGCCATTTCTTTCGTCACATCCCTCGCTGTGTGAAGATGGATTAAAAAGAAGCAGTAAAAGTATAAAAACGGCAGGCACTATTTTAAACTAGTTAAGAAAGTTTGGAACAACGCTATATCCTCCGAATACCTTAAATATCAATACCTTAAAAGGCTCAAAATGAACATAATAATAGTAGTCATGCATTTATTGACAGACTTTAGATGTAAATATGATATTGCGTTCTTAATTCATGCATATTCATCATAAGCAGTTTTTATATTATGATTTCATATTTTTTATTCTATTGATTATATTATGATTTCATATTTTTTTTTTATTCTATAACTAAAGATTGATAATTCAAGAAAGTACATACGAGTACACGAACAGTACCGTAGTTGACACTAACAGCCTCATTAAGTCTGATACCATGGTGATATATTCATACCACCTGCTCCTATAGCGCGTATTAACATTGAGCGTTAAGGAATATATTTCATGCGCAGTTTTGACCATGTAATCTATGGTAAATGCAATATTAAATTTTATGAAACGGATATAGAACTAAAAAAGTCCTTATTCAATACCTACAAAACAGCAGAACATATCTATTTTGAACAGTTTTCTGATATTTCAAAGATATCCATGAACTCAGAAAAGAGTTTGGTCTCACCATTCTATACAAGGATGATATATATAAGAGTAGTTTTTCCAATAGTGAGAAAATGTAAAACGGGCGCAATTTACGGTGAGTTTTGGGAGAACTTTTAACAATGTCAACTTTAGCAATTATGGCAACAGACACTCATGCTCAAATACCCAGCGTATTAAAATTAATGGATGTTACTATTCATATCTTTCTCCAAGAAAACCAGGGGGGTTTTAAAAAAATGTCTTAAGTCTGAAAATGGTTCCAATATCTATAATTTAAAGCATATTTTATTGTGCAGTTATGATAGTCAGTCACCTATCTCTCTCAAAATTGACTCAATCTAACAGTATTTATATTTACTACTGCATATCGCTCCCTCGTCACCTGTGGTGAATTTTTAACCTCCGAGATAGCTTCTCATTCAAAATAACCCTTCTTCGTACTTGGCTTTATTAGCTTAAGAAATTATTGAGATTTATCGTCTTTGTTATAATCTGGAGGCGGGATGTGATCGTTAGCTTTTGCTCTAGCTCATATGATAAGTAAAAATTAATTATTTCACCATTTAAAAACAAAAGGGTATTTTCAATTTGACACATGACCAAAGGTAACCTGTCTGCACTACCATGAGTAAACCCCTTCTATAGAGTAATTGTAAAATACCAAATCTCAAAACTTTACACAGAATTTTATGAAACTTCGAGGCCTAAATTCACATTGGACAAAAAAAAACCACTGCTGAATATTTAAATAGGTTTTAGCCAAGAATAGCTAATTCCCTATACTTCCTTATAGGAATTGGCTTTAAATATTTCCATTTAACTTAATGTTTTTTGCAGGGATCATGTCAAGCAAAGTATTGGTGGTTTAAGCCATCTTAAGTTATTTAATTATTGCCAATACAGACTATCTTTAACTGCCTTGAAGTACTTCCTATGTCTACCTTATCTTCTGGTTCTTTTGAATAAGAATCATGACTACCAAAAATAAGATTGCTCTGTCTGAAGCGGTGGAAGAAGTGTGTGCAATTGTCATATTTTCTGGTCTCTTGGCTACATTCATAATGCCTTTTTCACACCTGCAGTATGCGCGTATCATAAGGCAATCATTGAAAACACCTCTATTTTGTACTTTTTACCAGTGAGATTGATTTTTCTCCCATGTCGGACATAGTTCAAGAGATGGAAATGGGTTATTTCCCCGCTGTGATCTCAATTAACTCGATGAAAACCTCTCATATGTTCAAAGTGCTCAATTTAATGGAATTCTTAAATTATGTTCGGTTTGAACCGTCCTTTACGTTTTTATTCAGGTCTCCAGCTTCTTCTGTTCCCTTTCAACGAAGGGTGAGGGAAAATAAAGAGACGGGGAAAATAAAAAGTATAGACTCCTCTCGGAGAAATGTGTGGGCTAAAGCGTCTCCCTGCAGATTCTAGTCCTTCATTCGTTATTCTATAGCTCCTGAGGCGTAAGGGGACGCAGCCAACTTTCTGCATGGAAATTGAGGAAACAGCTCTTTGCGCCTCCAGCGAGGAGAATGGAGACTCTTCTCACGACCATGAGGGACATTTCTTTTATTATCGCTTATTACTTTCTTTCATTCTCCGTTTATTCTTTCTTTTTCTTGCCGAGCCCTCAAGAGAGGAAAGCAGCAATTTCCCTTCTTTAAGACGCGAATCAGTCCAAAGGGTTGTAAGCGCGGGACGAGAGTGCCAAGC
Organism: Ceriagrion tenellum; assembly: GCA_963169105.1. Lineage (NCBI taxonomy): Eukaryota > Metazoa > Arthropoda > Insecta > Odonata > Coenagrionidae > Ceriagrion > Ceriagrion tenellum. The sequence continues at coordinate 125,755,715 of OY720639.1, forward strand.
AGAAGGTAATTTCAATGACGGAAAAATGGCCCGTGGAATGTCCGCGAAGTACAAAGTTCCGGAGTGTAATTTTTCGGCTGCGTTAATCTTATGTCCGGAGGGAGTACTGCGGTGTGTGTGTGTGTGTGTGTGTAAGGTAAAAAACAAGAAGGTTAAGTCTATGAGTCGTCGGGGAATCGTAATAAAACCGGCGCAGTTTCTCCGAGCGCCTTCAAGTGTACCGTTATGGTCACATGTAATCCTCGCAAGCCACGTAACTTAGCTTATATATTTCCAATTGTACGCTGCAAAATATTGCCAGCAGCATATACTCCAGTGCATAAGTGCGCAGTCAAAAATACATGTAACGCTAAAATGACGTAATTTTTCTCATACCTATAGCCATCTCCAGTCTTGAATATTTTTCTAATATGCAAGTAGCGTGTACTCCATGACGTAAGAAAATTGAAGCAATCCCCTTCGAATCTATTGCGTGTTTAATTTTTATACGGAATTATTATTAAATCAAAGAGAAAACATGTGTTCATTGGAAAACGTGTATACGGTGAATTTAAATAGAGCATTTTAATATTTACCATTCAATTTCAACCCAATCGGATAAAAAGAGGTATTTGTTTATCAACGCATTTAATCTTGAATATCTCAGAATGTTTTAATGCGTAATATTAGCTATTTTATTGATTGACCTTGTTCAGCAATTTACTCATTAGCTCATAAATATGAAAACGATACTGCCTTTCTCAGCAATTGGCATATTATGTACGTAATTGTATTTACATTAGTTGGTCTCTGTCTATTTTTCAAGGAATAAAGAAAATAACTCCATAGTTGGTGTTTTCGTAGTATAAGAAATACACATTGGCACTATGTTTCCATGAGTTATTATCTTTTGGGCTTTTATTCCTCAACCGTTCGACTTATTCGAACTGGTCGTTCTTAAAGACTAAAAAGATATGTAGACTGGATTCATCCTTAAAAAATAAGTGATAAACAAAACCAAAAAGTATTAATGATTTAAAAAATGAGTGTATTAGCTATGAACTTATTTTATCGATTAATTTTCCTCATTTAAAATCATGATGCAACAGATTTGATGAATGTGTTCTTTTTCCAATGAAGACTGTTTCCGTGAAAGTTTAAGGAATAGAGAAAACTAAGGATAAGTCAAGTAGCCACAAAAAAGATATTTTAAGGTCAATCAAGTGAGCTTCTCGCGTGTTTCGCCGGCCATTTGATTTCACACTTGAGCTTATTTACAGGAAGAAGCTAAATTTTTAGTTTTTTACCATTCAGATCTTTGTTGTAATCTTCAAATTAACTTACTCAGTCCATCAAGCGCAGCGAGTTCACGCATTGCATTTTATTTCTTGGTAAATAGAGAGCCTAAAAAGCCAAAACAAAAACTCAATGGCCGACGCTCCACGCCAGCGTCGTAGTAAGGAAACAAAAAGTAAAATACCCAGTAGTGAGTGAAAGGAAGAAAAAAAAAGGAAAACGAGAAGGGGCTTGGGCATTTGAGTAAATAACGGACGAGAGACTCCATGCGGAGCCGAAATCGTTTCGCCTTTGTTCATTCCGCGCGTTCGTGCCGAGTCGTCACTGCGAGAAATGAGGGAACTAAAAAAATAAAAAGGACGAACTATGAGATAAGGGGTGGTTTGGGAGGGAGAGAGAGGGATGGAGATGTGTGCCAATGGAAGGGGATGTTGCTCGGAAGGAGGACGGACAAAACAAGTCACTATCTCGCTCCGAATCTGTCTGCAATTCTCATTCGCCAGACTGCTCCGCCAGTCCTTTGCTACAGACTATCTATTCCTTTCTATTTTGACTTTCTTGGTAGTGTGCATGGAGTGTGAGAAGTGTTTAAGTTCAAAAATAAATTAATTCTGGACTTCACTGGAAAATTCTACTGAAACTTTACCAATCTAACAATATTTTAATTATCATATTATCCAATTTTCTATGCATCGAATATATGTTTACAGAGTCGATTTTCTAGTCAATGATTACTCAAATTATACTGTCCGCAAAAACGCCTGTAAAAATTGGCTGACTAAATTTTGGCAATAATATACTCAAAAAAAGTTGGCCCTTTATTCATAAAGTTTCATGACAATATTTTTTTACCTTAACGTGATCAAAGTTGAGGATTACATGCTCTCTCTACTCTTAAACTTGCTTTGTTGCTTAAATAATGCTCTACGTTCGCATTAAAGTAAGTATACTGAATATTGAGAGAAATTCTTGGTAGAAGTGATGCTTTATGCAATCTAATTAATTCTATTTTTAGTAAACCTGGAAACTATAAGATTCTTTGTTTTAAATGTCTTTGCTGCGGTAATTAAGTAATGTATTAAGTATTAGCAGAAATAATTGGGATAATGGTAATTTCCGTCCTCATGTGATGTTTTTCAATTCATTTCTAGCACATATAAACATATGTTTCGTTTGGAACATATATTTAGAACTTCAGCGCTAAACTACGGCGCAGCAGCCAATTACACAATAGGTAATACAGTCAACAACGTTAGAAAAACAAAAAGTTAACCATTTCCTTCGTTGTCTAAATTGGAAGAACGGTGGAATTTAAAGGGATTTATTATCGATCTGAAAACTATTTTGTCAATATAACGGCAAGTGTGGAATTTTGAGTGTGACAATACTGAGAATACTTGGTGACATCATTTGAAAAAAACATTCCTTAAAACTACAGTGTATATTTGTCTCAATACTTTATTGATTAAAAATTATTTTTAAATATGATTTCTTTACAAGTATAAAAAGTTTTTCCTCAGGGTCTCTGATTCTTCATTGGATAAAGTGGGCAATAATCCGTAGTGAAACCTATGATAATTAGTTGGTAACGTCAGCCTTATAATAATACTGCGGAAATATTCAAGAATATTGATTAAATTTCGGCATGTGATGTGCTAAAGGGACATAGATGATCAACGAGGTCAATGGCTGCAGGAAGAACGCTATCAATGTGAAAAATTTACATAAGCGACTGTTATCATGACGTCGATATATCGTCGCGCAACCTCAATCATCTCTGCGTGCCCAGAGACTAGGATGCGAATTGAGTGACGCAGGGCTTTATCCTCGTTTCACTTTGATTTCCACCCCCCTGAGCACTCTCGGTCCCCTTTTCGTGTACGCCTCATCCTGTAACCCTTTCAACCCCATCGACAGCCCTTCCCTTCCCAGTTCTCCCGACTCCCTTCCGCCATTCCCAGGGCTCTGGACGTGCGTAAAGGCAAGATGAGTCAGGACGGGAGAACCACTCCTCGGGAACACGAGGACTGACTATCGGCATTCTGGAAACGTCTCGACGTGAGTCCCCCAAAGAATGCTTATCCCCCTTCACCACCGCCTTCCTCCCATAACCATCCTTTCTGGCCTAACCCGGTGATGGACTCAGGTAATGGTATCTTTCTATCTAGTAAAATTCCATTTCTTTATTAAAATTGAGAGGCATAATAAAAAAGCAATATCTTCTTACTAGGAAACGTCTGCTTTACTTTTTTAAATTAAAATCGACCAAAGGTCTCAAACGCCTCCTCTTCCTACTCAAAACCTGAGATAAACTTATGGCATTTTACTGAAGATATCTCATTTATTTTAATGACGAATATATATTTTGAGTTATTGACCGAATAAGCATTTCTGATTTCAGTACGTTATCCCACTAATGCGTGCTAGTTTTAGCCTCTGTTAGGGAGGCCAATGTTCACTCATATTAATTATAATTAAGTATTTTACTATTTTGCAGTTCCTTCTTATCCATCTTTTAAAAATTCAAGTACGACTATTTTCAACTTTCAGATCATGGATGGAATATGAAAAGTTTTAATTTTGAAGGATGTTTATTTTAACTCATTGTTTTCTTTCTCAGAATATGCGAATGAACTTTACTATTTGAATAAGTGAAAATAAAAGTAACTGTAACACTGACATAAAAAGTTCTCGATTCTCCATTTCTGCATACACGGTTTTGACTAGGCCTGAATCATCTTCTCCTATCTTCAACTCCCATCTTCCCTACCCTGCCAAATATATTCAACGCTACCGATGTCACCTTCACCGTACGATTTCTCAGATAAAGATTTCCTTTTCCATCGTCACCAGAGGAAGACGGTTTCCTCTGCATTTGGGATTCACCCCGTAGAGTCCCACCTTTCAACCAAACTCTTCTCACCCCTTTTCCACTATTTTTCCTTTCTCACCTCCACAACCAGACAGAATAACCGTTGTGGTAGTCGACAAAGTATTCACTTAGGGGCTTAGGCCTGCGCTCATGTATAAAGAAAGGTCTATGAGTGCCTTGACACATATGCAAATTTATCGAATACAAATATTGTAGGAAATGGTTATAACAGAACTTCATAAAAGGATGCTGTGTACATGTAACCCGCATTAAATTCACTTAGGAAGACGACGCCTCGTTTGATGAATAGCTTTTTGAACAATCGGTAAGAATACGCATGATCGTATTTTAAATTCTCACCCGAGCGAATGGTTTGCATCATTGATGATTTCGCACTTTTTTACCGACACTTCCTCATATCTTTCCTAACGACTGCTTTGTGGGCAATACTGGGAGCTCACAGACAAGTATGCTCATTTTAGCAACGTAGGAGGGTAAGATGTCGTGGCTTGGCATGGGTGGCTTTATTTGGAGAATAGGTGAAGGGAGGAAAGAAAGACCCAATCTACCATATCTCACTCTCTTGAAATTGGCTTACCCCCTTCGCACTCTCCGTAAATGTTACTTCTTAAATCATTGCAGAATGAGTTGCGATTCCTTTTTGCATTTCCAATTCCTCATGGTCCCAAAACACCCCATTAAAATATTCTTCTAACCCATAACTTTTCTGTTTCTACCTCAAACACTTATGCTTACGTGTTATAGCCCAAAAAGTACACGTTTTCGTTGTAAATTATATTTTAGCTAGTTTCCAGAATGCATAATTTTGATTTACCACAAAATATATTTATAAGCCAACACTTGGAGAACCTTGTGGTTTGCGCCCAAAGGAAACGCCGTAAAAGAGGAATCCCAGTAGCGGCCCCCCCCCCCCCCCCCCCGGGGAAAGGCATTTGTTCGAATTGGGTCGTGCTTTCAATGGAGTGTCCTTCGAATGAGTCGGCAGAACCGACAGAGGGCTTTATTTTTTGGTTGAAATAGTGCGGATGTCTCCCCCAGCCAAGGACCCCGGGGGTTTTAAAGCTTTGGACCATCATTTTTGGGCCAGGCCTACGCCACACTATCCGGGGCCCTTCCGCGTGGGTAAACACATAATGTGGAGTAATCATGCTGAGTAGACCCAATCAAAAGAGCCAAATCAAAGGATATTCTTACAAAAAACTGGCTCTGTTTTAACAATGTCTTCCATACTACCCTTTACATGTAATTATTTCTTCTCATTCCTTATATATTTCCTCTTAATGGCATCTTCCAGCATATCAACCTGTGATTTTATTGGTATATTCCTTCTCACCTCTTTCATTCCTCTTCCATTGGCTTTTTTCATTATTCAGCTCCCAAATATCCTCTCTACTTGGCCAACAATGAATAATTCCTTGGTAAACGTTCATTATTGGGAAATTTATTAATCTATGAGGGTTTTATAGTGGCTTTTACCTCATAGACTGTCCCACTTTACGTGGGAATACAAGTACTAAGTGGCATCGTTACCAAGTGAGAAAATTTTGATCATTTAAAACCCCATGTGACGTTCATAGTGGAGGTGTATGGATCGATATTGTATTTCAACTACATTCATGCGTGAAGGACTCAACTTTTATGTAGTGGCTTTCAAAATACAAATTTATATCCCTTCTTGAAATATTTTATTTCTTAGTATTTGTTTAAGGCAACATTGTTTGCTTGCGTCCAAGAGGATAAGTCAAAACCTTATATAAATCAAATATCTGTCGCTGTACAATAGAACAAATAACATTACTATCATATTATCTATAAGAAAAAAATAAATTTCAAATATATACTTCAGTGGTCGTCTGCTTTTTAAGTAATGTAAATGTGCTTTTGAAAAAGTTCACGCATTAGGTAAATAGAAGTAATTCTGAATCTGAACCATTTTATTGCCATACGCAAGTATTGATAAAATAGTTGGAATGGTTAGTAATTCCTTTCTAATGTCTTAAAATGATAATTACAAAGGTCACTATTCTAGTCCTATTAATTGGGAATTTTCATGTTTGATTTCAATTTTAGATAATTTATTTAGTTAATCATTTATTGTATTCGTTTTTTCTGCCCTCGTAAATAATTTTACCTCTTCCTATCGAGTTTTCTTCATCCCATCAGGAGACACAATTTCTTTCACATCCTCTTATCCTTTAGGAGGATTCCTATTCCCCTACGTTTCTCACATCCTACAGGAAACCCATCTTTAAGCCATTCTCCTCCCTCTATCACTTCACAAGCGATATCTTGGTAGTGGTGGTAGAAGCGGTTCAATTTTTCGTTCCTCCACCGCCCTCGGCGCTGAAGTCGACGGGGAGAACGTGCCGAAATCCTTACACCCCCTTCGACATCCTTCGTGTTTTCACGTACAACTATTCTCTCCTCCCTTTTCCCTTTCCTCCTTTTCTCTCCTCTCATCCCTTCGCCTTCCAACTCTTCGTTCTCCTCAGTTTTTCTTTTCTCCCGTACGGATTTCGATAATATTTTTTTATTTATTTTCCGTCGCAAATTGCAGATGGTGCGTGGGTGAACGAGCTTGATGGAGCGGATCGCTGTCTTCTTTTTATTTTCTATATCATCTGCGTCCTCCTTTCTTATTCCTAGCTTTGTTCTTTTTGTCTTTTTTTTATCTTGGACCGGGGAGGGTCCCTGGATGAGTGAAATAGAGAGGCGGAGAGAGAGGGAGGCTTTTGGGTATTAGATGGCGAATCACGTTTGTCGCTATGCGCCGGGAATCAAATGTACCTCACTCCTTCCATCCTTGGCGTGTAACGAGCGGAAGTTATTCCGTCTATCGGAGAGGGATTTAGCATTTTAGGAGCTGTGCCTGCCCTCTCCCTCCCGCTCACCCGACCGAAACATCCCTCTAAAAAAACACGGGGTTTGGATAACACGTCCGAACTCGTTCGGAAATCCTCACCCACACACTTCTTATCCCTCTTTTCGGGGGGTCATTTGACTCGCAATCATTAGACGCATTCGAATCTCTCGACTCATGAAAACTAAAAAAAAAATCTAAATGTCCCATTCAACTATCTCTCGCTTTTTTCATACACACAGAATATAAGGAAAAAAATCGATTGGCCCCAATTCAGCACTCTCTTTCTCCCTCAGAGAATCGTTGTGGAGAAAAAATCGAAAGCGCTCCGTTTGGACTCACTCACGACTCAAAGTGATTCAGTTCACGTACTCGCCTTGTAGGTACCTGAGTACATTTCGCGGATGGAGGATGTTAAGAGGCCCTACGTGATTTAAAGCCGCTGGTTTTGGGTTCGCTGGCGAGAAACCGAATTTACCCTTGGCGCACGTGCCACTCGGAGGTAGCTTTACGTGTGCTGGGCTCGCAAAAGCTCATGGCAGATGCTCAGAGGAAGATTATGGGACAAAACGACGGGTATATTTAAAAACAAATGTTGACTCATGGAGAAAATGTTGTGCCCTTAATTACTTTGAACTACCCTTTCTTCGGTGTTTCTACATTTCAATCTAAGCGGATAATTAGACTATCGAGGACTGCTTGCCCTCTCATCTTATCCTTCATTCCTCCTCAAAAACCCATCTCTAAGGATTATTACCCTCTATTTTTCATGTTATGCAAATAAATTTGACTTCAGCTCCTATGAGGTGTTCCAGGAATTTATTTTTCCTTGGGTATAAAAATTCGCATTAAGTGTCTATTGATACTGAATGAGAGTATCCATTGTTTCAATACTTTTTCTAATAGAAGATAATTATTTAAAGTATACGTTGTGATTAACATCGCCAAGACAGCGAGGCACTAAGGTAATTGCGAATTAGCACGAGTTCCTTGCAAGGGCGCATGGGTAATAATTACTTGTATCCACTCCAATACAGAATTATGACAAAGATATCAGTCGAAACTTAGATTGGTGGCCATTCAGGAAGATGATCTACTCATAAGATCATTTACACCATGTAAAAAAGGTGGGTGGGTTGCTCGATAAAGAACTCTTGACTGAAAAATAATGGGAAAGTGGCGAGATAGCATTAATCTCATTCATAAGGATGTTCCAAAGTGACTGTGTGACTCCAAATAAGACTGAATTCTTGTTGCTTGATTTTTTAAGACTTTTTTATGAGGAATATACTGATGACATCCCTTATGAATTGTAAAGCATAATCAGCGAGTAAAATATTAGAATTATTCGATGAATTTGTTTTTTTAATATATATCCTTTTCCTTATAATGGACTAAACTGCAATAAACATAGGTATGTAGAAACGTATTTTTACCTGGAATGGTTCAATAGTGGAAAAATATAAGATGGGCTATAACCTAAATTTTATCTTTTTTCCATTCTCTGAAAGAATTTGCTCGTCGAGAGCAGCTTTTTGTGGTGTCGTTTTTAATTTTTAAAGAATAATACAACTTTTCTTGAATGCGGAACCCATTCAAGAATTTTACGCAATGTAGTAAATTCAGCATCAACTAGGGAACGGATGATAGTTGAAATTCTTGGTTTTTTGTGGTCACATAAAACAAGAAAAACGTTTTTATTTTGAATTCAGACGGTGTATTGAAAGGTACTGAAGTCATCTTAGTGATATGTCAACCTAAACGCCCAACCTATCCCTGGCTGACCAAGGACATCTCTGAAAAAATGAGGGAACGTAATCGTATTCGCCGTGCTTTCATTCGCTCCAACAATCCAAATTTGTATGCTCAATTTACTAAGTTAAGGAATCAGACGAAACATTTGATCAATGATTCTAAACGCAAATACTTTGCAAACGCTCTCTCTGGTAGTAACGATTCTAAGCGGATATGGAAAAAACTAAGGAATTTAGGTATTGTGCGTCATCGACAAAATTCTTTAGCACAAAATATTACCGTCAACCAAATCAATCCCTACTTCTCCACTTTTTCCCAAACAGGCCCAAGCAGTCCCTCTTTTCTTCCTTCTCCAGCTACCACATCTAACACTGTCGTCCCTTTTAGCGACTCAAATTTCTATTCCGAAATTATCAATACTGATACCCTCAATCAATTTATGTTCCGTTCCAAATCTAACTCTACTGGAATAATCTTACAGAATGCTGAGAACATTCTATCGTGTTACAATGCCTATAATCCTTGATTTGTTTAATTTTTCACTACAATCTTCCAAATTCCCTACCCTCTGGAAATCATTACTTATAACACCAATAAAAAAGGTTAAAAATCCAGTGAACCCGTCAGATTACAGACCGATATCCATTTTATGCAACATCTCCAGAGAGCTAAAATGCATTGTTCATTCCCAAGATGTTTATTTTCTCTCTCGAAACAGCAAATTTGACCCAGTTTAATCTGGATTTCGTCGCGGAGTTTTCACCCGATCTGAGCTTCTAAAAATCACCGATGACATTCGAAGTGCGTTTGAGAAGAGATGGTGACGATACTCGTACTATTTGACTTCAGTAAGGCCTTCGATTGGGTAGACCATGCTATTTTACTAGTTTAATACTTTGAGAAAATGAGGAAGTGGAATTTTTCCTGTTCGGTCCTCAACTGGTTTCATTCTTATCCATATGACCGTCGACAAGCCGTAAGGGACACTTACGGGAATCTTTCCAGCTGGGTCACAGTCCTCAGTGGAGTGCCTTAGGGTTCCGTACTTGGTCCCCTGCTCTTTAACATTTTCGTTAATGACCTTCCACATAGTTTAAAACACACGAAGTACATGCGCAGGCAAACTGCAGATATATCGTCACTGTTTCTCCAGTGAAATTGGCGACGCAGTAAAAAGAATAAATGAGGATATAAAAGTCATTTCTGCTTGGTCCCAGCAAAATAACTTTGTTTTAAACACAAATAAGACCAAATCAATAATTATTGGTAGCCCCAAGATCACGAATCGCTTCCATTATGGAAATATATTTCAAGTCTGTGTTGATGGCACCCTCATTCCCTACTAGGTTCGAAATCTAGGGATAACTATCAGCTCAAACCTGTCTTGGAGTAATCACGTTAATGATTTTTCTCGTAAAATCAACACCATCCTACACCAACTTAAAGTGAATTTTAAATTTCTTCCTCAACACACTAGGAAAATGCTCATTTCATCGTTGGTCTTCCCTGTTATCGATTACTGTTGTCTAGTTTACAACGACTTAAATGAAGAAGATAACACCACACTACACCGGGCTCTAAATTCATGTATTAGGTTTATTGTTAAACTTCGCAGAGATTTCTACATGACCCCCTACTACGATGAACTTCGATGGCTCGATGTTAAGACCCGAAGGAAATATTTCCTCGGGTTCTACTTGTACTGCTTGTTTAAAGAAAAATCCCCTGTATTTATTCGACATGTTAGCCACGAAATCGTCCTCTAGGGATATGTGCACTCGTTGTGATCCTGAGTATCTTTACTTTCCTAGTCATCGCACAGCGAAGTTCCAAAATTCTTTCATAGTCACTGCGTGTCATCTCTGGAACACCCTACCCTAAACCATAAAAAAATTGTTCTTCTGTTGCTAGCCTATAGATGAAATATTATAATATGTTACTTTCTGACCACTAAATGTTGTTATTATGTTGTTATTATTTTGCATATTCTAGAAAATTATATTTATACTCGTTACCATGCTATTGTTCCAAACACATAAAAGGAACCCAAAGCCAGTTCCTCTGTTGCTAATTTTGAGATGATATTTTATAGTATGTTACTTTCCGACCACAAATGTTGTTTTCACTTTTTGTAAACCTGAAAGGTATGTATATGTCTTTTTTATATGTTGTTTGTAATACTTCGTACCTAGCTCTTTCATTTTGCAAATTATAGTAATTTAAATTTAAACTTGTCACTATATAATTGTCCCAAACAGATCATTAGAACTTAAAAACAGTTCTTCTATTGTTAACTTTAAGATAAAATGTAATCATATGTATTTGTTAAATTATGTCCCTAATACTTCGCATTTAGTTTTCTAATTGTAAATTGTATTAATCTATATTTAATTTATCACTATGTTAATGTCTAATTTGTTTGATTTTTTCTCTTTTTGTTGCTCGCAAAAAATGTACATTGTTTTTGTCCTTAAGAGGTATAGTCCCAGGACAATCAATAAATATTTCATTCATTCATTCATATCCGCCGTTTAAAATGCCACTCGACAGTTGAAGTGCTGAACTTGAAGTGCTCTCCACAAAGAACCCAAGTAGTTGAAGCATATTTGTTCAAATTTATCTAATTTTATAGAATTAAATTTAAAGTTCCTTTGTGATCTAACGGTCTCATTCACATACTAAATGTCATGGCTGGGCCTCCGCTTTCTAAGCGACTATTGGTCTAACTTAGGCCACCTGGTGAATAGAACTAGCTCTTGTAGCTGCAGCGGCACGTATGCTAGGCATTAAAGGCTAAAAAGGCAATCATGGGAAGGAAGCATTAGAGGGGAATACGTGTTTTTGTGGTAAGCCTAGGATCTTGATAATTCACATGTTGCGATAAGAAGAGTTAACATGAACGTCTCACAGAGACCCATAAATATTTTCCCTAGAAATCCATAAAGAAAGTCAAATAAAATGTGCTTAAATATATTCCTATGACTATATAACTTCTTCCTTTGGTTAAATTTTGAATGAGGTTTTTGTACTGCAATTTTTTCATTCAGTTGACATGATTAAAGATCCAGAATGAATCTCGTACTATAAATAATAAGAAGCCAAGGAAATAATATGGCCATTACCATGCTACTCTTCTTTCAAGTTTTTTTATGGTATCTCAAATTAATTTGCACTTTGAAGTAGATCAAGCTTATGACCTACCGACAGAATTGCTGTTATATATCCGGGTTTTAAAGTAAGGTTCTTTGAAATTATAATTCCTGTTTTCTTTTCCATCCCGCTAAGAAACATATTTTTCAAATCATGTGGAAGGGCTAAAGGTCTCATTTTGGTATGTTTCATCAATATCTGATTCCTCCATTTCAATCCCACGTGATGTTATCCCATTCTGTTAAATTTTCCCTCGATTCATTAATATTCCTTAATATCTCTTGTCGATAGTCCGTTAGTAAATTGATTTGACTTTTAAATTACAGCGGAATAATTGTCTCTAGAAATATGAGGAAAGCGCTCTCTCTGTGCTGCGATGACCATATGTCGCCCGCTGCCTTGTAGGGCGAAATCAATACGGAGGCTCAAATACCCGTAGGAAGTTATATCTGAATTGCAAATACATAAAATCCATTCGCGCTGCGGAGGAGGCAATTACACGCCAAGTTACCTCGCCCTCTCTTTCCTAAAATACCCGTTGATATTTCTTATGTGTCCACAAATACAAGGAGCCAGCTTTGGTTTGTATGTTCCCGGAAACATATCAATTTCCTCAACGTTCATTATCAAGCATGAATGTTTCATGAGCTACCAATGAAGTGAATATTATTCCTCAAATATGCACTTGAAAATGGTAATTATATCGTCTGACACCGATGTGAATGGTATCAATTGTTAGTGAAAGCTTTATAACAAGTTATAACCGAGCATTAAAAGATTATAACTGTGTATTTTTGAAATGACGTGGCGCAAGCAAGGAGGCTCAAAATTGATTTAAATTTTAGTTTTTGAACGGTGTTCTCACTTTCCACGGAATCAAAAGTCAAAAATAAAATTTATGCAATATTTTGAGTAATAAACACTCATTTAAAGCTAATGACATTTTATATATTCATCACAAGAGAAATAAGTGATATCACATAATTAAATACATAATTTTGCCTTTCTGTTCTGGCTAATTACTTTGATGTGAGCGCGCAAAGACCATCACCGAACTTTGACTAATATACTATCAATTACCTTGTCTGCTTTTTTCATGAGGCAGTCAAATGCAATCAATGGCACTCTACGAATAATGATACTCATTAAAATTTAATTTACACCGTATCCTGTTTTCATCACCTCGACCTATTTGTCTGAAAGAAATCATTAATTGTTCACTTTTGAAAATTTTCAGTTTCGCAAATTGCAGATCATTAATGATAAATATGAAAACAAATCGATACCTAATGTTAAAATTTATATTAATTTTGCTTTGTGATTGGACCAAGACTTTCAATATCATGCTCCCATTATTCGCGTCCATATCAAAAGGAAGGGATCCGTGTGGATTTTTTAGCGGTGGTAACATTCAGGATCATGGTAAATCTCAAACGGCTTAACACCAATTGATTCGCGGTTATCTAATGCGTAGTTGCTAGTTATTGATAAGAAAGAAAATCCCCCTCAAAGGTAGCATTGCGAGTAATATACAACAGCGCTTTACACCTAGAAATCATTAAAGAAATTAGACTTCTGCCTAAGTAGTAAAGACATTAAAGTGGTTTAAGAGGTGTTCGTGGTAGGGGAGGAGGTCTTTAAGGTAGTTTGAGCGAAATATCATTTTACCTAGAAATCAATGAACTTGGTCTCATTTTAAAGAAAAAAATTAATTCAATATTTAATTCATGTGTCCTACAGCTGGTGAACTTAAAACATATAATTCGAATATGGTCTCTACTATGACTAGGGAACTATCTCTCTCGGACTGCCTTAAGTGCTCATTTTCAAATTTTTAAGGAAGTTTAAGAAAAATTCTTGGACCAAAGTTAACTCAAGTGCATCCTTTTGTATGTTGAAACGTACCATACAGAAATTAGTGGATATCGTACAAGAATTATATTTTTATATCTTTTCCCTTGATTAATGGATTTTGCTACTGGAGTTTCCTACGCGGTATTCGAAATTTGGACGAAATTATATGGAAATATGTTATTTATAGAAAATTATTACTGAAAAGACTATTTTTGCTATCAGCAGTTATAGCGATAAAAAAGACATTGTTATTCAGCGTTTGGAAAATAATCTTTGGGTGTGTAATCGATCGACAGCGAAATATAATGCATGTGCAATAAGCCTACGAGTTTTAAAAGTCTCGAACTGTCACAAAATCAAATCGTTGTGATACAATTCTTGTTCACTTTTATCGCTACAGATCTTTAGACTTTACTAATCGAAGCACGTATGCCAAGTTTCTGTTAACGCAAATCTGTACATTAGCGAAAATTGCTCTAACGACCTTAAACGATCGATTCCTTTCCTACACTGTCTCCGTCCTGAAAGAATCGACGCACGATGATACGAGCGGGCCACTCGTGAGAGTAAGAGGTTCGGTAGACGAGAATGCATACTCGTGGTGAATCTGATCGCTTCTCGCGGTCACGGATTCATCCTTTCAACAGCGCACATCCGATATCGCCTCCTCCGACCTTTCTCGCTAATGTGTTTGCCGCGCGCCGTATTACCAAGTGGCTGGAACTTTGACTAACACAATGGAAAAACAGAACGACACACACCTTCCATTCACCGCTCACACCGTGCATTGTTCATTACGCACCAATCTCTGTCGTGTTCGGAAATTTTCTTGATTGTAAAGGAAACCTGTATTTCTGGGGTAGGTAGATAACATGATACGATATCACCTGATCTCTGTTGGACTGAATAAGGTTTAAATTGTATGTAGATGGCATCAATTAGGATGATTTTACAACTGAAATTTTCATATTTTTTGAAAAGCTGATATTAAGAAAAATTAAAGGATACAACCCTTGAAAATTCCTGTTCTTTTATATTCACACTTCTCTTTCCTAGTAGTACAACCTTCAAACGGTTGAAAGACCTCAGCGTTTCAATGACCCCTGGAACTTGACTTGTATAAAAGTAATTCTGACAAGTAGGGCCATCGTGTCTGATGGATCGAAGTGTAGGTGCCAGAAGATAGGCAGTTTACGTGATAGTGTCATCCAACTAGTACCATTTGGATATGACTATAAGGAGCTCACCCAAAAATCTCAGCATTTGCTGAACATTTGTAAGAGGGAATATATATATGCTCCGTAGCAATATCATAATAATGAGAATTTCGCTATTACCTGAAGCTTTCAGCTATACGGAGATTCTGATGACAGAGAAATAGGGTAGTTATTAAAAGAAAAGGATTCCTAATAGCTTGATTTGGAGCAATAAGTAGAGGAGAAGCCTGGAATTAGGAAAAAGACGGTGGTAGTAGATTACCGGCATTGGAAAAGTAGGCGTGGACAGATAGGAAGCGAACGAAGAATTGTGCGACAAGGAGGGTTAGGTGAGTACACTTCCGTAGGAGGTTGAAAGGGGATAGCGTTGAAAGCTGTAACAGGTAGTGAAAAGCGATGGGATGCCGTAGGCGTGATAGAGGTGTTGATGTTGGGTAAACAGAGAAGGGGAAGGAAAGATAAACTTTAGGAACAGGATGAAGAGAGGATGGACACTTATAAGAATGAAGATAAGAATCGTGTCAAGGAATATGGACTTGCACCAGAGTAAAAGGGATTTTTCTCCAGTTAAAACCTTACATAATTGTTATATCATCCAAATTTTCCGATAGGAAAAAATTGCCTAGTTTTTAATAAATTTGTTCATGTGCCCTATCTCTTGCTTGGTTGAAAGACATATGCTATCTTTGAAGACATAAAACACAATGCAGTTTATTAGCGACGTAAATTGTGTTAGTAATACGAATATTTATTTATTCAGGATTCTGCAAATGAAACCTCCATGGTAAATTTTTGTGGGAAAAATTTCAAGTCAATAATAAAACAATTACTGTTTTACACAAATATGTTTAATACATACATTCTCACTCTCTCTTCTTGAATTTTAACGGATTGGAATCATGAGTTTGGGAGGTTTATTCAAGAGATTGTTGGTAGAGCTCCCAGCTATTAGAATGCATTTTATCATGTCATGTGTCAAAATTGCATTCAAGTGCCGTGCAGGTGGGTTTGTGTGTGTGTATGGAAACGATGTATGGCGTGTTTCTTGCCATAACCTTCTCTTCTTCGAGATTTGGAATCGGATGACTCCGGTATCCCATCAAAATGCGTTGAAAACTTATTTATTCAATCTCTAATTGTCTGGGAGTGAGTCTGATTAAAATCTTTATCAAAATCATTCTTTAAAAATGAATTAATTTCGTACTATAGGTCCAAAATCCCTTTTTATTATGCCAATAAAAACACTGATAAATGCTCTTAACTATATTATTTCGTAACTATAATAATTAATGAGCATAAATAACTACCTATGTTGGCCTGGTTTATAATCTCCTTTTAAAATTCATTTCATAGTGCGTTCACAACTCGTTAACCGGAAGTTAACAAAAAGTTTGGAATTTTGGTATTACAAAGATATTCGGCTTGTAAATGTGAGTAAAGTCAATATGAAAACGTATTTATTTCTTGGTTATTATACCAAGAAAATATAGAACATATAATTATAAAATCAGGTTTGAGCAGTTTAGAGTCCTAAGTAATCCGTAGAATATTACCAGTAATTTTACGAAGCTCTTCAACATTAAAACCAATCAAGTACTGAAATCAAGAGATAACATAAATGAAACTTATCAATTTCAGAGAACACTTATTTACTAGTTCCAATAGTTTAGCTATACAATAATATCTTCTGGAAAAGCAACTGTTTCTGTTCTGAAAATGCTGCATTCAAGCGAAACGAGTTAATATAAGAGTATATATTTAGGTAGAATTTAAAAGGATTTTGAATCGAAAATGTTTGAATTTAACTGCATTTCGCAATATATTTTTATATTTTTTGGCTCATTGCTCGGCACCAATTGTAAATAGATGTCGAAAATTACGAAGCATACTTTTAGTCTCGAACAAATTCATCTTAATGGCATCTACTAAAATTGACTCCGAACACAAAAACTCGGCTGCACTGATACAACCCATTTCAAAGAAATTGACCATCGCAGGAGATATTTCACTTTGATAGCATAAAACACGCGTCTATGTGGAGTACAGGTGTGAGCATGTGTGCAAGAAAAAGATGAGTGGCTTCCCTACTGCACCGTCGTAACTTTCTCTCCGTTGAGCGTGGGACGCCAGACAGTGACGGAATACGCGTTTCATTTTTTATTTCGTCCCCCCATCTCGTGTACTTTACGGTGTAAAATGAAGCAGGGGGAGGAGAAACGGAAATTTGCTTTCAGAGATGGATTCCGGTGAAAGTCCCCCGGCTGTGCCTTCAGTTCTAAGCCATCTCGTTTCGAAGGCGCGTGATGAAGGGTAAGGATTAAGGAGAGGTCGACGGAAAAGTGAAAAAAAGTGGAATTTTTCCGTGAAAGATATTTCACTCATTGAGATTCGTACGGCTAAAAGCAACGTTAGATTATAAAATTGAAAGTTAAATATTAGTCGTGAGAAAATTGCCATCCAATTCACTTGCATTGATCTCTCTGAGCGTTTTCATCGCCGAAATCCGGCGGACCGGCTCTTGCTTTATGTCAACAGACACGACTCAAGGTTCAATTGCAGATTAATTTCCATTGAGTTGAAAGTTATTAATTATGCCAGAATAAAAATTCAATAAAAGAGGCAGTAAAGATTCAGTGGTTGAATAATACCTTAACTAATACACTTCTGCATCCTGCATGCCTGCAGCCGCATACCCTCATAGTCCCCCAGAGTCGGTCAGATTTTGAATTTCGATCGAATCGTAATATAATGTCTGATGAATTCTTGAAGGAATCATACAAGCCAAGGAAGTTAGTTTTAAGCATCGTATACTAATAAAATATCGCAAATCCAAGCTCGTTATTACAATACCTCTAATAAAAATAAAATTTCTCTAAAACAAAAATTACAATGCCTTTAAAACAAATGGCAGTAACGACGCTGCTTATAGTGAAAAGAGCTATAAAATAACCAAAAAAGCATGTTTAATCTCTGTTATCCAAATTTGAAGACATGAATATCAACATCTAAAAGCCAAAAAAGTACATTAAAACTATCTTGCACAATTTATTTCATATCTTAATGCATTAAATATATTACATTTCAAAGTCATGAATTATAAAAGTCTACCTTGTTTCACAAAATGCCTATGCTTTTCATGACTTGATGGGATATAGGGACTCAGAATTACTAAATGTTCATGGATACCTGCCTAATGGATTTTTCGTTCCTACTAATTAACTTCAGGTAATAGCGTCTTCGCTAAGTCTTTAGAGATGGATGTGAGATATATGTTGAATGCATACTTAACAATTGTTACTCTTTTTTGAGAATGATGGTGATGAGGCATCGATTTCATTCAGCCACTTTCCCTACCGGGATATAAAAAATTATAATTTTGAACACGAGATGCTCATTTTTTCTCTGTTTAAAAATTGTGGAAAAAAATCCATGGTATTAGTAACTTAAACAACGCGTCTACAAGCGTAACAGTACGAGATTATCGTGAGTTATGAATGGAATTCGTGGAAATATAACAGGAGCATTTTTCTGCGCCAAATCCCTGCTCCCGTTGCTCCCCTGCAATGCGTTGCTGTAAATGGTGCAATTCTCTCGCTCCATATTCCAAGCAAGAGTTTGTGCAATATTTAATATCGTGTAAGATTACCTTACCACTAACTATCTCCGTGTTTGTCCACTCCGGTTTAGGTTGAAGAATTGGAGTGACAAAAAACATGGGTGGCGAAGTCTACGTGTTGGCTGCAATTTCGCCCTCTTGGCTCAAAATTCAGAAGTGTATGAGAGATGCAAGAATTCTTCGTGGTTTTCTTTTCAGGTTACATGGCTATTTTTTATATTTTCCCAGGATTCACTATCTGAGTGAGCAAATTCGTGTATAAAAAAGTTTTTTCAAATAATATCTTTGTCTTTGATGGATTTCGTTCCATCACGAACGTGGGCGACGTTCATAGTCCAATGTTGAAAATATTTAAAATTTTTACCAATTATTTATACGTTAAATTTTGTTATTGCTGAATCTAACTTGCCCGCTAATATGTAATTAGTACTTTTCTGAGTACATTTTCCGCAACCTAAGAGTATAAATACTAATTGCCAATCTCCATTGAACATAATTTCATGAGTCAATTTCATATGGCACGGATATGGATGTCTGGGATAAGTAATTAATTTTAAACAGGCGTTCCTCATGATTTTTCCGGAACTATTCACGTACCTAGTGATTAAAATTTTGTTTTGACTGTTGTAAGCTTTTGCATAAGAGAAGCAGGAATCTCCCATTTCTTGGTTCTCTAGCCTATCAAAACTTCAAGTGAAATTCTTGAGCAACGCAAATGTGGTGGACTGATACTAACAGATTTAGTGCAGATGGCGCTCTATGTTTAGAGGGTTTAACGGTCTTTAACTTCGGCCTGAAATTGACGTAAGCTGCTGAGGTACTCGTGCATGAGTCTCCGCAACTGCCTCGGTGATCCATTCCTCTATTAGAGCTTTAACGCACCCGGACACACGCTCTTTGTACAGATCAGAGTTAGAGCAGGTAGGACAAGAGTCGGAGAGAGCAAATTCTAACGGACGCGGTACTCCATTTCCGCTTGCATAAAAATCCCGCCGAACGTCGAATCGATTCAATTTCACCTTTTCATCCGTTCCGTTTCACGGATTGCTTTGTGCTCTCAAAAGCGAGCAGTATAATTGCCAATCGCAGCCGCGGAGAGAAAAATAATGGATTAAGTCCCAAGGCCGGCCGAGCGCGCAATTCTGCGTTTGATGGTTTGATTACGGCATTTTAACGCAACTGTGTTTATGGTCGCGGGAATTCTTGTTTCATTTTTTTAATCACGTGCCCGGCGTAATTTCGATTACTGCATATAACTACGGCAATTTTCATCCCCATTGCTTCCTTTGATAAAGGGAATAAGGGAGTATTACATTCCGAAAGATTTCAGTCAACTTATTCCTCTTTCCACCATGCACAAATCATAATATATATTGCTTTTTATGCCGTTAACATGCCGAGGACGGTAGAGGTTAATTTTATGTGGCAACGCTGGTGATAGCCCGAGTGATAGTGTTATAGTCACCATCGTTATGGTTATGACTCGCTTAAATTGCTTAAAGTGGAATAATATTTTTATGGAAATGAACTAAACAACGTTTTCCACATATGCCCCGTATAATCATACCTTGTATATTTAAACCGAAAGATAACAAGTATGGTTGATAACTTGATAAACGCTGATATTTAGGTTTTGTAAATCGCATCAGACAATTAATAGCTAACGTTAGCGTTAACTTAGCTTTTCATATCATGAAAAATTTCAACATGAGAACGTAAAAACGGTACTTAACTTCATAAGGGACCAGGTACTTCTATCGGCCAGCAAGTAGGCTGATAGTTTTATGAGTGAAATCTAATGTTTTTTTTCATAAATTCACGATGTCATTTTTTTAAATTCTGAAATCTCTACTTAATCTTAGCGTCAGACGTCAAAATCATACACTCTACATACTACATGAGATTCTGAACAAAAATACCCCTCTTTACTCGACAGACGATAACACTTGACAAATTCCAAGAAATATCGTAAATGCACGAGGTAATCGATAATTGGTTATACCTCTCAGTCGAACGGTTATTTACAGTATATCATAGTCTTTAACTGCCTGCCATATGTGTATTAACCTCAGACCTTACCAAACACTCCCTCAATCGCATCTTTCCAAAGGGGCGTTTCATAAAACTGTTCAATTTTAAATTAATGCATATGCAACCATTTTTTTTTCGTCAATATCTCATGCATTTTTCTTTTTTGAGTCACCATAGCTTTATCAATAATTATGTTTTCGCAAGTTTTCCACATTCTCTTAGTGTGTGGGATCGTTCTCTGGGTTTTTCTTGACCTCGTCATTTATTTAGTTATTTCACAAATGAATAAATCTTTCTGAACCGCAATTTTATTCATGCAAGCCTCACGCTTGTCTAGATTTAAAATTTTATCCGCCTTAATTTTCTTTTCAATATAAGTTCATTTCAGCCGGCGTCCATTCATACTAGTCAAACGGTACAGTAACAAACGATAACGATATAACCTGAATCATCGGTGATTAATTGGCTCTTTTGATAAGCACCAACCTCTATTGAAGCAAAAAATAACTAGGATGTAGATTATCTACACAGATAACGAGAATGTGGAATCAATGTCTTCTTTGATGCGTATGCATGAAAGGAACTTTAATTAGAAGATAAATGAGGACCCCAGAAGTCAAGGGGTCTAAGTAACAAAACCATTGTTTGGAGAAAACTTAAGTCATAGTTGAAAATGTTTGGTACAACCCACTAAGTTGTTAAGAAGCATTACCCTATATAGCAGCGCCTGTCAAGAAAATCACTTGGATCCCTTTACCACCTAAAAGATTAATATTTTCACATCCCATTCCAGTACCTAACTTATTTATTTCAAACATGTCACTTAGACCCCTTGACTTCTGGGGTCCACAAATCAGAGATTGAATGTAGAATTGACTAGACATGGCGCAATGTAGTTTTCGTACCACTATATGTAAAATTCAAAGATTATAATGTCATTTAGTCTCTTGCTGAAAAAATCCTCAAATTTTATAATATTTCTAACGAAATTCAGGAGCTCATATTGTCTTTCGCGATTGTAAGATGTAAATGCAAATGGCGTCAATTTGCAGGGAATATATCGAAAGAAATGGTTTTTAATAGAACCTATATCTCACGATGGATGGTCGGATGTACAATTTAGATATAACACCGTACTTTTTATCAGCGCATTGGTTTTATAATCGTTTATTCGTGTACCTGCTTTTAAATACCCCTCTTTGGGCTTTAGGTTTTTCAGTCTCGTTTGAACGGAAGTCGTTGAAGCAGCGAAATTCAACATTTTCCAACTCTACAGATCATGGTATCACTATGCCGTGATTTTTGCTTAGGTCGGTATGGAGTCCACGAATACTCATGTCGATGATATGAGAAACGCACATGCGCGCCGATTATTGAATCAACGAAAATGCTTCGCTTATCCACTCTATGCTTTGCTGTACCCTCCCTATATAGAGCGACCCTTGGCATTTCAGTGAGCCGATGGTGCAATAATGGAAGGTCGGATGCGTTCATCCAAACGAATATTGACAAGTTATCTCTCTCTCTGAAGAAAGAAACCTCACGGCTCTGTCAACAAGTTCCCAGAAAGGAAATCTATGAGCGCACATTTTGGAGCGACATGTTTGCTCATCGATACCGTTGCTAGTTCATACTATAACGATTAATGTGTAAATAACCTGTGATTATCCCGTATGGACCATTATATCCGGAGTGCTCCTTAAAACTCATTTTCCTTGTTTGTTTTCACGCCGAGCCAAAGTGTAGAGAGTCACCGAAATCAGTCAAATATTTGAGAGCTCTCACAAATGTGTACCGTGGATGAGTGTATCCTTGCGATAAGTAAAGATATATCTGATAGCGGTGCGTGTCAAGGTGGAGCTTATTTTACTATCAATGAGACAGTTTACGCATTTTCTAAGCGATCGACAATCCAGTTCTCATAGTTTTTTTCATTTTCTCCTGATCGAATGGCAGGTATCGTTTTACCATTCTTCTTCACGCTTAAGTTTAAGTGTTGAGTAAATGATTTGGTTTTTACTGTTATCACTAGGTTTCGTTCAATTGCTTATATGGCCATTACAGAAATTAAGTTAAATTCCACGTCTGCTAGAATACCAAGGTTGTCTAACCATATTTCAAGTGCCACAAATATGGAAATAAGTAGATTAATAAATAAAACTTTTAGTGAAAGGAGGCTTCATAATACCAAGAGTATCCTAAGAGATATCCTTCACACACATTGACAAATCCTGCTCGCAACCCATTAAGGTTTAAAGAAATATATTTTCATAATTTTTTTTTATTGCTAGAAAAAAATAGGTTGCTAAACAGTGAAATATTTTTTGTTGTAATTACATTGCAATGAACATTTCACATATTATGTCATGAGTAAGTTAAGAAGGATAATGCATTCTATTTCCTGAAGTCCAATTGTAAACACTGCCCATCTAAAAAAAATAACATTGCATCTGCAGGTGTAATTCTTCGCAATGAATTTAAAAAAGGTGGGGGTAAGAATATCAAATTTTTAAGGTTTTTTCTTAAAAAATTAACCTTTCAAAAACATTTTTGGGGTATAAGAAATACGTCTTTTTTCAACTTTAAATTATATTGTCTATATGGAGTCTATTTCATGCATAAAATATTTTCTGAAAAATCTATCCGGAAAGATTTGGATAACATTGATTGAAAAGTTTTTATTCGTTTTGTGTTAATTTGGCGAATCTCTCAAGACCTGGTTTTACAATGACATATTAAGTATTTTCTCGGTGTTCTTGGTTTCATAGGTCTCACTAGATTATCATCATTTAGTGATAACGTTTAGTTCAGTAATCAGGCATTTTTCAGTGTTATAATGATTCCTAACTCTAGTTTAACCTCTTATTAACATAAGAGCGACGTCACCTAATTGTTAACTTTATCCGGGAAATATAAAAGCACCGAGCCAAAGAGAAACACTTTGACAGTTAGATATTTATCCTTTCCATGTGCTTCACGCGAATCACGACTGCATTCGCTATCGATAGTAAAATATTTTGAATTTTCCAAAATGATGATAACGTGAGTAGTCATAAATATGGAACTTAAATAATGCGGAGTCACCATCTCGATCAAATCGACTCACTCAAAAGGTGTGTAGAAAAAACATCGACGCCGGATATGGCACAAAAAAATAAAATCCAAGGTAAAACAGCATTTTGGACCTATTCTTTTGCGCCAAATGATGTTGGAAAAACAGACCGATCTGAAAGAGGCTTAGCAGCGATCGAAGGACGGGAATCAAATACAAATGGAGTGGAATATATTGCCGGAGCTTGGAGCACTTAAGGGGAAGATACTCCCTCTGCTGAAAAAAATTGACCAAAGGCTCAATAATTTAGGCTGTCCAATGATTTATGCACATCAATCTCTGGCAACAAATACTCATACCGTGAAAAATAGCCTAAATTATTCATTTATCCCCGCAGCCTATGACAAAAGGCTCCCAACCACCCTACTACAATATATATCTATCTGTAGCATGTCTTATTTTTTATGAGCTAATCGTAGCGGAACCATAAATTGTTCAACAATAGGCTGACTAATATGTACAGAAATTACTAAATTAAAATAACCAAATATATTACTAAATGAATGATCGAGACAAAGTGAGTTAATGAGTAAATAATCTATTTTTCTACATTTGAACTTCACGTTCACAGATTTGTTATGCGACATACTTGAAGAATGATTAAGTTTCTGATGCAGCCTGCAAAACCAGTTTGAGTTTCTTTTTTTTGAGATGTGAGTTTTCATATCTGATTTCGTGAAAAAGTGCACTGACGTCCGAATGAATATAAAATTGCTGAAACATCAAATACCTCATGAGTACATGCCAACAATAGAACAAACGTCCTCTATCTTTTTCATCGAAATTCGAAGCTGCACAGTTTAGCGGCATTCTTAAAATAGCTGCCCTTTCAATATTTGCTGTAAATTTTTTTGCCGATTTTGCGAGGCATACGACATGTCAATACCGGATATTCTCACTATGAGTGACGTCAACAGCGTCACGGGCAACGCGCCTCATGGATTCAGCTCTCAATCTCTAGAATTTATGTGCTCGAATTACTGCATTGAAAAACAGACTGTCGCCGGGCGCGTGTGCGGATCCGGCTGTGTCCTCGCGTGCTAATCCCCTCCCATCAAACACGGTCGGGCGACATTGACGCGTTCGCCGAGTCTCTCACATCCGCTACCGCAGGCGTATCACGCTCGCCTGGCCTCAGGGGGCGGGGGAAAAAATAACGCTCCACAGGGTGGGTTCGTGATTTGCGTTCAATGGGGACCACATAAGCTAGTGTACTACACATAAAACTCCTCTTGCACCCACCCACTCTTCTCGACAACCGACGCCCCTTCCACCCGAAATTCGACTCACCCTTTAGGCATTCAGCTCGCGAGGACACATGTGGCAACTGGTCGCCCCACCCCACACCCCACGGGGCCCGTGACAACCCGCGCCGAATAACCGTAAGCGTGAGATGCATCACGAGGGAAAACGCAGAATTTACCCCCGACGAAACACAATCAACCCTGCCTCGCCCCTTAAGCGTTTTCATCTGTACTTCATTCTAGGAGGTAGTCAAGAATTCACTCCGGGAGTTTCTCAGGAAAAGAGGACTGTGTGCTACAATTTACGATCACTCAAGCCCAGTTCCCATTGTTTGAGTATCGATAGCATATTGAAAGGTGATGGAATGTTGATAGATTGAAAATTTGTTGCTAGGAGTGGACGATTGAAGAGAGGATTGGACAAATTGACAGAACGATGGGAAAAAGAATAAATTTTTAGATACAGAGATTCTTAGGGTGGTATGAACAACTTTCGTTCGTGTACAGATTTGCGAGAATCTTTTCGCTCGTGTATTAATTAGTAAACCGTACGATAAATGTGAAAAACATTACATATTACCGATTTACTTCTTTGACTGTTTATGACTCTTTTTACCCGTAGTGTTATGGCTTTTGATATACAATTCAAAATATTCGATTACGCAGGTAAAAACTTTTTCCTAATAGCACAGAAATGCGTGATATCTCATTATAATGGTTGCTGACTTCTATTAATCTGCATCATACTGCGTAAAAACCACGAATTCACTCATGCTTTTTACTTAAATTTCTAATTTCGTACCAAAAGTATTAAGTGGTTAATTTTTTACTTAACACTGAAAGTCTTTTCTTAACAGTACTTATTAAGGTGAAAATTATAAAAATAACCCTGGCTCAATTAATATTGCTACGAGTATGATAATCTTTACCAAATAAGCAGCTGCACTTATGTGATATGTGGCACAATAACTTTTCCCAGCTTATTTGAAAAGCTATTAAGTGAACAATCAAAAACTTCCGATTACCGCTCCAACTAGTTTAATGTAGGTATATAGACATTCGTCGTAGCGATAGAAAGTCATGAGTTGGCAATGGAAAATGTATTGACTGGGATCGGGTGATTAAAGTAGATGATCCTCAGCTTACCAGTTGAGCCTTTTATTTATGTTGTTGAAAATTCCATTCTATTACCACTTTGCGGGGGCTACCTTAAAATTCTCCACTCAGCCAAAAATTCGGCTCCCTCTAAGACATTCAACTTATGATAATTCACGGTGATTGGACAAAGCTCGTGCCAAACTCAGCGTAATCTCTGCGATTGAAAGCGTGAGTAATATCTTGGGGAGAACTCTAAATGCGCGAGTGACATCTCCTCTCGGTAGGCATGGGAGCAGTTAGACAGGCAATTTCGATGTCGATTTCCAGGGGAGTATTTTCTAGATCGGAAGTCCTACCACGAGCTTAATACGAAGACATGTAGACACCTATCCGTATTAGAGCTACTATCTGCATTGGATGTCTTTATGAAATAAAAAACATCCATCTTGCCTTTTCAGGCATTTGGTACCATTTATAATTAAATCCTTGCTTTTACACTTTTAAAGAGATAAATTTTATATTGTTTTTAATTTAAAATGTTTGACATGTTTTCACTCATGAAATTTCTCTGCATTTTTGAATTGATGCTGTACCAAATTTCATTCAAATATAAAGCATTATTATTTCAATACATCCAAAGTAAACGTTTAAACAATTATAGGAAGTTAGCATATTAAAGTTGTTATTGCAAGGAGTTATTTACAAATGGTAGGAACACTTTTTGAAATTTGCGTCAAAAATTTGAAAACAGTAAGCACGGGTAACGCAGATAGCATAACATATGAACTCAAAGGAGATGGGGTAACGAGATAAAATTCAATTGCGAGAAGAGAGGTGAGAGTATGTTGTGAAATGGGACAGAAGGAAATATTTTGATTATATTCGGAGGTGGGAGCATGAATGGAAATTAAGGACTCCCATGGAGCCCAAAATTACTATAGTGCTTGGGATGTAATACCCTTCCTAAGGGAAATTGCAAAAGAGATGATTGACGAAATAAAAGGACTTCCCAATTTTGAATTAAAAGAAAATTTGAAAATGTAATATGGAACAAAATATCGGAACCACGTGAAAGGGTTGATATATAGTGTGCACGTTTTTTATGCTGACTTCCAAAGTTTTTGAGTCGAATTTTTCTAAGTACTACAACTGCATTCTTGATTATAGTGTTTTTATCTTGTGACCGGAGAGCAAACGTCCAGACTAAGAGTCAGTTTAGTACAAAGCATAGTCAGTTTTCTCTGCAAGATTTGACCATGACACCGCCTGTTTGCAATTATGGCGTGTTATTGATTTCGCGGCCGGCGTTTAGCTATTATTTTTGGCTTATTCCTGATGTTTCCTCAATGCTCTCATGATTGCTGATCTCATCAAACGCTACGACGTTTGTTTTCATATCAAGGTGTCTAAATCACGCACACTTGGGCCAACAAAACAAGGAGTGGTGGAGAGAAGGCTGCGTATGAGATGGGAAAAAATGGACGAGGGTATTCGGTGGCAGGGTAGGAAAGAAAAAGCTGGAAGCCCCCCACGTGGGTCATGACAGGTCTTGTCAGGGATGGCGAAGGCGTGAAAGGGCACCCTAGCAGAAGTAGTGTGGGGGAGGTGACGCGCTACGATAAATCACTCTCTACCTTACCCTCACTCTATAAATAATACTCTAACCCCACCCGGTGTTATTTTTTCCCAAGCCAGTAAATTAAACTTCACAGCCGTGGGAAAAGGGAAAGAAAAGGGTTGGAGAGGGTTTTTGAGGGTCAGAGAGAGATTGGAGGGAGCAGGCCATGCGAGAAATTGGCGAAGACGTTCATGCGGGAAATGTGAGCCGAGAAATATTGCTTGGACGGCCGAAATATTGCATAGTAATTGCCAACGAGTTGGGAAAACTATCCATCAAATGCCTCACTTACTTTCAAATTAAAATATTCAGAAAAATTTTTCTAGGAATTACCCACAATAGTATTAATTTATTTTTTATTAATTTTTTATTTATTTGTTTGCCTTTCCATCACAAATAAACAAAGGCTCTTGCGGCCTCGTTTTATTTCTCTCTATAATTATTCTCATCAGAGAATATAATGAATTTGTAAGAAATAGGTGATTTCTCCGAGTATATTACCCATTTTGAGCCACCTTGATAGCTATTAATCCAAAAATCATTTACAGAAAAATGTGGAGAGAATTAAAATCATAAATCTATTTTTTTCTTGATGTACCTAAGCTATGCCTCAATTTCAATTATACTATTAAGTTTTAACCAGAATATTACAGTGATTCATCCCCTTCTCATTTCCTCAGCAAGGAATAAGAGAAATACACTAATCAGCAAATGAGTCGTGTTGTATTTGTTCGTTATTTAAATTTCAAAAATCGAAATCGAATATTTAAATCGAAAACTCAACATAACTACTTATCATCGTCAAATTAAAGCTTTGGTAAAAACAATATTTCATGAACATAATTTTCTATTGGCGGTAATGTTAAGAGGAAATATGGAGTCAGCTTCCTTCGGGAATTTCATCATTTCTTTTTTAGAGATTGTCTTCTAGGTCTCATGGGTCAATTCAGTCTTAGAATTTCATGGTGAGTAAATCTTTCCGCCACAGGAATTTAAGTTTTACTGCTACGCGTAAAACAAGATGACAGCACGACCATACATAAATGCTGGCATGTTCATCCTAACTTCACCGGCGCAAAATGTATTCTTCAAATCAGCTCCCAAAGGACATTCACAGTGAAAAGGGAGTCACAATTTTATAGCTCTTTTTATTTCTTTTAAGTAGGTACCATCAATGAAATGGTACGGAATCCGTAAGGTCAAAGATATTTCCCATTTTATCTTCTTCGATCTCCACCCTTTCATGTAAAACTGTTTTCAGTGGATCAGAAATTAATTTCAGTAGCTTTTACTATTTCTGTTCTACTAACGATCTTCGATCTCTCTCCTCATTTATTTGGAACTTAAACCACTTCACTCATTCTCTTTCAATTAAGCCTCTCCAGTGACTTCTACTAATTCAGGGAAGACTTCTCAAGTTTCAATCATCCCTCGGGACGTATCCAGATACAAGAGCCGTAATTATTTCCGTTCCCTCGTCTATGAATTATGAATTTTCTTTCTGCGTGGTTCCTCAAGAGATTTCGGATTCATTTAAAGCTAAACTTTTGAAAAATTTGCCATTAAAGGTCTTCGATAAGGACGCCAAAAAAACTTTCGAGACAAATTTATTAAATTATTTATGTGGCTCCCAGATGAAGGAGTGAAGGTCTTTTGTAATGCCTATTTGGAAGCACTAACTTAGGCCTATTAAAACCAAAACTAAGAAGATGCGATTTGGCAATCACTGTGGATCGGCACGAAAAATAAATCCAAAATTTGGAATATTAATGAATCATCGATAATATAACCTCTTTAATAATGTATTTTAGAATATTCAAGAATAAATTTGTCGAAAACGCGGACAACATCTCATATCAGATTTATATTACCTTTTACTTGCCGCATTTTAATTGAAAGAGGCTTAAAATAATATGTTCTGGCTTATAAATTACGTGAGAAGCATTCATTTGAGTTAGTGAAAATAAAATCATCTTCTCGTCAAATTTCTGATTGAGAAATTATTTTTACAATGTATAATATTTGTGGGTAGTTATAATTCTTCAATTGCTATACAGGTAGGTGAAAATAATAGTCTCTTCAAAATGTAAAGGGATTTGTAATTGTTTTTATTTGTATGGACCTTAATATCGTGTTGTTATTGAATCAATTCTTGAAAGCGACCAATAGTGTACCAAGAAAGTCCATGGAATAGATGAAGCTAATTTACAGATATAAGGAAGCGATAAAAATTGTAAAGAATGCAATTTGCGGATAGGGAAGAAAGATATGATTTGACTGAAAACAATTTATAAGATTGGTAAAAGTTAATGGAGAGTTCATCAAATTTTGAAGAAATTTTTATCTCACTAATTACTCCGCCAATTATTCATGCACTAGAAAATGTTTATGTTGTAAACATAAATGCAGTAAATGGTTTTCAATTCATTTGTCAAATTTTGTGTCGTCCCATAATGCTCCCTTTTGATATATGAGACATTCCTCTTGACCTGCGATCTTAAAAGTAAATATTCCGGCTACTCCAGGTCTAAAATGGACCGAATTTGCTTGCTGTCACATGCCATGCCTATTGAACGCTCGGCTTTAGCAGGAGAAAGGAAAGGAAAGGGTCGACATCCTTCAAGCCGATTCTCTGCTCGCCCAAAACCCTGCCGTTTCGCCTTTGGGAAAGAGATGGATTCCTTAGAGGGACGTCCCCCTGGAGATCCCTCTCTCTCTTCCCTTCGCAACAATGGTACGAGGACTTAAGCCCCACCGATAATCATGTCTTCACCTTTCCCTCCGGCCCTGCGCACACGAGGTTTTCGAGTCGGAGGTTGGTGTTCGTAAGTCGAGGCTCCCTCACTGCTCCCATCCATCTCCTCCCACAGTCCGAAATCCCTTACTATACCGGAACTCTTCCTCTTTACGATTTCTCTAGAGCGTTTAACAGTTTGTAAAACGAGATCTATTCCCCATCTATTTAAATGCATAAGTACACCGTGTACTTTGCTCACTCAATTCAGAAGAGTGCTTAAAAGTTTGCTTTGTTATGCAATAATCATGCCATTTTATTTTATCCAAAAATTGACATCCATGCAGCATGTTTGCTAAAACTTTTTTCCTAATGCTAAGTAATTTCTCATTGGAATACACAATATAAAATCCAATAACCGCTACATGAAACAATTATGATAGTTTCCTTAGAGTTTTTTGCAGTAATTAATCTGTAATATTCAAAACGGTTGTGAAATGTAAATCACTTTTCCGAAGATGATCTCATGCCCCGAGTACTTAATGCAAGAATAATGAGGTGAACAAAATGTCTAGAAAATCAAATAAAAATAATTCACCGAATGGTTTCCCATCAATTCCCTCCGTTTTTATTTTTTGCAGAACGTAAATGCAAATTGCTTTTTAACATTTTTTCCCGGCATTCACAGCCCGCTAAGGGAGAGCAAGGAGAATATTTTCAAATTTATATGCATAAATTAAAGGATCTCAATTATTATCAGGAGTCATCTTCATTAAATTAATTCTTCCTAATTAACAATGCAAATTACTTAAATATTAAAAATCTCATTTATCAGCCTATCACGTAAATTAAGGATTCATATTCTAACTGGTTGGGCCATGTGATGAGAGGGAAAAGTATAATAACTGTGGCACTTGAGGGTTCAATTGAAGGAAAGAAAAAGAGAGGAAGGAGAAAAATAAAATTGGTGGATCAGGTGAAGAACATCGGCTATGATTAAGCAAAGAAGGAAGCTCGGGACAGGAGCGGATGGAGATAGCAGTGGTGTACGGGACCTGCCAGCAGGCAGAACACCAGATGATGATGATGAATCGAACAGGCTAAAGGAGGCTCCTACCACGGAGTTGTTTGCTTCTAAGCTTTGAAAAGTTTAGGATTGATATTCAAGTTAGTTAATTATATTTTTGAGCGATTTATTTTATATAATTTTAGTTATCAGGTATTTGTTATATTGTCAGCACATCCACATTTCAATCATGTGTCCAATAGATGTATTTTATAGAGAGAGTTTTTTAAAGAGAATAATCCTCAATGGAAGAAATATTTACAGCCCTAAAGTTTGAATGGAGATAACTTCTGATCTAATTAGCTATCGCTTTCTTTACAATTTGGATCCGTCCGTTAGCTCGTTCTCTCCTGGGATTCAGATAATCCTTTGCTTGCCATCAAACTTCTCTGTGGTTGAGACCCAGAGTTTACCCGTCCATGCCCAAAGGCGAAACTCGAACCGTTGACCTTTGTCCTGGGACCGGATGCATTATTCACCAAGCCAACTAAGCGATATAAATCTACATCTTGCCCGGGGAGTCATCACATCAGCTGCTTCTACATGCTGAGGTTTGAACGTTAGCTACTGTTTGGCAGTAATTCCAGGAAATAAATCATTGATTGTGAGGAATATGTAATTATCTTGGGCAAATGTTTATGCTGAGCCTCTCATTTTTGGCTTTAAGCCTTCGAAATGATTAGTGTGAAGATAAATTTCTCGGAATGCTATATTCAAGCATGGCATAAAACATTACGATTTGGAACACATTTTCCTCTTCATTGCTCACGGCTTCGCTTCTCTCTATTTTTTCTGAAATTAAAACATGCGGCTTCGCTGCCTCTTGTTATTTCATAATTCATGACGAGAGACTGTAGCCTCTGAATTTGAGATTAATTATTTGGGTGGAGTTACGAGCTTCTAAAAAATACCAGCACCTTATTGGCCGACATTTCGGGAATAGGAAAATATAATTCACTACCCAATTAAAAGTGAAAACAAAACTACTTCAAGGAAAACTGAGTCATAATACATAAATAGCGTTCAGAGTAATTTCTACCTAGTGTGGATATTTAAGGAAAATAATAGCATAATTAAGGAACTACCTGGTCTTACTTAATTTGAGGTGTTACAACACCTTCAAAAATGACAAGAATAGAACACGGTGTGAAAATGAACATGGTGTGCGGCATGTATGTGAAAAACCATTTGTGACTCCATGAGGGGTATGTTAGTTATCACGAAACACGAAACGAAAGGTATTCATGGCGGCGATAGTTATATATCTAGAGCCTTTATAAGCGCATGGTCTGTAATACATGGTGGGAGCTGCACATCAATTGTCTATACATATTTAATCACCAACAAAACGAATTGACCAGTAAAAATTTAATTTAATATATATAGATCAATCCGAAGAAAAATATGAACGAAAAAATAAGTAGTCCAAATGCAGCTGAAAGATAATTTTTCCTGTCCTTCACAACTGAATTATAGTTAATTGCTTTGAAATATCATGTGGTTAAGTGTTTAAGGTTAAAATATACTCCAAAACAAAATGCTCATGTAAAGGCTGGTCTAACAAGATAACAACAGAAACTTGGCGATGCTGAAATATATGTTGGAGGTTCAAAAATTAGTTGGATTAGATAGTTTCACTTACCCATCAGATAAAAATAATAGGTTTATTCTATTGACATTTAATTATTTAAGAAAAAAATAAATAATATTATTATAATATCGTTCACAGTGATGAAATCAAAGCACTCTAAAAGCTTCAAGTTTATCCAGTGACCAAGTTGACTAATGGATTAGTTTTTTACTTTCGATTTTTTCTTACTTTAGTACTATTCTTTACATAAGGAGCAAAAGAGGTATATCCACTGGCCAAACGCCGAAGTTACGTCTCACTGGCAACGATACAGATAAAAGCAGACTGCGTCACCAGGAATTCTCTTCATTTTCTATTTATTTATACCATCATAAAAGCCGCTACTCTCCCATTCGTTTGTCGCTTGGGGCCACGAGCTTACCCTCAGTTGCAGCTTTGTTTTTGGCATCTCCGCCTTCCACAGCAATGATGATCATCTTCCGGTTCCCTCAATGCCCGTAAAAATTCTTCAACTCCACCAACCAAGGACGGCTGATGGAGTAGACATGGACGAATTAGAGATCTTTTATTCATTTGAAAAATCATTCTCCACAATTTTTACACGCGTAATAACGTATTATCATTTCAAGCGAAATCATCCATCAAAATATGAGAAATTGTAACTAAATCCGTAGATATGAAAGAAAACATTGAAAAAATTGACGTATTGTTTCTTACAGGCGTTTAAGTCGGCAGCTTGGAAAAATACGTTTTTTTTTCTCTGGTGGAGAAAAGATTGAATACACTTTTGGCTTTTGGCAGTTTCTGCCGTTCGTCTCTGACCCATTTAATGTGGGTACTTTCTGGCCCCGAATACCACCCATAAATGTCGCCTTCTATTTTTGTCGTCTTTTATTTTTGTAATTTGGCGTTTACAACAGATTGATGAACATTTTCTTAGATATGTACGAATTCAACAAAAATTTTACACTTTCGACTCATTTAAGGAGAATTCTAACCGATGTAAAAGACGCTGTTCCATTGAATAAGTAGGGAAAAAGAAAAAAAAATACTAAAGTTTTTGCATTGACTATGTATCGCTAAAAATTGAATAATGAGTGCTGCATGGTAATGAGAAGGAAACATGATTGCAATGAAAACATCATGAGTACGATCGGAGGACGAATGCTAAGTGCAAACTAAAAAAACGGGATATGCAACAGAAGAGTGGCAAGGACAAAAAGGAATGAAAATTGAGGATAGAGTGGAATGAAGGGCTTAAGCCAACCAACCTGATAATTGAATACCATACGGTAACGATCACCATATGATGTATGAGATGAATTAATAGTTTTAAATAATATAGTGCAAAGAAAACGTTATGCATGAGTTTCTAAAGCTCCTTTCTTTGAAAAAATTACTTGAAGGCAGCCATGGCTACACCAGCGTCTATAAGTCCCACGAAATTCCTTCCTCTCGTCCTCATGGCGACGGTGCTTCGTCCTCCTCAGGAGTCCAATTCAGTTGGCTTCAACGGTGGCGACCGAGTACATTCAAAAGCGCGGCTCCTGTATTATAGCTCAGGGGCGTGTGGGGAAGGTCAAAAGGAAAAGGATGTCAAGGGACTGTTGGCCTTTCCGACCGACCAACGTTTCCAAACTCACCCTCCCTCAAAAGGGTAAAAAGGATAAACGGAAAAAGTGGTTGGGAGGTGGTAGAACCACTTCCTTACTCTCACGTACGTTGTTCATCTTCGCTCAAAACCTTCCATGTCCGTCTCTTCGCCATTGAATCCTTCCATTGTTTTCGGTGTGACCCTCCCTCCCTCCTCCCAGCTCCCGAAGGGGAAGTTTGGAGGTCGGCAAGGAGGAGAGAGAGGGAGAGAGGCTGGCTTCTCCTCCTTGTATATTTCGGAGTGGATATGGTGAGGTCAACAGTGTCGCGATACCCTCGGGGTAGCAGAGCTAAAGGCGCTTTCATGTTTGTTCTTTCACTCTCCGTGCACACTACTCTCGTGCCTTTATCCTTTTCCTTCCGTCTCCTTCCAGATCTACTCTGCACACTCTCTCTCACGCCACGGGGACGAATATGGTCCCATCGCATTAATTTGGTTTTGGATAGCAAAAATTCTCTTTTGCGGTTCCGTAATGTTGTGGGATGCACGAGTGGCAAATTTAACCCTTTCGCTGCGGCCCGGTCTCCCGATCATGAGGCCTACCATTCGGCTGAAAAGTGAATCGCCCGCGCGTAACTCTTCCTTGAGTAAAATATTCCATAGAAGAAAGTCATGATATACATATTTATATCTATTTTGTAATTACTTGAAGATTAAGAAATATTTAAAAAATTTTCTGTATATCGTGTTTTTCAAAGCAATCAAGGTCTAGTGAGTAACCATGAACCTCTCCACGGAGCCCGAGCGTAAATGTACGTTCACAGCAGCCTGCTGTGCGAACGTACAAGTAAGTTTGCAGCAGTGAAAGGGTTAAATCCTACTAAAAGTAACTATTGGCCAGAGCGGAGTTCTTCGGAATTTTTTACACGTTCTATCTGGCGTAAATCAGGAGAAATATTTCCTGGTCCTGACAAATTCTGAGAGAAATTTAATGGCACACAATGCCACACCAATGCATTACATATTTCCTTCATCATAAATACTTTCAAAAAATTTTAGCTAATGTTACATATACTGATTATTTTTGTTAGAAATATTGATTATTATAGTTTAATGGTCACTTAATATTTTAAAAGCAAATATTTGTTTTCGAGAATTCTCAAGAACTAAAGAGCAATGTGCCCTTGCAATATTAGGGAAAACATTTGCTGACTGGCAAGAAATTTCCCAAGGACCCCTACAATCTGTGGACATCGGGCTGGATAATAATACTGGCCTGAAACACCTGGCACTTCTCTGAACAACTGGGGTAAAAAATAAAAAAAAATTAAATTTTGATGTGCGCAAAAAGTTGCTCAAGTTTTTATCCAGATCCTTTGTTACACTTTAAAGGTGCCATAAACCTCCGATACACTGAAAAAGGAAGAGAATTTCCAAAATTGTTCTTCGCCGAGGAAACTAAGAGATATGAATAAAGCTTTTTTTATATTACGTTCGACAAAAGTTTCCATTAATAAGATTTATAATTTTTTAATGTGTATAAAATTTAACTTTAAAAAGAGAAAAGATACATGGCACAAATATGTAGTTTCAATTAATTGAGTATCAGAGAATAAATGCTATAATGGAGAAATAGCATTATTGTCTTAAATTAACAGCCCCATTACTGATCCATGAAAGTTTTTTACTGTGGTGATGATAAACAACTTGACCCCAGGATATATCAGCCGTACAAATTTTGTCCAGTTCGTCCGTATCATAGCTACGATAAAGTCGATTTTTCTAGAATCACCTTACAGTGAATCTGCATAAATGAAGGAAGATTCCTTGGCCATTAAAAAAACTCCTACTAACTCTCAACTATGAATTTTCACGTTGAATTTGAATTATCTTCGTTAAAAATTTTTCATCATGGTAAGATGGAGGTGAAGGCTCATTTAATTATTAAAATGTTGTAAAGAACCCTATCGTAAATGTATCTATCGATATCTTGCCATTCTTTTGAGTTAACTCAATATCCATAAAACAAATCGTTTCTTCATGAAAAGATATATAATCTTTTATTTTATATGTAAGAAACTTTTGGTGTGTAAAATAGATCAATGAGAACATGTTCCCTTATTTAATTTTTATTTCTGATGGGATACCAATTTAAAGTGTTGGTACGACCACATTGAGACCAAGGAGCCCACCCGGCTTTCTTATGGCTTCAGGAGACTGAACCTGATATGTAACTTTACATTTTTTGTACTTATCAATTGGCTAGAATAAAAATATTTATCGTATTCTCTGCATCCTTCGAAACTTGGCAGTTGATTTTGTTATTTCGAAAAAAATATATAAATTTACTATTTTACAACGTTCATTTCATACCGCAGCAGAAAATGAAATTATGTATTTGTGTTCCTTTTTTGTGCATGCCTTTTTGTCACCTTCATTATTTCAATGCTGGGATGTGAATTCAAAGCAAAAATATTGATGTATCGTATCGTTATTTTCTTTGCCACGTTCGTTTGATACACTTGGCAGTTAAGGTCGTTTTATCGCGCCTCTCAAAAAATTCAGTCATACACTCTTCGCTTAGGCTGCCAGGGAGCATCCGTTTCCCCAGACTAACTTTCCGATATCGTCTTTTACGAGCAGAGCTTATCCTTTATGACACGGAATAACTTTTCTGGACCTAACCGTATTTTTAACCATGAAATACATACATTTCTCTCCGAAAATTGTAAAACTGGAGCCATATTGTGAGCAATGGCATTGACTAAGGATTAGTATGAACTCTTAAAAATAATGTGTAATGATTTTTCCTTTAAAACATTAACTATAATATTTTGACTGATTGTTGCTCCATCCATCCATATTTAGCTTTTATCACAGAAAGGCTAAAATATTTAAATAAATCTTCAAGTACCGAAGCCAAAAACTAAAATACTAGGAAAGAACGCTTTTTAGTGGCTAAATTTCTCTTTTTTTGTAGAGTATGAGTTGGTCTATGCGCTCCACTAAGCATAGGGTAAGCTCTATTAAGTGACATTAATCACATTAATCACAAATGTACAAGAATGTGACGTGATGTTTTGACTGAGATGAGCTAAAGTTCTGAAAGAGAGTGCATTATTTTTCAATAGAAAAGGGAAAATTTGTAAAAAGGAAATTGGGCATATTTCTCATCAATTATTTTCATGCAATTAACTTCTATATGCTAATATTTCTTGCAATCAGCTACGTTTGTTTCATTCACAGCCATGTTTTAAGAGCTGTTGGAATTAAATACCATTATGGAAATTAATGTGTTCATCTTATTTCAGAACCTTACATACCTTAAACCGTCATGTGATTAATATTAATTTTTTAATCCTAATTAATTCTAGACCCTTGATAAAACCTAATAATTCCACCCTTTCTTTATAAATTGAAGCTATAGCATGCTCATTGGTACAGGCAGATCAAAAAAATAGTGGAAGGGTTTGTATGTGTTTTTCAGAATATGGAGTAATGTTAATTAAAGCTTATTTTCTCGAGAAACATTCCATTGCAAACCGTACCACATTGATCAAGCAAAAAACTTAAGAGATGATTTTGTGTATAAATATTAAGTCCAACACATTAACCATGATATTCCTAGAATAATTGGGCAATATATGCATCAATAAGTTTTGAGGATCCCTGGCTTTTATGATTGAATGGTCATATATAAAGATATTTCTAACTATTAATAACTTAGATAAATATTTGGGGTTAGGCACGTATGTCAATTAGCAGTTTATCCGAGAGGAAATCATAGTATGTCCCATAATTTGATCATAGATGTACAAACATTCAAATTGAGGTTTAATGTACATTTTCAGAAATTTTCACCTTCGGATTTATTTTCTCCACTCCTAGGAACGAAATTAACTTATGATTGATAAATATAGAGAACGTTTGTAAAAATTAGGAAGGGTATTTTTTTACCCTCTCTCTTTCCAGACCGCAATCACGTAAAGCCTAAAAGCCCTGTAATTTTGACGCAATTTCCCAGTAATTACCCCATTTTCCCCACTACGTGCTGAGTTTATCCTCCAGGCCCTCGCTTTTCTATCCCACTCCATTCTCTCATTCATCTCACACCCCCGACCTACCTCTGCAACCATCGCTTCCACTCCTTCTGCTTAATCTCTCTTTGCTCTTCGTTCACTTCCTTCACTTCCTCTCGTGCGCCAAGCAATAGAGCCCCCACTATCGCGATGCAACTAATTAAGCGCCTTATTTATGCTTTGTCCTCACTAATTTTATCTTTCCGTCCCTCATTAATTACAATAGAGAATTCATGGCTCAGGAAATGAAAAAATGAATTTAGCAAGGCTAACAAAGTATGACGTGAATGAGATGCTTGTTTACTCGAATGATGACTAATTTCAACACAAACATGTCTATTTTGAGACAGAGTAGTTGCAAAGTCAGGTTATTTTAATTTAATTACATATTCGCGATTATTTGTTTATATAGCGAGCGCTTTGCTAATTAGCCAATTGAATGAAATATTTTTCAGTACCCTGAGTTAAAAGCTAATATCCTCTGGTTATTGTTATTCCAATTATCAATTTTTCGTCGTCTAATTTTTACCCATTTTCTTAAAGTAATATTTTTATGCATTTCAGTTTGTAACCTAGAATCTGTGACTCTCAGTTGCTTTAATTTGATAACTTTCGTCCTATTTTTGCGAAAAAAATATCCAAACAATACGAGTGACACGTCATCTTTCAAGCAGATATTTTTTAACTTTATTTTTATTAATTATGGAGAAATTTTACTGGGTAAAGTGAATGTTATCAATAATCTAGAGAATTCAATCAATAAGTCATTCTTCCCATCGCAGTCCAGAGTTCGATATCCTCCTCCAACTTTCACATTAATTTTTTCTCTCCACCCTCTCAAAGAATTCCAGGCACTCCAGCGCTTACTTTCACCTACCCCTTTAGCACTATCGAACGCCATATATCTTTTCCACGCAATTTAACTCCGGGTGATTTTTTTTATCTTATAATTTTTCTGGAATTACTCCCATTATCCAGACCCACCCCGGCCCTCTCACAGATCATCTTGTCTTCGATCATCTCCCTCATCTTTGGGATGATAAAGACGAACTGAATCTGGCACAGACAAAATGATCGGCAAAAAACCTGACGCTTGGCGTCCCAAACATGATTTTGAGTATGAAATGTGAATAAAAATCACTGTGTCGTGGCATAAGAGAGGTTTCATCTTTCAATATCAATGTAACTCTCAAGTATTAGTGTAGCATTCATTTGTATAAACGCTTTCCTAACTTGCCGCACTGAGTACATCGTAACACAGTTACGCTAACTGTGCTTGAAATTACACAAAATTAAGGGAAGAAAGAGCCACTCAAAAATTAACCTATTCATGGCTACAAACCAATATTGTGTTATATTTAGTGTACAAATTTATGCTAGAATTATCTCTACATGATAAAATGGTAGCAATATGGAGATTAGGTAGTGAAGCGATTTGTCGATCCGACTGAGTTTTCATTCCCCGTCAAAATAATTGCATAATTTCAAATGTAGTCCTTTAAATACACAAAAATGAGGTACTACTGGATTAATCGCAAGCAAATCATAGAGGAGTAAAAATCTTCAGTGTCCAATTATTACTCAAAATTAGCTTCGTTTAGTCATTATGAAATGAGTATTCTAAGCAATTTTTCATGTCAATATGCGACTTATCTTTTTATTCGATATCGTATAAAATTATCATGCCATTTTATCATCCAGAGAATGATTTGCATAATATAAACAAGTGATGTGATTTTGAAAATAAGCACGGTATCGCATTTCGCCGAGCATGAAATTTCAAACTTATTGCATCACAATTTGTCAGGTTAGTGTCGGAGTATGTTGATGATATGCCATTAGAATTGGCATAAACACCACTTTTTATGTAATATCCCATTAGATATTTCTATCGCATGTTACATTAATATTGAATGATATCCCATGTAGGTTTATTGCAATACCTTACAAAGCAATTCGTGGCAATTAGTGATTAACTGTGTGATAATTAAGTGCTTGGAATCACAAGAGCGTGAAATAAAAATCAAATCACAACTTGCAAAACACGATATAATAAGAGGGAGCTCAGCCTGGAAAAAATCATCATAAAATCGGGAAGCACTTTGCCTTATGGCGATTATCCTGATAATCCTATTCTCATCACGAGTACTGGGATTCATATCCCATGAGAGATTTTTTCGGTGATCTTTGATCCCCACTTGGATTGAAGGGAATTTATTTTTTTTTTCACAATGGTGAGCACTAAGAGTTTTATGCATCCCATCGGATGGCACGTTCAACTAAGGTCCTCTTTGCAATTATCGTTAAAAGTTGGATAATGCTAATATTTCACTCACTTCTTCTCTCAATCCCCAGATAATCTTTCCCTTAATGAGCATTCCACTTTTGCGTCAAATTCGTAACTGGTCGCATTTGTCAATTGCATCCCAGAATCAACCAATTCGCTGATTATTGCATTTCGGTATAAAGTGTGATTCGTACACCATAGCGATAGCGTTCACCATACATCGAACCACTGCTCTGATTACCTTCACTACCGTCGTCAGGCACCCTAGCTTATCCGTTCCTAGGTTCAAAATCATTCCAATTCCTCGATTCCACTTACGACTTCTCCCTCCCAGCACAACGTTCTCACTCTCCAGCCTTCACCGCCTGGTTCTTTCTCGTTGTCTCCTCTTCAGAAACACTCAAGTTAATTTACTTTCGCTCGTAAATTCTTTCCCCTCGGTTTGGCGGGGCGAAGGGATAGAAGAGCGAGTGAGTGGGAATCACGAGGAGTAGTGTTGGCGACGGCGGTGGTGTCGGCTGCGGCTACAGTGGTGTGGTTTTGGCTCCTTCCTCTCGTGGGCATTGGTGCTGGTGAGATATCTGCCGGTCGAGAAGGAGGAGGTGAGATTGGGTGAGCGTATAAGCGTCTGTGCTGGATTGGAAAAGGGGAAATAAATCGTCGGATGAATCAGGAACGGGGCCGGTTTTTAAAAAATATTCATTGCCGATCTCACTTTTAAAGTAAACCTACATGTACATGCACATGCCACATTACATACATTACGAGCCACTGTAGGGAATAACAGATGTTAAGACGGCATCCAGGAACAGAGAGGGAATGGCGGAAAGGAATTAGGAGAGAAGAATGACAAAGATGAATTGTGTGTTAACGGAGTGTGA
Organism: Ceriagrion tenellum; assembly: GCA_963169105.1. Classification (NCBI taxonomy): domain Eukaryota; kingdom Metazoa; phylum Arthropoda; class Insecta; order Odonata; family Coenagrionidae; genus Ceriagrion; species Ceriagrion tenellum. The sequence goes on from OY720639.1 coordinate 125,797,670, forward strand.
ATGAATCTCTACAGATTTTGCTGTAGTAATTCATGGTACGTGGAAAGTGACAAGTTTTGGGCAATATTTTAATTTTTGGAATGCTAGTTAGGCCATGTATTTCTCATGTTGTCACTTACATCAGCTCCAGACATATAGTCCGGGATCTAAATAATATCCTTATTGTCCAATCAAACTAAAGTCGAAAAAAATTTCATCAAATTTAAGACAAGCCTCCGAGTCTCTAGCAATCCTCAGCCTACTACTTTCATCAGCAGTATTTTTTCACTCTTCAGTTTTTAACAAATTCTGCATCAATCCTTATTTTTTTTCTTTAGTTCTCTTCTTTTTCTTAGTTCTTAATATTTAGTTTTTTCTCGTACGTCTTTCCAATCATGGCCCGCGGCATATATACTTGAGATGAGATCTAAGTAAAATGGTATAAAATGGTAAAACTTCTCTTGAACTAATCATGAGTCTGCGAGGTCCTCGCGGATGGTAGCGATGTTAATGAAAATTTATCGTAGGAAATAAAAATGCATGGCATTAATAATTCAGAAAAATCTGTCCACTGGCTCAAATATAAAAGCTACTAATCAACCACGACAGTAATAACCTATTTCTAGATTATCATAAACGATAAATATCATATCATTAGTCATTGATTCAATCAGAAGGAATACATTTCGTATATTCCGGCCTAATTATTATCATGAACTCTCATAAGGTCATGCTCTATATTCACTTTCAGGGGTAGAATACACTCATTTTCAATTATGCCTGTCAACGAAACTTATTGAAGTTGAAAACGGGGAGGGAAACGCTACCAGTCCAAGTGAAAAATTATTTTTCTTTATAAATTCTAAGTAAAATCTTCCAGTACGGATTTTTAGGAACGTTGCATCCATGTTGTTACTAAAAGAAACGACTAAAAACGACTACAAAAAAAAAGATTTATTCATTCTCTTGTTGAAGCGTGAAAAGTAGCAGTTAAGTAGTAGTAAAAAAAATTCAATATTCTGCGAATAACATAAAAAATTCGCAATCTGATAACGAGGACAAATTGTGATACCGTGTTTATTAAAACCTTATTACTAAAACTATCGCTCTACGTCGTAAGGATTGGTTTCTCCAGGAGCTAGAATTCCGGAGGATGCAGTCTCAGTATCCAAGCCTGTTTATTGCCTCTGTGTATGCTTCATTACCCAGCAATCTCCTTGTTCATGGCCCTACATTGCTCTACTGATCGCTTTGTGGAAAGCACTTTGCGGTTGGGGCACCAATTCGAAACTGGACCTAGAACTGGGGCGAATATCAGCCTGCCTGGTGTTGATTACTTCACCTCCCACAAGATGGATCTGTGTTGTACGGGGCCTTATGTTTGTGGATTGAAGTAACTTATAGATTACATAGTACGAATCTTTTCTCGAACGAGTCAGGTGGGGTGGGTAATCTTGAAAACTTGCTCGCGGCTTCGGTTGTCCTTTCCTTATCACCGTGTCTTAATTCGTTTTTCTCTCGAAATTCCCCTCCAAAATTCCCATCAACCTCTGTCCCTTTCCACAAATCCATATCCTGCAGGAGAGCGGTGGAAAGTGAGGGAATTTCATATGCCGCGCGGTATAACGTCCGAGTTTATGATTGATTGTCTTTCTTTTTCCAATTCTTCTCCTCCTGACTTACAAATTTTCCTTTCACATGTATTTTTCTTCGCCTTTCTCGCGCAATACCAGAGGGTTCACAGTAAGTCAACATCTTTTTCTTAACGTTTTAGTTTTTAAAAAAAAATCCCTTTAACCAATGCGGTCGAGCCAAGAAAGTGACTCACCAAAACTAGCAAATTTATATCAATGGATCACCAACTTCAGGCCTGTAAAATATGTTTTTTTGAAAGTTCTGATTGGTTCTTCTTCCACAGTACAACTGCTTGTAATTCGTTTATTGGGAACTGGCTAAAGCAATAATTGGAAAAATTAAATATACTCTCTAACTGGGAGGATCTCAGAGAAGGTAAGAATTTTTAAGTTGCTGAGATAGAAGAAATCCTTTCAGTTCATTCATCATCCTTTTCCACTAACTGCATGTTAGGTACACTATATGGTTTCGCTTGCAAATTTGTCATTGCCAGGGATTTTTCTATTTAATGCCGTCATTTTCATGGGCACATTAAAAGATTAGTCCCTTGAAATTGAAGGTTTCACTTGTAAATGATGGTTAGTTACAATATATAAACGTGAAAAGATGTAAGGCTTATTATTTCAACGCGATAATGTCTTTAACAGCATTTATTCCAGAATGTATGTACTTAAAACTCAAGGTATTATTGAGTAATTTTTAAAATACCTTTTTTAACTTATCTTCGCCGGAAAATTAAACATATGCTTCGGCAATACAAAAAGCTGGGTGAAATCTCACATCAAAAAATCATTGGAGTTGACCGAAATGCGAACCTGGATTTACCATTACCAGGCAGATGTGTACCGCAGTGTATATACAAAGTACACAAAATGAAATTGGTAGAGTAATATTGCTCGTTATCTAATCCTATTATAGTATAAAATATTACGTTTTCCAGGCTACAACTTTGGTTGATATTGTCCTCTTCAGTGAAATTTATTCCTTTTACTCATATAAAAGAGAGATATATGAGAGATTTTACTCATATAAAAGAGACATATAAAGAGAGATAAAGTTATCTTATTAGGTATATCAATTATAGAACGCTGCATTCTTATTCTCTATTTTCGTAATTTTTATGAGCTTTTAAAGCCGAAGATGGTCACTTGTGCATCAGTAGGAAAAATAATAGATCTAATTACACCTAATTTCAAGTAGAAGCAGAAAAAATTCTCTTTTACAACGCCCTGGTAAATAAACATTACCAAGTGAAGCAACTAAAGATAAAACATTTAACTATTGAAAACTTTTCTTCCTACTTAAGCATTCAGAGCGGCTTTTCGGCAAAGATAAAATGTTGTAGCTCATTAGCGGGCTTAAGCAGACCTTTTTATAAGTCTTCTTTGGCTGTTATGATTCATGTATACATTCGCCTCATTTTGACTGTTAACCAGAGTCCCAGTTACTCTGGATCTCGGTGGTGGAAAGAACATATGTTACTTTTAAAAGGAATATGAAGGTTGCAATTCTTGTGTCACGCCAGATTAAAGTCAGATATATCAGTTTGATGAAATCAAAATTATGGTTTTACTACATATGTATAAGAAAATTACAAAGTAAGTTTTCTGCGGTTTGCATTTATTTAAACTATTTGAATATTAGGTTCCCAACGAATGGTTGCTTTACATAATTGAAGGAGGAGTAATAATCATTCATAATGATAGTTCAGGCGGAAACAGGAACAATGCTGGAATACGGAGATGGAAGGAAATGAGGATGAAGGGCGTATCAAAACCGAATGCAACGTTTGATATATTAACGGCTTCACATTAGGATTAATGAAGAGAATATTGAACCAATTCTCCCTCCTAATACTTTGTCACAATCATATAACCGTGTTTAAAATCAACCAAAAACAAGAAGGTATATATGAAATACTAAATACGATGTCAACTGTTAGGTTATAGCCAGAGAAAAAACTATCCAATTTGATACATGTTTATTCACGGATGCCCAAAAGCTTAACTAAATGTACGGGATGTGATTTACTGTCCAAGTTATTTTAAATTGCTATTGTGGATTTAAATAAAACAGTACAATGTGCCTAGATTAATATAAAGGCACCTTTGGGAAAAATTTGACGTTGCCTATTTTAATTTGTAATCTACTCACGGTGACACGAAGCCCTTACGAGAAAAAAGGGCCAACGATATCTACTGAGAGACAATTAAAAGATTACCCTTGTGCTTCAACCCGGGAGTGACGGAGTGAATGAGAGAAGATAACGTAGTAAACGAGGGAGAAGGAGTAGGACATTAGGATTCTTGTAGGACATGATGGGTGGTGGAGAGCTAAAGAGTAGTTGAGTGGCAGACAAATATAAGAGTCGAGACGCTAGGAAAGATTCTCGGAAATAAGCTTTTGACCATCCATTCAAACCAACAATCTAATTTGTGGTATTCCAAAAGGTGAAAATTGAACTTGCAAAGGTATCAAAACGTAAATGAAGAAATGTTCGTAACATTTATTCATCAATTCTCCTTAAGCCCTAATCCAAGTCCTCTTTTCCAGTTTAAATTCATTTCCGTGTGATTCAATTGCCATAAAGTCACGATATTTCTCTTCTATAGCGTAGGGTACACCATTATAATGAAAATGCTACCATGGGCCATTGAGAAATTTAGTTAAACACTAATGGCGCTCTGAGGATGTAAATTAACCTTTCTGGGGCACCATGTAGCCGCAGAATTCTGTATGGGGCAAGGAGGTGCTCTTCTTTAATTCTAATCTCTTACACACTTGCGGACAAACTCACGACTTCCATCCACCGAAATATATTCCATCGCAGCGGTTGCTCTTATTTTTTTATTAAGGCCCAGGGGGTTCAATTTAAAACGCTAGCGCTTCCAACCTGGGAAACATACTGATACGAAAGAGATAAAATAGGAATTTCTGGCAAATTAAATGGCTCTCGGAATCTTGACTCAGGTCTCTATAATTTTGTCATTCAATGTTTGATGCAAATAAAGTTTATTTTTGAAATTCCGCCGAGCAAACACGGGATTTGTTGAATGAAAAAAGCAGCGCGTTATATCGTGACTTCGCATCGCAGTTCGTTTATGATTGGAAGCATTTGTGGGGACCGATGCTGAATTTGAGAGCTGAGAGATGAATTCCTCGGATGGAAATGTACCTATTTGGCAAACTCGTGAGAGTCGAATTTTCCACATTTCTGCCGGCTGCCGAAGCGAGTTTGGCCACAACGGTATCGGATGAGATACGGACTTTGACAGCACGAATGAAATGGTTCATTAGAAAATACCTTCGGAAAACGTCCAAATGTCTGCCTTAACTGAATTTGTAATTTTGTCAGAATGAATTTGCTTTCCCGCTTCAAAGCGCGTAAAACGATTGATGATTCGTTTGACTGTTTCTCTTCAGGTATCGAATTATATACGCCTTTTTCTTTCCTTTTTTCTCCTTTAAGAATCTGCTAGCCCTTTCCATGTCATTGTCTCTGGCTGTTGAATTATTTCTTTCTTATTCTCTGAAATGTTTCTCTCTTCATAGAACGTTCCTGACCGCATACATAAAAATCTCTCGAAGAATATTTTTAATATTATGGTACATATAATTTACTCCGGGAGAAATTACTAGTCATTTACTCAGACATTCACCATGTTTTTTGCACGTTTTTATCCGTGATCTGTAATCATCAGTTTAATTATTTAATGTTTTGACAGCTATGGAAGGGATATATCAATATACTTTTGAAAGGCTATCAACTTATAGTGCTGTGGCAAAATGTAGAAATAAGTCATATTGTGTAATTTTTTGCTCAAAAAAATTCTGCAGGCAAGACTACTCTTATTCTTTGTTGTAACCTAGGAACGCGAGTACTACCAATTACACCAAAATTCCATTAAGCCTTTATCAAACTTAAACATGGCGTATTTTTAGGAAAATATAAAGGAAGGTAAGGGGAAAGCCTGAGAGGAAAAAATGCTTGCTTTTGTTGAATCCATATTCATGTCATATACAGCGCTATCTGGATCGAATTTTCCATCCGATGAATATTTTTCTGCCTGGGCTATCCAAACTAAGTTTCTTGGAAAATATTCTCTGAGAATTCTCAATTTGCCGTCAAACTTACATCTTGAATTGTTTTTTCCCGTACTTCGGAAAAAGAATCTGATGAAATTGATTATTTATTTTCTCAATACGCCCCACAGGGCCTTTAAAGAGATTTGCTCTTATCTATAATATTATTTTTATTTTTCAATATAACTCGGGTATACATCGTCAATTTTATGGTCAAGGCGTCATTAAAAATGTACGTGAGGGTCACAAATATATCGCCAAGAGTTTATTTGAGTATACATTTCTATAGTTTTGGCATTACCTTCTTCAATATTTAGGGTTATTTATTCCACTCCAGTGTAAGGAATGATTTCAGTTGGTTTTATGTATGCTCGGAGCCGGTAATAAGACTTGATAGACTTAATGCTATATTTAGTAATTTGGTCTTGAGTGAAGTAAGATTTGTGAGATTATATAGTGCAGTTCACATGCTTCTTAAACAAAATAGCTCATGATGAACTTGAAAGATGAACAAGATGAACTTGAGAGTTCTACCATATCCTAAAAAACTTTTGATTTTCAATATAACTATGATATTTGATGATTGGGAACACCTAAAACATGGAATATTAGCTAATTATTATTGATAGCGAACTCTAGTTAAAACACAAGCAATCAATGTTGAATTTTTCTATAAATCGGTGTTGTGTTTTCTTCTTCAACACTGGTTTTATGATAAATGATGGACGTTTTTAGCTCGCGGAACTGAGCTACCAATGCGCTACCACCCTCGAAAAAATTGACGAACGTCATTCTGTGATAGGTCTCGTGATGGAAGTGAAATGGCACCACAGAGTACCTTTCACCCTTGGCTCCATTCAACTACGGAGGTCTTTCGCGATGGGGCGACAGGAGAGTAAACAAATGTAACGGATATTCGGTTTTCTCGTCCTCCCGGAGATCTTTTCTCCCTATCCACGAAAATGGCACGGGCCGGGTGAGAGGGCGGGAGATGGAGGGCAAAGCCAATATCCCTGCGGGACTCTCCTTCACCTTTTGCAATTGAAACCTCTCTCAATAATATAAGAGCTCCGCGTAGATGGCGCCGTTCGGAGGTCGGCGGCATTAGTGGAGTAGGAAGGATGTATAGGAAGGCGCCGCCATAAGAAAAGAGGAAAAAATACATTTTTCTATAACGGACGTGTGTGAGTGAAGGCGATGGAACGGGAAAAAAACGCACGGAAGAAGTCGATGATTGGGAACACATGCGTAGTGCTACGGAGAATGATGGAGTCAATTCGTCTTGCACACCCAAAGTTCCTGCTCAAGGCTGCAATATATTTAGACGTAGAGATCTTCTGGTATATTATTAGGCATTTGTCAATGTTACCGATAAATATAAACTCAGTAAATAAGCATACTCGAGCAGAGCAAACATTAAAAAAAATGTTTTATAACACCATACGTTATTCAAACGTATGGTGTTATAAAATTATATTTTTACTGTATTATCATGAAACAATAATTGAAAGAAACTCTCAGATACCCCTAACCGAGAGCCTTCTTGAGAACAATGAAATTTCATAAGCCTACTTTCACAAGTTACTGAACAGAAATTGTGTTTTTCCCAAAATTTTATGGCGCCCCTTCATGGTGAATTATATCATGTTCATAATTGGAATTGACTCTAAAGGCTTTTTAATTTTTTTCCAAAAACATATCTTAGCAAGTGAATCTTAATTTTTTATTTGATGTTCCCTTGATGGACTACGAACTTGAACCAATGGAAAGATTAGTGGGCTCCAAACACCCATTGGTATGACCAATAAGAGCAACAGTAATAGCTCCAAATGCGTCATCCATTCCAGATTGATCTAAGGAAAGGTGCCAGATGAAAGGTAGTTCTGGTAATGGTTCCATGATAGTAATACCTTTGGGAATGTGGTTAGAGAGCCCATCTATTTTTTCATTTTATATGGGAGGTAATCATATGGGCATGTATTCTGGCCGTTATGGGACTCGGCCCCCTTGAAAGGGGTCGTGCCCTTTAGCGAGGTAGGTAAGGACAACGCGATCTTCATTACATGAAATACTCGAGCAGAAATAACAACATGTTTAAGGACTAAAACAAAATAAAATACTTAGATGAAGAACCAGAAATTGGAGTAACTTGAAAACATGGGACTCTAAAGTGGGTGAGAAAGCTATAAAATCGGAAATATCAGATAGAGAAAATAAGGATGGGTCTTGAAACTTAATGAGGTGAGCATATCTGGGGATATTTAAGTGATATTCAAAGGGCAATTTAGGAAAGTTTTACTGGTTGCCTGCGAATGATAAAGTACTTCCTCGTTCATTCCCAGTAGTTGCTTTTCTAAACATGTTACTTGCAGAACCCTAATGCCAAAGAAATTATAAACTATTTAAGGAGATATTTTCTTCATTACATATTCAGAATTTTCAAGAGAAGATTCCATGAGGCATGAAGAGATTCTGATGCTTTTAGGAAAATGAAAAGCATCCAAAGACGTAAAAAGCGGATAAAATACAGGTACACAACCTAGAACAAGTCAATTGAGTATATTTTGCCATATTAGAGGGATAGTTTTGAAGTCACAGAGAGTCAATTAGCATTCTGCTGAAGACTAGATTGTAATAAATGTACTTTCCTTTTATATTAGTTGAGAAAAGGACATAATTTAGCGGCTTTTTCCATGCTGGATGAAATCAATCAGTTTAATAATTTTGAGCAAATTTGTATTAATTTTATTTTAACAACAACTTAATCCGATTTCAGGTCCTTTCATCATTTTTCATATTTCCATCTTAATTTGAAAATCGGCTTCTTTCCCCTATAATTTGTAAACAATAACATAGATATATCATCCTTAGAGCAGTTTTTGCTTACATTTTCATCTTTCTTTTAACCAGTGTACTTAACTGAAACATTCAGTCACTTATATAAATTCAACTGGTGACAGAGAAAATTTTCTTTGATTACACAAAGTGTGATTGGCTTTAGCCTAAAAGATTTTAATAGTGAACATTTTTCTTCCTCTTGAAGTTAACAGAGGAAGCATTGTACGAAAAAGCATATATACTTATAGACTTTTGCAGAATGTTTTGTGAGTATCCGTATGAAATTATGATTTATTAGCTTCTTCATTTTGGCCTGATATTTTTACACTGGCACTCTCGATGCCGAGAACATAATTTTCCATTCAAAATGAAACGTCGCTGATGTCACTTAAATAATGATTTGCACCGAAATAAGTTTATTGTGTCATTAAAGTAAAATGGAATTTCATAATCATAATATTGTATAACAAAGAATTAGAACGCTGGTTTTACTTTGTAAATTATTTCTATAAAATAAGATATTATTTATTTTAGGACAGTAAAGTTCCCTACCCCTAAGCAGTTTTCTCGGAGAAGGTCCTCTGCTGATGCGTTATAGGGATACGTTAACACTGCCAAGGGAAACATTTGTTATTTGCTGGCAGCTTAATAAAATGGTTAAATAATGGCCTGCGACCTATCTACGTACCTACTGCGGGCCAAAGAGGGTATCTTTCACTTAATCACTGTCTGAATGTAACTTCACTAGTGGAGTGAGGACTGTGGAGTGCAGTTGCCAAAGGAAAAGGGGCGCGTTTTCCTTTGCCAGTCGACTTGAGAAAAGGGCGTCTGTCCTAGCGCCTACGACTTTCAAACTGGGGCAGTGCTTGTGTGCACTCCCGACTCGCCAAGTTCAACAACTCATTCGGAAGTGCTCCGGGAGAATGCGTTGAGTCAAGGACGTGGGATGTCTCAATTTCCGAAGATGAAGCCTTTCTCCTTTGATATTTCTTCTTATTCTATGTGTTGCCTACTCTTAGCTATATAAAGATCCTCTTTCCCATTACAAGATATGTGGGAGTATCTCATCATGGCCTCCTATTCGAAGATGATAAGTAGAACATCTTACATATCCTCATAGAATGTGTGAACCAAATTAACTTCTCGACATGACAAATACATTCTAGATGCAATAAAAAATGGTGTAAGCATTGCTAAACATACGCTTACAGTGTTCATTTTAAGGAAATAGACTCTTTTAATATTTCTTTAAATTATTTACTTTCAATGGAAAGTAAATAATTTAAAATTTCGTAAATTTATAATAACAAAGATTTATTTATAAGTTAATACACTGTATATTTGCACTAAGTAAATGTTTTAATAAACTGCTGTTTAATACTAATGTTAAACAAACTAAATGTTTAAATGCTGGTCATACATGGCTAATTCGTTATGTATGATAAGAAAAACGAGTTAGTTTCATAATGTCTGGTCCCTCAGAATGGCGTTATTCTACTAAACGCTTATGACAAAGTTCGAAAAATATTACTATTAGCGTCTAATTGAAAAATTAATGACATCTCCAATGGCGTAAGAGTTGAATGTAAATTAATAGCATGAGGTTTGTAATCCTGTATTTTTGCTGAGTATTAATCTTCTTCAATTGTTCTGACTTGAGAAACATTGCATCAAATATTATTTTATGTATATTTTATAGGTCTGGTATTACAAGATTTTAATGATTCCTCTTAAAAACAAATTATTCGTTGGATAATTTTAATTATTTGGCTGAATAAATTCATTGAATACGACCCAAATTTGCTTATACTACTACTAGTGATAACTTCAAATTCATTAAATAACATGCATCAATCATATAAAGTGCTCTGAAGATTGAATAAATGGCATTTAGGCAAAGATACTGATTAATTCATATCCAAATATTTATTACTTAGCTATACCGGCATCTTATATTTATGCTTTCCAAAACAATTATTCTGTCGACACCTGGGCTTTCGTTTAGCTATAGACCATAATTGGATATAATTAGAAAATTATGACGTTAGCACCCTTGTATAGCCAATGTTCAATTTGACTGTGATTTTGTATTTTTTATCATGCATACTAGGAATATTCCTTATAACGTGGGGATTTCCGCATGCTTTATCGACAATTATGCACCGAGTGCGTTTTTTCTGACAACACACACAAAAAACTCATTCTCAATTGTAGCTCTCTTACCCCCGTACAACGATGTGAAAATATTTTCTCGAAAACTACCAGTTGGTTTCTCCTGAAATTCGAAATTTTAGGTTTGCAGGATAAGAGGAATCCCTTGAACCTATGACCCCATCGCCCCCGAATAATTGCAGTCAATATAAATGCTTCGAATTTTCACCAGGGGATGGCAGAAAGAATGAAGTATTTAATTCTTGCAATTTATTTTTCAATACCTTTGCTTCTATTTCGCTTAACATTATGTGTTATCAATATTATCAAATTTGTAATGTAAACAAAATTATCAATATTTTTCAGATTTAAACAGTGGAATATTTACTTGGTAACCTGAGCTATGGCTGTTAACGGTAAATTCCCCCTGAGCGTTTTAGGGCTTATCTTATTAATTGAAACATATTTTGCATATATTTGTATTTATATTTATAATTTCTACTCTATAATGATAACAATAGTGCAACTCGTGCAGAATAGTTGCTATATTTGTTTTCCACTGGAAAAATTAGAATTACAATCTTGAGCAGCCAAATTTTAGGTAACTACAAAAACTTTTTTGGCATGAAAACAATAAAAGAAGATTTTTAGCGTCAATTGGATTGTAATGACATCTTTAGGGCAAATTTTACGACTTTGAAACGCAAGAAAACACATGAAACATAATTTTGTGTCTCAGAATATAGTGTTCTCTACTACTTTTCAAAAGAAATCAATAGTGATAGTAGTAATACTCTGGCTATTCTGACGTTTTGCAACAATTCTCCTCACGTATTTCCCATAAAGTGAAGGAGAATTGACCGTGAAATGGTCCCGCAGATAAAATTCATGAGGGCCGGTGGGATATGACATATGTATGGGGGAGAAATATATCCATAGAGGTTACTTTCACGCAAGAGAGGGGTTGGATAAATAAAATTATTGAGGGTATTATCAGAGGCGTGCTCTATTCAAGACACAAACGTGTAAAATACTCAAAATATATTATTTGCCTACGTATTGTGTCTGCCACTCAGCCAGAACTGAAATTTCCCCCAACTCCTTGTGATACAGTGCTAGTAACTGAAATAATAATTTCCATATGTTAATAATAATTATTTGATACATTTATCAAAGATAGTATTTTCCAGCTTTTATACAATGCTACAAATCGTGTAAAAACAATGAAATCATAAACTTATAATTACGTTTTGCGTTAGATTATCTCTGCAGGTTGTTTTGTTTCTACCTTTAAGTGTAAGCAAACTGCGTTGAGTCGCAAAGCCTAAATTCGCTATGACTGTTCAATTGTTAATGGTTAAATGGGTGAGAATTACGCGTAGTTTCCTAGTTTCGGTGTGATAGCTGGAGTGATAAATATACTAGTACTGATATACATGAATGATGCAAGCTTGCTGTTTGCAAGGTAAATGGAATTTTAGAGGCCCCTTGGGAACTTTTATAATACATCAAGGGAAATTCATTTTGGGTTGAATGTGTCAAGGATCAAATTAGTAAATTAGAAGTTTCTGAAAGGGAGAATAACAGGAATGATTGTGAAAAGAGGGTAATTGACAAAGTAATTGAATCTGTAGACTGTTTCGGGTACCATTATCGAATTTTCGCAAAAATTGGATGGAGTGCGAGATTTTAAGACACGCAAATGCCAGAAGCAAAGTTGTAGGTAGTTTGTAAACACAGCAAGGAATCACTGTTTGTCAAGGGAACTAAAAATTTCTGGGCACGGTATTGTTCTTCTCCCCACGTAATTTTATGGCTGAATATATTAGTTCTATCATAAGATTAGGCATTGAAAAAATGAAACCTGAGAAGTATTTACGGGAAAATTATATTGGAAAGGATACTGAATGTTGATGTTGGTGATGAAATATTGTAGGATGTATGCTTCATGAAGAGACACTCATTAAACGGATGTGATTATTTAGTTGTTGTCATATTTAGAGATAACGAGAGATCAAACTAACGAAACATACACAAGAAAATAGATTGAATGGTGCCATACCGCAAGAGTTTTAGCTAAACGTGATAGAATAGACTCCATAGAGGAGGAATATCAGGAGTCTTAAGAATAGCAGAACGTGTACGAAGCAATGAAACAGCGTAAGAGAGCTGAAAGTACTTAAGTGAAAATGGTGAATTGTAAAAGTTACATTTCAATGAAGGAAGAGTATGTGTAGCAAAACTTGGTGTCCTTCACCAGCAGCAAATATGAGGTTATTTTGAACCAATCAAAGGTTAATGATCGGGCAGTTATACATAAATAATCTCGGAGAGACTTCTAGGGGAAGATTTGACCAAATCTCACGTAAACAAATTCCACCACACTTTGTAACGCCTATATAGTCCGTCCAAGATAGTATCGTAGTTATAATAGTCTCATTTGGCTTAGAAAGTTATGAGAACTTAGCAATATTTCGAAAATCGTATGCTTTAAGCTAAGTTCATCTTCATGAACTCTTCAGTCACGTTATTTAATCCCTTAAAACACCAATGAAACTGTTTACTGATTGGCTGCATTTCTCTCAGCTGAATTTTTATCTTGGATGAACTTCAACATAGTGCAAATGAGCGTCGTTATATCCTTCACCTCTTCTCGGATAACTGAAGGTGAATCGAGCGTTGATGGCAGGGGAAAAATACCGAGAGGACTCCCGAAGAGATCTCTAGAGGAAATTTCCGCCACTTCGTCCCACATCTTTCGAATACTTTTCCCTCTTTCGTGCGCCATGCTCTTAACGAGCGGGAGTCACTACGCTCCGCTGCGCCAATAACACTGTTCAATTGAGCGTGATAAAATTCAAGTGGTTGTAATACCATGGGGTGCGTGCGTGTTTCGAATGCACGCTTAGATGCGTGCGCGGTCAAGCGCAAGAGGAGGTAAGAAGTAAGTCCTTTTGAAAAATTTACTCCGAGCGACGGAGGATGTGAAAGAAAGAGCTCGAGGGAGGAGAACACAAAGAGGTCGGGTTGTATCCCTCCCACGATTCCCACTTCGAAACCATCGATATTTCCTTGTTCCCCACCGTAGCTGTGCGTGTTGCTCTATCCCTCCCCTCCGGTCTCCGGGATGCCCTCTCCCCTGCCACCGCACCACCCCTAACTCGCCGTGACCCTCCCCTACCTCTGTCCTCCCACCCCTACCTTCCACCCCCGTGCCACCCCTGTGGAACTCCCGGCCCCCTCTGGCAGCAGTCGCACTCCGCGCGATGACGGAGAGGTGGCCGTACCCTAAGACCACCACCTCCGCCGACTCTTCTTCCTCCGGCGCGCCCCTCGCCGCTTCCCCACACCCGCCGCTCCCCAGCCTGCTGGCCGCCGCTCTCTTGTTGCTCGCGGCCCTGTCCCTCTGCCCCAAGTGCTCACGCGGTTGTTACGTCTTCCCACCAGGGGGCGGAGGTGACCCGTGCGCCAACAAGCAGTGTCCGCCCGGTGCGAGGTGCGTCCCCACGGCGGACGGGCGTTCGGCCACGTGCGAGTGTCCGGAACGGTGTCCCGTGTACGGCGACCACGCGGGAGCCGGGCCTATCTGCGGGGACGACGCCAAGGACTACCCGTCGCTGTGCCATCTGCGGAAGGCGGCTTGCGCGGCCGGGGTGAACGTGGCGCTCAGATACCACGGGAAATGCGGTGAGTACCAAAATTGCTCCCTTCTATTCTTTTGTTTACTTCCTCGATGTCCATCTGTTCTCTGGCCGATTTTAGCATGAGACAAAAACAGACTACTCCGTGACAGAATCGACCATATTCAATCTTTCCGTAATTGAGTATTAGTACTTTACGTGCTTAATTCTCTAAATTTGTTAACGTCTTGTTAATGCTGGTACGGAGACTTCTGCGGTGAGTTATTGTGGTTAGTTCATTCGGGTTTTTCCCGCATTGATTCATATTAACGGACAACAGTTTCGCTAACGTTACAGCTAGCGTTACAGTCAGGACCTGACGACGCTAGCTGTAACATTAGTGAAATTGTTGTATGTTAATATGAATCAACGCAGGAAAAACCGGAATAAACTGACCTCTTGTTAATGCTCACAAATTCGCTCAGAATTGTTCTATATTTTCTAGCTCAGCATATCATGTTAATTCAAGAGAGTTCATTGAAAACCATGCATCAATGGTGTGTTTGACAGTTGGTACTCCTCATTCAGTTAAACATTTTTCACCTCTGATAATGAATTACAGTGCATACAAGCAAATTTAAATTTCATACGACGTCATTTACCATGATTTTGACATTGCAGTGAGAGCCGCTGAGGATTGTTATTGGCAATGTTGGCTGTTTGCAGTTTTCCATTTGTACTGTTTTTTTGAAGTAGGTACCCTTTACCCTTAAGGGACAATGAGGACACTACTACGACATTTACGAGCAATGTGTGTATCAGGAATCTTTTTATCATCGTTGACAGTAGAATGGTATCATTCTAGTTTGTATGTACAGCACTTCATTGTGAATGCTGGAGAGACTCCTTTGTATGCAGTACGTGGCTGGAGGAAAGAGGTCTTTCCAAGATGTGTCATCGTATACTCAGTTGTCTCATGGGAATGTAATGGTTTCCTCATGACGGAAACTTGCCTGTCATTATTCGTGTTCCTACCCATCACCAGCACAGTTTCATTGCGGTGTCGAGTCAATACTCTTCATGATGCATCCTATTTTACCATTGTGCGTTACAGAATAAGTTCCATGCAAGCTTCGCCGTATGCAATCGGGTGTGATTGACAATTCTGATTTCCTATACGCAAAAGAATTTAGAAAAGAATATAAAGGCAAGTGTAGGACTTGTGGAGGTACGGAAGGAGGTTATCAAATTTTTCAATGTTATTTTTTGTTGAAAGTAGTTCAATATAGCTTCAGCTAGTAATTATATATATTTGTCGCACGGCCTCTTGTTTTTTTCCACCTCCATTTAATCCTTGAACTTTGAAGGTTGAGATAATATGCATTATCCATCATAACTTTCTTATATGCATATGCAAAGCAAAATACACTGCAAATTCTGTATATGGTTTTTTGAGGAATTCATTGCTCTACTTCTAGCAATGCGAGGCCAATTGAATACGATTGGATTGAATACGATACATTAAAAATTCTGCGGCTTCCAAATACAATCCGAAATCAAGTATTCTATCATAACCTTGCAATTTTTACCAGTTGAAGTCGCAATTAAAAATATACATCCTCTAGTCAAATCCCATTAAGGCTACTATCTAGACAAATCCCACTAAAATCTCATTCAAAATGATTTAGTTGCCATGAAATTCATCACTTTCTGAAGAGGTATTTTAGTGCTTGTAAAATAATATAAAATTTTGTTAATTACCATAAACAAATATGAACGGTATAATGGCAAAATTTTAGAATTATAAATATGAAATTATCGACAACCTGAAACAAAGCACATAACGCTAGAAATAATATTGTTCAATGATATACAAATCATAAAATTAAAGTGTTTAGGATGAATGAACTTAAAATACTTTTCAAATCTATACTTCGAAAATATAAAGTTGCGCGACTTTTTAATTAGGGTAACCATTAATTTATTTTGCATGGTAACTTTATGACTTAGAATTTCATTAATTTTATTGTTATTTGAATGAAATTTACTTTAATTTGAGAAGCTACAATATTCATTGCGTCGTGTATACTGAAAAATGATGATTATCATGCACCTTTATGAATTAGCCTCAAAAACTTAGTTATACCTTCTACAATCCTATCAACTTGGTCTAGACCAAACGTACTCTGCCATAAGAGAGGTTTTAAGAACAAAGTTAAACATTAGAATAACATTGTGAGAGCTTCATATTTATAGTTTCAGGAGCGAATAATACTTTATGCTTTCCAAATAATTTGTTATGCAACTTTTCAACGCACGTAGATATTTTGCGATTATCCGTGTGTAATCTTTCGTTTATTTAATTCTATTTTAATTGAAATTTGTCCCTATTTCCTCTTCTTGAGTACACCTATATGGGGTAATAATGGCTTCTTGTTCTGAAAATTAATTAGGTCGCAGCGTGAACTCCATAATTTCAGATACTCACCGGTGTTTCACTGAAGTTAGACGGATAGTAGACCTTTCAGGATACAGCTCAGAGCTGAGAATTGTAGCCGCGAGTTTTCTGTAGGCCCAGCGTATTTCCTTGAGAAAATCACCTGGCGTTCATAAGCAGCGCCACAAGTTAAAAAAAAGAGCATGTGCAGTCTCTCATCTGCTTCGAAGGTCTCATGCCGTCGGATGGTGAAAGATCAAGGGAAACGTTTGCCAACGTGGATGAGTTTGGGAAAATGAGGCATTCAATGCTGAAATATTAGTTTAAATTTTAAACTGACATCATTCCCTGTCAGATGAGCATCGTAAAAGCGTTATTTTGAAGTAGGATAGGGAATTAATGTTCAAGCATTGCATTACTATATGAATTATTTGAAATGCATACAAAAAACTGATAAAATCCTTCGAAATAAGATGCAGACTAATCTAGACATTAAATCAAATGGAAGCACAGCATTAATACTAACAAAATAAGAGTAACCAGATCTTTAAGGGTCAACTTGAGGCTCAATAAGTCTTATCTATCCGAATTAATGATTAATAAACTAGAACACAATGTGAGTAAAGAAACTAGTGTCATATTAAGACCACATGGAGTGAGATATAAATTGATGAGCTGTTAGGCTGCCTTTGAATTGTGTTTTCTAAGAAATAGCAATGCAGATATGTATTTTTATGGACAAGAAATTTTTAAGGAAACATAATTGCGTCTATTATTTTGTTCCCTTTTAGGTGACATATTCATTTTAAGGGATTTTTAATCATCGCTTCAAAGTACTTATGTATTTCTCGTTCAAACACCACTTCTACTTTTCTACCGTTTTCCGATACCGAATGATATGGAGCGCTAAAGATGGTGCAATTTTAATATTCCTGCTTATTCATATAAGCAATTTTCTGAAATTTTTTCGGTGGTTCATGTAACAAAAATCCGTAAATCCATGAACTGGAATTCATATATATATATATGTTATTGTGAATCCAGAGATTTTTATAGCCATTTTAGCTCACTGGTGTATAGAAAGCAAACGATACTCATATATTTTTCTGGGAATAAAGAGTCTTGTCCATCGGTTTCAAGCGCACACTTCGCTGAGCATACTTTGCTATTGATTTTCAAGAAGCATTTTGGTGGAAAATCGTACTACTCGCCTTTGAGCCAATTCTTTGCACGGCAATAAAGGTAAGGGATTTGTGTGTGAGCATTGGTTTTCCAGAGAGTAATAAAAGAAAATGCAATGAAAACAAAACTTTTCTTGCAGTACAACTTCGGAAATTGTCTTTCTTTCGCATAAATACTCCAGAAAAGTCACTTAAGATTTTCTTTGACCACATTCTTATCGCTATTGTCCTGGAATAGCTTTTAGGTTCCACCCAATGATTAGATATTTCTTTTGACCAACTGAGTCATTTGCTTAACATATTGATAGCTGTTTTTTGTGACCAAAGACTGTTGTTTTGCCGTAATTACCCAATGAATGATGTCACAATGGAAATAAATGCAAACTTATCGTTCGCTTATCGCTACTTCTTTTTTCAACTTAAAAGATAATTCATTGTAATACTGGTGTACATTTCACGTTGTATTCTTTTTGTGTAAATATTATATTCATAATCGATTGAGCTATCACAAGTTATACCATTCTCGTGTCAGTCTCTTCTGCTGTAATAGACTGTCTAGCTTTGTCACAATAATGTTTCTAGCAATATCGGATCGATTTGTTTTATTTATTTTCAATAAATAATTAAAGCTTTTAAATCCTATAAAATAATGTAATTGTTAAATGTACTTGCCTTCTTTTTTCACTAGAAATCTCATGCATCAGCTAAAAAATATAAACATCTGTTAAACGGCATTTTGTCTACCCAAATGCGAGTGGTGGTTACCAGTGACTTTATAAAAGTCTTGAAGAGCATTTGTTTCGCATTTTTTCCATAATTAAGAGAGCCTTTACTTCATTCTTGGATTTAAAAAATAAATTCAGTGAGAAGATAGAGCTTGTTTTTAATAGCGTCAATACTTTTCTTTAATTATTCTGCAATAATTTTAAGATACCATTGCATCATTTTTGTATTAACATATTTTGAAAAGTTGTATTCATCACCATAGTGTAGTTTACTGAAATACTTTGAACACGTAAATTTTTCATGGCCATTTGTGTGTAAATTTTTCATGGCCATATGCATCTCAGATTGATTCTTTGGCTCAGATTACTATTCAAATGTCCATACAATTGCATATACAAAATAATATGTTGATAATTAGCAATAGTATAAAATGCGAGAAACCTCTGCGTGCAAACTATCTTGCAACTTCTATTTTGAGACATAGAAACATGTCTTCACACGGTTTATAGGAAAACGAATTCTAAAACTTTCATGCGTCTTCAGCTCAAAGTTCGTTCCCATAATAACTAAAATCCATTAATATTATATCCCATCAATGATAATTCGTTTTCCCTTGTCATGATGCGCACCATTTAGCATTCAAGGATGCTTGTATTTACGCATATACAAATTAGACATGAGCATGGCTTGGATTTAGTTGAACTTAAAATAGTATTTCCACCAAACCATTTGATTAACGGGCTGAGTTACGTTGTGGGAACAAGTTTTCAATTTCAACCCATATAAAGTTACAAAGATAATTATTTTGTCATCGTTATGCTCAAATGTAGATAGAAATAGTCACTCGAAGCTGTAATTTACCACTGTTGAATACGTTTATGCGAAAATCCAATTGTATTTAACAGCCCTCAATTAGTATATTTTCCTTGTTGAAAATTAGCTATCATTCCTAATCACTGCATCCCTATGCTTATTTCATGTACTCGAGTTAATTATTTGTGCATAATTAGCGGAAAATACATTCAATATTAATATACCGTGAATATTCTGAATTGCTTGTCACTAACTTTATTCACTATTCATGATATTAATTTCTAAATCTATTAAAAAATCTTACTATATTTAATAACGATATTAATGAGGTAACCAATTATTACATGACAATCTCTGAATTAATTTAGTAAAAGCTAACATTCGGGATATTTAAAGAGCCTTATAATTTTTGTTTTAAGGTAAATCTCTTGGAATTGACTGAAAATAGTTGATAAACATAACTCTGGTCTATTAATTCAAAAGGTTGGTTGATCCCTTTTTATATTTAGTGACTTAATGAATACTTCCTGTTGATGAAACATTCCTGTCTCCTTTGAAGGCATTTTCTGAAAGCGGTAGATATTTATTCATTTAAGTTTTTGTTTATAACAATATATGCTTCCTTGATAGCCCTTGGAAGCTTTATTCTTTCTCAAACAATGAACAGAGTGTAAGAGGCTCTACGAGACAGCTCAAACCTGTTTCATTTTAGAAGTACTTATACATAACGGTAATGGTATAATTGGCGAAACTAATTTTTTCCATATCATAACAAATTGTGATATAAGATGGCTTGAGACGTGAAATTATAAGGCAAGACATTCAGCAAATTCCGAGTTTACATGTATGTCTCCTCGTGGCAGAAGTTCTCAAGAGCACTGTGCAGGGTTTGTCCCAAAAGTAATGCGTCACATTTTTGTTTGTAAAAAATATTGATCCAATTTATACAACAACCTAAAATTCTTCAAAATAATCTCCTTCCGCGTCGTAACATCTCTGCCAGCGGTTCTTCCACGCCCGGAAGGCATCCTGTAACTCGTCGACGGGAATGATCTTGAGAAGCCTCGTCGAGGTAGCCTTGATGTTGTCGATGGTGTCAAAATGCGCATATTTCAACTCCCTTTTGAGGCGGGGAAACAAAAAGATCTGTCTTGTGACAAGTCCGGACGGTACGGCGGCTGCGGCAACGTTTCAGTACGCTGGCCGGTCAGGTAGCAGGTGACAACGAAGGCGCTGTGTGCCGGCGCGTGGAATTTCCTCGAATTCCTGATCTCGGGTCGGACGCGGGCCACTCTGTGGGTCAATCTCATGAGCACTGACTTGTAAACCTTAGCGTTTACGGTCTCTCCAGGGGGCACGTATTCATGATGCACAATCCTTTTGGCGTCAAAAAAGACAATGAGCATGATCTTCACCTTCGATTTGCTCATTTGAGCCTTCATGTGGCGCGGCGATGACGTCGTGTGCCACTCGGAACTCTGTCTCTTTGACCCTCGGCCTTCGGCCCTCCAGGAACATCTTATGCCATCGGTTATGGGATCGGGAGAGGCAATCTTCCCCGAAAGCGTGCTGATGCATTTGAAAAGTTTCCAGCGGCTTCTTTTAAAGTTTAACGCAAAACTTGATTGCTGCTCGTTGATCGAGAGATCGCTCCATTTTTACCTCGACCAGGTCACGCTACAGGGGTTCACAAAATCACACGTGCACACACTCAAAGAGCTTGGAGGCAACTGACACGCAAATTGCTGGAAAGCTTAGACCCTCCACCATCTACCTCAACCGATCCGGTCGGTCTGCAACGTACAGTCGCGTCAGAAAAAAATGCGACGCATTACTTTTGGGACAAACCCTGTATCCCGTTGATTTATGAGAGTATTACTCCGAACTTTCAATGCGTTCACACCATAACGCATTTCATTGTAATTGGTTCATTTTGGTCATTCATATATTTTATCGACCAGAATAGGCAATTCGACCTGAAAATAAAAATTGATTATCCGTATGTGGTCAATGACATTTTTGTCTACCAGTTATGACTTTTTAATATCAGTTTACTGTAATCTAAATATTATTGACGCATTTTGAATACTAACTCTTTTGGCTTAAAATTAGTGTTTTGTATTTAATTTAGCTTGAGCGAAGTGTTTATCTAATCATAGCATAGATATTTTCAAAATTTTTAAGCATAAGCAACTGTAAGAAGCATGCAATATATATTCTATCGTTAATGACGCAAATATATTTATAATTAACATGCATAAGGTTTTATCTTGATTCATTTATTCACGCTGTTTGCTTTTTTCACCTAGAAGATATTTTAGTGACTGTAATTATTATTCAGGCGAGCATCATTGATTTATTTACAGTAGTTCTTGCTAGCTATACTGACAATAAACTGAAAAATTTCTTGCGAGTTTTGTTTGCGAAATTAATTACTTATTTTATAAGTAATGAGCTTCTCCAGTGTATACCTATATAACGGCCCTTAAAAATGTACTGGTATTTCTTTGCAGCCGTCTCAAAGAGTATTATTATAAGAGACATATTTTTATTATTATTTGGACGATATTTTATTTTCTTTATAATGAGACCATGTTTTTCTAAATTTACCTGAAGCTACATCTTGTTCAATTTGCCAGAAAAATGAATTTAATGAAAAGAAACTGAGCTATCGAAGGCTGTTTTTGCATTTACAACGACTAATTATGCCTTTACCTCCCTTTTTTATAATTTAATGACGTGATGCAATATAGAGCTGATTTTTTGTAATGATATCAGTGTTGTGACAAAAGACCACTTTTGCTAAAAAAAATTTACCAATCATTTCATCCTGACCGGGTGAATTCCTTTTCCCCGGCCAAAGGACGAATAAGGCTTTGTGATATTTCATTTTACAGTAGCAGTAGTATTATCATATAAATTTTTGCGCATGAAAAGTAAATTACATTTTTTCAGTTTCCAATTTCAACCATCACGCAAACGTAGGCAGATCGAAAATACACTCGTGCCCGTATAAACATTAACTGGGACAAAATAATGGAGTTTTCTTTGTCGCTTTTTCATTGGTCCATAGAGCGACTGTTGCGGTCCGCGAATGTACAAAATAAAGAACTGGCAAACTCGTCCATATGTCTACAAAAGTTAACAGCGCACCATGCAATGGCACTGTGCAATGTTTTCCTGTGAATGCTGGTCCTCGATCGGATGTTTATTTCCACATTTTCATTTCCCTTTACGAAGTTTCATTTCCAAACACAGCTTTGTACTCCGTAGCACTCTGGAACGTAAAGGGACGATAGCTGCGAAGTATGACGAGCACATCAGTGTTCTCCCTTGTGATTCCTTCCAGGAAACTCTGTCGGGAAACACGCTATTTTTTCCCATGCACGCAGATGTGGTATTTTGTGGACCTATTTTTCTGTTTTACTCTCCGTATTCAATCTGAATGATGTAGTAGTGTCGCTAAAATAATCTTCATTACTAGCATTTCAGGCTAGCGAGGCTTTCATCCGGCATGTTTTTGGAGGATGAGTAATAATAAAAAATAATCTGTAGTCAAAGTTTTCAAAGAAAGGCATCACCCGTTACATCTCAATATGTGTTATTTTCTAAATTCTCAATTCATATTTTTAACTTATAAAACCCCGACGGTTTTAATGACACTGAATATTTTTTGGAAGGAAGCCATATTTTTTCTTTCAATTTAGTGGAAGAAATTTACAAAATAAATGTGATTTTAGTGGATTTTAGAGTGGCTAACGGAAGACAGGTAACATCAAATGCTACATTTTAAAGTCCAATCAAATCAAAATCAAAGGTTACATGTTCTAAATAAACCCTCTTTTTTATACCAGCTTTTTAAAATTTGAATGCCGTTGACCCGCTTGTGTAATAGGTATCAATTGTGCTAAAAACTTGTGATTAAATCAGGGAGTATGTCACTCAGCATATATATTTCAGGAAACTCTCTGCAGTATCGTGTTCATTAGAGCCCGCGAAAGACAGCAATGACAGTCTAATCTTGAAATAATGCAATATGCTTCTGCAGAAAAAATGAGATGTACATAAGCTGACCTTATAATCATTCATTCTTAATTTTTGTCAAAAACAGTAAAACTGTTAAATAGCCTTTTTATTTTCTTGGGAACTGAAGAACTTTTAAGCATTTCGCACTCAGTAACAACAGATGTTACGAAATAAAGTCCTCTAATTTCACTTCTACTGCTTTTATATCTAATGCTGCGCGTGGAGTGAGTGAATATATCAGTCAGGATTAGTCAGTTGCCGTTTCTTTTGAAGAAGGTAGAAGACATTCATTTGACATTTGACATTCAGGATAAACTTGGAGATTTTTTTCTTAAATTATCTTTTTAATTATATCAATTCTTATATAATTTTTTAATGGAATCACCCTTTAAGTAAATCAGTTAAGTATCTTCTGCATTTATTAAGGGTATTTATGGGTTCAAACTAAACGATTCCTTCTGGCTATTAGGACCATTGAACGCAGTGAACCGGAGCGGGTACACAACGGCGCGCCTCATCTAGGCAAATGCTTCGCCATTTCTGCGCGATATGGATCATCAAATGGATGTGTTTTTATATTCGCTCTTCCCACAGTACGTACTTCGGTGAAGTTATCCGCTCACGTTATCTCCGGTTTTCGTTTTACAGCGGCGTGGCCTCATCAGTGTCCTTGAAAGACTCCCCATGCAAGACCGGCGATAAAAACCTATCCAGCCATTTGCAGGCCCGTTCACGTACATACGTAACCGACCCTAGTAGAAAAGTAGACATGCGTCGGGTATTTCTCGGTCATTCGAAACACCACAACGTCACCTGGCGCCGGGGAAAAAATGCGACCAATGGGAGAGAGCAGGGAATAAAATTCCTACCAGCACGTAGTCAAGAGCACCATTCCGTATCAGCACCAGCACTCCTTTGAAACTGCAAATATTATTTTTATTTCATTTTTTACGGCAGGTTTCGTCGCCCGCTCATGGTATGGATGGAGAATCTGCGCGGGGAATGGCGGGAGAGCGTGGAGGAAAGTAGCCCATGCCCACCAGGGAAGAGGGAGGGAGGAGGGAATGCGAAGCGCCCCCCCTCTCCTGTGCGGTAGGAGGCAGTAAAAGGCGAGGGACGCATTTATACGTCGGTCCCGTAGTGCTGCGGCTTCATCTGGGTAGGGCGACGGAAAGTTAATGGCCCAGGTGCATGCGATGATGGCGACACCACGCGGCCGGCTCCGAATTACTCTTGAGTTGGCGAGAGGCAGCAGTCACCGCTATCAAAATGATGGATCATTATGCATGAAATTCCTTATGAGATCCCCGCACACCTTCTACGGTCACGTTAAGGCTTTCGACGGGATATAAATCCCTTTGCCAACACCACCGGTTCACCGCTCTCACCCTCCTCTCACTGATTCCCTTTTATCCCTCACACCAAATGGCTGTTCATAGTTTACCTAAGAGCGAAAAGTGAGGACGCACCCTCGATGAACAAGTTTTCACCATTCACCTGACTCTTCATCCTAAACTCGAGTTAAGGAAACTTCTGAAGCCGCTGTGCTTGAAAATAAGCTCAAGTCACCGGACGACAGTGCCACAGGTGATGCTTTTCGGTTCAAGTTTTCAGAGAGTGAAGGATGAATTCATCATCATCATTGGTTGTTTAGTTCTGAGATAAGTTGACTGCAGCCATCCATCCTTCACTATCAAAGTCAAGTTCTGCTTCTTGGTAGCTTAGGTTAGATGTACTTTCTTCTTTATTCGTGCTATGTTTTTATCACTTAGGACACTTTACTCTATTTTCCCTTTAATTGAATTCTTCGCAGACCCATTGTACCTTAGGGTGTGCCAAATCCATTGAGTATTTTTTTAATGTATCATGTACCATAGAATCCTTTACTTCTCTTATTTATACTTCTTCATGTCTTTTTTAATCCATCCATTAGATCTTCAGCATCCCCTTCAACACCAGGTATCGAAAGCTTCTAGTCATTCTGGTCTGTTTTACCAATGACCCTTGCTTGTAATCCATGAAGTGCAAAGTTCACCACAAAATTTTTTCTCATACTGTTTTACGAATAAAATAATCAATGAAAAAATTAGAAGCTTTAAAAAAAACCTTGATGACTAAAGTTATAGTTAGATTCTCGTGATAAGATGCGTTAGATTCTCGTGATTTGCATATAATTTAACTTTTTTTCTGTTTCTGGATTGTGCCAAGTCATTTGTGTCATTGATCCGTCCAATTGGATGAAAAAAACTACGCACATGGCATTTTTCTATCGAATCCGTTCCATCACGTGGCCTATTTCCCACTTGGCATCTCGTTCAGTTGGATCCCTCTTAGATAATAAATATATTTCCTCAATTTCCGCAGTTACTTAGTTTTTCTGGCACCTCAGCTAAACTATTCAAAGAATTTTCTTTTTTATTGCGCGTGTAACAGAAAGTTGATACTTAGTCGAAATCGCAACCTGGAGTGCTTTGCTCGTAAGCTCTACCCGGTAGAAAACAGCAGAACGCGGCAGTTCGGTGGATTCGGCAAAAGTGGACGAGATGTTGATGCAGTGGATATATTACTACCTTACCATCCCGAATATTTGGGTTCAAATCCCAGCTATGGCGGAGATAATTTGGAGGTATACTGATCCTTACTTAGATTCTCAGTAGGAAGCACATCTGGAGCAGTTCTCTGTCCCTTGAATCGGGAGTAATTCTATGGTCACCTCTGAGCCTTTAGTCGTGGTGATTCGAGAAAATTTTCCTTAGTCATAATAAAGACCGTATTTTTATATTAGCAGCTTTAAGAAGCATGAAGTAAATACTGTAGTGTTATTGGCATAAATACTTATTTTTGGATCTCTTTATCACTCAATAACCAACTCTATGTATTCATGTGCAAGTCTTAAATATGACTACTTTTTTCATGCTGCACACTAAAAACGCCTTCATAATCGTAGGCTGTTGGCAATTTGGTTTTTAAAAAATTTGTTAATTTAAAGATTTATTTTTATGTTAATAATTATTACAAGCTAAACAAAATTTTTCTTCTTTTCCTTAAAATAATCTTTCCCTCACCAGACATTCATACCCTAATTGGCGCAAATGACCGGTTGCCTCCATTTGCCAAATAATCGAAGTTTTAGCATGACTTATTGAGAATGACTGAAATGCTAAAGGAGATGGTGATATGAATAATGTTGGTTTCCGATGAAATGAAAGGAGAAAATAGGAATTTTGGAAGGCATGTTACGAGGCAGAGCGCATGGTATAGCGAGCAATAAGGCAATCATGAATTGAAATGTAGTAATATATACCGAAAGTAGGCAATTGACCGAAACACTGCTCATTAAACCTACCAAACAATGAATATGCATTAAACCATCGAGTCTCTTTAATGATGTTATAGGTGGAGTGTGAAGTCACCTCGGCAAAACCCTTTTAAACGTTCTCAACAAAACTTTGGTAGCCTGATGGTAGATCACCTTAAAACCAGGGTAAATGAGGAGTTGTCGGCAATGGAGAATTTTTCAGCAAATACTATAATCTTCTTGAGAAATGTATTCAGCTATAGTGCGTAAAAATTAGCATTTAGGATATGATTCATCCCAAGGTGCACATTTATTTTCTCTTTCGCGCGCATCAACCTGAGAATGCCATGCTAGCGTACACTATTACTGCGCAACCTGAAAATTTCTATGATTTATTGACATGATTGCACGATTATCCTAGAGGTCCTTAACCAGCCTTAAATTCAAGAATAAGGGTGTTTCTAAAATACGTGGCATTTGACCGCAGCAGTGGGCAAAAAGAGCTCTTTTATGTCATCTCCAATAATTAGGTGCCTAATGCTTTGCTAATACTTTAAATTTTAGGTGGCAGTCATGTGACCATGATTCTTTGCTATGGCCATGAATATCAGAAAAGAATGTACAATTATTTAAAAAATAAGTTTACACACTGGGTTGTTTTTATACTGTTCAGTTGTGACCAACATAAATTTGAGACGCACCGCATAAAACATTTAGAATTGAGAAAACAATTCAAGCAACGAGAAATATTGGCTGCTATTTATTTACGGATGGTGTTATGGTTACTTTCACTGTTACGGCCTGCGTGACAATATGTTCAGAGTAACAAGAATGGACAATGCCAACAGCGAGTGAATTTATAATACAGTAGGAGTGGCGGAGAAGAGCGAGCGCTTAATGAGACGTAATTTGGGAGCGGACATGTGTAATGAGACTGATTGGATCAGACGAGAAGGTACACCAGAACTCGCTTTGGAAAGAAGTTCCGTACAACTGAAAGCTCCGATCAAAGTTAGAGTTTCGGGTGTTGCAAATGAGTTTCAGGTCGGACTTAAGTATATGAGGTGAAAGACTGCTAATGGGTAATGAGAACAGAACGGCATTCTTAGGCACATTGCATGAGAATCGAATTTAGCTTCTACATACTATCTAGTGCTTACGATATTAGCGTTAAACAGTGAATGTTAAAAAAACTGGTCGTGAAGATGGTAAGAAAAGACAATAAGGAATTAGCAGCGATGAGGGACGAAAGTTTAGGTGAATTTAGATTGGTCTTTTGTTTACTTTGGAGTTTATAGTTGTTTGTTGGCCTAAAATCCATTGTTTCTCATTATATTGCTCTGATTCTGCAGCTCTTGTTTGTAATTTAACGGGTTTTCAATGCCTTTTACTTTGAGTTTTATATGCATTGCATTCGTTTATCTGTTTTCACGAATGCAAATATACCGCTCTGAGTCACAATTATTGACATAAAATAAACATCCAAACTAAATAAACTGCAGACTTTATAGGATTATTTTCTCGTTTAAATTTAAAATTTGACTCTAACGAGATTTACATTGCTGTTGCATTTCGGATAATTTGCCGGAGAATATTAAATATTGCCCCGAGCCTCGCTGGATTTATGCTTAAATTTTTTTAACAATTTTGGTCATGTACGTACTTCACAGGTACAAATAGAGAGGCCAACATTTTTCACGGAAACTCGCTGAGGTCAGAGGGCTTTTCCATAAAATGATTTACATTGACTAAACTGCACGTAATGAACGATAAAAATAAATGTGTGATCTATCAGGTGCTCTCATCTGCTATTATTAATCAAAATGAAAAATGAACATAGTAAACTTCTTGAGACTCCAATGGAGAAAATGTTTATATATTTGTCGTGTTAAAAGAATAAAAAATATATTTTTCATGGCCAGAGACGTGTTTCCTCATGAAGATATTCATATTATCACAGGCCTATACAGCGATCAAAAGCGGAGCGATTATTTACTACGAAATGATTCGTTCAAGATATAAATTTATTTACTCTTCTGACGCGTGAAAAATACTTTTCTGGTCGATTGTGATGCATGCATTCCAAAATGAGACGTCTCACTGCCTTAATAGCATTTTTAGGAATAAATATAAATATCGAGTTTGATTATCGACTGACATGGAGTGCAAATATTTTCTTTTTTCTATTGGCCTATAATTTCATTTTACTTCTTGAATTATTGTTGGCTCCCCATTTTTTCCCTACGTATTATGAAGGATACCCATCGGTTGTGTTTTTTTAATCATGGAATTTCAGTGACAAATGCAGTCTTAATCCATTGCTACTTATGAAATCATTATTATGCTGGTAATTCCTTAGCTTCTAGAATATCGGAGTCTAAGGGGTTAAATAAAACATTGAAGCATGAATAAACAGCATTTTTGCCGATGATTGCATACATCAATCGCCATTAAATTATAAAATACGACTGGATCGGAATTCGCAAAAAGGTCATGAAAATAAAATGTTTCTGCTTTTATGTGACGTGAATGATATTCTCAATGGTAAATTTATCAAGGTTTAAAGCAAGCATGTTTCATTATTCCTTAAAAAATGTGTAATTAAAAGTATTGAATATTAAAACATGATATCTCATTTTAACGAGGTGAAACGTTTATTAAAATTCTTTACTCGCGAAGCCAAACGACAACCTTAGTCTTCAAATATACTATTAAAAGTCTAATGCTATAAATGAGCATTTTAGTTGAAAATTGCCTTTAATTGATGGATATGGGATCTTGTTACCACACTTTTTACGTTCCTGGATATTTATTAGGTTGCAACATTTATTTCCCCTTCATGCTCAGTACACGGTACTGTTTTGCGATGACCCATATCCCTTATGTACCGACGGTAATTCACTCCTAGATAGATAGATTGGAGACCTCAGTATGAGCTTTACTATTCCTCATCCCCCATAGATTGTCCAGCCTGAAATTGACATCCATATCCCCACGATAATATGGCAATGAGCTTTAGGATCGATACTGTTTTCTTTGTCAACACGGGCTCTATTTCTCTGTAGAACAGAGCATATTTTATCTCTCGATTATACTTGCGGGTGCCATAGCCGCCGCTTGCGGAAGAGCTCCACCGCCCCACGGGGGCCCTCCCAAAATTCATTGGAGACAATACATTCCAATGCCATTAACTCAGCGGCAACAGATACGTTGATTGGACAACATATCCATTCCCAGCCCCAAAAGTACCACAACGTCGCGCTACGTGTACTTCGACGAGCATAGCAATTTACTTCCTGTAAACTACTCTCTATGGTCGCATCGATCAAGCCGGAAAAGCAAGCGGATCGACTGCCGAAGATACATTTCTTTATTTATCATTCGGGTACAAATGTTACCGGAGAAAATGTGTATCGAAATACAAGTTGTACAATTCAAGACTCCCAGGTGTGCCAAAACTTTGAATCTCGCCCACCGGTTATCGAAAGCTTTTTTTGCCGACCTAGAACCCAATAGTCAGTCCATCGTCCGACCAAATGACAATAAAAGTGTGGAGGGCGGACGAGCAAAGCATATAATTGTGGAAAAAGCGAGACTGGAATGAAGTTAAAAACCAAAACAGGCCTAGCAACTTCCATAACCCATTTAGTTTATGTTTATCTAATATTGTGACGAAAAAATAGGTAAGCTGTAAATGAAATAAAGAAAGATACCGCTTTAATTCAATCCTCTCGAATGCATGGTCCAAGCATCATGCGTGCCCCTCAACTAAATCCTAACTACGACTGATGAATCAGTATTTTCGGC
Organism: Ceriagrion tenellum; assembly: GCA_963169105.1. Lineage (NCBI taxonomy): Eukaryota > Metazoa > Arthropoda > Insecta > Odonata > Coenagrionidae > Ceriagrion > Ceriagrion tenellum. The sequence continues at coordinate 125,828,264 of OY720639.1, forward strand.
TTTGTTTTTGATATTTTCATTGTTCGTTGTTTCAATCGATTTATCTTTAGAGATACTGGTTATTTCATCCAAATATTTTTTTATTTCGTGGGTAAGTGTGAAAATACACATGAGTAATATTCAAGCTATTAAAAAGTTTACAGCATTTTTGTTAAAAAATGTTATAACATTAATTCTTGTAGAAAAAGTCATGAGCAAACCTTGGGATACTCTAGTGGCAAAATTAATCCTATTAAATTGCGTCACTTATAGGCTTCTCAGAATTTCATTCTCAGGAAATAAGAGTAAATCACTGCTTTCCACGGTAAAAAATATGATAAAATGATCCTATTAAAGTCAAATACAGAAATGTTGATTCCAATTGGGAAAGCAAATGACCCAAAGTATTTTAATTATTCATTCATAGGCACAGCTATGATAACTTGATCGATCTGACATTCCTTTACTTGGGGATTAAACAAATGTGCATCCCAATTTAGAGTTTTGATGGATGACTGCTTATAATGCCAGTGTCTTCACTACAAATTTATAAACGACTGGACTACTATTAATAATATTTTTATAGCTTTTAAATACGAAAATACAAATAGTTGACATATTTTGTACTATAAGTGCGGAATCTCTGAAGAAAGACATACGGTAAAATGGTTCCCCTTTAACCTGTTCATGTCATGCGTGATAAAAGACTGGGAGGGTGTGTGCACAGTATTGAGTAAATACATAAAAATAATTCATCAAATCGTATCCCAGCCAGCTAATCCCCAAGTCTTGGGATCAATTTCAATGAGAGTGTATTTTTACCATCCAGGGCATGCACATAATTCTTATTTTTTTGATATTTGAAATGGTTGGGGGGGGCGTATTGATGAGTATAGAGGGAGCATTTTGTGTAGGAGGGGAAAGTGGTCAAAGAACTTCTGATTTATTTGAAGGTGTGAGAGAAGTTAGAACATCCAATCAAACAAAGAGGGTACTGAAATAAATATGTAAACTTTTGTGGCAGGATTTTCTCGTAGAAGAGCCAAAATGTTGAGAGTTGGAAGCTCGGCTGCTTTCCTTGTTCCTACCAATATTTGTGTACCATCAAGGATCCCTAGAAATAGACATTGTTTGTAGTGTTTTTTAAGTTGAAAAGATGAATCAACGGGTTAAAAACATTCTTCCGTCTAGCTTGTGAAGCTGGAAGTAAACTCTTTACAGGAAAGAGTGGAGGAATGTGTAGGGAGATCGATTCACTGCGGAATGCAATATGTATATCGCTCATCGGGAGATTATTCGTCCTTGTCCCTCTCTGACCACTTGCGTGACCCGATATTCGATGGCCAGATGGATGTGGGCATACGGGACGCCCGAGGCGACGGATGCGCCATCGATCCGTTGTGGACGGATGTGGAAGTAGAGAATACGGAGGATCCATCCCCACTTGATTTACGCAAAGGCCATAAAAATGATAATCGAAGGGTTTTTTCATCCGGCGTGTTTCGTGGTGTTTTTCCCAACGCCAGGATTTGGGCGAGAGGGCACGCCTTTTCCGTCCCTACCCTATAGTCCCTACTCATCCCTCAGCATCCGTTGAATGTCTCCTTCCCCTAAACCTAGCAATATACACTGTGGGGTTGCGATACGCGAGATTGAGATAGAAATTTCATATCGGAGAAGGGTCCATGTATCGGTTCCACGATTGAAATTTACAATACGTACACGACTGACTGTAAACGCTGATGCAAGGATGCTTGGCTTTGGGTATTATGTCAGCAGCCTCGGGGATGGAACGAAAGGACAAAAGAAACATGTGAGGAAAATGGGATTCAGAAGATTTGTTTCTTGATCGGTAGTCTAATGCATTTCTCTTCCCTTGTGGCCGTGCATAAACGATGGGATAGAAATATGCTTATTGGGTAAATTGCCTTTCCTTCTTATTTTATCGCTTTGGTATGACAGGCATGTTTAATCAAGGGTGAAATTGAGGTCTTTGTGCCTTTAAATCCTGCAATTCCTTTCTTAGCATTCAAAGGAGAAGAAAGTTTAAGCATAGTCCTAATAATAACTTTTCTTTGTTCACATTGTCTACAAAAACTTCCTCCTATTCAGAATATAATTCACCATTTTTCCTCAAATCCTCATCGTTCTGCCATGTTTTGCAACACCTATCAGTACATTGCCCATGGGCATAGATCGTCCCTTCTTTGCTGTGTAAACAATGTTATCAAAATCAACCGATTCTGCCAACCGTTTATCATTTTTTTCGCCTTTTCTTGCTCTTATTATTTTTTATTGTGTGGTGTCTATTTTGGATGCACAAGATGCACAAGGGGTTTTTAAACCTATCTGCTTTAAAACTTTTATTGATCATTTCATTTTATTACAATTTCTCGCCGTAAGATATAGTTTCCAAATATAATTATATCCTTTAATCATATAAAATATCTTTTGGTTTGAATTTATATCTTGGCTCAACTCGGTAGTTTCCCCGGCAATTTTACAAAGCCTTCCCCTAGTTGAAGTAATTAAAGTGCAGAAATAGCACTTTTATTTCATTGGTACCCCAAAAGTAGGAGATATGAAAGAATATCGCAAGATATAGTACACTGGAAAATGGAAGTGACAATGGATATATTAAGCCGTCTAGGATAAAGAAAAAAAACAATGATAATACCCGGAAAAAAATATTATACATAATTGGGCCAAGCATGGGAGACATTTTATCAAATGTGTAAAACTTTTAACTAAAACATGTTTTTAAGGGAGAAACTATTTCAGTAAACCCAATGTTTGCTTTCTATATTCTTATATATTGAACATTTGATCGTAAGATTAGCGTAAAATAAAAATTGTCGGTATTTTACACCTAGATTGGAGGGAGAGCACATATTTCCTTCATTTTCCTTTCATTGGGATAGCTCCAAATTGTGTAAGTTTCCCCAAGGACTTGTATTTGTATTGCTTTCACATCAATTTCATTTCTCTGAAAAATGCGCTTTTCAAATCAACTTTTGAAATAGCGACCGAAAGGATCGGGTCGGTGAGGGGGCTTCCTATCTCGAGGACCTGGGTTATGATCCCGGTAATAGTAGGACCCCTTCAGTGGAAACAAAAATCAATACGTAAATGCTGCTTAGAGAGCACTTCAAAGGTATTACTCCATCCGTCGGGTGAGATATCAAGCTATGGCCGCCTTCTTTTTGTTAATAATATGCCGACACTTTGACATTTTACACTCTTTCCCTAATTCCAAAATGAATTCTTCCCCTACTATTCTATCAAACCCATTGCGATAAACATTTCGCTAATGACCTGAAGTATTGGTATTCTAGTCACCAGCTAACCTACTAACCTACAAAGGTGATAGAAATTACAGTTTTTTTTCTTCTACTTTGTAATTTTTTCGCATTGTAAACAATTACCTTTGTTCTCCAAATCAGAGTCAAAGGTTTAAATTTTTAGAAAAAAGCAGATTGAGGGTAGTGTTTTATGGTAAGAAGCGCGGGTATGGAAAAAATATGCAACTTTGATTCTGCTGTCCTGTCTCTTCGACTCCTTGACAGCGGCATCATCCACAAACGCAGCCATCCACTGAACTCTCTAATTCTATATAAATTAAAGCTTTAGTTCATCTTTAGTCTGTTACCTCTTTTTTGATAAGCTCACTTCAAACGAAGTAAGGCTTTGCGCTGTACGAGGGCACGTTTTTGTTTGCTTTTGTAACAACGTTTCGTACTCCTTGATGTTTGACCTTTGTTATCAAATACAAAATATTCCTTTGGAAGCATTTCGGCGCAAGCAAAAAATCTTAAGCAAACGATGGAATCCAAGCGCCGCTCGTACGAATTGAATTGAATTCCTTTAATTCTCGAAGACATGTAAAATGAGATTGCATTCTAAAAAGTGGATGTATTCTGAAAAGGGATCTCATGAATTATTCATAACTTGCATACCGAATCATTTAACCACGGAGGTATCAGGGCAAACTCAAACCGAGGAGTGAGCATACTCAATATAGCAAAGTTATCGACTAACGGATTGTATCAACACGGCCGCTTTATCGCCTCTAAGTTGTAAACCTTAGACATAATTGCATTTCGCATAATTTCCAGCGTTTTCATCTGAGCTAATTCCATAAATAACTCAATTTGAGATTTGATTGTTGATGTTATTTAACGACCGAGAGGCATTGTGTTGAAAATTTGAGCTTTGATCTTCATAAGTTCTGCAAATGCCCATTACGATGAATTTATTTTGCACAAAGTCCTCCATATCAGTGCTAAGAGAAAAGCATCAAAGTACATCATTCATAAAAATTAATTACTGGGATAAGTGTGTGATATACAATAAGAAAGCTTAGCCCTTAATAAGAGTTACTGAACATCAACGAACGTAAACATTACCTGTAATGTTTGCGTTCATAACCTTTCAATGCCCTGCAACTCAATTATTTGCTGCGGGGTGTAACTCAATTTGCTTTTCTATGTTTTTCCTTCCAAATGAGTGAGTCAATTGAAATCACTGGCCCATGTTATTGCAAATTTAATTTTCATGACAGTGTTTTCTCGCTATTTGAGTTTTTGTTCATTTCCCCTCATCAATGTCCCATGCCACTTTGCATACAACTGATAAATCAAAATTCGTTCTGAGAATATTTTTCCACGAGGAAATATCAGAGAAAAGCATTCGTAAAACGTTGGAGAGAAATTATGTTAAAGGCGGATCCTTCATTGAAGGCACGCCCAATAACCTATCCTTGAATTCGATTTTATAGTATAAAGTAAAATTTCCACTATCGAAAAGTTGAAATATTACTAGGTCATCGGTTATTTAACAAAGATGTATTTGTTTAAAAATGATGAATATTTACGCTATAAAATACATTATGCCTTTATGGCAGTGCAATGGCATTTTTTAATTTCACTTTTCAGCACTTCCATCTTGCTACAGATTATATTTTAATTAAAGTTGAAGAAACATATTTTAGGTAAAATGGACGATTCTTAAACATCATTCTCTACTTATTGCTCCAGACATTTCCTCCATTATCCTCCTCGATATCGAATTGAGCAGTGAGTCAAGGGAAATATTTTTCACTGAGTTATATTCATAAAGTGCAAACTAAGTTTTAACTTGAGACCATTAGCATGTTACTCGAAATTTCGAAAATTGTCTGGAGATTTCTTCGTCGCGAATATTCGACTTAAATGTCACTTTTTTCAATACCCTTTTAGAGAAATAAATGCAGAAATTGTGAATATGTTATTACATTCTTACAAAACCCAAACACTACCTCATATTTAACCTATTTAAGTATATTTTATCCCATATTTCCGAGTTTCTAAATGAATAAAGATCGTTATACAATCACGATGGAAAATATTATAACGTCACTTCCCTCGGTATGAACAACTGGTACGACAACTATAAAGTAACCTTTTTGGCTCAGTATGATGGACGTAAATAAAATTAAATAATGAGGAGGGTCACCATTTCGTTATTCAATATTGATCGCTTCCATCATACCATGCAGAAAACAGTATTAAAGTAAACGGATTTATATAGAGGCGTTGTTTTTTACCGTTATTAACTTAATGCACCTCCGTTACCTCAGATACGAGTAGCGCAGTTCGTATGTTATGTCGGTTGAAAAACATACTTCCTAGCTATTTCAGCGCGCGCCCCGAGGAGGAAATATTTTTTGAAATCTTCGCCTCTTACCTTTCCTCTACGAACGTTCAACACTTAGAGAAGTGTCAGACGCACGTGCGAGAGCCTGGAAGTTTGAGGGGATTGATCGGCTTCCAGGTCCCGGAAACTATTCAGCTCGATAAGCAGTCGCCCAAAGAGCAGCACCCTCGCTATTCCTGGCCGACCCTGCTATTACTCCTAGCGTGTTCCTACCGTCTTATATTATAATTTGCTTAACGTGCCTTCAATTATAATTTTTCCTTTGGCAATCTCTTCCTTCCAACATTTACTTCCAACGTTTATTTCTCCGAGTATGAAGAAACATCTTATGGCTTACTTTGCGATATGGAATTTATTACAGAACTGGTCCAGTTATTGACACTTGGTGTAAGATGGATGGCGAATCTGACAATGCTAGTACGCTTTGAAAACTGGTTTGGGTGTGGTAATAAAAAATTCGTATGAAAATATAAATTAGTGGTTAAATTAACTACTATTAAGAAGTGTACTATAGGGAAGGGTGGAGGGCTGCATTCAGCCAATCTAAGGTTTGAACGACTAATGAAGATGAAGAAGAGATAAGCAAAAAATATCATTTTGAAAAATAGTTGAATCAAAATATAGTAAAACAACTTAAGCACATAGTTTTTGTGGAATCACAAATTTCACCCTGTATAGGGTGGCAACTTTTCGTAGAATACCTTGAATGTTAGACGATTGAAAAATCCGAGAATATTCCGAATTTTACGCATTTTTGAGATTTTAGCGTGATTTCCCCGTTCTTTCCATTGATGGAGGGATTGTGAAATATCACAATCTTATTCCTGGATAAAAGTTTTGAGCTCATCAAACTGTCACTACATCGTCACTAGTAGCTATTTTTAGACCTACTCACACAATCTATAGTTAAATATGTTCTCGATATGAAATCTAACTTTAAAGCTTTCTCCCACTGATGATGCTCACGTCAACTGCCAGTCTGATTTTATGTGCAATACTAGAACTTCCAGTTATCACCATGTCAATAAAAAGTGGACTTAATTCTGCTATTAATGGCAATTAGATTTTGTAAAACCGGGCCTTAATCATTTGTTTTACAGTATTCTCCTATTTATTTATGTTTTTAAATCTCCTGAATCCAGTTAATCTTACTTGTTTGTTAGGTTGTCTTCGCATAACTTACTGGGGGCTGACGGGCCTTAATTTCATAATAGTATGTATAGATACAAACTCATTACCATTAAGACAAATGTATCTGCGTTAAGATATTGACGCAATTCTTTGTTTAAATATTCAGAATCCTCTATCGGCGGAGTAGGAAGAGGATACAATTATTAGGGAATTTCTTAAAGCAGTCAAAGATAGAGTTAGTTGTGGATCTGCCCTACAGAGCAGTATATCTTTCTTTAAAGAAACGATTTTTCTCATGGATTTCCTGAAATATCTCTTGGTTTTGAGATCACACATCTAGCACTCACCTTTTACTATCACCAAGGAAATCTCTCATGCAGAGCCAGAGAGCATAAATCTCACCATGGCTGATGGTTATAATTAGATTCAATAGTCCCCGGGAAGTTCAAAAAACCTAACGGTTATACGTTGACCCCTTCTTGCGGTGAAATAATCGCACCGATTGCCGATTCCAGCCTTCTGCGAAAGGGCCTTATCCGTGTGCGATAAAAAATATATGTGCGGTCGGGTCAAAGGGTGCGGGTCGTGTGGTTTGGTGACCTCCACACAGCTTCGCGCGTCAAAAATAAATAAGTGTCCACCCAGTGCCGCCCATCCACTCACCCCCTCCCCCTCTCCTCCCGAATCTTCCCGCTTTAACTCGACCGCTCGATTCTGGGAGCATTGAATGGGAATGGTGCATCTTCAACGATTACATATCCTCTCTCAATTCTATTATTAAATATCATTTTCAAACAAAAAATGTTGCTAACTCACAAGTGAGTGAATATATGTGTAAAATATGTAGCGAAATTGGAACAGATGATTTTGGTGAGACATCACTTATTGAGGAAAAAATCGTTAAAAAACTCATTATGGCAAGGTCTGATCTCCGGTAAAATTTGCTGTGTGACTGAGATTGATCACAGGTAAGATATAAGGGCCAAATCAGAAAAAATGTTGGTGTCAATGGGGGCTTCATGAAGGTTGTTTTTTTTACGGCTTACTTATGCTATCAAACAAATCTCTACTACTAAATATTATTCTGTAAGCCACCGTGGGGACGTGCCTCAGGGGGCAAAGGACAGTAGCCATGGAAGACAAAGGGTCAAAGAAGCGAGGAGAGGACAGAGATGGAGTGAGTGTGAACGATTCGTCTCATGTTAGCGTCACGCTCATGTTGCAGTGATAACTAATGGTGTGTGGAAAGCAGTAATTTTAGCATCTATTCCTTTTGAAACGCAGTATCTCTCTTATTTTGTCGCTTCCATCACTTTGAGATACATTTCTGGGCAAAAATTATGTTCTCCGTGGATTAAGCAAGGTATAAACTTGGACGGCATAGCGCAAGAATGTTTACATTACAATTTTTTAGACTATGGTTACGGTTAATTTTGTTCATGAATCTTTTTGATAACGCAATCACGTATTTTGGAAAAATGATTATAAATATATTGACTGGAGAAGTGATTTAAAAATCGTAATTTTCTGTAACGTTTCGAAAATTGAATTCTATCATTTGTGTGATTTCTGCATGGAATCACTCAGAGGAAAATTGTAATTCAAACAAGTATGGGCCACCATATATTACATTTCCAATGCTTTGTCTCTTTCTTTTCTCTTACAACTTTAACTTTTCTGTAATGGCCTGTCTCATGTAAAGTTGTAGTTATTGTATCACAGCTCTCTCAGATTAAATAAAGAGCTTCCTTAAGTTCACACCAAATGCTAACATGCTGAGTGTGGATGCCACTAACAAGTGACGGCAATTTCTTCCTTATTTTGAGATCTAAGATGGTCTAGCTAGCCGTCTGGACCGTTTATTATCAGGGTTTCATTTACGGTTAATTTGTTTCCACTGTGTAATAACAAAAACTACAACAGAATTATTATTTTCCCTACCATAATTGCGTATATTTGTTGTGATAAAGACTGAAAATGGGATCAGTTAACGTTAATAAATGGTTAACTGCAGCAATCTTCTAGTTTAACTCAAACTGTGTACCTTCACACTGCGTCCGATGTACGCCGCACTTTCTTCGGTAGAGTTCGACCGTTCGACTGGCATTCCTTTCCTCCTCCAAGCTTTTGGAGACTTTTCCTCACCATTTCACGAGCATCCCGAACGCCTTTCCTCTAGCTGAGCATCCCGAATAGCAAAAGGGTTGACGGGTCCCGAAGGGGTCTCTCGAAAAAGGGGCAGGAAGCCCCTCCCTCCCCCCCACTACTACCTTACTCCCCTCCGCAGCGTGGCCCGCTTTAAAACCCTTCTGCACCCCTTCGCAGGATACCTCAAACCGTTCCGGCTCCTGGAAGCCTCGAATTTTACGCGAGTGGAATGAAATTTGCGAGCGGTATCCCATCAGCCACCGCTCCCAAATTCTAACACTCGAGTACGTCGGCTCCCTTCTCCTCGCTTCACCCCTGCCGCCCTTCCCATAAGTCTTTCCGCCCAGCCTCCCCCCCCATTTCCTTCTTCTCCCCGCCTCCACCGTGTCCCCACTCTCTGCCCAACTCCACGCTCCATCGGTCTCTCAACTCTGCAGTCCTTTTGTGTTCTTCAATCGTCTCTCGCTCTCTTCTCCTCTTCTCCTTTCAAGCATTCATCCCCTGTGTCTCTTCTCCCCAACCCATGTCATCTTCAATCGTCCTCGTTTCTTTCTCTCCTCCCGCATACACTTCTTCCATTCTTCCTCCTTCGTTTTTCATTTTTTCTATGCTCTCTCTTCATATCCAACTCTCTTTTATTTTTCGATTCTTTCTCTCTACGTCTCCTTCTCTTCACTTAGGCTCTTTCCCCAATCTTCCTATTTTCCTTCTCATTTCTTGTAGCCCTGTCTTTACTCGATTATCTCCTTCTTTGTCACTATTTAATTTCATCGATTCTTCCCTGTGATTCCCTTCACTTCCTATGTTTTCTAATCCTCATTCTTATGTCATGCTTTCCCTCTTGTTGTCACCTTTCCTCATATTATCTTTGGCAATAATATTCTCTATATCTTTATTTCCATTCGTTTCTTATCTCTTCTCTTTTCTCTCTGTATTTGTTCCCTCAGTTTCTTTCCTACAGTATCTCCATTCTTCTCCTTTTCAATCCTCATGTATTTATTTCTCTTTCCCTGATGTTATCTCTATTCTTTCCCTCTTCCACCTCCGTGTTTTCCTCTTCCTCCACTCACTTTGTCTCCATCCGTGACTGCTTTCCTCTAAGTTTGTCCCTATAAATCTCTCTCTTCTATCCCTGCACTTCCCTTTTTTCATAAAATTTTTTATTTTTTTTCGTTTAATTTCCTCCCTTACTCTCCCTTTCTTTATTTCTCTTTCTAATTCCTTTCGCCCCTAGCACCTTTCCATCTTCTTTCTTTCCTTCCTTCTTCTCTCTCTTTAAAACTGCTCTCTTATCTTCCACTTTAATTGCACCCATCTCCCATAAGTTTTTCCCTCTCTCAATCTCTCACTCCTTTCCCTTTATCTCCCCCTTCATCTCCGTATCTTCTTTTTCCTTTCTTTTCTATCTTCTTTTATCATTGCTTTTTTTAACTCTAAACATTCCTTACTCTTTCCTTTATTAACCCATCAATATAAATTTATCTGTTGATCGAATTTTAATACTGTACCGGCGCTGATTGCTTTGTTAGTTTTTCAGCATTTTTTATACATATTACCTGATCATTTTTACGTGACTTCAGAGTTTTAGGACCTTTGACAATGCACCTTAAATATCTTTAGTTAACATAGCCACTGCTTGATTCTCTCTCTGAACCTTTGCCCCTAAATGAATCCTTCTTTTGCCATCATATTCTTTCTTGTTTGCCCTTCCTCTGCTAATACTCTTTACTTATGCCTTAATTGTGCCATGTACATTCCTCTGTCAGTCTCATTCCTAATCTTTTAGTTTTGTCAACCTTGCGGCATATTTGTAAATAGGAATAAGTAACTAAAATCTGATAGCCGCAAGAGACCTGAGGGCTATGCGCTGGGCTGAGATTACTGGAAAAATTCAAATCAAGGGGTCAGGCGGTTTTGGTAAGACAAGAGTCATATTTAATTAGCCCCACATTTTCTTCAAAACTTAAATAAGGAACAGCCTAAATTGGATTCGCAACCTACCCGATAGTTACAAAATTTAGTTTTTCCCAAACATAATTAGTGAATATATAAAAGAGAGACACTCCGTTATTGTGTAATCCAACTATCTATCATATCTTCCTCTGTTTTATTTTCCTTTATCGAACTCTATTGCTCCAAAACTCATTACCAAATCTCTCTGCGCTGGATTGAAATTCCGTGTTGCAGGAATCTTTTTATTCTTTAATTAGACTTTTAATTTTATTTCTTCTCTTGCCACTTGCCAATGCGGTGGCCTTTCATATAGTACAAGGATACCGAAATACTGTTTCCTTCTTTATTTCTCTATCCTATTCATCTTCATCTCTCTTGCTCCCTATCTTCTCCAACATCTCGTACTCCCTCTTTTTCCCCCATCACTTCTCCCTTCCATTGATTTTCTTTCTCTGCATCCTCCATATGTTGCCATGTTTCCTTTCCCCTTCACCTGTAACTAGTGACTAGAATACATCGGGAACATTCCAAGAGAGTCGGAGAAAGAGTGCAGACGAAAAATAGGTACGAGTGAGCGGGAGGAAAAAAATATGTTGAAATGAATAAAAGACCCGAGTTGAGGGATTTTTTTCTCGACGTCCTTCACGTGCGTCGGTCGTCGTGGGAGGAGTTAAGGAGGGGGGGGGTCACCCTCTCCATCCCCTTCCTCCAACCTCCCCCCACCTCCTCTCTCTCTCTCTCTCTCTCTCTAGGGTAGATGTGTGTAGTTGAGTCCTCCCGGAGCTGTCCGGAATTCGACGAGTCGGCATGATTTATGTGCCTCCCGCTCCTTCTTTGCTTGTCACTTCGGACTCGGGGAAGCGAGGCAAAATTGGAGGATTGTTCGAACGCGTGAGTTCCAGTGGGTGTCGGTGGGTTTTGTTTTTTGGCTATTGAAGGGCACAAACGAGCTTTTTTCTACTCACAGAGGATGAGAATAAATGTCACTCTCATCCGGATCGAGTGTCGTCGCGCTGTGCCAACGAATGAGGACTTCATGTCCAGGAAATTCGTTCCTATGGTCCCACCGGATGGTCTCCGACCCTGTCCTCTTCATTCCGTTTGACCCGCAAGAAATGCTTATACAGCCGGCGCCAAAATCTTCATGTTTCGAGTCATAGTCGAATAACTCCAGGACATTTTATAGGATTTTTACGCCTTGAATATCATCATTTTGATAATTTTGCCTTCTTCTGGATTCGTGGGCGGAATAATTAATATAAAATAAATTCTTGACTTTTGTTTTGCGCTTAAGTTCAAAATTGAAGATAAAAGATTTGCTCATGAAATATAAAGAGGAAGACAACAGTATCAGTCTCATTGCACCATAAAGAATAGGTTCCGCGAAAAAGTTAAAAGTTAAAATTAGGTTTATAAATTTAAACTCATAACAGTTACTGGGATAAAAACCTTTAAACTCTAAGAACTGAATTATAAGCTTAAGAGTCAAAATTTTAAAAAATATAGTTTTAGCTGGACGGTTTACTTTGAAATTATTATACATAAATATAATGTATGTCCTCTTAGCGCTAAGAAAAATGTAATCTATTTTCACTCTAACTCCAAAAACAAGTCCAAAATTGGGTTTTTAAAATTTGTTTTTTGTTCTGCAGATAAATTATATAGAAAGAAAAATTATGTAAATTGAAATGTAAATATACTGATAATTCAGCGAAACATCTCGGAGGAACTAAGATCTAAACTCAAGTACAGATGATTTTGGCGCATATTGTTTGCAGTTTTTTACGCAGTCTATGGACATGTGAAAACTCTAGGGGATAAAAAAGTGAGAACATTGAACTGAGATATTTCCTGTGCGAGATAGTCACAAGCAAGCTAGTCCCATTCATGGAAAATACGCGTGCATTCTCGGTAAACTAATATAGTGCAAAGGGAAGCACACACGCCAGCGTTTTTATACTCTCACGCATTTTAGAAATCGCAAAATCTAGCCTTCTTTCTGTCGTAGTTTGTTGTAAAATTAATCCGTTGCCTTTTTTACCATCTTCTTCGTTTTGTATAGTGAAAATTATGTGGCTACTGAAGCACAATTTTCCATGCCTCTAGTTCTTGAAATAGTACGCCATTAGCTCATTCAATCTAATGATATTATCATTTTAGCAGCATTAGCTCTTCGTATATAATTTTGCTTTTATGGCTTTTCAACCAACAATGCCATTCTGTCAAATATATGAAAGGTCCTCCGACAGCTAATCTTAAGATTTTTCAAGTCGTGAGTGACAGCTTCACCAAAATTTTCTTCTTCAAAAAATATATTTCAGAATTCCCTTTTAACCCTTTGCAACTATTTTTATCTCTTCCGTACTTTTACGGATTGGAAAGAGAGGAGAACTAAGTTTACTGTCATATCAATTGGATGTCATTTATCTGGGTGTTCTAATAAAGACCAAGAGATAGGGATCGTCATATCATAAGTTACCTGTTCTTTGACATTGTCTTCCTCACGCGCCATGTCCAGTTTGCATTTATCCTTAAATTTTTTACGCATTTCAGCGGTAATCAACATTTAATCGCCATTCATCGAAGAAAGAGAAATCAAATGGAGAAATTGATGAAGATAACAAAAGTTGATACATGGTGCATTATAGGGAAAAAGGAATGTTTTGTAGGCAGTTGAAAGAAGAATCTTGGGTGTATATGGAAGAAGATAGAGGGAAAATAATATGTACTGTGGCATCAAAGAAGAGAAAAAGTATGAGAAAATAAAAGGTTAGCACGTAGCAAATAGCAGCGAGTAAGCATTTACCTTAAAATTTTCGTCAGTATTTCATCTGCATTAAACTAGGCACCTTAAAATCGCATTGCAATCGTAGAGACGAGCAGACATCCATACGGTAAATTGCGAAATAACGGTGAAAATGTTCTCCTATTAGTCTCGATCAAAACTCTCGGGCTGGCACAAAACTAAAATCTTACCATTTGCGAGATAGAAGATAGGCACGTATAGAGGAGCATTCATTAGAAACATGCAGTGGAAAGTCAGCCAACTGCACTAAAGGCATGGGTTATTGCATGTCGAATGCTATATCCCACAAGTCGGCCTTTTCTTTCTTCTGTACAATTTCAAGCTTCAGTAAGTACTCCAACGAAATTTTGATCGCGTGCTGCAAAACCTTAAGGAGCGGTCGCTCTTGCAATTTAGGGCTATCGTTATTTCTGAATAACGGCCATAACTAGAAACTATACAATTTCATGGAACAGAGAAAAGTTCAGGAAACAAAGCATTTCCATTACCAATCTTCAAGTGTTCAAAGATAAGACTCGCTGCAGTCCTGTTTATTTTTTGCTTTAACGTAAAACAAGCCAGGTGTTATAAGAGTAGCCCACAGTCGATCGATAGTCATACGATATATTATCCGCTAAACTTTACTTCTGACCAATTTTATGATCTCATGACATTAAATTCGTAGAATGAATCACAATATATGCTATTATTCTCCCAATTTTTCTCTCGAGAGCTTTTCCATATACTTCAATTATGTAGTATTGATAATTTTATTTGGTATTTTAAAGTAAATTAGTTGTTAACAATACATTGTCTAAATATTGCCGGCCCCGGTGGCGGTGGGGTAAAGTCCTCGCCTGCTAAACCGAGGGTCGCGGGTTCGAGTCCCGCCTGTGTGGGTTTTTCACCACCCAGGGCATGGATGTATGTCAAGTTCTGTTGGTCCGGTCCCTGGAAAACCTGATGGCATGCTCAGCAGCCTATCGGGATTCCGGGGACATACGGGCCAACAGAATCGTACTGCAGCAAAAAAAAAACATTTAAGTACTCAAGATTCACAGCACGGACAAAAATCGTGACGTATCTTCTTTTAACTATAAATGCTATTCAATGGTAGCAGCAAGATCGCAAAGGGAGTCAATTTAAAGAAGAATTATTAACGTGTCCTCGCGAAGCAAAGAGACTGAAATATTTTGTAAATGACCACATGCAGTATTAATGATAATTACAAAATGGAGATGAGCTCGTTTGGACCAAAAAGTACAGGAACCGATTTGGATAAATGGAATTATGATTTCTTAATTAGGAAGGAGATGAGACAACGGCAATAAGGGATAATAGGCAAATGGCCTTGATGAAAATAACGGTTATCGCCATATTTTCGAAGCTAAGTATAGTGGGGTTCTGCTCGAACTTGGAGGTGAAGATCCTCCTATACCCGTTTCCAGATATGTCGTCATGTCTATTATCGGTTTACAATACGCATTGTAAGTGCGATCACATATTACCACCGCCCCAAATGAACACTAAAGTATTGAGGAAAGGTTTGCAAAAGAAGGGGCCGGATCCCAATGAAATATTATCTTATCGCCGCATTAACGAGAAATGCAACGCCATAATAATGCAAATAAAAGAGGCAGCATTGGAGTCGGTTCTCTTGGAGAATCTTATGGAGCTTCTTCAGCGGAATAGCAAATGTCCTTGTAAGAGAGGAATGGATTCAAATGAAATATTTCGCATTTTATCACCGTACTCACGAACGATACAGCAGTTCAGCTCTATAGTGAGGCCAAAAAAAGATAGGAAGCAGTAGAATTGGTTCCCAGTAAAGATCCATTGGGCGACTTCCCAGCGAAGTAGTGAATAGCCTTGTAAGAGAGTCATAGGAATCTTGAAAACTCCTCTTTTCCTCCTGGCAGCTAGCCGAAATAACATGGAAACTTGGCATTCCAATATGTATCCTCCACGCATATTTCCTCGCATGTTATGTAAATAATAATTTATTAATAATAACATGCGTACAGAGTCACGTATTCATCAATTTCCTTTCAAAGCTATTACAGTAAAGAATGTATAATATTTTAAATATTTGACTTTTTATTAGAGAGAAAGTGTTTTTGAATTTTTCTTTCAAAGTCTGTTAAAAAAAGTTGATTTTACATTTTTTAGAATGGCATTTGTCTAAATAGAGGTACCGGCCAGGTTAGTTTTGATCGTCCCTTTCAAATATATCTTGCATTTTACTTCAATCTAAAGGCATATTGTTTTAGACAAACTAAAAAATGTAATGGCAATTTTATATATTGTATTATTGCATATTTTTTATTATTATAAATGTTTTTTTCCGTTAACTAAGATGTTACATTCAATTATCCCCAGATTATTGGTCCTACTGCCGCTTCAAAACTATAGTTATGGGAGGCGCCCTTATCTAAATTCAATTTTCCATGTGTGGAAAAGGAAAACAATTTATTTTGAAAGCAACACGACCAAAACCACGGAAATGTGTTCTATTTGTCGTGATAAGACACCATATATTAAAAGAAAACTCATGCCTTTTTTAATTTGCGTAAAAATTTATCGTAATGAGCTGTTAAAACTGAATAACTAGAAAAACCTTTTTTGAAAAATGCTTCCATCTTGGCTAGAGAGCCTTACACCTTCTGACTTTGCAAGGAATTATTTTAACCATGGTCTGTACGTATGTCTTGCATAGTCTCATACCCATCTGAATTGCAACGTTATGTGCACTGTGCGACTAGTGATAAATGTAACTGACATCACGTGAATCAAATTTGTTTACCGATTCGATCTGTCTCAGAGGTGCACATAAATTTTGCTGGTTTAAAGGTCTCCTTGAGAGTAATATTTCAAATAACCAAATTGAGCTGTTAGAGTTAATATTGGACCCAGTATGAAACATGGGCAACCTTTAGAATCCGCTGATGCATTTCGTCTTTTAATTTCCCTAAATGTCACGGCTCAGTCACTTTAGTAGCAACTAATCTGCCCTTATTTGTCAATTTACTTTCTCAATGTTATATTGGTGGCTGATGTACTTAAAATAGAAAAAAGTGTGATGTCCAAAACTTATCCTAATCACCGAGGTGTACTTAAGATGAGATACAATCATCCTGCTATTGCAAATAACTCTTAAAAAATAAGCATCCGACCTGTCTGCTAATACACCAGGGTTGAAATTCGCCACGAAAAAATTATTTGGCTTGACCGGGA
This sequence comes from Ceriagrion tenellum, assembly GCA_963169105.1. Lineage (NCBI taxonomy): Eukaryota > Metazoa > Arthropoda > Insecta > Odonata > Coenagrionidae > Ceriagrion > Ceriagrion tenellum. Next base: position 125,845,188 of record OY720639.1, read on the forward strand.
TTTGAACCCGGATCTCCCAACTGCCGGTCAGGTGTGTTAGCCAGTTACACTTAGGTGTGTTAGCCAGTTACAGTTAGTTTGTTAGTATAACTGGCTAACACACCTGACCGGCAATTGGGAGATCCGGGTTCGAATCCCGGTCAAGTTAAATGATTTTTTCATTGCGAATTTCAACCCTGGTGTATATGCACCCGTGCTAGTGACTTCGTACCATATCATTTGTTAAATGCAACGATTGGAAATCTGTCTGCTAATGTTGGTATAAGGACAATGAGTCATCCGTACTTAATATATGTGGAATCAATCCTTGAATACGTCCAATATGTTGGTTACAGGTCATGGTGGAAGCCCATAATGATGACTAATATGAGAGTAAATAAAATAAAGCGTCAGTTAAAAAAACTTTTCATTGAAGCAAAATATACCAATTCATATTCATCACAAAAATTCTGGCTCTAATTAGGTAAAATTTAATAAATAAAATGGACAAGTAACACTTTAGAGGACCGATAAAAAATATTCATGAATTCCTTTACTGTACATCAACAGTAGAGACAGTAGTCTTTCATTTGTACTCGAAATGTTCTGATTTCTTGGATCTTGAAGATCTTTGTATTGAAAACATAGGTACGTCAATACCACAGGGGTTATTGGATTTTAAATTACCATCGCTGGGACTAAGAGTAAACACTAAACAGTTTATATCAGCGTAATCTTTTGAGTTTCTGCGAAATATTAATTTGCTCCCGTCGAAGTGTTTTTCATGTGAAATTGACAAAAAATGAATTTCGTTTTATGGAACGATATGCATGGATCAGACGTTTTTTACTATCTCTTGAGAATTATTCAAATTAACATAAATGTGTCAAGCTATGGTTCTCGGTCTGAATTGTTTCTAAGTTCATAAGTCGCGTTAAAGAATTTGTATTATGATCAAGTATGATAACATTTTTGATGAGGGATAACATTTTTGCTTTAACGAGTTAGTGTTTTAGTTAGTTAGTGCTCTTTAACGAGTGGCCCAGATGTTATAAAAGTGAATTTTTCACCCCCTCAAAATGAAATCAGCCCTTTGCGGAGAAAGTCACTTTCATATCGGGTATTCGAGGGAGAACGCTGTAGGTAAGTCATGTCAAGAACGCTCACTCCGCTGTTAGCGTTGAGCGCAAGAGGGCATTTGGCTCTCCACCGTGCTGAACATGAGTTCCCAGCTCACTGCTAACGCTCGTATTTCGTGTAAGGAAGATGTAAATTAAAATCTTTTTTTCTGCCATGTCCTTTTGTTACAATACAAATAACATCCGTCTCAAGTTTCCTCTAGTCCTCGCGTTATACGTGTATTCAATAAAAAACGTATATTTTGGTATCAAATTAAAATTAAAATGCATAATTGTGGTACCACATAGTTTATTTTTCGTAGAACCTTGTTTATACATTACATTTATGACTAATTAGTAGAAAATTTGGCTCAAAATTGGCATCGGTGCGTGAATTTTTATTTTTTTCAATTCAACCAGAGCTTAATTTAAAATACTCGTTCCAATCGAAAGGACGTTCATGCGAATGATTCCCTAAACTAATTGCTCCCGCTCGTTAAATATATTCCCCTGCATTATTTATCATCTGTTATTGGCAAAGCGGGCAAATGCTTAATAAAATCACTAATTTTAGGTCGTGCCTGAACAGACGATGATGGAGTGAGTGGGTCCTATACATGGAATCAATTTTCCATCTTGCAGTTCCATTCTAATTTGATTGCTCAGGTTGTTTTTAGGCGAAGAATAAAACTAAGCAGCATTTCCAAACTTATTTTTGCAGTCACCTCTGTAGCTGTATATCTAGACTTTTATGACGTGAAATATGATACGATGGTTAACGAGCAAAACTGTGTTTTAATGAGCTTTAGCATTTGTCGAAATCATTTGAGAAATTTGAATTATAGCCGTGCTAAAATTTTAACAGCGGTTTTCAATATTTGACTAACTACACGAAACCGTCATAATTGTTAAGTACCAATTTTTAACTCCATGTTGTCAATATTTAGCTAAATGGCCTCGTTTTAATTTTATTGTTCGATATAATGCATTTTTCATTTTCATTCAGGTGACTATAGACTGCCAATTGTGACCAGTGTAAATCGTGGTTCGCATTTTACCGTGTATGTAAAATGGGACTTGGATGTGGATGTAATTTTGTTCGTCCCATCATAATCAAATTTGAGGTTTGATGATACAAAGGCTGCATCAAACGTATTCATTTTCTTTGGATTCACATCGCCTAATAATGAGTAAGTGCACGAAGGGAACATTTTTGATAATTTTCACTTCAAATACATTGTCCATTTTAATTCTTAAGTAATAAAATACCGTTGATAAGAAAAAGAAAGACTAAACTGATACTATTTAAGTGATGGATCTATTGTGCAGAAGAGGTATGGTGACGAATTTAATTCTGAATACTTTTTTGAAGTGACTCATCATGTAGGTATCTGTAACCGAGCAAATTCGAATACCATTACTAAATACTAGAGTGGTACTCGGTCAGCACACTAGCTTCGGCTCCGAATACCTCAGCGAATGGGTGGGAACAGTAAAACTGCCGAAATTTTGAACGGAATTCTTTTCGTGGTTCCATCGAGCGGCTTATATCACCATAATCCATAATTTATGGGAACAGCAGAACCCGTCATTGACTCTTTGCCGCCGATAAATCAATAGCTACAGTTGGAAAATTATTCAAATCTTGGTTTGGGTACCAGTGAAAACAAGGGATGATTTGAATAGTGTATTTTGAAGACCAAGGTACAAGAAAGTCAATTGATTATTTTCTGCTGCTATTAATTCTGTGGAAATGAAATATACGACGTATATTTAAGGTAAAAAACACCGTGTTGTTTTTTCTTTATCTGTTCGATTTTCCCAGAGCGCAGGTGTAAATTTTATCTAAACCTCTTTTTGAATAAGAAAATTCTCCTAAATTTCGTTCACTTTACTCTCCACCTGAGCAATTTTAAAATTTAACTTTCCTGGCATCTATTTTTATCTCTTATTTATTTTTCCATGTTGCACTAGCCTAGAAAAAGCTCATACTTCATATTCTCCTTGAGATGTTTGTAAACATGAAATTTTTCCCTAAGAAATGTATTTCTTCTTCTTTGAGCCGAAAGGGAAAACTTTTATCTTGTGGTGTAAATGATTATCTTTATAATGATGCTCGGGTAAACGATGAAAATGAACACAATCTATATTTCGGAAAGAGGTATTTGGTCAAATACCCTGAAAGCCATAGCGGCACAGCATTCTGGTACAATATTGTCACTTAAAACTTTTAACTAGTTTGACAGAATAATGTGTGAATTATTTCCTGCGAAAAATTGTTTGTCGTAAATTTTTATTAAAATTTTCCCTATTGTGGTGTACAGTCAAAATATTTATTCAAATAGGGGAAAATTAATCCTCAAATATTTAAATCAGAATAAATGCTTCAGCAGTGAGCAGAGTATTTCTACTGATGAGAATACACGAAAACACTAAACAATGAGTTATCGCAGCATATTCTAAATAATGTCATATCAACGGCTTGTACGAGCCCCGTTTTATGTTTTTCTGAACACAGTTTGAAAACAGTCGTTTGTTGGAAGAACGAGATAAGTTCAGGAAAGCAGTATTTTTGTAAATGTAAAAAAGAAATTAACGTCAATTTAAGGGGTGTATCATATTAATTATCGAAAAGTAGCAGCCTTGAATGATTACTGCATATATTATGAATAATTCATATTAATAAAAATTTAAACAGATATTTATGTACCAAAAATGACGATGTTTAAATGTGGAACCGTATGATTTTTGCATCAAAAATTTAAAGGCTCTAATTTGACTTTCAGAGTTTCATTATTTTTGTCAAATTTATTATAAAAACAAGATATATTTATTATATTGGACCTCATTTAATAGACCGGCAAATTATGTCACTGACAAGTATTTCTTTACAAATAAATACGAAGTCAATGCCATATGTAGAGGAAAAAATTGTTTGAAAATGAAATTGATTTCACCACTAAAACAGAATATTGACATAACATTACTGGATCCGTTACTGATGTCTAGATAATATTCTTAGCCTTCTTCTGGGGAATAATTACTTAATAATTTAGTTAGTTTGACTTTTGAATGGGTATAATTAAAGGGAAAAACAATGTCTATGCCTATCATTTCGATGAAAACTTATTTTGACGCCTTCTTTTAGATTGGGCTGATATGAGGATCACAAATTAAAAGTGTTTTCTAATGGAAATTTTTCAATTTTCTTCCATCCTCATTTATATATCTTATAACTGGCAATTTTAACCCCAGTTGTAGATGTTATGTCATATGTCAAAGTAATCATTTTTCCTCTACATTCAGTTACTGTGAGTGAAATTTCAATGTATTATGTTCAAGATATTGGATGTGAGGTATTCTGCAAAATTAGCCTCAATTAGTTTTCCGTGTAACAAGGAAAAGGAAGTCTTTTCAAGACTTTTCAACATCTGTTTTCATTTCCAAATTTCTTAGGAGTCAAAACATAGATATTTTTCGTTCTTAAGAGACAAGGGAAGAAAAAATGAGTGAACTAAGCTGAGCCTTGATGAAATCGTTACAGTTATATTCAGATTGCATCCGTAAGCTAAAAAGTATTTTTTAATGGAGTCTCCCCAATCTTCTTTCTCTCCCATTTATTTAGCCAACTTTTTTTCATATGTGAAAATTATTGTTTCTCCTCTACGTTATCTCCTCTGCTGCTGCCACTGTAAATGTAATTGCAAATTCAAATGTTCAAGGTGTTTCGGAATTTTTTAAAAGATATTTTTCACTACTAGCGAGTCTTATCTGTTCTTCTTTTTAGACATTGCTGGATGTGTCTCATTAATACCATCATCTGAGTTATGTCAACCAATAGTGAGATATGTCAACCATTGAGTTCCGTCTTCTTTGTACTGGTTTTGAGTACAACACATTAGGGACTACGCAGGCCTTTTGCGTTGGGAATTTATTAGTGTGTACCCATTGCTAGTTTTATTTGCTGTCTTGCATTAGTAATTAGTGTTTCGCACTGCTAGGTTTTCCTCATACGCGTATATCACTCCCTCGTTACTATTTTATATCTTCGAACTGAATATATTTTGCCATTTATACCGTCGGGTGTAGGGTATTCCGTAACAAGCCGTAAAAGTACCGCATTCTGTTTGCTCCGCGTAAAATTGAAACAAAAAAATACTTGAGTGTATCCTTTTCACAGTTGCTCTTATTTTGACACAAACTTTCGGATGCGCAGATATTAGGAAGGCTAAAATGGCTTCCAACACGTAAAATTCAATTACATACGATTTAATTTTATGTGCATATGTACTTATTTTATTCTAGTCTCAAATGCTTAACTATTATTACCATTCTTTAGCATATTCAGCTATCGTTTTCCATAATATTTTGGCCAAATGTTCTTTAAATTTTGGTTTAAGAAAATTAAAGGTGTGCCATTGTCCAGTATCTCCATTGAATTGCGGCTCTGGTGTTTGAATACTGAAAATTATGCTTCTTTAACCTTACTGTAGATAATTTCATCTATGATACACCTTCAATTCTGTCATTAAAAAGCATTGGATTTTACCAATCGCTCCATTCCTTCTTAAATTTTCATATCATGGTCTTTATAAAAGTCAGTGGATCAAATCACACAGCATCATTATCATATCATCTCTATTATTTTTCCTTTTAATTTTCATTCAAGAGGTAAGTTAATTAAAATCAGTTCTAAAGATAAAAATTACCAGTAAGCATTATTAAAAGTCCACATTCCACGGAGAATTGCGATGGAACTTCTAAATTTAAATACTTTCCCGTGGTCGGAGTGCAACGCTTGTTTCCAAGGGAATACTTTATCATACACGATTCAAGACGTTTAGCTTGCTTTTGCAATGGTAAGAAGGAACCAGAACACTCGAAGCGAATTGTACACATATTTTTTGTGCCTCAAAATTTGACGGTATTGGCAAATAAACTTATCTTTGGTTCAATACGTTTTCCTTCGCCAATTTTCGAACGCTTGCATGTTTTATGCTTGGTGCAGAGTATAATAGATGAGTTGCATTTTTCTTATTTTTCCACTCATTTGCTTGAATTTCCTAACAAATCCATGGCTGCATTCCACACCAACTGCCAAGGTTTAACTTAAGTCCTTACGTGGGGCACAGAAGAAACCAGGGAAATAAAAAATCGCTGGGAACGTGAGGTCAGCGCAACACACTATATCTCACCTTTACCTTCATGAAATACGTGTTCCCTTATCTTCGAGCTACCTCACAAAATATCCGCTTCTCTCCCCAGCTGCGGGCGAGGTCGTTCGTTTCAACTCCGAGGCCCCTACCGCCTTCCTTTGCCTTTAGCCCTTTCCTGAACTGACAAATAGGACCAAAATTGAGAACTGGTGGTAAAAATATTTTCAATGGCAAAGATGTCAAGGATAAGGTTGCGCATAACATTTCTGAAGACGTACACCTTGATCAATCCTGATATGGGGAAGACACGGACGAAAAAGAATGTTGATATAATTCCTTGTGGCCCTTTTTTTAACACTAGAACACTAACTTTAACTTTAACACTTGAAAGATCTTTATATATATATGTACATATCCACGACTCTATCTACATATAGAGTTCCGTCTTATTTGTACTGGTTTTGAGTACAAAACATTAGGGACTACGCAGGCCTTTTGCTTTATATATATAATATATAATAATATATAAAACTACACTTATGATCACTCGTGTGACGAATATATAAAATTTGCCACAGGAAGGCGGACGATAAAAACAGAAAAACACAAAAAAATGAACTCACAGAGAGTTTCTTGAGTCCTCTACGTTCTTGCGACCAAGGTGCTAGTAGCACTGAAATATCAAGAAACTCTCTGTACCTAAGTGTGTATTATTATTTTCCGAAGCATAAAGGGACGTTTTATATGGCTGCTCCTTAACAATTTGTTTGCTATCCTCTTAAGGAATGGGTACTAGAAAATTAAAATGGCATACGAGCTGTAATAGAATTAGCAAAAATGTATGTGAGCTATTTATTTATTATTTTAGTTTTATCGTTCTTAGTTATATTCTCTACTTAATTTTCATTTATTTTTTACTCTAACATAAAAGTAGCGAGGAGTATAGAATTAAGCTTTTCTTTCCAGAGTTTAACCTTTCAACCTTTCCTATCTGCATTTAGTTTTATCGATGCGATAGTTCTTAGCTATTACGTTTTGTTAAAATATATCAATTGAATGAAATTTTTAATATATTTTTTTGAAAAAAGTTCACCGTGCATCCCATACTTCTTCCTCAATTCTTATTAAACTCAATATCCAAGTTTTCAAGATAAAACTTCTTAATGGAGTTAAAAAAGGTCGGTCTTAAAATATCAGTAAAGATAACTTTTTCGTTGAATAAAAAACTAAGTAATTGATAGGCACTTCGTTGGGTATTTTTTTTAAACCCCAACAAAATTCTAGACAGTGAATCCTATTTACATCAGAATTGCAAATAAGGACATTAAAGTCCACTCTGTTCATTAGACTTACTGCGGTAAAATAAAAAGTGTCATACACACGGCGAACTTATTCGAAAAAATCGTTAAGAATAAAAGCAAATGTGCCCATGGTCTTAAATAATATGTGACAGGTCCAATTACAGAATTTTTCCCGTGAGATAAATTTAATCAGAGTGCGATTGCATTTAGTTTATGCTTTCATGCTCGGAAATGCGATTAAAATCGTTTTATCTTGAATGTACCTATCTCGAAGCAATAATTCAAACAGATTTAATCTCACGAATAGACAGTAATAATTATCTCAAGTTTAAGCCTCAATTTTACGAAAAGAATATTCACAGTTTTATTATTTTGTTATATAAGTAATCACCTCCGGCTTCACTTTGTGGAAGTTAGTAATTAATCGTGGATATTTTGTTATAAATTATGCATTTTTACTTATCACAGTTGTATACCTATTCATTATTATGGCAGTAATTTCATTTTCATGTGATGCTCTCACAATTTTACAGTCACTGAAGACCAAGTTTCTGTTAATAATGTTTTTTCTCAAAAAGCAGAGGATAGCTAATATTACTCGATCACTAAAAAGCACAAGTAATCCCGTATTAAAGAGGCAAATGAGATAATTCTTGTGCGCCCATGGGGTAAGTAGTTGATTAATTAAGATGATTAAATAATAAAATTGTATCATTTTGGTGGATAAAGGTTCTAGTTTAGAATGATTGATTTTTTCCGGGGGAAAGGACTAAATAATGTGTACATAGTACCAGAATTAAAAATTGTGTTAGGCAAGTATTAACAGGGACAGGACATTTATAGCCAACTATGGCTCTTCTTCCCTTCTTGGCACAGCCAGCATGGTCAGTTTTATCTTTATCCTTATTTAATCGCCATTGGAATCTAATTCCGCGTTCCATATCTAGTGAGAGCAGCATTTTTTCAGCAGTAAGCAATGTGTAATCACTGTAAATGGTGTCAGCTGTCTAATCAAACAAAGTTTACGCGTCGTTCTATCTGTTATTGGACCTTTTCGTGAAATTCGGGACGAGACCGAAGTATCCGTACTTATGAGTGCTGATTTTTGTATTCTTTATCACAAATAATCATCTACTACAGTACTCATTTGTATTAGTACAGCTTAAGGAGGGACCATCGCTACTTTACAAGTCGAGAAAAATACTAATTTCCCACTTTATCTTCAAAAACTCCTGCTTTGTTTAGAATGTCCCGCTTTCAATTTTGACGTGCGTTAGCAACTCGAAAACAAATTTAAGGTACAAAATCCGCAGATTATTCCACGAATTAATTCTGTGGGATTACTTTTTTATGGCCATGGATTCCGACTGAAGTGCTATTAATATGGAATTAACACATTTTGACATTAACCGTCGCAGTCATTAGCTATTTGCTCAAATAAATATTTGGCGGCAAGATGCATCTACTTCGATTTTAATCAATCTCCTTGGAGTTTTTGCTTTTTATAATTAGTTTTCGTGAAAAAAGCATTTATATTAGATGGAAAAATATTAATTTTCCTAGAGTTCCTCCCGCTCTTCTATTTAGTGGCATATATTTTTTTAGTTTAATTTGTAGAAAAATAGCGCGGAAAAGCAGCTTTTTGTCGGCAATTTGAGTTAAACGTGTTCATAGTGTATACTTACATGTTCCTGTAAATCCTTTTTCCATAACACTAAGAATTCTCAGGGTAGAGAATCTCCGGATATTTAATTAACATCCGTAAACCAACCTGAATCTGGTATAAATTTTTGGGTATTCTTGGTCTCCTGTACTATCCATTTCCCTTTATTCAATTAAATGTTTACTGTATAAACTAAATCCATCACCTTATATTTTCATGTTCGAATTGTACCATCTTTACCCCGCGAAGTGGAGTTAAAAACATTTTAAAACTTGTAAATATTGGCTTCTATTTCAACTTCGCCCCATCAGTTTCATGCTCGAACACCTATCAATTCTTTTAACTTGGAAAACGCCATAGCAAGACCATCGCAATCTTGTTGAATCTTTTGATGACGTTCACCACGGTTGTCTCCTCGAGGTTTCCGGGAGAATAATACTCTATCCTCCGGCCATGAGTGGAATTTGAGCATTTTGATTGGGAATGGGCAGAGATTTCCGGGGTCCCGGGTAATTAGGTAGGTTTCTGAGGCTTGTCAGAACAAATTGTGACAGTAGAATAATGGCAAAAATTATCTATTTTCCAATCAATGTTCTATTTGATCACTTTAATTTTAATAATTAAACTAAGAAAATTTTAGCAGAGTAACGAAAAACATCCCTGTAAACTTTGAATATCCGAGTTTGGAATATTGCTAAAAAATTTTACCTTTCGAAATATTGGGTAGGCAACTGTCACCACCTTGCCACCCCCAAATTTCGTACCTAGTCCAAAGCATCTAGAAAAATATTTACTAGAACGAAAAAAACGTGAAATAAACATAAAACTTTGATTTAACATATCCACCTTCTATAACTGTACTTTTTAAGCCTTTTAGAGAATAAAAATATTGTAGAATATGTATACGTTTTCTCAACGGATTATTGCTCTCAAATAGTTTCTTAAGCGAGAACAAATACTTGGCGATATTAAAAAACAGAATGACACAAAAACTGAGGTTGGCGATGCTGCAGTGATAACTTAATAACACTAAAGAAGAAAAATGAACCAACATGAGGTGAAACTCGGAATCGTGGTTTGAGCACAATCTTGTTTTGCCAACTAGTACATGAGCCTGCCGCCGTTGTCTACTACTGAGCCTATTATTTCGCCAGTTTCTTCTCGATGTGGAATTTCCATCTTTATACCATATTCACCCGACACCGTCTTCACCCTAGTTTACGGTAAGCTGATTCCGGTAACCAGCATTCGCTTAGGAGGGAAGCGACGCCCATCAACCGACGTTCCCCAGTCTTTGTCCACATGCATATGTGTGATCACACACAAATACACAGGTCGACGGAGCAAGGGAAGTGTGGGGATGGATAGATATAGTGCTCGTGTAACCGAGTGGGATTGAGCGAGCCCGCACTTGAGCGTGGAAATAAATCGCTCGCCTCTCGTAATTCTTCCTGCCGTGTTCGCGTTTGCCTATTGTGCGCCGTGCGGTTTAAACAGAACGAAGAATAAAAATACAAAAGAGCAGAAAGAGGGGGAAGAAGAAAAAAACTCGGCAATCTCTATATTTTAGAGCTCGCGCGAATCAGGGCCCATAATTTGACTAATGACAAAACGTGATTCGTCGGAGGGAAATGAAAAAAAACTTAGGGAACAAAACATTTTGCGTCTCCTCTCCGTGTGCGCTGCAAGTAGTGGAGATAAAAGGAAAGGCATTTCGTTTTTCCACGATTTGAACGATTCGACGGAATAGAAGTGAGTTCATTTTTTTTATCTTCTGCCTCACCATGTGCACGGAGGTATTGTTAGAGAAAACATACGCTAGATCGATAAAAAAAGCATGGAATTACTTATTTGCACGCGATACTGACCTCTATTGGAAAAGAAGGCACACGTTGATATCTCAACGATGACTATTTCAGAAGATTATTATTGACTCCGTCTGAGAATTGGGTTGAATTAATGAGGAAATTTCATCAAGTAAAACAAAAAATTATTCAACTAATCCAAGTGTGATTCAATTTTCAAATTTTAATAAAACTATTATTTTTCTTTTCTAAATAAAGTAAAATTTGATGCTAACATTTCCATTTACTCGGACAAACTTGTGAGTATACATGATTGCACTATAAATGACTTTTCACGACTACAGTACATCCTTGAAATATTTTAATACATATTACTAAAAATATAACATACTGCAATGACCCTTGTTCTATCAGTCAAAATTATAATTGCATTATCCATTGTTTTAAAATTTGGTTGGGATATTTTTTTTTTCCTTTTTAGATTACATTATTATCCCTTCAAGCTACTTTCTTTAAAATTTTCTCACTAATATAACCAAAACTGCCGTCAGTCAAATGCCAATGCAAAAGTTAAAATCAGATATTTAGGAGACATGATAGCAGTCATTTTGTTTTTCTACCATTTGGGCCGTACGCTGGTACAGAAGCATGCTCGTTTTACTTAGACTTCAGGGAACGCTTGGAGGAATTGGATGTAGGTACTCCCCAGTTTAATCTCGTAGCTGCACAAAGTGATCAAATGGAACGAAATATTCAACCCCATTTGGAGTAAATAACTGTCACGCACGCGTTAGGTATCTTGCCAGAAGACTGAGTTTCTTTCTACATGGGGAAAGGCTATTAGACATAATTACTTCAACACGTTCCTCCGAACATTTTTTCAGCCAAGCATCAGAGTTGATTCAATATTTTTACTCTATTTTATCCCGCTCTGTTTGAAATAAATGAAGAACTGTAATGCCTCAAATCTGTGATTTCATTAGCAAATAAGCCTGATTTGGCTTTAAGTTTACTATTAACATTTCCAGTTATGCTTGCATAACGTGTATTCTGACCTTATCAAAATTTTACCTTAGGCACAAGAGCTAACCCTTCTCGCTAGCCTGACCGTGACTTAAAAAAATAGATATAAGTGGCTATGAAATTTTGATTACACGCGTGCTACTATCCATTTGTATTAATGTTCAAGTTATTTGCATTATTAATGCGGAACTGAGAGAGGTGTGGGATTTTAATGGACTTTCTGATCTCTGTCTCTCAAAATATCCGAAGTCTTCATTTCCTGGGATGATTACTTCAGCTAAGAGCGGCGCCAGCCCGCATTACAATTTCATCTCATGACGTGGCAGGAGGAACAGCCGAGAGGAAAAAGAGGCTCAAGAAAGCCTCCTTATGGGAGTCTAGAATGGGTATTATTCCTCCCACAGCCCACATCCTTCCGTTTCCATGGATTCAGGCGATAAACAAATGACGCGACCGTCATCTCCGATCCTTCTTTTGGGCAGCATTGGCCCCGACGGCTGGTCGCCAGGAAGATGAGGAGGGGTCGCACAGGGTAAAGGGTCGGTCGAGGAGGATCAACAGGGTCCGAACGAGAAAAGAAATTGGTGGAGGGAGTTGGGGTTTGGGCCGGTCCACGGCCGATTTCCCAGGAGACCGCGGAGATACACCGTCCACCGCCCCAGAAATCCATTCTTTGGCCACCAGGCTTTTCATCTTACTGCGCCGTAAAACTCGTTCACTTCCCTTACCCTCTTCTCTTACCTCTACTTCTTTGCATTGTCATCTATTATAGATTTTGCACCTATCCTGGCGTACTGTTCATCACTGGCTAAGGTAAAACCTTGGGTTTTTCTGTCAGCCCTTTTTATCCTTTGCTCATCGATAATTTCGGCGCTCTCTGGAAACATTTCTTTCTCGAGTGCTTTTCATTTGGTCTCTTTACTCATCACTTGGACTTCTCAAGGATTTATCCTAACCACATTCTGTCATCTTATTGCATTCCTGACTTATCTGTTTCGCCTTATGGTGTGGGTACACTGGTTCTGAAGCTAGCTGTAAGAAAATATTAGTAGCACCACATACCAATATTTGGTTCCTTTTTGCTGTAAAATATTCTAATGGATCTTTCTGGATCTTTTCTTCAGTTGGGAAAGTCGTGGTACCATAGTGATTAATGCAGAAAGCAGCAAAGTGTTTAATTTTACTGAAATTTCATTGCATTGTTGATAAAATTTGCAAATAAATGACGTTAGTTAGCCAAAGTAGCCATTTTACCCTTCCATAATGCTTCACTCTCTGGTGTTAAAAAAGCTTTTGGGCTGTTATAAGACGCTCCAACCCTCATTCAGAAATACCAAAGAAAAATGAAGTGCATTATACAATTTCCGTCAACTGTAGTCTAACCACACGGTGGCTAAGGGCTCATTTCAAGCATGCAGTGGAAGTCATCTGCTTCGCGTAATGTGTTCTTTTACTCGCACGTCCATTCTGGTTTAGAAAAAATATAGGAACGAACAATTTTGGTGGTGTTAAAAATTATTGGTATCGTTGCCACTAAGTTTAAGAAAATTCTTCCGAGGTAATAAGTCCCACAACATGGCGGCGGTGGCTCGTTTTTCCTCCAGGTGGCTCCCAATTACTGTTCATTGGTAAGTTTTCTCGGTACCTACTCCATTTTAGGTATACTTGATTTGGATGGACTAGGAACGGTTCCGCTGGACTGAGACCATAGCTGTAGTTGTTCTTCTATATGATGATTAAACCTGCAAAATAGTGGTATTCCGTCTCTTTTCCCTAACTTTACATTCTCATACTCCGCTATAAGCCGTGCTGTTTACGCTTGTTTATTTTTACTTTCTATGACAAACGTACTTTCAGCTATTTCTGACTCTTATAGTGGTGTGCTCCGTCTAAAAGCTGACTTGGCATTTGATGATACTTCAAGTGCAAAAATTGAACCACAATCGTTTCTCTGTTTTCATGTTTTCTCTCTACCACTGAAATGCCACGGATGCCATCAACTTTTCCGTATTAGCATTGCTTGGTATATTTACACCCAAGTATGTAATCACCTCACCCTACAGTACATTTGTCATTTTTTACTCTTGTTTCAGGGTTTTAAAAGGACTCTGGTTACAGAGGCGTTTATGGTATTATTTGATTGCTGCAAATGATTATGCTTGCACTTATTTTCTTGAATATTAAGTTTTTTATTCAAATACCATAATCTTTTCTACCATTCCACAAATATAATTTTTCCTTGGAAAACTGAAGATTGGCTATGGACGACAAAAATTCTCTCGGGTATTTTATGGCTAACAACTTTAATGTGGTTCTTTTCATCTATCATCGATGCTATTAAATATAATCAAACATTTTACCTTTAGCCGTGCAAAGCCGCGTATCTCTGGTAGTAAAACATAAAGGTAGTCATTTGAAAGTTAATCAGTAAAGGTGATCAGATTTTCTTTCCAAATGCTGGTTGACGATAATTATCTGCCTACTACTCGATGGTTTTCCAATAACCTCCAATTATACATTGTATCATCTTCGATAATTAACCGTATAGTCCTAATTCTTTCACAAAAGTGGTAGTGGCCCAATAGGAAAAGAACGCTTAGTAATATTTCAGACCAAGCGTATTATCTCGTCGACATCAGAAAAAATAAACCTTTACCCACTCCTACTCTCACTGTTATTATCCCTCACTAACGCTTTTCTCCCACTGAATGTGAGCTACAACAATGATGAGACAACAAAGCGTTAACTTAATTGCTCATGCAAGCTTTAATAGGCTATTAACTACGTTAAATATTGTTTTCCCTTATTAATAAAACACAAGTCACGTGTAAATAACATTTTCGTCACTCCAACATAATTACCAGCTTTTGCCGGCTGGACAATCTAACCGGAAAATATTAATGAACCTCAAAGCAGAAAATTCAAAAAATGCCATTGTTTGGTTTGTTGAAGCTACTATTATTATAGCATTAAAGAATGCACCTTATATATTCCGTCTACTGCTGAAGCATGAAAATTACATTCATTAGAAACTCGAAAACTAGTTATTCAGAGCCATTTCATGCTTTAAACGCGGAGAAAAAAGTTAAATGCTGTAGTATTTAAGGAGAATTTGAGCTGAAAAAATAATAGCGATAAGTATACAGAATTTTAGTGGGATACTGGTTGGAATAAGATGAATTATAACAATTGGTTTTCACGTTCTTTAAGCTCATGGTACTCAAACTTAATCTACTTTGTATACGTGTATCAAAGCATTTCGGATTTTAGTAAGTTTGCTAAGAGTCATATTCTATTAGGTGAAACTTAAGCTAAGAGCCGCCCCAGTTTAAGTGAACGAGGATAGTATTATTGGCAGAGAGCACAACAGCAAGAGCGCTGCTGAAATGCGTCCAGGATTAATCCGGTGACAGCTTAAGATTGAAAAAGACGACTCTACGAGTTATTGCATCGCTTCATAATTTAATATTCCTTTTAAGGCATTGAAGTGATTGCGCTATATTCACAGCGTAAATCAATTTCAAATTAATTAATTAACGGAGGTAGTTTAATTAAAGTAGTAGCAAAGGTAACTAAATTTTGTCAATTTTTTGGCTTATTTATTCTTTTTTTTCAGCATAATTCAGTTAATTACGTATGAAATAGAAGTGCTATTTTGCTAGTCATATAGTTATAGGACACGACTGATAATTTCTGCACAATTCTCTGTTACACTCCTGAGTATTAATTCTGCTACTTCAGCGAATGGTATGCCTAGCAATGCGTCTTATACACTCTGGATCGACTAAATGATGGGTTTTACTTGGAATAATCGATCAAGAACTGTGTTGCATAGAAGATAAGAGCGTCGTTAGATAATTTGATGATACACTAAAACCTCAGACCTTTCTATTCATAATCAGATTAAATCCCTCATGGAAGTACATCTTCAGGCGTCTGATTAAATTTAATAAATTATTATTGGTATATTTAACCATGGAAAAGTTTCTTCTTAGAATTATTTCGCTCTTCCTAATGAAGAACTGGTTGACATTCACAGGCCAAACGCTAGGTTACATTTGATACTTGAAAAGAGACATGGCATTGGTAAAATGACACGCTGGATTTTATTTAAATCCTGCACTGTGTCTCTAGAACAGAAATTACAAAATTTGTCAGATACAATGCAAGACTGACAGTTGCATAAATACCTTTTTTCCGCGCACGATAAATGACCACAACAAAAACATGGCGATACACGAAGAGACTTCGTTAAGTTACGGTTCACTTCCACCATCTACCTCAATTTGTTCATTATTCCTCTCTTTAACACTGTTGGTGTCCAAACTGCAATACATCAGGCAAATTAAATATATAGCCAGGATTTCGTTTCAATGGGGTACATGAGTCCATGGTAAAGCGGAGGGGGGTTGAATTTTCTGTTTATATGGGAGATCTTTTTTTTGGAATTTAGTTTGCGATTACCAGTGCGTATTACTTTGAGTGTTGCGGCCGATACTTGCTGATATTATAGCTATGCAAACATCTGAATACATAAAATGAAACCGCTATTTTTATACTATTCAAAACTAAAAACATATACAAATTAATTTAAAACTAAGAACTAATGAAAGCAGCATTATGAGTTTTTAAAATATTACTTTTTGCAGGGCTAATTTTAGCAATAGATTTAAAATTTCGAGATTGGGGGTCCTAACCCCAGAGATCCCTCCTGGCTGCTTCACAAATGTCAAGGAATGTGGATTATTCTCTTATAACATGATGTATCATGAAGATTTTAAAAGTTGTTCAGTCATTAAGGTCCTGTTTCAGGTCCTAAGCTTCTGCTCAGGTGCAGATTTATCACGCTGGTCAGATCACCATTGCCTCGGCTCCCTTCGGTCCCCGATGACAAAGCGAAACTCATCATTGCTTCAGCCAAGCGCGCCTTTCCATCTCAACCCCATCCCTGTTGCCTCCTTACTTTCTGGTGGCATCCTAATTCCGGGCATTAAAGAGCCACCTTAACTTTGGGACCAGGGTCCCCTCTCTCCCAGCCCCCCCTCCTCCTCTTTGCCACCCAGTTAATCCTCCCCCAGCTCACCTTTTCCTCCCAAACTTTGCTCATTCCTCTTTTTTCCTCCTCGATACAGCGCACCCTCCCCGCTTTCTGGCGCGGGCTATCCCAGGAATTTATCGCCCCGTTAAACCCGTAATTTCTTGACAATGGGTGCCTTTCGTGACGAGGTAGAGGAGAAAATACATCAACGAAGTAAAGGCGGGAGATGGAAAGGAGGGTTGGGAAGGATGAGTAATTTTCCGTGAGCCTTTAAAAAAAAGAAAAGAGTGAGCGAAATGAAAGGAACCTTTTCAAAAATTTTATTTATGCCGTCATTTCTTGTTTTCCTGCGGGGATACACTGGCGGTGAAATAAAGACTGGATGGGGAAAGTCAAGTGAAATAACAATAAAAGAAACGAAATAAAAGGAGAAGATCATGATTCTTTCTCTCTTTTGTCACCTCTCAGAATCCATAAAATGGAGAGAGCAGTTCGCATTTGAGTTATAAAGCCATGGTGACACTTTTTTATATTCTGCCTCGCACAATAATCATATTTTATCGTTTGAAAGGAAATCCCTTACACTCCCAAAACAAGGCAGAAGTCAAATCCCTTGAGGTTGATTTGAATGGCTTTGAAAAGGAGAAGGCTCAATGAGAAAAAAATTGAATAATATTATCCCCTGCCAGTTCATTATTTCCAATTATCCTTAATTAAAATGACAATGGAGAATCCTACAACTCAAATGTTGAATGAGTAACCACAAATTAAATCACTCATATTTTGATTTAGAATCGAGAAAGGAAAGATACCAAAAGTCCTTTGCACTCTTCATTAAACTTAAATTTTCTTCTCGAGATAATTGTTCGATTACTATGTTTTTACTTCTGCCATATGCCAACTCAATCACGGTAAAGAATTTCCGCTTTCCCATGTAATTTTTAAGAGGGTAGACACCGCTTTTGGGGAATTAACAAGGTGAGTATAATAGCACCATATTTTTTTAAATTTATCCATGTTGTTTTAATTACCAAAGGATGCTGAAAGAAAGTAATGCTCTTAGGACATTGTGCGTAACTATCAGATTCACAGAATCCCATTTGCGACTACTTGCAGGATTAAATTACAAAAACTAGTAACAAACAACAGAAAATGAGGCTTATTACTGAAATTATCAAAATATTCAAAGGCCATTCTCAGTCAAATGAAACAAATATTATATCGGCGTAGTACATTGAAATTATATGTGGAATTTTTCCCCTGCAAAAATTGTTTATCTGGTGGACCATAGGTCCACCAGACCTAAGGCCAGAGATCTGGTGGACCAAAAGACTTTTCTAGTGGACAAAGAGGAGGGCACTCAGAATGGAAACCTCACAACTCATCCTATATCTGCGGACGACAACCTCTTGAATTAGATCCACCGATCGATTTAAAAGCCCAAATGCTAATTACACTCGTTGATCATGACGCTAGTCAGGACGGTTGAAATGGATGGAACCAAAACTTCAAAGAAATAGTATCTCTCGCAACGTGGGCCACCTGCTGTATTCCGAAGGTTTCGAGCTAATGTTCGGAGAATAGGCACGCCCAGAAAAATATCAACGCAGACGACTAAGCCGCTCAAATTTGAGCACACTGAGGTCACAGTTGGTCCTGCAGGGAATTCTGCTCAAAGGGATTCGCGTCCCGAGGACGGAAAATGCAAAGGGAAATGAAACCGCCGAGTGGGACAAAGGGTTCACCCTTCTCTCACTCAGTGGTCGAAGCGCGGCGGGAGTCTCCCTGCGTCACTAATTTATCCACCTCCGTCCTCCATTCAAAATTCTTATTGCCGCGGACACTTTTGCACTCCTCCGCCGAGGGCAAAACCTTAGTTCCGAGGAACTGCCCCCATTGACACCGAGATAATTTGAATGCGCCAACCCGTCCGCCCCCGAACCGGGCAAATAAATACAGCCCTCCTTCTCTCTCTGGCTACTCTTCCGAATAGAAACCTTTCCTCTCTGGAGTGATGGCTGTTATTAAAACAGAATAAAAATACATCTATTGCTTTCTAATAAGAAAGAGCTTTGAAAATTCTACCAGGTTTCCATGACTTTGACCAGAGCGTCTAATATTTCGGCACAAGTGGAGCTTGAGAAGTTGCTGCATTATTATTATTATTAAAACTATTTATTCTGTCTCGGTTTGAACTTCTGTAGCTTTTGGTGCAGCGAAGTTAGGTCTCAAGCTGCACTAAGCTTATTAAGTATTTTCCCCTAGAAATTGACGGACTATTGTTGTTGTGTTTATTAATACGGTTTTCTGTAGGTTTATAAATGTTCTATTATCAATTTTTAATTTTTCTAAGTTACTATGGAGCGTTTGCGGTATTAATACTGTTGATGAGATTACTATGGTTAAAATGAATACTCTTTTCTGGTTCCAAAGTTCTTTTATTTCGTTAGCCAGCGGTATTATTATTATTACAATTAAACAGTTACAAGTAGGCCATTGGCCTGGTAGTAACATTAAAAACAGGCGAGTAGTAGAATAAACCTTGAGACCTTCTACTTCTTTAACCTATTTTTAAAATACATAATTTTTTTGGGAAGGGCTAAAATATTTTTGCTGGTAGGTCGCTCCAGTCCCGTATAGTCCTGTTCAAGAAGGAGAACTGTTTTACATTTGTCCATTGTGATCGGCACTTTATCTTGAACTGGTGATCATTTTTTCCCACAAAGTTTGGCTTTATGAAGTCCTTCCCAAATTCATTCCATGCTTTTTCTTCACTCACAAATTTGAACATCCCACATAGCCTGCTCCTTTTCCTCCTCACCTTTAAACTCTACCATCCCAGTGCTCCAAGCATTTCTGTTACGCTCTGTTTTATTGTGTTTCCCTAGCACATACCTTAATAACGGATATCAAATACCTTTTTGTAGCTTTGAAAGAATTTAATATATTCTTAATATTCATATAATAATCAACAGAGGAAGTTTGAGCAATCAAAATTAATGGCCAAATTTTTGTAAAGAAGAAAAGAATAAAAACAAATAAGTTTGTGACCCCTCATAACAAAGAAAATAACCACCAACAATGGTTATAAAATCACCCCACCTTCACAGCGTAAAATTAGTGCACCTATTACGACGTAAAATATTTTAAACAGATAACGAAGGGGTCATGTAAAAACATTAAGATTGAGCTAACGCATTGTACTAGGAGCCAACTGAGTTTATAAAGGTTGAAATAAAATGTGTATTTGAGGCCGTGTACTATTTTTTAATGGGTCACGTCAAGGATATTGTCAAAATATCTACAGAATGGGAAAAAACTTGATAAAATAGTATCAAAGTCTACAACTAAGAACCTCAGGATGTCATCCAAGATATTAGAAGAATTACTTCAGAAGCGATAGAAACTCAAACCAACAACCGGGGCAGTGCCCTCAGAATATTCATTGATATCAACTAATGATTGTCTGCACCTATGAAGAAAGTGTTTGACGCTGTTCTTCCGCTGTGCTGGTTTTCAAATCTACTAATTGGGTATTTGTGTTGATCTTGCTTGTGCAACGGATAATAACGGTAGTCCCTAATGTCATCGGGTTTCCCTTAGATATAAGGACTTGTATTGAGCTTGTAAGAGGGCATGTGATAGTGTACATTATTTCCCAGTCGTAATCTAATCATTGAAACTATCTCCACAAATCAGTGTTTTTGAAAACAAATATTTTCAAGCCTAAGATTTCTAAAATTAATACATGAGAAACTTACTCAATCCTATGAAATAGTCTCTGATTTAGCTTGTGATCATCCCTTCGATGATTTGTACGTTCCCAATAAATTCACGGAAAGTTTAAATTAGAGGAGCTATTTAGGCAACACACGATTGATTTTTTCAAAGTTATGAAGAAGATTAGGCAATAAACACAATAAATACCTGAATAATGCTTCTCCAGATTTTTATTTTGTTTAATCGTTGTAATAATTACATTTCAAACGTTTTTGCTCCGAAGGGACTAATTATTTGCAATTAGGAGTAGTATGCTAGGTCCTAGGCATAGCGATTATCCTCTATTTCCTTGACAATTCAGCAGAAAAAGAAAGACTATCAAGATATTTTTATTGATAATAAAAGAAACACCTCGAATACTCATATGGCCTGGACTAAACTTTCTTCGTACTTTGTGACCCATAAAGAGCTACGAAAACCCAGTGAATGAAGCTATCTAATTACTATTTTTTTATTTGCATAAGTGGTCGAAGAATAAGTTCTGTTGCAGCAATGTTGGTTACTCTTTCTCACGGGTGATTGCCATTAAAACATTAAATATTCTTTGTGATTCCAGCTGATTAACTAAAAAAAACATTCTCTGTGGGTGAAAATGACTTCTCAACTTGGGCATAAAATTATTCGGCACCTAATTACGTTATCAAAACGCATCAAAATGCATTTGTTTGAAATTTGATGGGTCTGAGGAATAAAAACATTCACTTCGGTCGATTTCATCACCATTTTCAATAAGCCCATGAAAATCCGCCAAGACGGAGGATGAAATTTTGCTTGGAGTGGCAAAGGAGTTAGTTTTTTCAGATTGAAATGAGAATTACAGCCTTTCTGCTCTTTTTGAACTATTAGCGGGAAAAATTTCATCAAGAACAGAATAAATCTGTAGACATTCATAAAAGAAAAATAAGTACTTTGGCATTGTTCTTAATATGTTTGTATTATATAGTACTCCTTTCTTCTTGTTCTTTCTCTTTCCGCTCAACACAATTTCATATACATACTAATCACATATGACGTGATTACATGTGAATATTCTCGACAAATATTTACAGCATTTACAATTATAGATAGATGATTTCTAAATTTACTCGACTTTTACCACTATTCTTTCAATGAAAGCCAGTTTTGCTACTCGTTTTACTGATGTGCCACATGGAAAAAAACGGAGTAGCTTGGCTTAAGTAAGAATGTATTGAGAAATGGCGGAAGAACTTCTAACAGACATGTAGGCTTTTTGCGGAATTTAATTCTGGATTGCTAAAGAGATGGACTTCAGATACATTTCAACCGATCATTCTGCTACTTATTTCGGAAAAGAAATCAGGCAAGAAGAAGAAAAATTTTCAAGCGCCTTCTTCTCTCTCATGTTGGAGTCCAGTGCGAAGGGAAAGCGATGGGTTGAATGGCGGGGTTTAGTGAAAGGGTTATTGCTGAACGAACGGGAGCGTCGAAAAAAAAGCATTGAGTCAGAAGGAGAAAGGATGGATGGACTGGGAGAGAGAGAAAGTTGACTGGCTTCCCGGCGACGGGATAAACGAGACAAAACGACTTCAATTAAGGGTTTTATTACACGTCATCCTCCCGCCATTTACTCAAAAAATTGCGCTCCGCCATTTTTTTCCCTCACTCTTTCTGGACAACACCCCCGAGCCATTGCTTATTCTCATCTCAGTCTCTACTACCCCCTGTCTTCTTCTCCTCTCCTTCAACAGAAGCTACCGCAGAAGTGTTGTATTCAATGCAGCATAGTATAACCCCACCATTTTTCTGTGACGATTTATTACCGTTACCGGTTCATTCACTCAATCCACTTAACTTAAAGGTAAAGATTACGCCTGGCTTTCGTGAACTAATTTAGCTGAGTACACTAAATGTTACTCGGTTACAAATTTAGGTGGAACTTTGAAAATATTTCGTAATCGGTTTTTTCTCTCATAGAGTCACAGGTATTTTTTCTAAATCTGATATGCTATGGTTAATTAGTTAATGAGCACTCTCATATATTTTATGGGGTATAAACCATTAGATATTACAAATTAATAATGACATTTTTTTTCTACGAACAGTTGGATTAGATAGTACCTTAAATCAAAACTTAATTAAGAGTTTTTTGTGTAAGCTTTTTTATATGTATAATTTCAGCTTCATAGTTTTATAAATATAATTTCAGCTACTTAGTCAGCCACCTTAAACTTTTCAGTAGGCTAACTAAGTGAACGCTTTGTCTGCTATCTATATTATGAAGATTCTCGTATGCAGGTATATTCATGAAGACGTATTGAGAGGGTTCGACTAATCTCAATGGCAAAAGCTTTCAAACCCGTATTCTATTTCTCTTAAAATGTTTTTGGATTTATCATACTTGAGAGCAAAATATATATATATATATATATATATATATATATATATATATATATATATATATATATATATATATATACACATATATATTTATTTATTTATTTATTTATATATTTATATTTATCCAATTTCGAATTGAAATAAAAATTATAGAAAATAATATTATTAAACATGTCTTTAAGCGGAAAAGAAAAATCACTACGGCTGCATTGGTAAAAATATTTTGTTTCCATATTGGTTGATTCTAAGTTTACTTTTATAATCACTGAGGCAGCATCATCAGATATATTTTTAGCATAATCACACTTGATGATATCACTTTAGTGATGAATTCGATCCACTCAAAATAAATTATTGTGAAACTTTTAATAATCGGGTAAAGTTGGATTTTCACAAAATTCAGCCGGAGACAAAAGTATTCATTAAAGTCAACATTTTGCTATTAAATCCCTTCAAAAATTTCAGGAAGGACAATGAGGTTATTTTTCAATGTTTTTTTTTAATTTTAACATTTTCAATAACTTTGTATGTATCTAAAGAGCTGCGGCTTATAGATCGCAGTTTTTCGATTAGGATAATCTGTTGACAATCTTACGTCAGAAATTCTTCTTAGCTGTTGAAACAGTCGATATTTTGGTAAAAATTCACCCGCTGCCACACACTCTCGCGGTTTGCTCGTCACCGCGTCAGATGCAGAACACGGATTTAGTCCCTCCCATGCTCTTCCGCATGTTCGCCAACTCTCTGCTACCTTTCACCGCAGCACTCCTGCTCTCCATGACTTTTGCTTCCACTTCCACTCGCGGACAAACATATATCCTGGAACAAACATAGACGTGGAAGCCCTCTAATTGCGGGTTTAATTCGCTTGTCTCTTTTTTTTACTGACTGAATCCTCGCTCAACGGTCTCTCCCGTTCTCATCTTTCTCGTTGATTACATTGTCTCTGGCGCCGCCCTACCTTTGCGAGGCCCTGAAATTAATTTTCCTGTAAAAAAAATTCTTCCAGAGCGGTTTCTCTTCGTTTGCTTCTCCAGCCATTAGTGTCCTTCCAGCCAGAAATCTTTATTATCATCCAACGTCGGCTCTAACTGCTCTCGCTTTATTCGAAAAATTAAGACCAATGGTGTACCTGCGAAGGGCTTTGGAGGAAGTGACTGTATATGCCTGAATGACTATAATTTACGATGACAAGCATTTGTCTGGAAGTAACGGTTTTTGGTCTCCTTTTGTCTATCAATTTCTCCCCATCAACATATTATGTCCATCGCCGAATGGCTGTCTCCAGCCTATTGCGTTTATAATAGTAGAGCATTTTATAAGCTTATGTAAAATGTGTCCAATCTTTGTTATAATCCAAAATTATTGCTAAAATATTTATATGAGAACTTAAAACCGAGGGAGTTTCAATACGGTGTCCTCAATATTAAATGTGATTTTCATTTAGTTTTAAAATTAATGTTACTGGCCAATTACAGGTAATAATTTAAGTTTTGTCCACAGTTATACGTCGAGGGATGATATATTATTAAAGTTCAAAGGAAATACGATACAATGCCAATGTAGCTCATTTTCTCAAATTATCATCGAGTGCATTTTACGAGATATTGCTGAATATTTTCTTGAAAAGTTTTAAGAAAACCAAGAATTTTATATTAAAGGTAATTTCTTCCATGTCGTTAGGTCATATTTCCCTAATCCCAATCTGAAAAGTTGAAACCTTGAGAGTAAAAATAGCACTTTTCTGTTCTTTTTGGTCAGAATTATTATATAGGCAAGAAAAAGTCTGTGGGTTTGAGTTAATTCGATAGTGAAATAAGTCTCAGTTACAACTGTTTCGGGTTCTACGAACAAATATTTTTGAATTAAGATATAAATTGCGTTTCACTCCTTATTCCGTTACCATTTAGTTTTCCATTGAACGCCATTCAAGTCCAGTTAACGTTATTACCCTCCGATCCCTTCCCTTTCTCCCTGTTAGAGTTTAATTCAACGTCCATGTACTTGTGACTTAAGGCTCTCAGGTGACCTTCGTCAAGATGCGAAGGCTAACTCCGACACCATCTTTCTCTCCAATACCAACCTAGCTTTTCATCACCCAAGCACCCTTCCCTAATGGACCCTGTCTCCATCTATTAGCTTATTAATCGGTTTTCATTCACAAGTTACCTCGTGAAAACCGTATTCATCAACTGGTTTCATTTACATGACGAAAAAGAAAAAAGGTCCTTTGAAAATGATTGCAAGGCAATCGAAACCTAGGTCGAGAATAAAAATTTTTAGTGTGGAATTTACTAAGAGGTTTTTCTTTTTCGTCATGTCTGCGGTAATGTTCCACAAAGTTACGCCTTCAACAATTAAGTTTATTCGTGATTTCATTTACTCTCCATAAATAAAAGGGGAGGGCTAAAGTTATCCTCACTAGAATAACCATCAAGCTTGTGTTGAATGTGGTATGGGAGGAAAGTAGTATGACTGTAAAATATAGAAGAACTGTCACACATGCAGAAGAACTGATTTACTTAAGTTGGTCAGAGCAACTTTTTAAAATATTGATTTGCGAGAAATTTTGCACACACACAAGCAATTCTTATGATAAAGCTGAATAAATTCCATTATACCTTAATGACTTTTTGGTATTTTCATCCTATTTCAGATATAGCCGTATGGTTCTTGACATTTATTTCGTAAGAATTCGAATAGATGTATATATATTTCTTCTACATGCAAAATGATATACTTCTTGCTACTGTAATTGTTAAAAACTAATATCAACGTGTCTACCTTCGGATAATATTAAAAAACTACATAATTCAAATAAATTTCATCTAAATTTTGAATTCCGCTCCTATAACTGTAGTCATAATATACTATAATCAAGAAAAATATTTGGTATCTGTTGTCTCACATTACTTTCACTACTTCCTGTTTAATGATTTCAAACGCATAATTCAATTCAATTCATTAAAGCATTTTTTCGGCTTGATTAATAAGTTATTAAATTGTGCAATCAATGAACCGCGGTTACCGCTCCAGCTAACCTTTGGTAACAGTCTGCTTCAGAGGGTGATAAAGGGGAGAGGGCTGTGAAAGCAGGAGAGAATAGAGGGATAGGAGCTGAGGAGGAAAAACAACCAAGTCTGGCCAAAGGTGTAAAGAGCTTTAAAGGAATTCATTGTAAAAATAGGCATATTTACGGGTTGGTGAAATGTTCCAACTCTCCTAATCTGTAGCTTCCTACGGATAAATTTTTTAATTGGTTTCTCACGATCTTAAAAATCCAATTCGTTGTTACAACTTATTGTTTTTCGATTCTGTTCGAAATAGTTACAAAATAATCCCTTGGGTCCAGCCTGGAGCAGTCGTATTTCTGCACATCATCCCATTTCCAGTTAATATTCGCAGCGAGTGAGTCCTTTCTCTTACTCGTGGCTGAGAACTCGACTATCCTTTTAGTTTCGCATTCACACCCTGAATATCAGGAAATGCTTTCCTTGACCCTCTTTCTCTCTCATTCTCTCCACCCTCTCTCCCAACCCCTCATCCACGTCCAACCCTAGTGGTGGTTTCCCTTTTCTGCCGGAAGGGTGCGAGTCTTCCGGTTCCTTCCCCCTTATCCACTTCCTCCCCTTCCCTCCCCATCTCCCCCCCTTCGGCCCCTAGCCACTGAATGCCATTCTTCCATTTCCGAACTAATGCCCCTTAGCCTCTAAAGCCCTTTCACCGTGGCATCCGTGCATGACCACGGGGCCCTCGGACTTGGGGTGAAGTTTCATAGAAGCCTTGAATGGCTTAGTGCTTATAAAGGTGATATTTTTCAGCGCACATCCTATTTAATCATCTGCAGGAAATTAAGACGATGTATATTACAACGACGATTAAAATACTGTCTATATCGGATAATATTGGCCTCACGAGTTCAACAGTGAATACTTAAACTTTCCGGTAAATGTGTGGCATTTATCGAAAATGTAGTCCGTGACCAAATAAACGAGGTCCAATAATCCGTCTCTCTAGTAAGTGAGAGCACTAAAAACATTTAACGTGAAAACATCTTTTAATACAATTTATTTCATCTTTTTCTGCTTTCTTAGTAGCATTCAAACATTATCTGGATCCATGAGGAGCCAAAAATGGCTGTTTCAGGAAAGTTTTACTTGATACTGTACAAAATAAATGCTTCCAAGCGAGTGTATACTAACTTATTGATACGCTGAAGTGACTATTAACAATTTAGCTGCAGTTTCATCACTTCAATCCAATAATGTCATCTACATGGTTAAGCCACGCATTAATGAGACCATATTTTAGCAACCGAGTATCAAACTGAAAATGATGTCTGTAAAACTAAAAATAAACATAGATAATCTTCTTTTCCCCATTTTATTTTCCCGATTCCAGGCCATTCTCTTGTTTGGCATTCTAAGGATAAAAGTTGCATGCCTGCTACATTGGAAGTAGATCACAAAATATGTCAAGTCCCATAGAGAATGAAAAAACAATGCATTTTTCGCAGAAAACGTCCATTACAAAAAGCATAGATTCAAGCAAAATATATTCCTAGATTAGAAGAGTATACATGAGGCGAGTTGAGCGAACATTTCTCTTGCTGTAGTTTATTTTCAAAACAACTTGTTTTCCTCTTCGTGAACGAGCCCTTTTCGAACCAAGTTTTCCTTGCGGCGCCTTGCATTGTACCAGGCAGGTGTTTGCAGATCGGCATTCAGTTTTATTTCTGCCAGGAAAAATACGAATGAAATATCACAAGAGAAAAGCACAGCGTATGCTCACAGAGTTAATTAAAATCCTTTGTGCTTGCGGAAGAGTAAATTATGCGACAGTCTATCTAGGCCATGCACGGTCAACAAAATGTAAATGTCGTCTTTTGCTGTTACTCGAAAATGTGATCGCAAAGGCTACGGGAGGGTTTTATTAATTTCGCTGCTGGTAGCATACAGTGCATGAAAGGTACGTTCATTTAAAAGCGCAAACTACTCTTTCACCTGTTGATACCTCAGCTGCTGAGCCCTGACAATCTTTTAGTACTCTACTACGTCAAGTCCACAGTTTAAAGTTATTTCGCTCGATATTTTTACAATTACCCGCTTCAATAGACTGGAAATCCACAGTAATTTAATTATAGCAGTGTCTTATTGTGTAACTTTCAGGTCTAGAGCGTGAATACGACTTCCGTTGGTCTACTGAATGCTTACCCTTGCTTCTCAGGTACTCTTCGATAGAGTGCCACTCCCCGCCATTGTCGGTACCTTTGGCGATTTTTCAACTGTGAGTTGGCCCCTGGATTAGTTGAAGACTCTACTCTACTAGGGGTTTAACCCCTCGAGATGACTTCTTGCCTTTATCACCACCTCTGCCCCCATCCCATTACCAGGCCGTTCGCTCATTTACTATGTGACCTTTTTTCAATCATTTCGAAACATTTTATTTTGCCGACAAGCAATCCATTATGAATCGTACGTTATCGAAGTGTCTTAAAGTCTCTTTGATTTTAAAATGGTTAACATTGGTGCATGAAAATATATAAAGCATGTTTCTTTCAGTTTGGCAATGTATTTTCCCCTCTTGCCACCTCAGTCAGTTGTAGAGAAATAGTGAAGGGTAAAATCAAATGATGATGTAGTACAGGGCGTCACCCGGAAACTCGCATGGTTGAATTTATCCATAAATCTGAGCTCATTGTTTAGCCTACCAGTCGCCATCCACTTCAGTCCTAGTCCTTCCATCAGCTTTGATACACTATCTTTTTTCACGCCAAGTTTTTATCGAAGCGTCGAGGTAGTACCTCTACGAACGCCCATGCTTCAAATATGCCATCATGTGCTAGGAGTTTACCTTTGTATCCAGTATCTTCTAATAGTTTTAATGAATCTAATAATTTTAATTTTTAATTAATCAAAACTATTTTTACTTTTGAGCAATTACCTATAGGTAAGACAAAATAAAATGGCAGTATATAGGGCATGAACATTTAGAAAACTATCCGAGATTTAATTTAAACTGAGGCAATAAATAAAGAAAAAATGGGTGTCCAACCCGAAAAGAGTTCGCCCCGTAAACGAGGGCGGACTTAGCATTGAAAACGTTGGCGCTGAAAGACGCTGCCATCCGGCGGGAAACAGGAGATGTATTCTTGTAACCTATTAGCCTGGAAAATATTATTATCTTCATGGTGATATCATACATTCTAATACCTATTACTATGTTCAAAAGAGGAAAAATTCTCTTTAAATATTCGACAAAGATAGTGGACTTTTCATTGCACGATTATCTCCTTGATAGCGCTTCTATGGTATTTCAACTAAAGATCTATGTTGGGAAAGTATGGTCCATCCAATCGAAAGAGACTTATCCAGTACACGTGATATATATTAATCAAACTTATTTCTCCGGGTAAAACTTTTACCGAGAATTTATATGAGTTTCAGTCATGTGATATAATTATTTATGGTGCTTCATATGATTCTATAATGCCCTAATGCCACAAATCTTTCCTAACTGCCTCGGTTGCCGGCGATGGTCAAGAACTTACGTTGTCGGTACATTTTTCTCTACTGTATGTTGTATTTCAACCCCCTTCTGTCTCTTCTGCCTTTTCCCAGATCCATGTGCGACAGTGACTTGTTCTGCGGGCGAGGTGTGCCAGCTGGACGGCGACCGGAGTGCCGTGTGCCGTTGCGGTGGGGACGGCGGCCTCAGCGGCGTAACGGTGAGCGGGGGCAGAGGCGGGGGCGCCGGCTGCCCCCCAGACTTCAACCCCGTGTGCGGCTCCGACGGCAAAACATACGCCAACGAGTGCACGCTCAGGGTGGAGTCGTGCCGGACGCGGAGGCCCCTCAGGATCATATACCGCGGAAAGTGCAGCTCCGGTGAGTACTTAGTGCACAGTCCTATTATATAGCCCATGCCTCATCTTCGGTAGTGCCCCAATTTTCTTATTCCAAACCCATAACCTTGGTACGCATATAAACTCCAATATAACATGTCATCATCACATTTCTAATAAGATTAGCGCGATATTATACCAAATCAAAAGTCATGAAAATGTTCTTCCAATTGATTTTTTAAATCTATTTTTTTACAAATCTTTCCCCATTTTCATCACTGCTCCTTGGCCTTTAATGGTTTAACTGATGCCCTGAGCAAAGAACTTCAGCGTCCGCAACACTTGCATTTGTATTTTCTTAGCGTCATATTAACAATCCTTTAATCAACCATGATAGTTTAATCCTCTTAGGATTTAACTATAATGGTTAAAAATATAATATTTGGGTATTTACCTTTCGAGTACCTCTCTATATTTTTTTTAATCAATGAACAGAATCTTTGTCGTCGTTTGATGCTTTTAATATTTTGCCTTAAATTCAAGATATCAAGGTTGATAAATGTTTGCTTTTGTCGCCAAGCCCAAATTTTTACGTTGTTTACTCTCTCCACTACATCTAGTGGTCGTGAAACTCATTTAACTTGATGATTTTACGCAGTTTTGGTCAGTTGGTGGTTGCTGTACTTATTCTCATGAAACATAGTAGTACTAATGAGTGTTCAAGTTCGAGGTTTTAACTTGATAAATTTTAACTCCATAAATTTTATATAAGAGCAGTGCGCTATTTCAATACATTTATGAAAAGGAAAAATATTCTAAGCATTAGTTGCGTCTTAAGTTCTGTTGTAGCTTAATTTCGACTATTCAATCAGGCTGCTTGTTACCAGGCTTATGAATCGCAGACCTTTTCTTTTTTTAATTCCACTCCCCCTCAAGCCAAATCTTAATTTCTCCAGGATAAGGGTGTGCTCTCGCAATTAGGAGGTTGTTTCATACTACTATTGGAATTTATCCCGTTATTCCAACTCAGAATTCCATTTTCGTTATCTGAAAACTCTGTTTAACTTTCTCACGCCCCAGGGATTGAGCGCGAGCCTTGAAAGAGGCACTAGAAATGTCGAGGTTTCTGCAGAAAGTGGAATTGGGGAGAAACGGAGAGCTTCTTTAAGTTCCCCTGTTTCCCGCGAGCATCTTTCGAGCAATGGAATGAGGAAGCTTCCGAGAGGAATCTTCAGCGGGAGGAAATCGGACAGAGATACAGAATTGAACGTTTAAAGGGAGATAGGTCGAAATGCAAGATGGGGAACAGGGAGATGTGACGCGCGCTAATGCTGAGAGCCGACATTGCCTGAGATTTTTTTCATGTGATATTAAGATATAGATCGACAACTAATAAATAGGAACTTGACAACTTTGCGAAACGCATTTTGCGACAGGATTCACGAAATAAGTGACTATAGGGATTTCTCGCGAAACAAACCATATTTTATTTGAAATGCGATTTTGTTAAGGAAATTTGACATATTTTGCAAACGCCGAATTTTCGTAGCATGAAATATTTCCTTGCTCATTTAAATTGCTGTACGCTTATCATTCATATATAATTGTGTTATTTTTTATGCTTGATATTGCAGATTAATAATAAACCCAGATCGCCTGAAAGTAGACATGAATCTTCATACCATGAATGAACATTTGGTTTAATTAATAACGAGTGATACTGACAAATAAGTCATTCGAAGTATCTACTTTCATCCTCTTCTAGCCACATTTGCCCTATTTTTTATGAAATGATACTCAAAAACGGATTTATACATGGTACCTCATTTCATATCGTACCTCTAATAGGTCAATGAACCGTATCCAGAGTGTTCGAAGCATCAAATTGCATCGTTTTGGCGCGGTCTTAGTAGCAAAGTCTATCATTGGTCTTTCATGTCAAAGGCTAGCAATGACATTTCTGCAATGTTTCCATTTTTGATGAAATAAAAAATAGAATCAGTTACTATTCTTCATGGCCAATTATATTGGGCCGCTGGCAAACTCATCAAATTCGTTCATTAAAAACTTTACAGCCGTTATTTCCGTGTTTAAAAGCGCGTGTGTTCTGTTTAAAAGCGCGAGCAATCCATTTTCTCTATTACATTGGCTTCATCATCTCATGGTAACATGCTTCCTGAAAATATGGTGGTTAAGTTTCGCGGAGAGTTAGATCATTTCGTAGATGGCATTGATATTCTTCATAAAATAAAGATCTTTAGTAATGGTAGTAATCTCAATTACCTTCACATAGACTTAATTACATTTATTCTATCCGTGTAATAACATTGTATTTGAAATAGCTCATTTCTTTATTCATTGATACGAAAGCTAAGCAATGACGAGAGAAAACACAATGATGATGAGGACAAATTTTACATAAAAATAGATTTTAATAGCAATAGCAGGCCGACAATGAAAAATCGGGATTAATCTGTCGAGAAGAATAAATAAAAACTGTTTCCGAAACATATGCTGCCCAGATGGCGACTGGCTAGTCGAGGTAGTGGTAACATTTAGTTATATAACTCCAGCATAACTCCGGCGACCGGTGTGGGTGGCTCGGCAGATTTTTCAGGGCCGCACCTATTGATTTAAGATTATCTTTTGAATAGATTGATATCATCCATAACAGCACTGGCTTTGCTGATATCTTTGTTTGCGGTCGTATTCAATGCGGCACAAAATATTCAGTGAAATGCACGTATTCGCTTCCGGATGAATTAGCAGCCCAGTTTGATACGATGAAATTAAAGACAATGTCGCAATTTGTTCACGCATGACGCATGAAACGTAACTTCGGGCGTGCCGAATTTACTCTGCTAGTTCTGGGTGGGACTAAAGGACCATCACATCGTCATATTCAAAGAGCAAAAGACTATGCCTAAGATCCTATCAATATTCACCCGTGAAAGGGAGTTTAAAGAAGAAGGGCTATACATATTTTATGAAAAAAAGACAATTATGAGTAAATATTGCGATACGAGGATTGATTGGACTAGAAAAGATTCCTGGGTGAAGCATGTTAAGTAAAGAAAAGACCATAACAGATTATAGTGTGTTGAAGCAAATATCTCTAACCAAGATGCTAGAATCTGGGAGGAAGATGCAGATAGAGAAGCACCAATTCAATTAAGAATTTGCTGAATCTCTCCTGAAAGCAAATATTCCCTTTGAAAAAGCAGATGAACAAGGATTTGTAAGATGGCTAAATAAATATATTCCAGGTATGAGTGATGGCAGTTTCCAAATCAATTTCATTAAATGACTGGCTTAAGACTTAAAATCTGTACATTTATTCCAGGATCTGTAGATTTTCCATGTGCCAAGACATTAAGGCAGGCATATATTCTGCAGATTGTATACAAGAATGATGAGATCAAAGCAGCAGTGAAAGACAAATCAGTGGTAATACTGTGTGATGAAACAACTGATCAAAAAGGTCTTTGCATACTTATTGTCCTCCTCCTTGTTCTTTCCTGTGCAGAAGAACCAGTGATGCATGTTGGGGGGAGGGGCGGGTGAAAGAACTTGAAAATGCGACAGGCACAGAATGTTCGCGAGCCATTATAGCAGTACTGAATAAGTATGAGATTCAATATGAAAATGTGGTTTGCGTTGTCACAGACTCAGCAAGGTATATGCCTGCGAGTGTAAATTCCCAAAAAATTATTTTTTGTGAAAAAATGGTGCATGAAAAATGTTGGCCACACAAGTTAATAATCGTTGAAAGTAATTGGCTGAGTTGGTTGAATAAAACAAATGTGTAAAAAACTGTAAGGCAGCATTTTAAACAGAAAACGTAAGTACCGCTACGTATCATTTCTCAAGGCAATATACCCAGGCGGTGAAAAGAAGCCATTAATGTACCCCTTACCAGTCATGACTAGGTGGAATTCTTGGTTTCAGTCACACAGTATGTGTGAGAGTATGTAGAGAATTTGGTGGAATATCTTGAAGGAATTGAAGAAGGAAAAGGTACATTCTAGTGCTTTAAAAAATTGCCAGCTGATGAGATCACTGCCATCAAATGTTGAGCTGTTTTCTAGCTTCAACATAATCAACTTTTAGTCGACACAGTAGCTGCATTAGAGGGTTCAAATTCCCTTTAGCGCATAAACTTTCATCCACTGTTGGCGATATTAAGAATTTTCCCACTTTTCAGTAATGGGGCCTTTGGTGATGCAACTAACTTAAAAGTGGCAAAATTCAAATCGGCCATAAACCGATCTTCCCTAATACAAGCATTGAAAGTATTGGGTGCAAAATACCATTTCAAATTGGTTTGATTAATTGCAGAAGATAAGAGGAAGGTCTTTTTCAATAGTATGGGTAGATTATTTGACCCACGGCAATTAACAACACAGTTGACTCAGGGCTTTACTCAATTGCCAAGAAAGTTCCCTTTCTCAGCATTTTTCCTATGCAAAGTTTTCTTGGAGATTATCTAGCCTTGCAGGCAGCAATTATATTTCGGAAAGAAGAGTATGAGGTTAATATTATGAAAGATCTTAAGAGCATGAAAGAAGGACGTTTTGTGGAGCAGAGTGTTAAAGCACTGTAGATTCCTCCCTCAAATGCGGACAGTGAAAGGGCATTTTCTTCTAATGAAAATATTCTTACTGATCTTCGCACAAACCTTACAACTGAAAACCTGGAAATAATGTTGTCATTGTATTTTACATTGTGAATTTAATTTAATGAAACTCATTTCTGATATTTCAGTATGATTTGCAAAAAACATTAAAGGGATAATGTTCTGAGAACTTATTTGAATAATGATCAATAAAATCCAAATATTGCTCTTGGTGAAATGGAATTTCATTTATATTTCATTGGAAATTGGTGTAAAATTAGCATAGTCTATGGAAACAACATAACTCCATATGATATTTTAGACAATATTTTTTATTAATTACTGATAAAGTCACAATTTACGATGTATTTCACTGTTAATAAATACCTAAATCTGCCAATTTTATTTACCAATATCTCTATAATTTTCCCTTATTTACCATATTATTTCACCACTTCCAATGATTTTTAAACACCAAAATCCGTTAATTTTATTTACCAATATTCAGTGTCCCTACTTATAAATAAAACGCACATTAAAATAATAAATTCTCGTACATTTTTGAACCACAAAGGCTGGCCTGTGATGTCCATTAATTCTGTCATGCAAACCATCTTCATATATGACAAGTCACTGTTATGATCCAAAAAAATTAATAAAAGAAAATAAATATAAAAATATACGCTAGCAACGAGTCGTTGAGGTTGGGGAAGGATAAATATGTGTATCAGTTGGGGAATGATTTATAAGTGTACATTTATCTACAAGTAAAGCAAGAAATAAAAGAAGGGGAAATTTCTTCAATGAGACATGTTAAAACTATTTCTTAAATATTCATATGGTTGCTGTTTCGTCATATTCTTACGGCAACATACATACACACGCATAAATTGGTAGTCACACGACGATATATATAAAGGTTTAAGTATTTTAAAATACTGTGTTCATTAAAATATAATAATATTCCATGCGTACCTTCAGTTCGGCATTGAGGTATGTTGGTATCTTAGATCAACTGATTCTTCAGATTAATTTTAGCCTCTCGATTTATTTAAGTTTAATAGATTTATAATAGCCTTAATTAAAAAATATTCATTCTTGTTCATGCAATACTGTCAATGTGAATGAAATTCATGACCCAAATGAAAGAATTTTTCTCTTGAATTAACTTGAGCAGGAAATTTCAAGTTATAAAAAATAAATGATACAACTCATCATGCTACTAATGGCCTTTCTCTCAAATAAATTCCCTCGCCTAGAGAGATTATGGTTTCTATCTTGAAGTTTTTCTTTACAAAATATCTCAGTAGAGATGCAAACGTCCTAACTATGCTGCTAATATTTTTTGCTATAATAATATTTAGGTTGCCGTCTCATGGTAAGCATTTCGTGCGTTATGTCATGAATTCCCTTCGTCACTCTCGCAACTTGGACCCCGTTCTATTCATCATGAGCTGCGTTCCAGGCCAAGGTTTCCCTTCCTGTGAAAGACCGGACGCTCTTTTGTGGCAAGAACTTATCGTGTTTAGACTGCTCAAGGCTAAGGCATCTCTTAGAACTTGACCTTCGAGAGCCTGTTGAGGAGAAATCTTTTTCAAAGGCAATATACACCAGCATATTCAAAGTTAAAGAATAATGATGAAGGAGCGTATGGTACGTTATCTACAAAGGGTCTTGAACTTACATGCAATATGTGAAACTACATGCAGCCGAATCCTAGGTATATTACCACCCTTTTTGTAAAATTCAATGATGTAAACTTGGATCATTCATCACGTTTTATCATTGATTTTCACTGAAAATGGTTTTTTTTCGACTTTTAATTGACAAAACACGTAATTACTGTTGGGACTTCAGATTATCCTATGATTTTACGAAACTGTAAAAGGTCTACCTGCTCTATTTGTAAAAATGCAGGTTTATTTAACAATGGAAGGTACCCAGCTCCCAAGACAGCACGGAAAGGTTGAAACGCAAGAGACTACATCCTGTGCGACACTGACTTCAGATAAATTAGACCTCAGCGGCAGGTAGCATGGGCCAGTTTCGGGAACATTTTCCGTTATTTTTTCTCGGAAGGTATTCTTTTGCTTTTATTTTTTGCCGTGATGATGCCGTTTCTATCCGAGGAGATTATTTTTCATCCATAATTTCCATCGGAATAAAAACAGCCATTTGAGCAGAAGCAATTTAGGAACCGCACATGAATAAGAGAAATAGAAATATGTATGAGGCTGGATTAAAATTAAACTAAAAAAATATCAACCTTATGCTCAGTTCGTCCCCGCTTGGTCCAGGGTCGCTGGGAAGAATATTCGATACGGAATGAGGAGGGATAAAAAATTTGCTCGTCGACTGGAACTGAATATGTATTCGGTCGTCTCTAGCCCAGGGCGGCATGGATGTGAACGTATTCCAGTGCACGCTTTTGACATTTCGATTTAATATCGCTGACCTGACCAATTGGAAGTTTCCCTCGTCCTCGACAGTTCAAATGGGAAATCTGAAACTGTATTTCCTTACAACGACGCTCAGTGAATTGTAGATGGGCGGTTGAAGAGCCCAGCGAATGCGTAATTCTGCTCAAATAATAAAAAGAGTAGGAAAATTGATTTGAAATTGCAGTAATTAAAATAAATTGAAAACCTCTGATTTCTTTGTGATTCTCGTAGTTTTTCCGTTAGATGTTTACTAAACGCAAAGTTCACCTTCTACTCTGCATAAATATGATGGCTTGAGCAGCGGCGTAGCTAGGGGAGGGGCGGGGGGCGGTCCGCCCCGGGCGCGCACTTTTAAGGGGGCGGCACTGTGGGGTCTGCAGAAGGCGCGTATACTAGTAAATTTTTAAATCACCGAAGCACTCTTTTGCTACACTGAGTTTTTTCTTTATGTTTGATTTGTCAACACAGAGTAGAATTTGTGGCATGTCACTTGTATTACAAATCTTGTGATATTAAGCTATTAATTATGAGAATCCGACCATGAGTCCAGTGTAGATCACGTTAGAAATTTAACACAATGGAAGGAATTGGAAATTAGGATTGCTGGTGGAGCAACAATTTATAAAAAAGAACAAGAAGTTGTTGAAAGCCGGGAGAAGAAGTGGAAGCCAATTCTTACAAGATTGCTTGATATTATTAGATTCCTAGCTAAACAGAATGTCGCTTTACGAGGCCTTAGAGAAGGAATCAATCATAAGAAAAACGAGTGTGATGTTGAACTTGAAGCAACAGAAAGTAGAGGAAATGTTTTTAGAGTTAGCGCATTTGTTGGCGAAATATGATCCAGTGCTACGTAATCATCTTCTGAGAATCCAGCTGGAAAAAAAGTTTGCTACATCCTATCTGTCTCCTACTACTCAGAACGAGTTTATACTAATTTTGGGAGAAAGCGTAAGAAGCAAAATCATCAATAATGTAAAGAAAGCCGAGCACTTTTCCATGATATTTGACAGCACTGCTGATATTGCACATAAGGATCAAACGAGCCAAGTTTTACGCTATTTTGTGAAGGTTGTGGAACCATTTGTCGATTTCATTGAAACGAAGGGTAAAACTGCCGAGAATATTTCAACGATGATTTTAGAAAAGTTAGAGAAAGACGGAATTGATATCCAAAATTGTAGAGGGCAAGCATATGATAACGCTGCGGTGATGGCTGGTCTGCATACCGGTGTTCAGAAACGCATCAAGGAAATTAATAAAAAAGCAGAATTTGTCGCTTGTACAAATCACTCGCTGAATTTGGTAGGTGTTCATGCAGCTTCTGTTGGTGTGAATTCTGTTACCTTTTTTGGATGCGTGGAACGTTTGTTTGTATTTTTTTCTTCATCAACACATCGCTGGGAAGTTCTAACTTCAGTCACTGGTCAAAGTGTGAAGCGCATAATATAAACTCGGTGGAGTGCGAGGGGAGAAGCTGTAAGTGTTGTAAAGACTCATTACTCAAAAATCTTAAGTGCCCTAGAAATGTTAACTAGTGACGCAGAAACAACAACTACAAAGGCAAATGATGGTGTTCTACTAGGAGCGTTGCAATCATTTTTCTTTTAATGCTTTCTTGGCCTGTGGGGACCCGTCCTTCTATAAATTAACGAAACACTGACTTATCTCCAAACCAAAGGATTGAACATACAAAAATGTGATATAAAACTCAGGGCATTAAAAATATTTCTATCTGAAAACAGGGACAAGCTAGTGAATAATGGTCTTAACTACGCCAAAGAAGTTTTCAATGATCTAGGAATAGTCATGGAGCGTCAGCGCCGACCCAAAAAGAAGAAACAAATGTTTGGTGAAGGATCTCAGGACGCTGAATTGCCATACGACATAGAACTAAGGACAGAAATTTTTTCTTCACTGGACAGAGAGATCCAAGAATTAACTTCGTGATTTCAATAGCTGCATGCACTTGCTGAGAAATATGCCTTTCTTACC
This sequence comes from Ceriagrion tenellum, assembly GCA_963169105.1. Taxonomy (NCBI): domain Eukaryota; kingdom Metazoa; phylum Arthropoda; class Insecta; order Odonata; family Coenagrionidae; genus Ceriagrion; species Ceriagrion tenellum. Next base: position 125,884,304 of record OY720639.1, read on the forward strand.
CCGTCGAATCTTTTGGATGAAAAATATAAATGTCAAATAGATCACGATCACGATGGCATTGATAAAGAGGAGTTCCTTAATGAGAGAAAAAGTCTTCAGCATTTTATTGCCGTTGCTGATATTGAAGAAGGAATAAAGATGAGGAAAGAAGGCCCCCTTGAACTTCTGCAGGTTATTCAAAAGTATAACCTCGGGAAATCGGTTTCAAATGTAATAATAATGCTGCGGATTAACCTCACAATTGCTGTTAGTGTTGCCACCTGTGAGAGGAGTTTTTCAAAACTAAAACTGATCAAGAATTACCAAAGATCTACTATGAGCACCTTGCGTTTGAGAAATCTTGCCATACCGTCTATAGAGCAACAATTGACAGACAAAGTAAATTTTGACAGGGCAATTGAAGAATTTTCAAACGAAAAGGTAAGAAATATTTCTTTGTAGACATTTGTAGTTTTAATTTTGGAATTAAAGATGATCTTCATTTTGTACAACTTTTTACTATTTTCCTCCCTATGCTATTTTTGCTTTTTTGTTAAACGTTGTTACCTCGAGTGCGGAAATTTTGGGTGTGTATTTAAAGCATAATGCATATGAGCATGTGAAAATAATATTATAATGGTACACAAACTAGATAACGTATATAAAACTTATAGTGTGTCATTGTGCAAAATGTATTTCTTCGCGGGGCCGGGGGCGCCAACTGAAGGACCACCCCGGGCGGCACACGCACTAGTTACGCCACTGGGCTTGAGTAGTTTAAAACAAGGGGAGAAATTTCGAAGTAATACCATCACTTGAGGCCCCGGAATATAGTCAAGAATCAGAGCACTGTATGTTCTCTTCAAGTTCTTGAAAACATAATTGCTGGAAAGTTATTTATAAATATAAAAATAAATGTGATTCAAAACTTATCTTCTGTCTGCCTTTGCCACTTATCAACGAGCAACTACGGATATATATAACGGCCAAATTTCAGCAACAATACTTTTTCCTGACAAAAACCTCATGGAAGAGAAGTGAAATATTGTGCATAGTAAACCTCACGCGATGAATACCGAAAGTAAAATACAAGTAACAAGTTGGTTCTCAGGTTTCCGCGGAGCTGGAATGTAGATCTTTCCATGTTTCCGGGACAGGAAAAACGCTGGAAAACGACGACATATAAGTACGGCCAACATGCTTCACTACACTTTGACCTGAAGACGCAGTAGTGCCAGCGAAACTGTTGTCCCACAAACAACTAACGCGGAAGAAATCCTGGAAACATGAAGAGTTCTACAAGTAACAAGGTCTGCGTGCAGGCGATCACGATTTTTGGTAATCCATTTGGGCTAGTTTCTTTTGCTTGGTACTTGATTTGAAAGTAGTTTGCGGCTATTTTTTCTGCTTTCTATTTTCTGGTGACATTGGAGATAATCGGAATCATATAGTCTCAAAGCCTGTTGTAACTTTTACGGACCATGTAAATGATTAAAATGAGTTTCTGGGTGTTTTCTGAGTCATGAAAGGGCTAAAACCCAAAGTCCATACTAGACGTGTAAAAAATTAAAATAATATTATTTTAATCAACTTTGCGCAAGTTTGAGTAAAAAATTAACTATTTAACCAATCAAAGGGATATAACTAAAAAATTGTGGGAGGGCAAGTCGAAGGGTTTTGATAAAATATATCCGTTTTAATGTATAATTCTACATCAAAAAGGCATAGCATGAAATTTGTAAAGTTCAGACGTAAATTTCTACGGCATATTTTAACTTTTTAGTGATTTAAATCATATTATAACAAGTAAACGTCATTTGGTAATAAATTCAGCATATTTTTCTTTGTAAATCTTCCCGATTTTAGAATACCTCTACTGTTTTTCTTAAAGTTAAATCCTCAACTTTTTAAGTTTCGCATCTCACGGTATTAAATTTGGTATCTGGTCATGCATAAATAAAAAGCGTCAAAGGGTTCAAAACCATGTTGGGAATAACCTGCGATCCCAAGAAGGCCCAGCAGGTATCTGGCCCGTAACGCATAATTTTCGGAAGCTTAAATTTTCAGGTTCGCCCCATAAACGCTTATGGTGGAAGGTAATATTTGGAAGAGGGGTGTAAGAGGTGTGGAAGAGGGGTGGAAGAGAGGCAAAGCATTTGTGTATTGCTGAGGAATCCTTAAGACACTAATGAATTTTCAGTTTAAAAAGCTCACTAGCCATTAATAAAAAGGCTATAGAGTGCTGAAATCACGTGCTTTATCATACAAGATGTATGATGGGAGTGAACGCCCAAAGCAGCTTTTTCTCAGCTTCATCCGTTAACAAGTAAATTTTGATGTCATACATAGACTTTGTGGACCCCTTTACATGAAAAATGTACAAGTAATTCTGCTCTCAACGTATTGTGTACAGTATTTAATTTTAGAATTATAGCCTCCCAACTTCAATTCAACTCAAAAATTTGATGCTGACGAGTCTAACGTCTCTTACGCCGACTACGGGGAAAATCTTCCTTCGATAGAATGAAAAAGTAATTTTTAATTTAAGACTACTCGGTAATTTCCGACTATATACTGCTTTCACTCATTTTTTTATAGAGCCGCCAATTTTTTGTAGATATACCCGTCATCGACGGAGCTTATGAATATGTTGAAAATTATTTCAAATGGCATAATACCTGCCGTACGTAGCTCGCATAATTCTCTAATAAAGCTCTAATTTTCGGATTCAACTGTTCATTGCAGTAATAACGTGAGCAATAATTTGGACATGGGATTTGTAGATATGTGAATTTCGAATTATTCGGGCATATTTTAATTACTATAGATATCGCTAAATAAATCGATTACCATTTAATGAGTTAAAAATATTCATAGATTTATAACAATACCCAACACCAAAAATGTTTCGGGTTCAAAAATGGTTATTTCCAAAGTATTTTGTCTCGCGAAACACGAAAAACACCATATAAGGTTGAGATTAGCTCTTTTTTTCAAGATACAGAACCAACTTGGGTAATTAAATCTCATTTTTTTCTGAAAAATGAACATTGTTTAATGAAATATTACCTATTGTATTATATTTATTACACAGGAGTTTTTTTCTTCATCAATTTACCTTTAAATCGATGGGTGGGCTGTTGTGTATCTTTCTCCATAGGACTGTTGTGTATCTTGAAAACAAGAGCTAATGAAAAAATTTCATTTACACATTCGATTTTTTCGACCCAAAATTAGTAAGAATTGGCTATTTAGAACCAGGAAACAGACAGAGTTTTGTTTTTGCTGGGTAGTGTAATTGCAATGAATTTAAGGCTCATGCTCTACACGGCTTTGCTCCTTTGCTTAAAAATCTTGCTATTTTTTTCCCTTATATCGGCCAAGTGTGGAATTTATATGGATACTTTACTGGATACCTTCTCAGTTTTTGCTCTACCTTTGCGCATAATTTCATCAAGTATTCTGTCAGTAGGGCCTCTTCTGTGGTCATCCTTATTTTGAAAGCATCAAGTAGTATATAATCATGGCAAAATTCTATAGTAGTTCTTTAGCGAGAGCAAAATGTAGTTCTTATTTTTTGATATTTCAAGGTGAAAATTTGCCAAACTCACTACTCCAACGACGGGAGAAATGATGTGAGCGAGAAATCCAAATTATTACGTGCGTCAGTCCGTGAGCATATTTACACTCTATAATGGATATTAAAGTCTTTTTTGTTCTATCTTATAATACCTTTTCATCGACTCATCCTGCTACACCGTACTGTCTTCAAGATTATGCTAATGAGCTCATAAATTATTTTCTGAATACAATTGTATCAAAACATATCAGCTATTAATATCATTGTTTTGTGTAACCTTAGAGCTTCAAAATTTTGTACTTCAAAATGCATTAAAATTCCATTCAGTATTTCCATCGGCCACCTCTCATATTTTGTCTTTAGCAGATTTCTAATGCAGCAGTCAATTTTTATGAATGGTCATCATAAACATGTTATGAAAATTTGAACCTCCTCACTTCATTTTCTTCAAATACTTTCATAAAATCATAATTTTTTTATCTCTCAAACATCACCCTTGCGGTATAACTTGTTAAGAAGCGTCAAAATATGGACAAGTATGGTGAAAATAACCCGACTCAACTCTCGGAGGCGTGCTCAGCATGTATTTTTCCCATATGGCTTAATTCTTCGAAGCCAAAATTTTCAGGTCCGCCACCCCATCACGCCCATGATAGACGGAACGATTTGAACGGTGGTAGGTAGAACTTAATAAAAAGACTCCGACTGAGGTGGGAGGATCGTGGGTGGTTTGAGATGAGAGGGAGTGGAAGTGGGGTCTTGGAGAGGAGAGTATTAAGGTTTCGGCCAATATTGGGAGGGAAAGTGGGCCCATGTAATGGGAAAGGGGAGAAGGGATGGAGTATGAGGACCACGGGAGAAACTCCAGGGACTCTACCCTTCCCTCTTAAGGTCTCCAAAGGTGTCTCTCCGCAGGACGCCGAGGGATAATAACTCCGGACTCCCGGGCAGGGCAAGGGAATATTGAGTGCTCGCGGAGGGTCCGTGGAAGGGGAGGGTAAAGGGTCGTTTCTAATCCTCGATCCTAAATCCCTCCCCTTGTCCCATCCTCATACCCTTTTTTTCCCTGAGTCTTCTTCTTCCTCTCTAGAGTTCATTATAGGTCCGGTCCGATACCGAATTCCCCCGATACAATTCGATAGCGATGCGAAGACAATTCTGTCCAAAAATCGTTGACAGTGACAGCGAAGGTTACTCTATTAAATAATGGTCTGAAACAGCGTAAGTAAAATTGAGAGAAAGTGTCGCTTTTTATTGCTTGATCTTTAAAATAATGCTTTTATTGCGACTTTATTGATTGATTTATTAATTAAAATGTTACCACATAATATTTGGGCCCAACTTCTTTTAATGTACAGCCGAAATCATGGAATACGCTAGTACAAAAGACAAGATCTTAGGTATATTGGAAAATTAGTCTCAACCATTCAGGCCTTTCAAAATTGTGAAAAAAATACTTTCATTTGCCAAAAAATTTAACAAATCTGATACAGATCAGAAATATATTGACAGTAAGGGAGTCTCGATGCCGCCAACTTTTTAAAATCTTGAAACTTCGAATTGGGAAAATTTATATCTGATGAATTCCTCTCCGGTAGAAAAAATAAAAGTAATAATTAAACCGAGTCGCCTATTGCCGAAAAAATTTATAACTTCCATACCAATAATTGAGGGGGCTACACTAGGGCTCTGGGTTGTGGGGCAACTACGCACTAACTCTTGGCCATAGCATAAAGAAAGATAAACACTAAGTAATATCTATCACCAAAAAATATACAGCACTTATGCAAAGTCAAATGGGAAATGTTTACCAACGGAGGGGATGACAAAGATTCGGTCAATTAAGGTAGATTATTTGGTTATAAAAAAGATGGAAAAGAAGATAAAAGGGACTAAGTCCATGAGCTCATTCAGAAACGCTTCAACCCCCTGAAAACAACCCTGTAAGGAGAATTAAATTCGCTTAATTAACAAATAAATGAAGGCACACGGAGGTAGCAAGCGCTTGGAAAGAAGAGAGAATATAATGTATGAAAGCAACCTTCAGGTTGATGACTTTCCATGACTTCCTTGAACATCGCATGGGTTGTTATCTTGAATTTTCAGCAGTATCGGCATCGACCGGTTTGTGTCGGGCCATCCCTATCTCATTCCCACCCCGACTGGCCCCTTATTACATTTTCGCCATTCTCTCCCTAACTTCTCCCGGTCTTCCTGTCCACGCCCTAAGCTCGCTCCCTCATTCACTAGTATATCCATCCATACCCCATTTAGCTCGGACGCATATTTGTAGGGAGCGTTCCTCTTGGCCGGTGAAAGTCCCAAACACTTGCTTCTTATTGCCTCTCCACCACTTAATAACCATTATTAAATTCCTATGAAGGCTGTCCAAACTCTGGAAGATCTATTACTCGTTACATCTGCAGCTCAGATAATGAAATACATTTTGCCAGCACGTAAAAGTAGTGATGATGATAGAAGATCTCGGCGAACAAAGCTTCAAAGGCACCCGCGGCCATCAGATAGAAATATTTTCATCGCATCAAATGTTATTCAGCTGTAAACCCGATTCTTAATGGTCAAACTTTCCATTTTTCGCACAGTTGAATTGATATTATTTCAATTGATTATAACGTTTACAGTGCGAGGTATATAGTAAACTACTATGCTTTGACGTTAAAATATATTATATAAATATTACTGCGGAATTTTTCAAAGAAAATTATTCGCAACATTTACAACTTGTTTAATATCAGAAGTTGAGACACTTCTGATTTCATCATATGTATTATTACCTCCATATTAGTTACCGAAAGAATAGTTGATAAAAAGTTTTTATCACATCTCAAATATATATGCAGACCTATAGCATTGTAAACAAATGGGAAGCGTCTCAAGCCTCTTGTATGGCATGTATAATACATTTTATATAAAAGCAAATAGAAAAAAGCCATCGCAAAAGCTGAATTATCATTGAGCAAGTAGTTCAAACACAAAATTTGATGCTGCCTGAAAGGGGTCAATTTTGTAGGAAATAAGTATATGCGAGCATTATATCTCGGCAAAACACATATTTTTTGTGTCGATCAGAATATTTTGGATAGGGGAAAAGTTCCACCAGTTGACAGATGGGATGGTGTCTCAAATAGTTGACGTTTTTTTCAATATTTTTACGAAAGTATCAAAACATCATCAAGTCTTTCAATAATATTAATTATATTTTACTCGCGGATACACCCAGTAGATGTTTTCTTGTAGATCTTCCTATTCAAAATCACCCAGATCAGCACCGGTGCTTTCATAAGAGATGACCTTCAAACTAATTCAATTAACTGGGCAAAGAGCGCCCTCCAGTAAGGTCCCGACAAGGTCCCTCGTCAGGGATGAGGATGCCTGACCAAATATTGACCTTGTCCACTCAAAACGTTGTTTGTATACCATCAATAGTAATCAGAATTTTAAGACTATGTAATGTTTTCGGAACAAGCTTCCTACACATATCACGCAGGAATCATGCCTACAGGTTCGTCGAGGATAAGCATAACTTTCCCCCCCAATTGCTATTGAATCCTTTCTTGAGAACCCTAAATAGACACAGAGATATAGTATCAGCATTTCATTGGTGTGATTAAAACATTCTCTTCAGTTTTCCCTGTAACTGAAATGCCCAGCTGAAAATAATACATAAATACAACACACAAACTTGATAGAAAATCATGTAGGCATATGTTTATTTTGGCTTGGTCTCGTTATATTTCTGCCTGGTGGTGGATAGAAGAAAATTATATTCATTATATATCAAGAGTTATTTCTTAATTTGGTACTGTAGAGCAAGTCATAAAGGATAGCTATTCCAAAAATCATGGCCATGATAGTAAAGGTTAAGTATTTTTTGGTGAAATAGTTCATTATAAACTTTAATGATGAACAAGATAATCTGCTGAAACACGCTAGATATGAATGAGTGTTTTGGACACATGTCAGTAGCAAAAAAACATGCTATACAACTATATATTGATGGCCGATTAGATAACCCATAATCAAAGGCTTTTCAATCACTCACAAAATGGTTTTTGTTTCTAGATTTGTGTGATAATTAATTACAAACGTCTCCCGCAAAAACTCTGCTTAAGTTATTTTTTCTTAGAAAAATTGTATACAAAGATTTATCATGTCTGGCCAATGTTTATAATACTGATGACTTCGTAAAACACAAAAAACACAGAACTGAATACTTATCTTTAAATACATTTATCGATTCCTCACTGTCTTAAAAGCTCAAAATCATGGAAAGGCCATATGAATTTGCCATTTGGAACTATCAAACTAATTTCGTATGTATTGTATTTCATACCGTTTAATTCACCACAATTAAATATGACACAAATTTTATCGCAAATGAAATGCAATATACTTGCGGAAGGATTCATTTTCAATAAATGTGAATTAGATATCCAAGCCTTTTAAAAGATTATTTTGAAAAAATCTTGCAGCCTGTCTCAACTCCTGAGGCCCGTTTTGAGAGGAGATTTTAAAAGCTCCTTCCCTAATTAGCACCTTTGTCTTATAATTCTCTTGATGTTTGCATGTGAATCGGCCATCGGAACATCGGTCTATTCATTCATTCATCGTTCAATTCTAAGATTCGTTGACTGCAGCCCTCCACCCTTCCCTATCTAATGCCGGTTCCCTTACCTCCTGGTATCTCTTCTTATGTATTTTCCTCTTTATTTGATCCATGAACAATTTCCTGGGTCTTCCTCCGGGAACTTCTCCCTCTATTTTGCCTTCAATTATGTTCTTCACAAAACGGCCAATATGGGGTCTTTACTTCATCGGGAGAATGCGAGAGGGGCCGATGGCACCTTTGTCATGAACATGCCTCCAAATTTCACATCATTACTTTAATATCATGAGATATGAGCGGATATGGAAGTTAATTAGAATATATTGTTCGAACAGTTGTAGAGATAATGTATGTGTACAGTAAATGAAATAAGAAAAGAGCATGTCGTGCAGAAGGTTGGGAAAAAAAAGTTAAAAAAATTAAATTTGCGAGTGTGGCTTGCCATGAATGATGTGTTTAAATTGATTATCTGCCAGTGTTTAAATAAGGTTTGTGGTTAAATATTCCCTTTCACTGAGTTTGGCTTCAAATCTGTATAATTTAAAGTGAATTTATATTGACATAAGCGAATACCTCCGGAATGCTCAAACATATTGGCTTCACATTCGGAGATAAAGTAGGCAATCATTACTAAGCCATTTTAATCATGCCGTGCAGTCACATCGCTTTTTCATATGCATAATTATCCATGGATATTATGAGCTGAATTATTAATTAGTTTTTCTGAATATCAATGATCGCGCAAATTAAAATCAATTAATCTGTTATCTATGGGACTCTTACCAAACGCTAATCGGTAACAAAAAGTCATTAACAAATTGGTCCAGATAGCGCGCAACAAACAGTGAAGTGCGTTAAGTCAATGCGGTTTCCAAATCGGCGTTAATTTTTCAAACGTCAAAGCTTCACCTCTAGAAATCAATCAACCGTTTGTGACGCAATGATTAGGGCCTTTGAGGAATTTTACGCACCGCACGGTGGGCTGAAAATTGGAAAGCAAATCGGCTAAAAGGCAGAAAGCTACGTATTTTTTAGTGTAGAATTTGAATTTCCACTTGGTTATCCTCCATTAAGCGGTGCTTATGTCATTGCATGTCATTCACATCGCATGCTATCTAATATATCAATTTACACAGGTTTGAAATAAGCCCAATTTTGTGAAAGAAAACACCCCAAAAGAAAATTAATTTTGACAAATTCTGTTGGTTCTCGTACTAAAAACTTTTTTTAAGTTAATCCAATGCAGGACGCAGATGAGGAAAGATAGAAAAAAAAATATCGTTTTATGAAAGTTGTCTTTAGCGTTTGACTCGACTCTTGACAGCGATTGCAAATCAATTTTGATACCTGTTAAATGTTTTACTTGACTGGTGACATCATGGATTTTTGAAATTCGACTAAAGTAACAAGATTTGGCAATCGCTTTAGAAAGTTAATTTGAAAGGTTATTACGTTCACCAGGTTCAAATTTAAGGAAATCCTTTCAAAATCACCAACTCAGCCAGTCTGAATCTAGATGTCGGAGAAAAGTAGTGATGCTGTTTGTACTTTTCCGCCATATAATGCTGAATTTTGTGGCACTGTCATGAAAAAAAACCATCACTGCTTTGAAAGGAAAGAATTTAATACTTGTGTACTGTTGATATAAAATCATATAAAGTCATTTTTCCCCTTGCAGTCAGGTTGTTAGCTACAATTTTTAAATCAGTGTTGAGAACTTTTACCAAACAGAAATATAATAATCGTACCTAGGTTCTTTCTGTTGGGGCTGATGTTGGGGTCAATATTAAATATAGCTTAACTCCAGATAGTCATGGAATCATAATTATTTCATTAAAGTTTCAACAGCTTCAGCCTCGGGGTGGCTAGAACCTCGCTAAAAGAACATTTTGCAGAATTTGTGATTATTTTTAACCACTTGGAAGGGTTACTATTTGCTGCGTGTTCCCAATTATCTACGTGATCTATAACGTATATCATTAATGTCAGGTTTGCCTTCTTGCTTCATCAATAACACCTATTCATTACGTTTTATTTTCTCTGAACATCCAAAAGCGCAGAAGTCATGTTCAATAAGCTTTGGAGATATCACGTTTCTCCATCCACCAGGATTACAGCACTCAATAACCTATTCATTACAACGTCATTAAGTCTAATGGCCTCATTGCATAAACAAAGTGGGTATATTTCTAGTAGGAACGAACTTAATGGGGTATTCTGTCAAATCTGTTTCATTTACAATTTTAAGATATCTTCTAAATAATCAATGTTGTGCATTTGTTTATTTCGGAAAATTGTACATATCCTAAGGTAGTAATGATTTAATAGTAAAGTTTGAATTGTGTTTTGTGAATTTTATGTGTTTCAAATACATTTTAGGTTTTTTGTCAATGTTTTAAATGTTTTCTGACATGTTGTTTTGATAAAAAAAATTTTTTTCATTCGTAATTTTGTTTAAACTTGTATAAATTTTTTTGATAAAAAACTTTTGTACTTAAGCTATTGGAATTTATGATTTAATTGCGTCTTTTTGTATATATACGTGATTTTATTACTTTTAGGTTTATAACAATTTTTTAAATGTTTTTAACTGATCAATGTTGTGAATTTATTTATGAATTAATATAAGCACCTGCCGACAAGCCATAGGCTTAGCAGGACTATACCTGTAATTATATTGAGAATATTGAGAATAAATGTAAATTTTAAAAAAATTATATTATGTGATTTATGTTTTTGTGACGAATTTTTTTGTGTATTTATTTTTGCAAGAACAGGATAATTCTAGGACAATATTGTCTGCACAAATTTATCATATACCTGCATTTAAGGCCGTAAATCTTGTAATCACAAATTTTTGGCATTTATTCTAGTGTTTATTTAGTTGTCCTAGAGCTAATTTTTGATGATGTACTATGTGAATAAGTTTTTTACTCGTCCTTGAATTTGGATCATAGTTCTAAGCCTACCGGTACGTGTTCTCAAATTAAACGACTGCATGATCATTTCATCATACTTGCACCCCGTATGCGGTCATCTAAAAGACCGAAATAGTGGCATTGGATTCCATTTCTCTTTGCGGTCTATTGACTCTTAGGATTTGTCCTCTTGAATAATACATTCATCATTCAATTACGCTCCTTTCTAGTTTAAATATTCACCGTGCTTAGCCAGCTCTGCCCCAAAGCTCCAATTATGTTAACTTTCGCATTGGAGTCTCTAAGTTAAACTTCCCGAGTCCAGCACTTTGGTGGAAGGTTCGTTGTAATCGAAAAATTCTTTATATAGATCAAAAACCTTTTTTTGGACTTTGATGATACTTTCTGAGGCACCGTTTAATGTCTCTCTTCAAGTATTTCCTCTGCTCCCGGAAGCCTCAGGCTCATAAGTCACAACTGATTAAACCCATAATGGTCAAGTTAATTTCTCGGACGGTATAGGTTATTTTGGTCAAATTAATTGATGGGTTATTGATGAAATCAATGGAGCGCCTCAAATAAGTAATGCAAATTTTATTTTATTCGTTGAATAATGTTTACCGGTGAATCCCTATAGACTTTACCAACTATATGACGATTTTTTGGCATTTAGATTTCATCTCTTCTTGTTTTTTAAAATCATGACCTTTTGTTTTTAAATGCAGTGTTTCTGTATTTTCTGGGAATTCCCTGTGGAACGTTAATTTTTACTTGTCATACAAATTGGAAATACTCTGTAAACATGACGCAATGCTTTTTTTATAAGCGTGTAACTTTTTATTCAGCTGTTAAATTTTTTTGCTTTTTGATCACTTTATTTGACTCTAATTTCCTATGGGAAAGTCTTTTATTTTTAATTCATCTCATTTTTATGAAGAATGTTTGATTTTTTTTGTTTATTTTCGCAATAGATTACGTTTTAACATTTTTAATGTAATCAGAATAATGTAAGGACCTCTAAAAATCAATTCTGATTGACAAAATTTCCAAATTAATAATGTTCCTTTCCAACTCAGTTACTTGAGCGCTCAGTACTTTCATAAACAAGATAAAAATTTGTGACCTTAACAATTCATTTAACTCAAGCGACTGGTTTCGGCTGTGACGCCATCATCAGGTCAAACTTTTATCTTGTTTATTTTGACGTCCTTCCACCAAGTGAAAGCTTCTAGTTTCCATATTATTTCGTTCAGTACATTAATGAACACATCGAGAAACTGTCAACATTGGAGGTAGCCTAGCTATTGTAATTATTTTGGATGGGATGGTAACCTTACAATACATTTCCCTCTTTATCCCAGCATATTTTTCGCAGCTGTTCATCACATACAAAATATTTTTCCTTACTTATCGCTTCCCCGCCGGCACTGATGAACACTATGGTGGAAGCCTGTTTAAATTAAACCACTTCTTGTCATAAATATGAACATTCTTATCTATTATTTTTTACCATAAACTCTTAATCATGGCATATAATTATCTTCATTTTCAAAGTCCACAAAACAGTAAACAACCGTAACTTAGGTAACATATTAATGGACATTACATCATTATCATTGGTCGTTCAATCCTAAGATTGGTTGACAGTAGCCCTCCTCCCTACCCTGTCCAATGCTAGTTCCTTTACCCCCTGGTATCCCCTCATAACATAGCATTTGTTGAACGTTTGGGTTTTCAATACTCAACTGGTTCAACATCTCAAAACAGTAAACAATCGTATCTTAGGTAACATATTCATTACCCTGATGACGATGGAAGTATCAACCATCGAAACGTTGGCAGCAGCCAAAAATTTAACCCGGTGGGAATCCCGAGAGAATTTCACACATAATATTCGCCGGGAAACTACAAAATCATTTATATTCATGAACATTACATCATTCTCATTGGTCGTTCAATCCTAATATTGGTTGACTGCAGCCCTCCTCCCTACCCCGTCTAATGCTAGTTCCTTTACCTCCATGTATCCCTTCATAACATAGCATTTGTTGAATGTTTCGGTTTCCAATACTCAGCTGGCTCAACCTCTTCCCCTTATACCGAGGCCTTCAGCAAGCCTTTTCCCATTTCTGCAAATCACATTTCATCCTTTCGATATTGAATAATATTTCCTGATTGTGAAAATGAGTAAAAAGTAATTACATTTCCCTTTCCCATGGCTGTTTTGCTTACATTCCATGCCTCCCGCCCCTATAATGGTTCTGAGGGTAGTATTTAGATGTATTTTTTTTAACCTGTGACTGCTTGGGGTGTGTGATAATCTTGTGTCCCACTCTCATTCCGTATGTTCCTCCTGTCATGTCAATAGGTGTCAATCCTTGCGTGGGTGTGAGCTGTGGCCCTGGTCAGTCGTGCATCATTGACCGTTTCGGCATCGCCCGCTGCGAATGCCCGCCCGAGTGCGAACCCGTGCTGCGGCCCGTCTGCGGCTCCGACGGCGCCACCTACGACTCGCCGTGCGCCTTGGCGCGGGCCGCGTGCCTCCTCGCCGCCGCCGCCGCATCCGCCGCTTCGCAGGACTCGGCCGAGCCGCCCAACACGGCACTCCTGCCCACGCTGGCGCACACCGGACCATGCGGTAAGTCCCCTCGCCATTCACGCTCGCCCACTCAACTGCGGTCGACCCAATCCATTATTAGCTAGCGTGACCACATCGTGGAGGCTGTTAGCTAGACTCAAAATTCAAAGAACTGCGGAACATTCCGCGAATTAACTTAAAACGGAGTCACTCAACTGTGGGAAATTCATGGGGGAAATATAACTCACTTGTAACGGGATTCGAACCTTAACCTCCTCGGTCCTGGCGTATTGTATACAATACACAGGATTGTGAAATTTTGGCCGCTCAGCAATGCAAAATATTGGCAACGCCACTAGTTCAGCGCTTGCTGATAAGTGGCAGCATCATTAAAAACCTTGATTTACAGAGATATTAACTCTGAAAACATGGCTTACAACGCAAAACGTAAGCATGAAGAATTTTCCAAAAATAATGCTGGGTATATCTCGGAACTGAGGAGGTTAAGGTAGTTTGAGCGAAATATCATATTACTTAGTAATCAATGAATTTGGTCTCATTTTGAAGAAAAATATCTCACCCTTCTAATGACACCAAAATTCAACCCCTTACCACATTATTTTCGGAGATATTTGCCAAAAAATACCAGCCATTTTACATGTGAAATGGTACGTGTATGCAATCCAGAGAGACATAATTTACAAAATGAGGTCTTTCTAACACTTAGATGTCGTAAAAACGTAACAGCGTGTGGTTTGTATGTTTTCTCAGCTATTTTTTTTTAATTAATCATATTGTCACCACAGTAGGTTCTTGGGTATCACAAAAAACCTTCCGTTTTGAAGGAGTTTCAGACTCACCGCGCGAAAAAGATGAGTCAAGTTAAAGACTTATTTAGATATTTTCATTTAATTACTTCTGCCATATAAAACTATATTATTGCTCTATTAATAATGCAATATTAATTGATAGGTCCTACAGCTGGTGAAATTAAAACGTATAATTCGAATATGGTCTCTATTATGACTAGGGAAATATCTCGTTCGGACTACCTTAAAGCCCTCTTGAGGTTCATAATGGAGGCCGATACCTGGGTATTCTGATTGATTAGAGCACTCGGGACAAAATTTTGGGGTCTCGGTACGAATTCCAGTCCATAAAAATGATTTTTTGATAAATCATTCCAGTCCATTCAGTCCAGGCCAATGATTTTTCAAATAATGGTTTTTGATCTCAAAAGTCCAGGCAAATGAGTTTTTGAAAAATCATTGTCACTCAATTGCGAGATCCAACTTAAAACGTTTTTTTTTAGTAATCATCATACATAAATGTTGAATTTTATTCTCTAATTTCATTTACAACACAGATAAATTAATTAAAAAACTGAAAGTTTCCATCGTTTACAAATCATTTCACCCAAATTTGGCTCACTGGGGCCTGGTAATATTTATAAACGTATCTTTCAAGTGCAGGAAGACATTTTTTATGTACTAATAGTAGAGAAAAATATAAACGTTTAGATTGATCGTTTAAGTCAGTGGAGTGGAATTTTAATAATCAAATTTAGCCTAATTTGAAGAGGTAATGAAATTCAGCATTGCGGTCTTAGGTGAAGGGTGCCCAATATCTTAGTCTATAAGGGATACGAAAATAAAGTAATCAACTATTCCAGAGAAAAAGCTTCACATTCTTCTAAGTTCGAAGTATTTTGTAGTATCCCTGTAATGTTGAACTTTTATTCACTCAATTAATTCGTTATTTTCCAATTCTACAATCTTATTAACACAACCTCTTTCGGAGCAATCGCCTTTACGCATATGACCTTCTCTCTCCTATTCTCGTCAAACAAACTTGGGAATGGTGGTTTTTACGGGAAAAGATCGTCAATTGAGGTCATTTTCGTATTGAAGGAATGGTGGTTGGATCGGTATGCTATGGATAATTAGATAGCTCTTTCGGTATTTGTGGCTCACTGTGTACATATTCTAATAAAATTAAAGTTTTACCATATTTTTTAGACAAGCCGATAAAAATTCTTGGACCATATTTCACCAAAGTGCATCTTTTCATCCGTTGGAACGTCAACTGCTGGCAATGGATATGACAAAAGAACTATAGTTGCTGTTTTTCCTCATTTTGGCGTGTTATGGATTGATATTTTGGCACGGTATTCGAGATTTCTAAGAAGTTTTATGGAAATAATAATATAATTTTTCTCGGTTATTGGACTTGGCGTGATTGATATTTGTTGACAAAATTATAACAGTAAGAAATATATTAATTCACGCCGAGAAGAAAATATGTACACATAATCGCATTATTGCGAAATGTATATTATGTTCCTTAAGGATTAGTGCTATTAAAATAGCTTTGAGTTACCAAAATATCGATATGATACAATTTTTTCTCTTCTACTTAACTAATGATAATACATTTGTAGAGATCATTTAATGAACAAAAATTTCTTCTATCATCTTAATAAATTGAACAAGCGCTGTAGTAAAACCCGGCATCGACTTTGGCCTGCTGGATTATTTTGCCGATAACATTCTCCGTCAGACACCCAAATACGGAATTCCAATAAAAAAGTCTTGGTCAAGGCCGGGATATGAACTCGGTCCCTGGAGAATGAAAGCCAGCATTCTACGCAATACGCCATACCAATCCCTCATTTTATTTTCTCGCTTTAATTATTGGAACGGAGGACCTGTCAACTGGCATGAACAATACCTGAACCCTATCAACGTCGCATGTTGGTGGCAAATTATTTATAGTGGTCGGTAAATAGCGTTCGTATCAATTTTTTATATGGACCGGAATGAAAAATAAAGTTTGATAACGCAGCGTTCAGTCAATTTCAGAGAAAGGGAAGCTCGTAAATATAGACGGTACATTGTTAAGCATGTGCGTGTGAAATGAATAGTGCGATATCGAATGGTCTTCGTGCAATGGCCCATTGTTCACGCAAGAAATGCATTTATTTGTGGAAAATCGAAACAGAATGGTGGCAATGCAATAAATATCTGATAGCCTTGGGTGGATGGAGAACACTGCAATTATTTCATGACGCCCGCGAGCATCATTTGTTTTTTTTAAGTTCCGCGGATGAAACAATATTTACGGTGGCGCATCGACCCCGCAAACAATGGTCTACATGGTCGTCTTACGCGTCATGTTCGTGTGTTCTCGTTTTTTATTTTAATTTTGACGAAAGGGTTGGGCGTGCATGTAAAGCCACGGGGCGTCCAGGCGAGAAAAATTTGACCTCTTGCGAACAATATATAAGCCCTGAATGAGCACAGGCGGAATTGCGCAATGGAGCCACAGCCATGCAAAAACCCGAAATTCCCAAAGGGAATAGTTTGTCATGTGCTATGTTCGTTTGTTTTTTGTTTTCCTAAGCAGAGAAGCGCTGTTACACGCCAATGTTTAGCTCGTACCCTCAAAATCGGTTCTCACATTTTATTTTCGCGATCTTTCCTCTCGAAGCGATATTTTCTCTCTACGTAAATCATGCTATGCAGATTTTTTTTGGCTTCCATTTATATGTGGGACAACACCATTGCAGATGTGTGACGAGGCATTGTTTTCAATCCCGCAGGATCTTCACAACTTCACGGAACATAATTTCAGCAGAATTTAAAAATGTGAGCCGCATTAGAGGAGTGTTTTTTTATGTGCAAGAAGAATGATTCGTAATAACGATGTTCAAAAAGTTGTTATTTTTGTTCCAGCTGTTGTAATGCATATTTCAAAAAACATAAATACATATTATTTACGTTATCAGCTTTATAAAAACTACCACATTCAACAGTTAAAATTCTATGACCTTGCATATTCAAACGGCGAATCCAGCTGCTTCTATTTTTTATTTCATTAGATAAGTTATTAATTTTTAATACAAACTTTCAATCGAAAAATCGCATATAGGTTTATATAAATGAAGAATTTTGCTAGAGTTGAAATCACCGATGTTCATTCCCATGAAGTATCATGTAATTTAAGTTGTCTTCTTCTTAATTTTCTTAATCGAGTGAAAATGATGTGAGTGACTTTTGTGCTCTGGGAAAAATTCTTTACATTATGTTAAAATTAATTGAATAATACAATAGTAGCAGAGTAGGTAGCTAAGTAAAAGCTCACTTTGCTGATGGAAGGAATAAAATTATATTTACCGAACCAATAACTTCTCCTTGTGTGCTGAGTTTTCATTCATAAACTTGTATACTAATTATTTCCTAGTCTTCAATTCTCTTATCCCATAATTATCAATGCTTAGAAATAAATAGATTTATGAACTACGTATTATGTACAGTTTCCTTTAATTTTTATTAAAATGAAATTCAAATATGCTTCGAGTAACAGTTCCGGTACGAGATCTGTAATAGCTCCTTGATATGAATGTTGACTATTTCCGACGATTCATACTACAAATTATCCATATTTAAAGTGCTGATCATATCGGAGTCATATCGCCAGCAATGATGTCAAAAGCCTATTTTTTAATGCTGACCTCCTAGTGTTGGGAAGTGGGTTATTCAGAATCAACCTACATTTTAAGTTCTTTTGATATGCTTAATGATCCTAAGTTGGAGTTGAATGCGTTTTCATTTTATGCAATTACATTAGTCACAGAACTGGCTATTATTTGCCCTATATAGTACTGCCTAGCATTACGCATCTTCGCCGTGTTAATGTCCATATTTTAAATATTTCAAATGGGATCCAACCACCTGTATCGTTTTAAGTTCGACTCTGTGACTTTTGTTGAAACTCATTATTAATGAAACTAATTGATTTAAATGTAAATCCCTTTGATAAGAAGGTTTGGAAGTTTAGGGCAGATCTTGAAATATGAAGTTGGACCTCGTCTTAGTGCACTGAATAGGGAACAAAGAACGGATCGCCTGAGCAGTGAGAACAATGAACCAGGGTTGTATTGTGTTTCAATCCTTAGAGGCCGCCAGTTGAATGCAAGGAAAGGCAAATCCTCAAATCACCTCCGTCCACATTACACTCCACGTTAAATTCTACTATCGTCCACTCACCTTGAAATGTTTTTTTTCTAATCCTTCAACCGGTCTTCCCTTTGTACCCAATCGGTCTAAGGAAGACACAATTAATAATCTACCTATTTATATTCTTCAGATCCATTATGGTAAAGTAGCTGCAATGGCGCTGAAATTTCAAAATTAAATCTACACCAGCTGAATTCTATTTATTCCTCGCCAGTTGTATACAATAACTAATCTTCTAATACATAAAAAAGAAAATGTGAATGTGCGATCACTTATAACTACGAAACCTCTGCACGGAATGACGTAAAACTTTGTAACATGATTTCTTATGTAACTCGAAAGGTTTATGGCTAATTTTCTCCGGAGCCAAAATGCTAGAGGAGGCAACGAGAGAGTGAGTTATAGGAACCAAACTAAATCTAGCTAATATGTAAAAATCTAATACTAAAAATAGATAAAAATGTAATGGTGTCTGTTGGTCTGTCTGTTGCTCCATCACGCAAAAACTGCTGGACCGATTGAGATAAAATTTGGCATGTGGATAGATAATGTATTTCGTCATAAAATAGGCTATTTTAAAAACCCTTTAGGGCCCTCAAGTCCCCCCCCTGTAGGGCCCTGGTGGCCCATTCTAAGCATTGGGCTCGGTGCAGTAGTTTCATTTTTTTTATTTTTAACAGTATTTTTACTCAAGATTGAGGGCTGGGGTTTTTTTATCGGATGGCTAAATATAGGAAGTTTCTAATTCTTTCAATTAATTTTCTTTCTTCCTTCGTATTTGTCTGAAAATCATGTTGTAGCTAAAAAGAATCTCACATTTTTCTTTGAAATTAATAGTAGCATATTTCCTTTACAACCAGAGATTTAATTTTCAAAGGATATTTTCGCCTCTAGCATTTAAATATAACGTTAACCTGCAGGCCCATGATAACACATAGAAATAAAATCTGTATGTGAAGGACAAGAAATCCCAAGGATCCCATGAAAGATTACTTTCTACTCTATCTACTATTAAGAAATCCCAAGGACCCCATGATAGATTACTTCGGGGGGTAATCGAGAAATTTTACGTATACTCTCAACAAATATACTCTTAAATGTCTATTATCAAATTATCTCTCATAGAGGCACTGCATGCATGTGAGAGAACACTTACGTAGTAAATGATACACATAAATACCCTGGTGTCAGCGTCTCTAATGACTAATCTACAACGAACACAAAGTACAAGACAAGTTATGAGCTCCTAAAATGACCACGCTGATTGTATTCTTCAAGCTGAGTCAGTCAGGTCTCCTTATATAGTAAGTTCAATGTTTTTTACACCCGTTGAGTTTCAACGATTACCTTCCAATAGTATAATATATAATAATAATTGATTTCAATGCGTGATTACATTTTATGCATCATTTTAATTTTAAATCAAATATTATGATTACTGTATGGTATGAGATCAGGAATTTTATATTTTCATTTTACAGATTATTGTTCCATTTTGCCTATTTTTTGATTATGTGTCACGATATTAATTGGGCCGGTAGAGTTTTCTCGGCTTATTTTAAAGTATCTTCTTTACAAATATGCAATACAATGAGGCCTATACAAAGCATTCTTAGTTTATAGTTTTATTACAGCCCAGTAAATCTCCTGTGGAGCCCAGTATAAACTTTGTGGAGTAAATAACTGGGCATAATTTCTGGGAAGGTACCCGGTGGTTTGACCGAGTTGCGAGAGGTGTTGAATGCAAGCGTAAATAATTTGGCCACTCAACTCACTCCGACCAGTTTCCATCTAGCAAGCTGAAACACCCCCACTTCTTGCTTCACAAATGACGTGCAATTAAAACGACTCTGAATATTGCAGCAGTTAATCATACGTTTCGTAGCGCTAAAAAAGAAAACCACTAACCAAGCGATTAGGTACTCTTGTTGGCCGCAGGCACTTGATGCGCAGCAGGTCAAATTAAACACGGCTCAGTTGAACTTGACTGCACAAGTCAATTTACTTTTTCCCGGTCTTAAACTAGTTCAAATCAGACTACATTTCAGTGTCCAATCTTCGTCCAGATGACGGTTTTATGATCATTTATAGAAAACCTTTTTCTCGAGAGTCGACCAAAGAACCCCAACGCTTAAGTTCTTATTTCATGATGCTACACTTAGCATACAATTATTGTCGTTTTTAGTTATAATATAAATGTCCATCGTTTTCCATCTCGCCATGACTAAAATATTAAATATAATAAAGGAATAGGAATTACTATCAGAACGCAGGTTAAAATTTAGGTTAAACCTTTTAAGTAAATTCGAAACAGAGTTGTTCACAGATGACGTTAGATATATGTTGAAATCCCCTGCGTATTATGCTAGGTTTGATCATATTAACAAGATTAGAGAGATAGATTGTCGTACCGATAGATTTAAAATGTCATTTTTCCCTCGTACTATAAGAGAGAACAATAGGCAGCGTAGTAAAGGGATAGGTAGGTGAAATATAGTTAGAGTAGTTTGTAGTGCATGATGCATGTAATAACAACCAATAATCCCTTCCATATTATGTAGATACTAACCATCTAGCTCCATGTGACCCTATTATCTAGCATATCTCCCTTAAATATCCTACTTGCATGTCAATAGTGCATGTTTGGTGATCTTCACCCCCTGCCACACACCCTCGTTGTGGCTCACAGGGTATCACGTAGATGCAGATGAATGACTTCCGTCAAGATAATCGATTTTTGAGCAGTCATGTGTTGAGAATAAGATTACATTATCAAAGGGCAAATGTTGCACGGTAAATTTTAAAGTAATGATTAAAAATAAAATTAGCCATTTCTCTGCATACTTTAAGAATAATTGATAAAGTTCAGGACGTGTAAAAAATTTAGTTCCGTTGGCTAGTTATAGTTCTGTATACTAGGTGTGTTCAGTTATAAATTTATTGTTATAATTATTAATCTATTATCAAAAAGTAAATTTTCTTAGAAATACTAAACTAGATTGCTAAAATGTGTATTAAGGATGAGCAACAAAAGTACGCGTAGTAGGAAATTCAACCATATGCAACTGAAGTCACATTCTCCATATAGTCGGTTTGCAATGATTAATATTGAACTCGTTTGAGCTAAAATTAACCTGGATAGAGTTAGAGGATTTGTGAGTTTAAATTCACCACTGGGAAGTTAATCCACATCAGAGAAATAGCCGTTCTCGTCTGTACAGGAATAACTACAGATATTTAATGCAAGTGAGCCATACCAAATTTATGGTCAGACGTGGAGTAAATTGATCACTTTCCTATGTGTAGTTAATTGATTGCTGTCATCAATATCTAGGCTAAATAATTATTCATATCCACACCTTAATCACCGTAACCAAATTTGTGGGAGTTGGACACTCACAGTATATACCTCACTAAGGGGAAATATTTAATTAAGGCGTTGTGTGCTAGGTGGCTGTCATTGAATATATTACACACATCAATATCCCCTTACACTGTTATCTTTATTAATTAAGTTCAGAAAATCTAAATAATACCGTATAAAGTCGAGTAGCCGTAGCCTTTTAAACGTCACACTTGGCGTAATAATGATGCACGTTCACAATTAGGAATTATACATCCTCATGACGTCTGTCTTTAATTGCTCTTAAAGCTATTTCAGACGTGAAAAGAAGAACGAGTACCACTCGAATTTCAACTGTTTCTGGCCAAATTCACCCACTTTAAAGTAACTTATGCTGTTTCTGTGCGCTCTTCACGTTGTGGTAAATGCATCATCATAAAAGAAAGACTTGCTTTCAAGTCAAAAGTGCCTCGCGGTAATGACAGCTTCCAGCTTGCAAAGTAGGAAGTTCTTTTGCGGCTTCGCGTACAGGATGTTCTTTTGAGGCTCTAGTGGCCAACGCGAAATTTTATCTCAGGTAAACCCTCTTGCACAGCTCTCCACAGGAATTTCTGCGTTAAAGGAGAGTAAATTAAGAGGGAACATGCAAGACTAAGAAGGTTTAATTCATTGACCTGTGCCAGAGTAATCCGTGGTAGTTAATCCCACAACTTAACTAATTGACTTTTCTCATGGCTTCCTGGTGTTACTTCCTTGGTGAGTATTTTATTTAATTACAAGTTTTACACCGTTTTAAATTTTATTTGATCACCGGAATCTAAAAATAACTCGAGAGTAAAATAGCTTTTAAGCTTGGGAATAAGTAATGTTTCACTTCTTTGCTTTCAGAGGATGGAAAA
Source organism: Ceriagrion tenellum (assembly GCA_963169105.1). Lineage (NCBI taxonomy): Eukaryota > Metazoa > Arthropoda > Insecta > Odonata > Coenagrionidae > Ceriagrion > Ceriagrion tenellum. Next base: position 125,907,246 of record OY720639.1, read on the forward strand.
GTTTTTCATCCTTGAGGCTATCAGGAAGGAAATTCCACTGCACCGAAGATAAGTTAGAATTCCTACCAGCGAAACGTTGGCGGTCATTAATAATTAGACCGGTAAAAAATCTTGTGCAGCACAGTGATCATGAGACCAAGTCCAGGAAATGAATCTATTTCCTTGAATTTAGGTAATTCAGTTTACGTAGGCGGAGAGAAGAGAATTTTTTTCTGAATGTGCTTTTTATATCCTCGCCAACACTCTGAATACATCCTTCTGGTTAAAAAAAACGGAATTTCCTCTTTCTACGCTCCATTGCCATCCCACCTTAATCACCCTCTTCCGAATTCATCTTGCTTTTCTTCAACCCCCGCAAACCCTTTACATGAACCGACCGCGCGTTCTCCATAGACTGTGTGCCCGTGATTAATGCTCGTTCTCCGAGGATAAGTCCCGTTTCACTGGAGCAACGCTCCCTCGTGCTTTGAGTTTGATAACGATAATACGTCATTGTCATCAGCTGTACATACCTTCTCCTTTATTTTGTACGCTCTGAGTAAGAAGGGTTGGAAGTGACTTGTGTTGTGAAAATGCATAGATATTCAGCGATGTATATACTGGTACACGAAAAAAATATCAAATTTGTATAAAATCAGTTTTTAAAATAACCTTTCTCATTTTCTATGATGGTATGGTTATAGTGCTAATAATCCTGAAAAGCTTAAACGTTTTATATCGTCCTATACCATATAAGTGACTTGAGGGGAAAATATAAAACCACTAATGCTAATAAACTAAGTGCTATACTGGTGTCCTGGTCCTAAAATTTAAATATTTAACTGTAATATAACAGTTTTTGTTTATAGGGCCGCATAAAATATTTAAAAATATTTGATGTGCAACCGAAAAATATGAGGTGGATTGAGGGAAGCTTAATGTGATAAATTTAGAAGTCAAAAGGTGTTTTGTCCTAAAAAGGTATTGAATCGTTTTCTGATTTTTTGCTTACATTTTTATATTGTTGTAATGCTGAAACGAATGCTAAGTTAAGGCTATGGACTATGATCACCTTGATATTTCAGAAATTCTGTTAAGAACTAATTGGCTTCGGTGTAAAGAATAGGTTGGTGATAATCTTTTCTAACATATCGTAATCAAGCAGCCTGTCTTTAACTCACTTATCGTAGGGGAAAAATATTTTATGTAATTAATGGCAATTGTTGTTTTACAAGTTTCCACGAAAAGAGTATCTCTCTAACATTCAAATTCTCCACCTCCTCTGATAATTCTCCTTACACTGCAGCAAATGCTCTTCGACATTGAGTTTGTTATAACTAAAATCTGTAAGTTCCATCAGTCAATCCTCCTCTCATCTTCTTTTTGCACGCTTTACATGCGAAGCGCCTGGCAACTACGGGTTTTTGTAGAAACGAGTCGATTTTCGACCGACCGTTGGTGAAATTCCTCTCGGCCGCCAGAATTCTGTGAGCAATTTGAACTCGTATAAAGTTTTATAAGCCTCACAAAGGGCACTATAAAGTTCTCCGAGATTTTATGAGCCCTTATCCCACACGGCGTAGGCAAGAATACCTAACTTTTTTGTGACTTATGAATACAAAAAACGTCCCAAATCCTAATATACATGAAAAATTTACGCCAAGCACTTGATGAATTACCGTTAATAAGGTTGTGATGGGCGAAAAACATGCGGTGAGCTGGCAGATGATCTTGGAGTTTATCTCCCTCCGTATTTTTCTCCCTGAAATAATCTCATAAATTACTCTAAATTAATCTTTTCTGAAGTGGCTCTATGTCCTCATGCCTTATGAAAAGATTTTCAGTTTCAAGATGAATGAATCAAAATACTTCTGTAGGACAGGTTCAACCGTGTAGGCATTAATTAATATAGGATATTACTTAGCCAGTGAAATCCAGCAAATATTCTGCATAGAATATCACGAAAGCCATAGGCATAGACAGCATGATACTCAAAGAAACTAGCTATTAGCGTCCTTTATCAAGTACCTCTTTGTACCTAAATTAAATAAAAACTCTCAATAATACCTATGCTTTCACTACGATTATGTGTATTTTTAAATGCTGTTATAAAAGTAATTTTATGGCTGTATTGCATCGCTCTCTTATTCTAGACTTTGAGATTATTGTGTTGCTTTTATTGGTCTCCATAGTTTACTTTGATAAGTATTTGAGACTTTCAGATAACATTTTTTTCGATTACATTATCGATGAATTCATGGTTCTGTAACAAGTGTGCTTTTGACGTAGCAATTCATGATCTCCATTTCTGGGAAAGATATGGTCGCTCATTCATTTTCCCATGCTAAATTCCTTTCATAAGCTGCAGAAAAATTTTGACTCGCACGCAAAGATAAAGCCTCGAGTTTTAAGAGAATAAATCAATTGTTTTCGATTCCTCTGTCTCTTATCCTTACGTTTCAGATATTTTATAATACAGTACTCGTCATTATGACCTCAATTGATAAATTGGATACCTATTAAATTATGATAATCTAGTTAAAGGTTCGAGCTTTTTAAAGTTTTCACAAAATATTAATCATTTAGTTAAAATCTTGGGGTAAATAACATGTATTCTTTAATCTTTCGTACACATTTTAAGGGGGAGATTTTAGTGGTATTGTATGTGTGTAATAGTGGTAGTGAGAAGGGTATCTCCCCACAAACTTGGAATTTAATGTTCATGGATGTCGAAAGCGGCTCCCTCTTCATAAATCTCTGGAAAGGAAGTTAACCTTTCAACGCCTTATGAGTTTCTAATACCCTTTTCTAGTTAAATTTGGGGAAATTAGGTCCCACTGGCATTGGTATTATAGCTCCCTTCATGTAGTATGAGGTAATCCTTGGATGAAGGAACCTTCGACCACTAAATATCCTCTCCATAAAGCTTTTTAGGCTGTTTGAGCACTATCCTTTTACTACCTCACTACCGCACTAAATTATCCTTTTGGCGCTCTATTTTAATGTAGTGGATCTACATATGCTTAAAATTGCTGTGTTTAGTCCAATCACGTGGTTATCGGATATAAAGGTATTGATTTACATTTTTCTTAAATCAAAATCATTTCTTTTATTAGCAGTGTTGAGGATCTGAGCATGTATGTTCATTGCCAGTTATGAATCATTAATCAGTCTGTTCCGAGTCATTCAGTTTTATCGCATGGTTTTCAACTTTCGGTACTGATTTGCTGAGATATTAGCCCCATTCGTTGATTTTACTAAGCCCCACAAAAGATCTTAGAGGAAGAGAGCTTGAAAAGGCCATTCAGGATTCAAGTCGGAAATAACCGGTTTCGAATCTGGAAGAGGTTTATGCTGGTTACATCCACCCAAACCGAACTTTTCTTGTGAATTTCTTAATTATAAATAATGTTAGGAAGTCAACACTTCAGGGGTAAAAATAATAAACTAAGTATACAAATAATTAGCTTTAATCTTATCTATTCTGCTTACTTGCCACATCTATATGGGCGAAATCTATCATGCATCATTTAATTGAGCATTTCTCTGCTACTTCCGTCGAGAACATTTGCAGTTAATATAAAATAGAATTTCACTGACCTCCTTATCTCAAAGTAGACTTTAGATTGAATTATTGTCAGTGAGGTCACCGTGTGTTCATTAGGAAGACTCAACTCCCATTTCAAGGAAGGAAATTAGTGAGCAAGTTGCGAAAAAATCCTACTACATTCGATATACTCTTCTTCAAGTCAAATTTGTATGATATGGTCAAAAATAAGTCATTTACTCAGAGATACGATTGAAATTAGACTTATATAAATCATTCAGAGATGGTGAATAAGACCTAACTGTGACTTGAACTTGAACGTCTATGTTTTTCTGCATAGCTGTCCACCAATCTTTTGCATGCCTGGCCGTATGAAGGAGAGCACTCTTGTACGATGTTCCCTTCGCTCGCATTCGCCATGGAATGAAGAACGTTCCGGCATAATGGCGGCCAATGACTAAATAACGAGGGAGATGCCTTGAAATCCAAAGACCCATTGAGAGCTCCATGCAGTCGTAAAGAAGATTAAGGCAATAATCCCCATCATTAACTTCCATGAAGGAAATCTATTCTTCGAGAATGGTGAGGAGCCTCGAAATTGCTCCTTTCATTTCCTCCCCCACCCCTTGCCGCCCCATGGAAGAGTAATTCACAAAACGGTGAAACATTAATGCGTATATTTCTGAACCCCTGGGGTGGATTCTCTGTTAATAAGTTTATTCGCTTCCTCATCCCAGCAACACTCAAAAGAGTAAAGAAATAACAGCAGTCCGTCCATTTTGCTATTTTAAGCCCTAATAGGGAATTTTTTCTCCAACTTTAGCTACGGGAAATGGTACTTCAGTTTGCGCGCATAGAGCACTTTACTATGCAAACCAAAGAGCTTTCAAATCCGAGTTTTCTAATTCCACGCCCCTGGAATACACGAAAGCGCGGAGTTTTTCAAATCGTCTAAAGTAACCTTGATCTCTCCTCCATTACTTTAGTATTCGTCCAAAAGCAACATATCTCTACTCCTACAATTTTGTAATCTTCAAAGGTTAACTCATCTCTTTGTCTAATACGCTTTATACACATGTGCTATTTTCAGTAGATTGTAACATCCTCTTTTTACCAATGGCAGTTTATTTTAATCCCCACTTTATCTCAGGGACGTAGATCAATGGCGTCGACAATTCGCATTTAACAGGAAAATCATTCACGAAGTACTAATCTAATTATTTCACATTCAGAACTCCACCTTTCATTAACAATACCTTACCCTTATTCATCCATATTTGAAAGCTATCAATCTTCGGCTTCTCAGTTCAAGCACATTGTAATGCACAATTTAAGCTGCCATAAAAAACTACCTTTTTTACTTAGCGGCCAGTTTTAGTTATTTTGAAAAGGATTTTGTTCGTTCACCAAAAAAGACGCAAAATCTTGTAAGGAAATTTTCGATATTTTTCAGTATTAAGGGTTAAATTTGTATTTTAATGAATGCATATTATGCCACCGTACTATGCTTCATTGCAATTTTGGTAATATTGAAGTAAATTTTTATTTAATTTTGATCCTATTTTCCATATCACTACCTCTTACTAAATTCCACCATGGTTTGCCACATAGAGTTTGCTCTCAAGTGCATTCTTGATTGTGGAATAACGTAACTTGATCACATAAAATGTAAGTGACCAATTCGCGGAACTTCCATACAATAGAATAAATTGATGTAAAAATTATTCAAAATGATTGACTGATTGTATTGAAATAATCGCTTAAAAATGCATTAAGCGTACAATGGCATAGCAGACGACGAAAAGTAATGCACCCTCCTATTCGTTTTCTCAATGTTATTTAGATAAATATCTAGATATTGTAAATAAAGTAACTCTGTTATGCTACATACATTTTATTTAAGATGATCTGATACGTCAAAACCCGGGTCGTCATAAATAAAATTTGTGTGGAATAACAAAGTTACTTCATTTACAATGTTTTGTTAATTCCATGAAGTCACACCTGAGACAACTGAGTTAATATTTAGACCTTGAGCGTCAAAATAAGTAGAGAGATACTTTTAATGCATTTTCTCTTTTGATTTTCAAATACTTAATTATCCCCATATCTGTTTGTGGCCGTTGTATTGTCATAAATCATTGCAGTAGAGTTATATAATTGCTATAAATGCTATTTTTATTTTATTTTTCGTGTTTGAGAATATTTAGATAAATCGCCAAAATATTCTTTCAGTAAATATATTGATTTCATCTAATTTTGGCTAATTACTGATCCATTCAGAATCTTTAATGGCGTATTTAAATAACCTTAATATTTTCCTAAGCAGTTGCACCACATATCGTCATCTATTATCTTCTTCATTTTTTATGTAAAGCGACTACTTTTCACAAAAAATCGAGACGTTATAATGCAAAGTCAACTTCCAACAAATCGCAATTAAGACATGAATGCAGCGTACCAGATACTCAGCTAGTCCTTCCCCAGGATTCATCGCGGTCTCTTCCAAGCGAATCCCGCTTATGCAAATAGGGTAATCGAGGGTGCTTAGTGAGCCATTAGACTCTCATCATCTATCGTATTCAGGTACCCCTTGTCTCCCTTTGCTCACAGTGATTCTTTATGCACTTCCTCGCCTGAAAAAATTGACTGCTTGGCTTATGTTCGAACTTAAAAGAGGATGTGATACAACCTTAGCATTGAGGACTTTGATAATCAATGTATTCAATGTATCCATTCGTTAAAACTCTTTAGTTTGATTTGGTTAAAGCATTGCCACTTATTCATTGAAGAATGAACAACTTTACACTCAAATCACGTCGTGGATGTACAAACTATTTTCCTCAATGAGTGCTATTAGTGTTCCTCAACTTTTGTTATATTATATTCTCCCGAAATCTCTTTACTCGGTGGTTTTTATTAAATTACCGCCATTCAAATCAGCTCATCGGCATGGTTGTGTATGCTAGTAAGCTATATCACTTAATACAAAAACTTAAGTGTTAAATTTGTAACCCACCATTTGTAACATGTACCCTTTAAAAAAGTGAACTGAATTGATTGTAAGAGTCGCGCTTAGGAAAATTGTAAATGGCAATGGTATTAAAATTATTTTTATTTTAATACCTATTTTTTTCAATTTTACAGCATCATGTATGATGTTTAATTTTTTTCAAAAATATGATATATACTATAATTATATTCGTCTTTTAATTAGTATTATTTCCAGGTGTGAGGATAATTAAGTTTTTGAATTAATATGCATGAAGGACATGCTACAGGGAAGGACATGCCACACAATTACTATCAAATCCGATCTTTTGGCATTCTCCTACAACGTATTCTCTCCTCACTATCATGCAAAAATCGCCACGCTAGTTGTCACCATGCATGGAACCTAGAGTCACGCTGCTTTGCGTGATAGGGTGTCGGGTGTTTTGCAATTAGCGGCGCGAGGGTTTGGATCGGAGGGAAGAAGCGAGTGCAGAAAAGAGCGGAACCTTCATCCATTCATCCATCTCCACTCTTCGAAGTGGCGTAGAAACATCCATCATCCGAAAGGGAAGCAGAAATGGATTCCTTCCCCACACCATCCCCCATCCCGTATCGCCGCTTTCCGTCATTTTGAGCGGGGGCTTGGAGGACTAAAAAAAAGAGCGCTGAGCGTCATCCGATGCTCCGTCTCTGAACGTCGCAGAGGAGGTATTAATTACCCCTGTCGCCACGTCCTTCCCGTGGCGCTTATCTCCCGGGCTCTACTCTGAAGGTGCCAATGGGACGTGTGTCACCTCTTTTTTTGCCGTTTTCAACAGCGTCCATTGAGGGCGCTCGAGTGAGAATTATTCAAAAGGCGTTAGAGGTGTGTTTGTTCACTTCCACCCCCCACATCTACATACTACTTGCGAACCACCGAAAGGGCTTTTCAGTTGGAGTTAGGACACTTTCTATGGAGATATGAGGAAATGGGGAAAGGTTTTGGAACAGAGAAAGGACAGAGAGCGTCTAATACCATATTTTCCTACAGCCTCAACCCTATATATAATACGATTTGGCTCGTGAGCCACGTGCTGTTCTTTCGTAACTAATATGTTATGGTTTAGTGTTTGATTCTCTTGATAAAACCAGTGATTTACAATTGCTTATGGCTCAGTGTCATTTTTTATGTGTTGATTTTCTGACAATAACGATACAATAACCTCTATCAAAATACATCTTTTGGTATGACATCAAATTTTCCTTAATTAAAAAAAATAATTATGGCTGGTGAATTATTTTTTAATTATTTCGAGGAACAGGTTTGGGTCTCGGATCTTTTATGTTAAAATTCTAAGGAAACAATTGTTACATTGCTCAGTAATTTCTCATCTATGGTGTTAACTTCTTAGATTATAAAAATAATTGCTATTCATTACTTTTTTGGGAGCCGATGACTACGATAATTGTTTTGTCATCATTTGAATGTTTTCTGAGATGAAAGAAAATGAAATAAGTTGAAGTTTACGGATTGCTGAAAATAATGGGCCCATGATTAATAACAAATGACACACTTTGTGACTTCCACAGACTTTTTATGTACAGACGACCGGTTTCGGCTGTTAAGCCATCTTCAGGTACAAATAATCTCTATACAGCCAGTATGTATAGTCCAGACTTTGTATGCGCTTCTTCTTTCGATTCGATTTGATAATGGGCCCAATTGAGAAAAACATGAACCTTTAGATTCTAAACATATTCCAGGGTAGTTTGAGGCTAAATTTATATACCATTCGTTACACTGCGGAAAATCTATGGTAACTAGTTAAAGTTTAAAATAACTAGACAAGAATGAGGGAGGGAGAAGGGAAGAGTGACTGAAAAATTGAAGGATGGAAGCTCTAACGCATTAGAATCTAGTTTCGTTTTCTTTTTGGTCATTAATGATGCGCGAATAGCCATCTTTTTGTCAAAATAGCTTTATATTCGTCTACGCAATCAGATCTAGATTCTGTGGTGCGATGCAAAAATATTCTTCTCCTTGTCGCTATGAGACTCACATGGCCTGAATTTTTCAAGTAATCTTAGCTTAGCGTGTGACATCTTAGTCCTTCGAAGCTCCAAACCTAATCCTTTCATTGGTAGTATAACACTGTCCCTTTGTATTAGTCTCTAACGTCACTTACTTTGTCGTTTTGTTTATTTCATGAATTAATTTTTGTCAGAACTGGGATATAAGGTAATTTATGCGTCGATTGTATTTGGGGTAAATATCGAGATCAGAGACCTCAGAATCTCAAGGAACGTCTAACCGTGCTATAATGAAGCTTTCTACCGAAAAATAAAGCATTATTTTACGTATCATGTATTACGTATTATATGATCTATTTTTGTGACTTTTAAGTTCATCGAAGATATTGTACTTACATTAAACTATGATGTATCTCTCCGTTTTTCCCCAGAAAATCTACGCAATAGTTGCAGTTCTGAATAGCATAGCAGTCCTACAACTTAACTATTCTCATTTAAAGAGTCATTGCCTATCTTTTGGTAATCATAATATGTAGGTAATATTATCTACATGTCGAACTGTCCTGGTCCACTCTCTCGAAAACAACACAAAAGATGACATTTTTCCCCGTTTTTTATAAACTGACCAGCTAAGCAAAGATGAAAGGGTAAGAGCCCGGTGAATATGATGTCGCTATCGTAACCGGACAGGCATTGAAATGACATGGAAAGACAGAATGAAAAGGCATTCAAGCGATGACGTAGAGGAGTTTTTTTCATCCGCGTCCGCTCTCAGCGATCCCGGTCTTCAACATCGATCAGGATTCTGCATGTCTTTTCGCGAGCATGAATCCGAGACGGAGTGACAAATTTTGGCTGTCCCGTGGCCCAGTGGGTGACTCAGAAATCTGTCCTCACGCATGATTGAGGGCTCGGGATTTTACAGACTCGGAGGATGTTTGAATGGGTAATCTCTTCTCTCTTTTTAATGCACGTTCTTTTCATCCATTCCCAGTTGTTTTTAAGTATCATAAGTGAAATTTTGCCCTAATATGTGGGTTAGGTTTTTGAAAAAGGCTGAAGACATGAGCAAAAAAAACCGAAAGTTTTACATAAATTACGACATAAATACAAGTAAGATATAAACGACGGTGGTAAATAGCGCAGGCAAGGCCACAGAGTAAATAAAACTGGTTTGAAAATCACACCACGTGGCTCGGCTTCGATGTGTTCTCGAAACAATGTGTAAGTATCGCACTTCTGGAAGTGATGCAAATGTAGTTATCTCGAGAATTGAACCAACTGGATGGAGGAAATCATCATTTGCGGAATCCTGAGAAGATTATGGAAGAAAAGAGTTCAAATGAAAGTGCTCGATATGGACAAAGTTGCAGGAAAAATGCTGAAGTGAACATCCGTCATGAAAGTGACATCAGAAGATGAAAAGGGTAGCTACCGAAGAAGACAGAAAATCGAAAACATCTGAAAAACATAAAGGACATTAAAATGAAGATATTAGACGGAGTAAAGCATTAACCTGAAGTGAGAATTAAGTGCAAAGATTCATCAAACTATTCGTCAGGAATGCTTTAGATTTATTTCCAGGAAAATTCCTTCAATTGCCTAATATTACTAAGCGATGATATAAGGTTTATCTTCGTGAGGTTATACACCTCTGAAACTGTATCTAGTCCCTCCGTATCCAGCTAAAAGCTGCCATAAGAATCAAGACATCATAGTACAGCTGTGGTCTGTGAATTGGACAATTAAGCCAAATGTACCAACAATCCTGGGATTCTCATGCGGTACTTCCTGCCGATGCCAAATTCCTACTTCTATAATTTTTAATTTAAAAAATTCATCATTCATAAACTCGTTCTTCCATCGCTCGTCCGTTCGATCCAATCAGTCCATTCTTCATCGTCCTCCACTACGCTATCCTAAAATTCTATCTTGACATATCTACGGTCTCCAAATATCCTTTTGGCAACTATCCAATTCGTAATATCGCATCCCTATTCCTTTTTATCCCACTAAGGGTTCCTCGAATGTTTCAGAACGCTGTTTGTTTATTTTTTGCTGTCATCAGAGCGCTTACCCTTTCTTTTTCATGGACATTTTACCGGCCTGAACTGCTCATTAACACTTTCTCTTCCTTCCCATTCTATAAATCGACTCTTTCTTCATAGTAATTTCACCTCCTCCTACTGACCGGCGTCATCAGAATTTTTAGTTCTTTCTGAGAAAAAATTTACTTTGTCACTATAGCTTATCATGGCGAAGTTTGACGGCAACTATCTTTTTCCTCACGCTTGCATGCAAGCCTAGACACACATTTGTCAATAGTCTGAGACACACGTGTCAGCTTTTCTTGTTAAATTTTTTCAAAACAAAAATGAAATGTTTTCATTGAGTAAATCGCGGTTTATATTTACATTTTTATAATGGTGCGTAAGAGAGCAAACCTCTGCTGACTCAATGTAAGTATCGCGTAATAAATGTCTGCATTCACATAATAAGAAAAGGTAGTGTTAAGTAAAGATGTATTAAAACGTTTACCATATTATTCAACATTCATAGATCCAGAATCAGTTCACTCGTTCCTGAAAAAGTGTTCTGCTGAGAAACTTATTATCAAAGACCTTTTAATTGGTCATATTTCTTCACATCTCCAATACATTGTCGTTTTAAATTAAAAAAGAAACAAACTGACCACTCCGATTGCGATTCCGTTTTGTTTTTCGTTCGAAAACCAAAGTTTTCTTCGCGGTCCTCATTCTTCAAACCTTGCGCGACGTTGCTGTTTCCTCATTTTTTTCTACCCTAGAGACCGGACGTTCTTCGGCCCGGAGAGAGGCTCCATATTTTCGTCGTCTCGTTCGAATATGGGGAGTCCACACGCGCATCCGTTTTCAGCCTTCTCCCTAGCATTCTTTTTGTTCCAACGCTGCCGACTAACTTTTTCTCTCAAAGCCTCCGGGCCCTGCCGGGCTCTTTTCCTCCTCCCTTAAACCTCGACGGTTACACCCACCAACAGTATCCGCTTCGAACATAGCCCTCCCCTTTATTCTCCCTCACTCCGCAAAACTGTCGTAAATTTCAAGGCTGGAGGAAAGAAAGAAAAAAATGAACAGACTTGTAGGGGTTGAAGAATGAGAGAACACGCTATGGCGGCATCCTAAAGGAAACATTTTTCTACGAGACACAACTCCCCTTCTTTTCATTCTTTGAAACTAATTTTTCTCCAAATACCGAAGTCTTTTTATTTCTTAGTGTTTCTTTCGTGTATTTATGAGTGCGTTGCGGCATTTACCCGTGAGCAGTGACGTTATACAAGAATTACAGCCTTAGTAAAGAAAAATATGAATGCTGAATAGCTCTTGAGTTGTATCATTTTTTCTTACCGTAGTAATAAGATCAATAGATTCGTCTTCTATCTTCTGAAAATTCTCGTTGTATAAAATTGAAAAGTCAATTTTAAATTTTACAGAAATTTCCAACGGATAAGCAACTTTAAGTAAGCTAGTAGCATTTATGTTGGAAAAATATGTCACCTGATGCCGACGCTTCAGGATAAAACCGTTTGTATCGAATAAAAATACCGGTGACCTTTAATATTCGTGTATTTTTACTTATGGCCATCAATGTAGTTATTCGCTGTGGGATCTCTCAACGAAACGGAATTGAAATAGTTGACAGCTAATTTTTGAGAACTCTGTTGATATTGTGGTATATTAGTACAAAAAGTCCTATTTTGGAAGGACACTCCTATTTATATCACATAACACTATCACGTTAGGTTAAAACTCTGAGGAGTGTAAATCTTGTAGAGTCACACTGGGATGAAATTTCCAGTATGTGCAGTAATGAAAAGTAATTAATAAAAGTTTAAATCAGTACAAATCAAAATCAGTTTTGAGCACTGTGCAATGAGCCCTGTTGTTTATATTTACAATGGACACTTTGCGGCTGAAATGTATGAAATGTACCAAGGTCATTCTATATTTTAATCATTCGTTCAAGTAAAGAGAGTTGTAAAAATTTCTTCCGTTTTGAATTGATTATGCAAGGTATTTGTGTTTAAAGTTAGCGGTCTGTTTTTGAAACGATTAGAATGCATATGTTTTCAATTTTGTAAAATTCTATTCTACTTCTGCGGTTTTGCTTTCTTAATTATACCTATGCAGTTCATGTTTCAAACTTTAAGTGCTATTTTCCCTTCTTTGGTCGTCATGGAGAACATTATTGCCAAACTTACGGTTCGTGTACTCACGTATAGGGAACGTAGGCAACCATTCCCAACCCAGCGATGCTTTTAAGTAAGTAACTTTATAAAATAATGACTCTATGTTAGAATGCAGCTAAATATGCAATTAGTATGCTGCAGAGAACTTTCTTAATTTTCATTTCACTATTGACAATATTGCATTCCTGGTCTAATGAATATTTTAAATAGACAATTTAATGGAGATTTGCACAGTAAACAAATCAACGTGGAAGTCAGCACTGATAGCTAAATGTGTAACGCGCGCGTTCCTTATATCTTTCGTGAAGGCAGATTAATTTCAATTATGTATGTGTATACTTGTTTGCATGTATGCATATGTATATTGTATGTTCATCGAACTCTTCTCTCAATGTCGTACGCAAACTGAGGATGGAGAGGGAAAACGAGGCAAGGATATCACTGGACTGGCGGAAAAAGAAGGATGAGTGTTGCTGTTTTGTTTCAGCCCTCCTCCCACCCCTCCTGGACCATTTCCCTCTCCAGCCTCCGCTCCGAGCACACCCACGCAAACTCAAACCCTTCCTTCGCACCCCCGTCTCCCACAGGACTAATCTCCGATCCCTCATTCCTTCTTTTCAGTCCAACCGGCCCCTATCTCCGCAACAGCTCAACCCCACCCCCCCCCGTTGATCCTTTATTGCCTCGAAAATAAACGAGTTCCTTTTTGCGAGCGTTGGAAGCAATTTGGCGGATTCCCGAGATGAAATGTAGAGGCCTTATATGCGCGGGGTGGGGGAGTTCCCTCCACACCCGCCCATGTCCTCCTTCTCACCCTCATCCCTTGCCCTGATTCTCAAAAAAAATAAACCTCCCCCGACGTTAACTGTTATTCCTTTCCCCGTCTCCCCTCTCCTCTTTATCTCTGCTTTAAAAAAATCCGACTCCCAAGGTGGAGGAAAATGGAAAAGGATAATCCTTCAAAAATAAGGATTTATGTTTTATTTTTTCTCGCTCAGCTTACTTTCGCCGAAACGGTTGAGTTATGCGAGGAGCGGGTGAACTGACGCCTGATGGAGAGATGAAGGCAGTTCATGATGGAACAACATAAGCCACCACCAGCTGCCGACAAATCTGCCACTACCACCAACTCAACACACCTTCCTACCCTTAACGTCCTTTCTTCCCGTCTCCAGGTGGTTTTCTGCCTTCAGTATTGATATAAAATGTCTTATAAATTGGTACGGATGTGGGTAACAATCTCGGAAAGAAAAGAAATCCTTCATGATTCGGAAAGAATCAGCATATCTGAGCTGATTCTTTCCGAATATGCATATGTGAGCATAAACACGTGTTATTCAAAAGAGTCAGATTGAAAGAGTTTTAACAGAAAGTTACTTTAGAAATATTGACATCACCATGCAAAAGCAATTGGCCTCTCAGGCAGAGTTTATAATTATATGTCGCCACCATTCTAAAATTTTGAAAGTTTAATGTGGATTCGAATGATGAGTTAGCGGTTTTTGTCATTAGAAATTATTTAAACCAGTCTATGTGATATTTACACAAAACGCATCAAATTCAGCAATTCTTTAGAATATTTGATGTATAAAAGTCGAGAATTGCTAAAAAAAAAATGCCTGTATTTTTTAGAAGATGCAAAATGTTTCCTAAATAAAAAAGTAAATGACCGCAGAAGGATATTACAGGAAGAAAAACCAAGTTTTTTTAAATATTACATGCCGAAGAATATTCTATTAAATCACAAAACACTCTGAGATTGACATTAGCGTGCACATCCCCGACCAACGAGAAGACATGTCGCGCACTAAACCCAGGCTATCTGTGTCGCGAACACTATTTCAGTTAAAGGTTAAATCCGTATCCTTATTTTTTCCCCTTTTTAATAGGATATTCTAAACTCCCACGGCTTTATATGCTTGAATTTTCTAAATGACAAAGGTTTCGTCGGCCAGGAATCGAGCTACATAATTTCGGCTTTCGAATGCATTTAAAAATGGACCGTGATGGTGTCCTTATTCTCCAAAAATTACCTCTTAAAATGAGAATCTTGAGTTTTGTGGTAATTTGCGCCAAAACTTTTATCCTCCTGTAGTTTAAACATTTTATATGTGTTTAATATCGCGTTTCATCCTCAAATTTTTTATCAATAGAAAAGCTTTAAAATAAAAAAACGGTACATAAACTGCCAAGGTGCAAAAAATCCTACTTCCCTGGCGGTTTTGATATCTACAGAATAAATAGTGTGGCACTAAAACTCACCGCGGGCACAAAATCCACCTCCGTCTTCTCCAACTTCCTATTTCCTATTCACTTCTCTCTTCTAGGAAATAGCCATAACCTTCCCTTCCATACATCCCCCGGCAGCTCGCTATATATGTGCACAGCCAGTAATGAATATTGCTCTTTTGAGGATATAAGAGTAATAAATACCCCTTCCTATTATCCGAAGTCAATATCCTGCTTTGGTGTATATTCAAATCGAATCCCTACCCTTTGTATTTTCTTTCTCGACACGCAGCACAAATATTTGTCTTTCTGAATTCTTACCGATCAACACTCCACATCACTCTTCCATAAGAGAATGTTTTTCATACGTTTTTTTATGCTTTTGATACAAATCCTTAGTATTTTTTCTTTCTTTATTTTTGTATTCTCAAAAAGTATGGAGGAGGCCAGCATATTACACAAAAATTTTGAAAGAGTATATATACTAAGGAAGACTCCTGAAGAATGATTGAGACATTCCAGAAGTGTGTGAGACGATGGCTGACATAATTATTCAGCGTAATGGAACAACTAAACAACTACGTTTGATTATAGGTAACAATGCCCCAGGTCCAGAAGGAAACATTATAATCGTGCTCAGAGAGTTAGCACTACTATTTGAAGCCATATTTTGAGGGTCAGGGGGGTTTGGAAGGAACACTCCCAAGTTTTTTCGAACTATTTAAATCCGGAAACGCCTCTTTTTTCCTCCTAAACCTTTTCTTAAATTTAGCGAGGGAATCACATTTAAAGAGTTCTTACAGCGCTACTTTTCCATCTCCGACTCGCTATTTTCAGCTTTGGGTTTTCTTGAGTAATTACAATCTAGGTGGAGGGATATCGTGGATATATGGTCCAAGGGCTTTCAATTATCTTTTCTGGTCGCCTCCCTTTGTTCCTCTATCCTCTTCCTCCAACAAAATCCCAATCGGGGCTCGGAAGCTAAAGCAAAACAACGATAATAATAAAATAAGGAAACTCCCTTCCACAGATTCCTTAATCTCCTGTGAAATTGAACCTCTGCTGTCTAAAAAGTGATTTCTATGTGCCAAACAAATTGTTTTCATTTTCCTCCCAGACATACTATACTTTTCATCATGTATCCCCTCCCTCTTTTGATCCTCCCACTCCGAGATTAATTCTTCCCGAGATTTCGGCTAGGATTAGTTTCTCTTCATGTCACGTATACATATACCTTACAAAATTTCTTTTCAACGGATACGCCTACTCGCTAAAAAAATAAGGCGCGTCTGAAATGGATGATGGATTACTCCGTGCGTTTTTGGAAAACGCGACTGGATTGAAAATCCATTGTTTGTACATTTTATCCTGGTTGACATAAGCTTTAGAAACCATCTCGTTTCTTCGAACAGCAGTCAGTCAGTCTGACAAGCGAAATTGCTTCAATATCTCAAGCAACCCATAAGGAGAAGTTATGTTTACCATATTTTAATGTCAACCGACACATTTCTTTACCCTAAAAATTGTTTTTTCAAGTTTTTCTTGAACGCAAATGAAAAGGGATTGTTCGCAACTTGCTATAAATTGATAAAGTATGTTACTATTACATATTACAGATTACAATATATTTATCATTTCAATCCCCACATACGCCAGTAGTTTTAATAATTTGTTTTTCGAGTTAATTGCCATCTTGCGAAATCGCAATCATACTCACAAATTTTATCATTGCATCAGCCCCTGAGCTGTTAATGTTTGTTGTCCGTTTTAAAAACGTAAGCAGCAAGAATGGATTAGGTACGATGTAAGTGCAATTTAATTGGATATAATGAAAAGCATGATATCAAATTTTTCACTTGGTATTTTTTCATCAACCAGGTGAAAAATCTAAACCTTTCCTCTTCCGGAATGTTATAGTTACGTATATATTTTGATGTGACGTTCATCGGCTAGGCCTACAAACGACATCCTCCATTTTATATTACTGTGGCCTAAGTGAACAGTTCAAATTAATGTTGATTGTGCCCTTGGAGAAACATTGACTGTCTTTTAACTCGTTTTAAATATCGATTCGCCTTTCAAATATGCTCCCCCGATCGAAAGCGATAGAACTACTTTGTACTAAAGTGGTCATTATATTTCATTCTTTATATTTCAATAATGCAACCGAAATTTTAACCTACTTAGTTTGCGAAATCGCAATCATACTATGCAATTGCAATATAATTATGTTTGATTTTTTTGTAATGCCATTGAAATGCAATTAGGAGCTGAAGTAGCTTCAGACAGGCTTCCTAGCTTCCATCGGTGCAATGTCTTTAAAATTAGTCACCAGCAGTAACTGGTAACAGCAAAAATACGATAATAAATACGATTAAAGACGATTTCTCGATCCTGGCCGACGGCTTCATGCCCTAGCTGAGTTGTTTGGGTCTTTACAATGCCTTTTCAGCTATTTATTCGCACAGCGTATCTCAACGGTAAAAGCGTCATCATCAGGTACAATGAATCTGTAATACAAAAGACAGCTTTATGTATCCTTTTTCGATGGGGTAAAGGGAAGGAAGGATGGGGAAGTTAGAAGTGGATAGGTTTGGGTCATGGTTTCAGGGTGGGATTGATTTTGCATAGGGAATACATTTGAAATACAATGTCATTAATTATATTGGTTCCTCATTACATTCTGCGGAATATCTCCCACTGTTTGAGTGCGTCCAGTTGCCGTCCTTTGTATTCCAACTCCAGGATTACGGGGGTGAAACTGCATTGATGGCCTTCATTTTTGTAATGTTCGGCGATTAGAGACCTCGTGTACTTATTGATAAATCATCTCTTATGTTCTTTGGCTCCCACCTTGATGTTACTACCCGTTTGGCCCACGTACACTTAGTAGCACGAGTCACATTGAATCCCATATACCCCGGATAGCAAGAATGGGCCGATTTTGTCAAAAGGCTTATTGAATAAGTTTTCAGTGTAGTGTGGGAATAGAAACTGAGATTAAATCGGTCACTACAAAATGAAGTTTCACCCATTTCTTTCCCACAGATTTTGTTTCAAGCTTTGTAAATTACGCGATAGCTTTCTTCTCAAGTAAATTGTTCAAAATCTTCTCAACCAGAGTCACATCGTTCTGCTGAGGCAATGTGATGAATGGCGTCCAGTACTTTATATAAATATCCGGTGGAAAGAGGGATATTTTGTATAAGTCTATTTGTCATTGTGTTATAAGCGGCTGTCTTATGATAATAATGATGGCAGGAATCGTGAAGGATAACAATATCTGTGCCGGTTTGTTTTTTTAAAATAAAAAACGTGTAAAAAGAGTTGTTTAGGCGTGATCTGATGGAATATAATAATTAAACTAAAGAAAATTGGCAATTTTCCACAATATAAACTTTTTTTGCGACCGGTTTCGATAAACTACATCATCATCAGGTAACAAGTATAACCAGATATTTATACTCGTTACCTGATGATGATGTAGCGCATCAAAACCGGTCTCAATAAGTTTATATTATGGAATATTGCCAATTTTCTTTAATTTAATCAATGACGTGTTTGTCCTCAATATTGATTTCTGTACTGCTAAAATATTTAGCTTCCCGTCCGAGTCTTTTTCTATTGTAAAAACGATACGTTTCGGGATAGAATTAAAAAAATTCAAAGTTTCTTTCTTTTAACTTTACAAAGTGTGATCCCATATTGTCTAGCTGGAAATCTTCGAATATATCTGTTATTCATTCATACAAAGGCATAGAGTACCAATTGAGGTGAACGACAGTCCGGCCAAAACCGCTCTGCCAACAAAATGCCTCTAAAACAGCAATAAAGATGGAAACGCGGAAACTAACATCAATTTGCATTCCAGGGTTTTTTGTGAAATGAGAACGAGCAAGGGTTTTTACGTAAGATGAAAAACAAAATAAACCACATGGAATATGCCATATCAATAAATATGCACTTTCATCTTTTCACGCATAATAAACAAGTGAGACATCCATATTTAAATAATTTCAAGGACCCTCAAATCGCTAATAACGAAGCGTGAAAAATTTCCCATATGATGATTAAGGCAATATATGTATTGATTATAAATATGATATAGTCAAAACGGGCGTCCCAGGCCGGTTATCGATCGGTTTCGGTGGCAGTTAGCGTCATTTGACCGCTTTCTTTCGCCTCGTACGAAACTCTCCACTTCCTTCTAACCTTGGCGGGTGATGGCGACGCATCCTGATCGTCACTTTTTTCGCGCTATTTCGCAGGGGGCGTGGGGCCTTGCAGCCGCCGGGGACGGGAGCCTTGCGGCTGGGGGGCGGAGTGCGTGGAGAAGGGGGGCGAGGCGGTTTGCGAGTGCCCGCCTCCCGCCTCCTGCCCCTCGGACTTCTCGCCCGTCTGCGGCTCCGACGGCGTCTCCTACGCCAACGAGTGCCGCCTCCGGTTGGCCGCATGCGAAAAGCGCAAGGACCTCAAGGTGCTCTACGGCGGACAGTGCGGTGAGTAACCCTTGAACCTCAATCCCACTCTCTGTCCCTCTTAGAGGGGCCATTCATGTATTCCCTCTCTCTCTTTATTTAGCAATCCTCAGATTGCTCTGTAGAAGTCATCATCTTCACAATATAAAATTTAATGAGACAGGTTTTGATGTACTACATTATCATCAGGTAAGAAGTATAACCAGATATTTACACTCGTTACCTGATGAGTACATCAAAACCTGTCTCATTAAATTTTATACTGTCTTGGGCCATTCTTATCATTTCTCCATAGTTGGTGCAGTTGACAGCTTCCATTATCTACTCTATGTTCTGAAGCCTGCTACTACTCCGGGTATTTTTTCATACTATCATTCCTTTCAAAATTTTGTCTTTGCAAAACAAAAAAAAATGTTGTCTAGAATATATACTCGTATATCTCTGCGCTTATCTATGCCTTCCCGATACTCTATTCTACACTTAGCAGTTGAATTACTTTATATTGGAATTTTATGTTGAATTATATTTACTTGGAATATTTTTAGTATTTAATTTTACGTCAATATTAGCCTAAAGTTGAAATATTTAACATTAACCTCTAAAATGACCCGTATCATTGTATGCACCAGCTCTCACGGTTTTACGTGGATTTCCACAATCCGTGGTGGTCAAGTAGACGGTGACATTGCCATCCTATCCGATGAGTTATGGAGCGAAAAAGTTTTATTTACTAAATACTGATATTTGGGAGTGAATGGAAATTTCACTGAAAGCTAATTGTGTTAGACGATACGAAGACGTTCTTCTTCCGAGAACAGGTCCATGGCCATTTAACTAGCTCCATACGAGGGAGAGTTAAGGTTATATGAGTGAGATGTGATTTCTCTTAGAAATCATTAAATTTAGTGACAATTAAAAAAATTAATTCCACCCTTCCAAATATACCAAAATGTAAGCCCTTCGCAGTACATTTTTCTGATGTATTTCCCCCAAAATATTAGCCATTTTACCTGGGAAATGGTACAGTTATGAACTCCAGGAGAATTTTATTCTAAAAATATAGAATTTCTAACGCCTAAATCTGGTAAAAAATATAAAGGTACGTAGTCCGTTCAGCTAAAACACCGTTTCATCAATTATAATGGCGTGATACTATAAATTTGGCTCTTTAGAGCTAACAATAGCCCCTGAAACTCAGTTAAATGATGCTTGGAATACACAGGTGCTGTCATGTAGCAGGTAAAAAAATAAATTTTTCCAGCGAAATCAAAGAATTTTAAATGGCATCTTTACGTAGATATATACTCATATAGATAAAGCCCTTCAATATGGCTTGAAATTGATTAGGTTTGGAATAGGATTAATTAGACATTTACCCATGCAATAGAATCATATGTAGAAATTATACCCCAGTCCAGCTGCGTTCGTGACCCTTAGTAATTGGTGAACTATGGGTAAAATAAAAAATTGATGAACTTTCATCTTTATAAAAAAAACTGTAGTAGAATGAGACAGCCTAATGACTGAATCATTGGATTCTTTCTCGAGTAATGAAAAAGTCGTTCTCAAGAGGTGGATAACAATTATATGCTCACAGCTCTCATAAAAATTTTGCTCGTTTGTAATTGTACTTCCTGATATGAATGTTTGATGAAATATAAGTCATCACCATTTATTATTCCTGCTTGTAGCATTCGTTTTATACTAATGGTTATCATGATTAGAACCTATGGTAGAAATTATGACCACAGTATTAATGAGCACTTCTCGAGTGGTTGTTCTATACTTTTTCTTTCCCAGAGTAAGGGTAAAATTGTATGTCATTATGGAAGTATTGCCAACACAATGCACAATGCACAATTTCAGAGCCATTAGTTAATAGATCTATAGATGCCTATATCCATAATGGGTTCGCATTAATTGTGGGTGAATTTTTCCTCTTGCAACCAATCGCATGCATGACACAAGGAAATTTTATCCTGAGGCCCTCTTGGTAAGAGGGCTAAATGCATCCATCACGAACGCTGCATGGTTAATACGTGGGCACAAAAAATACTGTTTGCAGCCGCCTCTCTTCTCGGGCTCATTTCTGAATTATACATTTTGCGCAGGAAGCCCCAGTCATTTCATTACTTCCTCTCGAACGCTCCCGCCCGTAGGGGAGGGGTGAGGGGGGTTGAAATTTTAAAACGGGTATGGTGGGTGGGGTGCACCGGTCGGGGTAAACACGACAAGGGGTTGTTTGGCACTTTGTGTGCGTGAGCTTGTGTGCTCTCGTGGTGGGTCCAGCCTCAACATTGGAGGCGTCAACTCCACTCTCATGCTGGCCGGCCTTCCGCATCCCTTCCATCCCCTGCCACTCACCCACCACCTCCTGATTTCCCCGAGGACACACCTCCAAATTAGTCTCCCCCCCCTCTCTCTCACTCGAAAATTTCCTGTTTGCTTTTATATCGTCGGTGACTTCAATTTTTAAATAGGCCCTCTCCCTCAACCCCACCGACGGGTGCAAAGGCCGTCGGGCCGGAAATTTTAACGAGCCACGCTTTTGCAAGCAGCTTGCCCTGCGGCGAGAATAGGACCCGTTGCATAACAGCTCCCCCTCCCCTTTACTTTCTCAGCCACTTGACCTCCTGTCGGAAAGCCTGCGTTCGAATCCTAAGTCCTCTGTCTGGTGTCCTCTTGACTGCGCTTGAAGGGCGGGATTGCGATCGACGATTCTCGACGTGGCGAAAGCGTACTGTGGCGTTTGCAGAGCAAGGTGATTGTGATTTATTTGAGCCATTCATGATGGCTGAACACTGACAGCACCGTGACCGGACAATGTGAGAATCTCGTGAAAATATGGCTTTACCGTCATGTCACGTCGCCTTCAGCCAATCATAGGAGAGCTATTTTTTCAGTATCTACAAAATTTTTATCCAGACTGTCCATTTAACTCAACAGAGAAACATAATTAACCTTCTTAGAAAAATATTTCTCATCTTCTCTGCGAATTATTAATATTTTGCTCATAAAACCGAAAAGAAATTGCTAAATTGCCTCCACTTAGAACTCCGTTCGTAAAAATAGACGGCAAGATGCTTTGATATTCTTGACGGCCGTAATACACTATTCCTTCACGGGTCGATGACGGAAAACTGGATGGACTCCTTCGTTTCCGTCATGAGACAATTCCGCCCTAATGCGAAACGATTGATGTGAATCCGCACTATTATTTTCAAAAATATCGTTACACCCACCATCCCCATTTTACGAACTTGATTCAATGAGGCCGGGTGGGAAAAATCTTGTAGTTGGCACACAGGGCTGGCTGCGGCCTCTGCTGGGAAAGCTTTACGCCGCAGAGTACCGACTGTTGTATTTTTGTACTAGCATGAAGAGTCGGTAACCCCAAGCAGAAATAAAACCTTAGACAAACCTCGTTTTCTTTAATATAATAGTTAATATTAACCTTTATAAACGTAAACTCGTGCGACTGGTAAATAAATTTGTATAGCTATTTCTAAATCGGAATGAGATAAAATAGGAAGCTGTAAAGATCTCGTTCAACCTGCTCCAATGATAAGTGTGCAGGAAGGATGAGGCGGGATTAATCGAACAAGTGAGGAGTGCAGCTCAATATCGACTTATCTTGGCACAAGCCGCGAGGGAGTTCACATAAGAGAGTAGAGCCCTTGAAACTCTTCACGTGGCGGTTGAGTTGAGACAGGGTTCCTCTGAAAATTCTGCGCGATGAATCGTGAGCGTTCCTTTGGAATTGGAAATGAGTACGCTGACTACTACTAAAATCATACCTCCCTCTCCAACGTTGGCAATGAAAACCCGAGAGGAAAAATTTGTAGTAAGCAGGTTATCCAAAGAAATTAATAACGACTCCGATAAATATTATGAACATTTAAGGTATTATTTTCAAAATAAAATGTCAATTATGTCAAATTTCTGTTATTTAAACACATCACCCATCCTCATTTTGTCCGTCCAATTTGATAATTATCAATGTTTTATGTGTTTGACCGCATTGATTGGCACTTCACATAGGGAGGAAAGTAATTACTAGTAGGTATGGCAAGTATCAGAACCACCAGTCATGAGGGCCCGGCTTCAAATCCCGGCCAAATGGAAGATTAATCGTTGGAATATTCACCAGTACTCGGAGCCCATTCGGAGATCCTTTAAGTGTAGTGCTCTGTCCAACGGATAGGATGCCAATCTGTGGTCCCGTAGGAAAATTTCTTCAAAGTTTTATGATCACAAAAACGTGTTTTTCTCCACCATTCTTTCTTATTCAAAGAATCTTCCCATAATCAGCCTGTCTACCTATTCCTAACAGGGCAAATAGCATCAATTGTACCCACCACCTAGAGTAGACAGGAAAAACCGGCCGCTGAAATTTCGTCGTTGTTTCATCTGTTGAATTATTTTGTATTTGGAATGATTTGCCCGTAGCTAATCAGCACGGATCAATTTCTTCAAGTTAATTATTACTATCGAGCCCGCGCCATCACGGTAAGAGGCAGATACTTTGTTCATTGAACTAATGCTTTCCAGGTTTTCTCCATAAACATTGGGTTATGCTGATCCTATTCTCATGACAAATTTCTCTGGACTGTTTGACCCGCTAACTATTCGCCAGGGTTTGGGGGGAAATTCCAAGTATATATTACGGATTAACAGTCACCCAGAGATTAAAACAAGACAGTAGTTGGTGTACTAACCCACGAATGTGAAGCTTGTCTCTGATGAAAAACAGTCCACCTATCAAAGACAATTTGCTCATATATCAGCCCAATTTGTTTCATGATATCATTTCCTTATAGATTTTTTCTTGATATATCTATTTCGGCTATTCCTCGGCTAATACTCGTTTTCTACTTATTAACTGCAAAACTATTCCTATATAATTGGCCAATTGCGTACAATTATGGTTTGTTTACTTCCTTTTGCTATCGTGCAATATGACTATATTTTTTCTCCTTTAAGCTGTGGTCTCATCGAGAAAACTTCTCTTAAATGTTCTTCTTTTCATCGTAGTTTATTATCGTGCATTATCATAATTCCATTTTATCTTCGAATGTTTCCCCTTCTATACTTCCTATAGTATTTTTACAGAATTAATATCTACGAGTCAAGACACACTAAAATACAGACAGAAAGCACTTTAATTCAAAGGAAACCAAAGCTCGTATTACTTGCACAGTAAAACCGATTCGGAAGGAATATCCCTATTGAATCTCTTCCTGTGTTCTCAAAATGGGTAAAAGGGTAGAGATAGATTGTGGGTCCGTTCCTAGAGAAGGATCTCTAGGGGTTGAAATTAATGGTGTAGCATTTCCTCACTAAAGATATCAATTTTGACCTAGATCCGTGAAATTCCGTAATGGTCCAATGCTTGCCAATTGTTTTGGTACCTCTGCCGGCTGCTCGTTCCTTCCCCTCCCTAACCCCATTTTTCATCACCCCTTCCTTTCCTATCCCCTCTCCACTTTCTTTATCTCTCGCGCATGACAGTTCCCGGAGCTTTGTTGAGGTCAATATGATTGAAACTACACTGGAGTCGATGCATCTACATATTTTCCCAAAATATAACTCATTGTCCTCGTAAATACAAAAACAAAGCCGCCAGCATTTTCTCAGAGTTTATCATTGTAGCAGCTCTGGTGTGCCTAATGCATTCAATAACATTAGGCATGCCTAAGGTAAGTACTAACATGCTAGGATTTTATTTTCATCCACGTAAGTTTAGTTATAAGTTAGTTTCCATGTCTAAAACCCTAGATTTAATCCTATCGTGCATTTTGTTAGGACACCATCTAGGGAGCAATGGAATTGATACAAGACATAAATTTCATTTTTTTATAATTAAAACATACGATGGCTATAATGTTTAGCACGGCATTCTAAATTCCAGAAAAATGATATTGATTTTTTTTTTCGATTATTGGGCTCGGTTTAGGTGGCAAACATTTTTAAAATGATAAAAACTTTTATCTCGCGTTTATAAAAAAATCTGCGCATATTTTATCGAAATTTTTTGAAAAAGGATATAAATTTCATATGCCCTAAAATTACGTATTAAAATTCCTTCCCGAGTTTGGATCGCCAAAAATTGCTAAATCAAATTGCCAAAATAACCAAATCGGTAAACTGAATTTTTTTTATTTTCATTTTTAAACATATCTCTATTGAAAACACGCAGGCAACTTTTCACAAAAATCTGTCCTTAAAAATCGTCCCTATCTCCACAAGCACAGTGGTACTCTGATGTGCCATTTTCTCAAATTTACTCCGGAAACCTTGGCATTTATTACATTAATATCCACTATGCCACCCTGGAAAATGTACAATCTGAAAACATCAATCAATATTAGTATTGCGTGTAGTATCTATTAATATCTGCTCCTATCCTAACCCTTCCATCAGATGCGTTACGCACTATGTGCACTCATGGCAGTTTTCAACAATGCATGAGGCTTTTCTTTGTATTTAATATTGCAGCATTTAATCTTTCTGTGAAAGGTTATCAAAGCTCATGGCAAACCCGAGGTGAGGCCAAACCGGAGTGAAATATGTAGTATATTTCCTTCACTTTATTTGTTTGCCAGAACTACTGATTACCTAGCTGTATCCTATTCCTCCGCTAATATTTTGCATTGACATCGTAATGAGATTTCTGGTAACCTTGAATTAACTTCATCTGTTGCATGCCATGTTTTCATGGAAATGCACTTTTGACCCATAGTATACATCCGCTCTACTTTTCAAATCTGATTGAAGAACTTCCTGCTATATAGACATCTCTTTGATTGTCTCTACGAAGCAAGGTATTTGATTGGGGCCCTGAATCTCATCTACCAGTTCACCTTTATTTTTCTGTTCGTCTGTTAGTGATAAGTAAGCACAAAACTTCGATATACCATTTTCACCCTTTGAAATACACTTTTGACACATAATAGAGAACACAAAAGTGGTAAACACATATATTTACGTTTTCTCAACGAATTTTTACCGTCAAATAGTTTCTGGAGAGAGATAAAACACTTACTCGGCGATATTTTTAACTATAAATATTTGTTTTTGTGTGTTTTGAGTTTACTTTTTATTTATTGACAGCTATTCACATTTTGTAAATAGTCCGTTGCCCAAAGAGGTGTTGAACCCAAAGCATAAATATATAAATTTTGTCATTAAGTCTTACCGCTTTGAATCCCCTAGTTCTACACGCTCCCTATTAATCCCACCTGAAATATTAGCAGAGAGTGAGTTGCACTTCTCTCAGTCCCCTCTTGGCAAAACAAAATTTCATCGTACACTCACTCACTCCATCCCTCCCTGCTTGGAGGATGCCACAGGGCTTCCCTCGTTACTCGTGATGGAATAATGCACGTGATTAAATGGGTTGACACAGTGTAAGCAAACATATGGATGGAGACTCTTACGCGAGATGGATCTTCAAACTCTGATTTAATTAATAATCCACCCGAAACAAGCCAGGAATTAGCTCGGCACGTACATGGAATAGTGTGCGAAAGTTTTCAAAGCCCGCTCCTGATGTTGGCTACCTTATTTTGTTAATGATGATAAACATATTTTGTGCAAACAGGAAAACATTGCTTTAAAGAATTCAAGAGCTTTTATCCTATGGCGCTTAATACGATACTCACATTGGCTATTATTATCAAACAATATATGCAACATATTTTAAGCATTAACATAAAAAGTTTCTTCATCAAATTTCATCAAAACTTACAATTAAACTCTTTTTGGAACGAACCAGTTTTCACTGCATGGATATCATAACCTCATACTAAACTCTACCATATGTTGTGCCCAATTTCAAAAATCAAAGTGGTACAAAAATGTTGCTGCCGTACTTTGATACCCAATCATTCAATTTCCAGCAAGCCCCTTACCTCATCTTTAGTGGAACTTAATGGCTTCTTTCAAACCTACATTTTGCAAATTTATTTCTGATATTGCTGACATATTGCTTATGCTAAATGCAAGTACTCTTAGGAGTAAAAAATTCAGAAATTTAATGCAATTAAAGTTATTAGCTCAAGAGATTAGAAACTCTTACTTCAAAACGGTTTTATTAGATACTGGTCCTCAATTTTAGTTGGTGTCAATATTTAGGCTACAAATATTTTAATCGTTTAAGCGCTTATTTGAGACGAATATCAATAAAATCTGTATCTTACAAAGGACCCAATCCTGAGGATCTTTCAGCGAAGAATTTCTTAGTTACCCAATTTTTTACAAAAATAATCTGCTGGTTCGAAGGATTTAACGAGTTCGAGAGATGTAGAAGTGCATTGGCAAAGAACTTCGTTGGCTGCTGCAAATAGCAAGAATCATTTAATAATTGATAAATGCACGGCTATTATGGAGTTAAATTTTAATGTATTTGATCAAAAACTTAAACAGCTTGCTATCACTTCCATAATCATACTGTTTAGAAACTAATGATTGGCTTACACGGTGAGATTAATCTGCAGTGGTACTCTGATGTACTTAAGTTCCGATTGCAAAGTTCCTAATTGCATTTTTTCTTTCCATTGTCCTGCTTTCAGATGGCTGCGAAAGGAAACGCTGTGAACACTACTCAAGATGTGAGGCAGGGAATGGCATGGATGGGGAGGCCCGGTGTGTCTGCCCTGGACCCTGCCCGGACACGGTAAGTTCTCCCACCCAAGACCAGCGACCCATTCATAACCATTCGATTTGATTTGGGTGAGGGTACCAAAAATGAATGTCCTTTATGCGTAGCGCTAGTGTAACATCATTACAGTTCTACAGAGGGACCATTTTCCGTTGAAGAGTCCATTCCATTTGATCTAGCTCCACACGGAGGAATACGGTAGTCTCCGTATTTTGAGTACCTGGGTTCCCGAGGTACCAAAATTTCATATCCTGCCAAATTCATAATGCTCAATCTATTATTCATTTAATCATTCTATCTCTTTTTGGCTTTTTATCCTGATGTACATATTTGCTTCTCTGTCCGATTGCGAACAACATCAGCGTATTTTGATGAATCCTTTTTTTTTTCAATCATTACACTGTCAATTGATGTGGTACGGAGTCACTTGCACGTGATTTAACTGGCTAACACACCTGACCGGCAATTGGAAGATCCGGGTTTGAATCCCGGTCAATACTAATGAATTTATGAATCCTTGTTCTAATAAAAAAATAAACATAATCGTGAAACTAAAATTTACCCGCCTTTTAAGTTAAATTCATTTATTTTGGCAGCATCACTTTCAATATGCTACATTCTCCCCTCCGCTTCTTAGCCAACCCCTTCCACATGAGTCTCACCCTTCTTAAACGTCACACTATGCGCAGGCAACTGCCACCATGTGTCGTGACCAGTATGACAGTGTCCCCTAGTCACACTGACAATCTAATGAAAACATCGTCAGCAGCAACAGTTTTCCTTGTAATTTTGCTTCAGAATACAACATCCAGGAGAGTTTTGTGCAATATTAATGGAAAATAGATTGTATGTTTATGAATACTTGAAGCTGTTTAGGAACGCTCACACTATTTCACTTGTAATTTTAGTTTCAGTTGTATTGACCTTAAAATTCATAGCTATCTCAATATTTCTGTCAAACTTTTGCGGTCCTCCTATCTCATGGACCCCTGTTTCCATCCCTCTCCTGTTTCGTGCATTGGAACCAGCAGCGCTTTCCTTCCAGTGTGTGTCTTAGCCTCTTTGGTTGCGTTTCATTTGCAATGCGGTCATCGATGAATGGGCGGAACCCGCGAATCATATAACCCCGGGGAATCAACAATAAAGTGAATATTCTTTAATACGCTTAGAATTAGCTACTTTATGCCTTGAAATTATAATTTCAAATCTATGATAAAATTACGTGGGCTATTTATTTTTTTATTTTGCTCAATGCAATTATTTAAGTCGTTTGTGTTCCATGTAAATTGCCGTTGTTAAAAGACGTTTACTACTTTTTCTGACGCTTAAGTAGCTTTATTAATTTTGCGATGAATTCACAGCTTTATATATTTAATTACAAAACATTTTCAGAATGCAACACTGTTTGAATTGTACTCACTAAATTTCATTTTGACAGCCCCGTTATCACGTTAAAATACTCTCAATAGTCTAAAAAACTCACTGATAATGGCATTAAACTACAAGAGGAATTTAAATCCAGACAAAAACACAGCGTTGATGCAAATTTTGGACGCATCCCTCGTTATTCCATTAATCCCATTCTCATTTTAACGAGCCAATATTGAAATATCTTTCGTGTTCATTTCAATTACGTTCATTTTTTTGGATGGCCTCCTAATATTTCATTAAAAAATCAACAGTTTCATAACCTCAAATCCAATTTTCCCTTCATTCAACGCTACGTTGTTATTCTTTCAGTTGGAAGACAATCCCGTGTGTGGTACGGATGGAAAAACGTACCGGAGTGAATGTGACCTTCAAGTTGCGTCATGCAGGAATCAGGAATTCATAACTGTTACATATGAAGGAGACTGCGGTAAGTTATCATACATTTGTTCATTGCCGGTTGTTTTTATTTCCTTTTCTGATTTAAAGGTTTATAAATCATCAAGTCAAATTATTCTTGTGTGTTCAGATGTTGAACGATATCATGTAATACATGGCGGTCATTATGGTGACATAAAATTAAGCATGGAAACATCCTCTGCGTAAGTTTGTTTGACCACACGTTTTGACGAATTTGGTTGACTGCACTTGGATGTTGAATTTACATTTACATTCTTCAATATCCCTTATTTTGAAAACTTGCTCTCTGCTATGATGCTTTAAGTTATGGTGATAACTTCATTTATAATTAGGTTATTAAAAACAGACTTATATTTCGCCTTATTTAAGGTACTCACGTATGTTTTCTGGCCCCTTATGTCTCTGTTTTTTCTAATTTTTTTCATTAAAATTGTATTTTGGTAGATATGACTTCCGGAAATTAATCAAAGGAATAATTATACTGATATTTCCTCGGCCCCAGCTGCTCTAATTCTGCTCTTCCTAATGATTCTACGCACAGTGTTATATTTTAAGGACAGTGATAGATAATTAATTATATTCTAGTTGCCTACACTAGTGGCAAGCAATAGTTGCAGCGTGAGGTAACAACGGCTTCTAGCTTTACAGATTTTCTTTAGCCTATATTTTATTCTTCTTTGGATTGGTTCTACTTGGCAACGTGGGTAGTTTTTGACAGGCGCTACGTTATTTGAGTCGATAACCTTTAGCTTTACTAGAGGGGAAACTCAATTGAAAATAAAACTACTAGAGTTTCACGAGCTCGCGACCAAGCAATTTGGGATCCTGGACCGTAAGAGATTAGAGCACGTGAAGGTACCGCATTGATTTAATAAAACGCATCGATTGTTGCAATCCACCAATCTTAATCGAGATTTTGCGGTCATCGGAAGCAATCTGATTCACCGATTAGGGATCTTTCTTGATTACAGCGTTTGCTGCCGCCGGCAGAGCGCTGATTGCTTCTTCCACCCACTCAATCCGAAGGGCCTTGCCATAAAGCGAGAGCCGTGTGGGGTGGGGCGTTGATTTCCGTACATCCGACGCCGGACTTCTGCGGCAACCTAGACGATCGATTCAAACATTCTGGTTTTCAGAACCAGGTCTGCACAATTGAATTTTGGACCACGGACGCAAATATGGGGAGCGACCCCAGCGAATTAAAAAATGAATAAATAAATAAAGCCTTGAGAGAAATTTTAATATAAAAAATGAATATATGTTGTATGATGTGACTTTGTTTTATTTCGATTGTTTCCTCTGCTAGTACGTAGTTTCATGTTTTCATAAAATTTAAAAATTAAGCCAACTTTTTTTTATCCACCATCTTTTACTTATTAAATCCCTAAACTATTTCCTCTAGACTTGACATTTTCTTACTAATTTGGACCTCTTCTTTTTCTGCATGGTTCCCATTTATAGCTGCCTTGCGGATTTTGTCATCTCTTATTTTTACATACTTATCCACATTCATGATCTCTGTAATCACAGTTGGCGCATAAGTCTTTCTCTTCTAATTTTTTCTCCCAAAATCCACTTCTATGACTCGTAATTTTTTTGTCATCACTAACAATATTTTTAGGCTTTGTAAAGCAAAGGACTTTCCACCATTCATTTAAAAGCATTTCTTATGATACTTCTCCAATAGTACTTCTCTAATGACGAGTTCAAGTGCTCTTCAACTTAGTATACTTCCATCTATTAGTACTCGGAATACAGTTCTTTCACAATCACGAATTTTACTATTTGCACAATTTATTGCCACCTCTAAACCTACGTCAAATGAGTAACAGAAAAAAAACCTGGTACTTGAGGCGGATAATAGACCAAAACTTTAGCGCTATCGCTATGATTTCTCTTAAATATTTTTTGGTAGAAATTTTTGACCTGGTTTTCACTTTCGAAGACTATTTGTGTTTCACGTACTACTACGCTGAATATGTTCAGTATTTTACGTTCCTGAAAGCAAAACCGTTTTCATAGTCACAAAAAAATCCCCAACAATTCTTTGTCAATAATCTAATATATCCACATAATTAAGATTTAAGATAATTTTCTATTTCATGCGTTAAAATTTCTCATTATTCTCAAATGAAGGGGATATTCATGCATAAGTCTACATGCCTTATTTTCCTGTTCGATGCTGGATCTTAAATCTTTTTTCTTAATCAGAAACTAAATTATTACTTTACCCAGTAACTGAATTAATACGATAGTCTTAGCCACAAAAGCTTGCTGACTATAGTAATGATATAATTGTAATTGAGGTATAGTAAGCAAAGCTAATAACTTACAAGGGTTTTGACAAAGTAATTGCAATTGAAATTCATTCATAAGTTTACATAAAAATTTTAACGGATATGTGTTCCTGCGAAAGAAACAATAATAATTACTCATGTAACGACGCTTAATTTCGTAGTGAGATTGCGTTTGAATATTGTAGCAATAATTCATAGAATATATCTGGA
The DNA here is from genome assembly GCA_963169105.1 of Ceriagrion tenellum. NCBI lineage: Eukaryota > Metazoa > Arthropoda > Insecta > Odonata > Coenagrionidae > Ceriagrion > Ceriagrion tenellum. The sequence goes on from OY720639.1 coordinate 125,939,725, forward strand.
TACGATTTGCTCTTACGTAGCAATCATATTGGAATAATGCACGTTACTAACATCTCTCCGTGTGTCAAACTAAATTCAATGCAAAGTCCACGCTTGTGATTTTATTTCTTTAGTTAATGTTCAACTGCGTTCATGATATTATTTACGGAAATGTTATTTCAAGTGCTGTCGATGGATTCGCCCTACAAAGTGCGTCGATTTTCATGCCATATTACGATCAGCAAGTTTGAGAAAACTGCGGTAAGTTAAAATGGAAATTAAATATTTAATCATAATTGCGAGTATGGATTCCGAATATTAAAAGCAAATGTGCGCCAGAAAACGTGTTAAATGGTTTTCCGAAGAATTAAGGATGAGTGGAATTCCAGTCCAAATGTTCTGATATCTTTTCAAGGAAAAATTTAAGTTTAAGGCTACTGGGCCAATAAAATAGACGGAATGTTACTGGATACGATTGACTCTTGCGAGGAAATCAAGTTAGATCGATGTATTTCTTCTATAATTTCGACCTGTGTCAAACTTGACTTTACACTGAGCCCATGCTTGTGATTTAAACTCTCAGGTTAATGTTACAACTATGTTTATAAATTCGATTTTATCCCAATCCGATTCTTCTGAGCACAAAATAAGTATTTTAATTTGCAATCCTAGATTGACATAATGGTAAAATTAGAAGATTTTATAAGTTCTTCACTTTACGGAAGTTGAAAATCGTGGAACGTATGCCAGAATGAATCTAGAATATCACTTTCTTGTATCCGAAATATGTGCTGAACGACTGTATTCTGGTATTAGGATTTTCATGTAATAATAGGTGATCTCTAATATTTAGGCTGAGCATTCATTTCGAATAACAGGTGGTGTTAAAGTGACGGCCATCCAACATTAGTCATTTCATGTCTCATTAGTTTGGTTATAGTTGATGAAAGACTTCAAACATTCCGGTAAATGTTCTCATGATTAATGCCTTATCATCGGAGAGGACAGAACTTTGGCTATGAAGGCGCAAAAAAGATCAACTGGAATTTTTTCTAATGATGGTAAGTTGTTTATTCTTTTCAGTTCCTAGATCAGTAAAGTAGTTAAGTAATTACCAACTCTGGTCAATATTCCATTGATACCTTTGGAATGCCGCTTCTCCATCACCAAAATAGGAGTAGGTATAGAATATAAAACTAAATTCTAATAATTTAATTGAAAAAATAACTAAATATTTTATTGGCACCACGAAAGAAACCATAATAATTAGATAGGAAATACTTCTGAAATTTGATATTTTAACTGTCAGTGCTCCACAAGGTCCCAGTAAATGGCTGGGCTAATCTTTGCGCACAGCTATGAATTTATCTCAGATTGTGGAAGTCAAAAGTATAAAAACTATTTTCAACTTAATACACTTTAATAAAGAAAATACATAAATTGAAAGAGATACACATGTTAATCAGAAATCATGCTAGACGTACCGCTATTTCTACGAAGTATATAAGGCCTCAGGAATTAGTTAGCCACTCAACTAATTCTCTCGACCATTCTAAAGTCTAGTTTAAAGTCAAATTGGCGACTGATATGGTCCCTTATCGTTCGCGGGACAGAGCTCCCGCTGTTGCCGCAGTGCTCTGAATAATCTTTAGTCTTCGTATAACTTTGACAACGGATTACAGTCACGTCCTTTCCTGCAGTACTTTTCAGATCGAGCTCCCGCTGTTGCCAAAGTGCTCTGAATTATCTTAAGTCTTCGCATACCTTTGACAACGGATTACAGTCACGTCCTTACCTGCAGTACTTTTCAGCGTTTTCTCACCTTTCCTTTGCAGAGCTCTGCCGGCACGTCCGCTGTAAGTGGGGCGCCACTTGCGCGGCCGGCGAGTGCGTCTGTCCGACGGAGTGCGATGGCGCGAGCGCAGAGCCGGTGTGCGCGTCGGACGGCCGCACTTACGCCAGCGAGTGCCTCATGATGATGGCGGCCTGCGCACCGCCGCCCACCACGTCCCCGGAGCTGCCCCACGCCTCCACGCACGCCCCATCCTCCGCCGCTGCGTCCCTCCGCCTCCGGAAGCACCACCTGCGAAGACCCACCCGGCCCTTGGTGGTCCTCTTCTACGGCGACTGCAGGGAGAGGGCGCCATCCGGACTCGGTGAGTATTCGCCCTCTCTGCGCGTTGAATCGTTCGTTGGGATACATTCGACGGGCCAATTCGATTCTGTACAGGGTGTCCCAATCTCCTGACATGTCATTCAATGACAATGGTAGGTTCTCTCGAATTACGGTTCCATGCCCGTCCGTACCCAAGGCTGCCGAATAGTTCGGAATGTAATTTTGGAGACAAAATGGTGGGTTCTCTTGGCATTTATTTTAACTCCTTCGTTTTCCACTCGTAGTCAGTGTGTTCGGACCTCCCGTAAATTTGGCAGCATTGATATATTCTCTTGTTTTTTAGAAATACTCATCTTCGTGCTGAGGGTAACCTTATCTCATCATATAAATTCTTTACGACAGAGGTAGGCTGTCCTAAGTTCATCTGTGCTCATGAATCTCCCGTTTCGTACTCAGGGTTTGAAAATCGCCCCGGTAGCAAATTTGGCAATAATGGTAGTATACTCTCAACTTTCTGTCTGGCATCTGTTATCTTTCCTTCCCTCTCGGAATTCAAATGCACTTACGATTTATATTCAGTCGTTGATAATGTGACAGCTTTTTACTTTAAGTTCATGATTAAAAAAATGGAAAAATATTTCAAGTAAAATCTTCTACCCAATTATAGGATAACGAGGAGTTGTTGATGGGCGCGTTGTCAAAATAATGTCGTTCTTTGGCAGATATTAGATCTTTTCTTCTTAGAATGTCAATACTTTTCACTTCCTCCATAATTTCCTTAATTTCAACTGCTTCTTTAAAATACACGAGGAATTTTTTCCAACACAGATGTAGGCTTTCACCTCTTATCAACTGCTATTGCTGCGATTTTCTAAATTTTAAGTTCACATCATGTTCGTATGGGCCTATTTTTTATTGTTTAAATATCTCCTCATCGTATTCAATGGAATTTCGATAAAATTTTGTCATAAATATTCTATGGGGGTAAGAAAAATAATTGAGATATTTAATTTCGTTCTCCCACAACAAACCTATGGGTATATTACTACCGCCTATAGCAATGCGTTTTCATCCCTCGAAACCTGTAAAATTATTTTTCTTTTGAGGATCGAAATGCAGTGGCCACCTAATTACCTATATACATTTCTCCTCAAGGTTCCCCAGAGAGGTATGTCTGCTTCAAAGGCCCACTCTTGAGAATCAACCCGTCGTTAGTTGGCACGTTCATCGGGAGGAGCTTGGGTGTGGAAGCGTTTTATTTCCGTGGCCACCGTCCAAGGGCCGTCCTTGGGAATGGGCCACAGGATTGGCATTAGAACAAGTTGGTCGGTCGATGATGATGAGCCGACAAAGAGGATAGCCTCAAGGAGGCTAGAGGTTACGACTCAGACACTATTTTTCGAAAACCAAGTCTAATCGCTGCAACTGCTATGGATTCCCAGGAATTAGGGATCTTTAGTTGAATTTAACTCCCAGCTCAGGATCTTAACTCCATTTCCCTTGCATAGCTACGCATTTCTCCCATTAATTGAATCAAGCATCATATTGTTACTCTTCCCTTAACAGGATTCACAGCAAATATGGGAAAATCAAGAACTTACTTGATAACGAAATTAGAATGCGTGCATCCATACGACCTTTTGAATCTTAGATATATTGCTCTTAAAATCTTTGAATAACGGCTTAATTCTTAGACCACGCCTTTTAATTATAGTTAACTTCATTATTTTTTTCTTTTGACCCATCTGGTTATCGTACTTCATTTATTCTGGTTTAGCCTTACAAAAAACCACTGTCAAAATTTACTCAAAGGCTATTCATACAGTTTCAAATTATAAAACCATATTTGATAAACATCTTGTACTCCTTCTCCCAAGAATTCATCGTCAACCAGGAGCAACCATTATAAGTATGTCCTTGAGAAACCGATTGAGCCTAATTTCATATGAGAGTGTAGAACCCTAGAAATGTTCTTGAAAATTTGCTTACCAGCCCGGAGTATCTTTGAAAAACTGAGGATTTTTTCCCTCTAAAAATTCGTGGAGGAAGTACTACGCTCAATTAGGGTTGAATTCCTCGGCAGTATAAAGTAGGTTTGTAGCCTCTGTATTTGTATGCGAATTATTTATATCTTAACAGGTTCGCATTTCCACTGACATCCATTTCGGAAATCGTTCATACGGACGTGAGTGACATATTCCACGAGGGCTGTCATCAGCAACTATTCGTTCCACTTTGAACCCCCTTCAAAAGTTTTGAAACAGGATGTACTAATTTTCTAGAAAAAATCGGAGGTATAGAGAGTTGGTGGAGGTAAAAATAAATACTTTATGAAGCGGTGCTGTTTATGGGAGCACATTACAGATTTTCTTAGACATGGAGTTTGTATTAGTTTCCTATGACCAGTCTTGTATTACCAATGAAACTATGGTTGCATTTTTTGCAATCGAATATCTTGAATGCATTTGAAATATTATATTTTACGTCACTTGATATGATAATTATACATATTTTATCAAGTGACAGTCGTGAAAGAGTACGGAAATCTTAGATTAGTCTTGTAAATACACCAAAACTATTTTAGAGAGTTAAAAATTAATTTATTTTTAATATTTTCCTATTTTCCCTATATTTTCTGTTTTTAGCAAAAGTTTGCAGTTTAGTTTTTAAGGATAATGAAATGGCAGACTGAAATAGATGTTTTATAGTTAAGGACCAATATTATTTACACCATCATAGTGAGCCACTCATAAGTCATAGCCATTATCACTGTCTATGGATAAATCTTCAATTGCCACTTTTTTTCTTTCTCTTGGTGTAATTTTTCCTATTTCTGTCTCATATGCAAGTTCAGCGCACTAAATGTATGCTCGTAAATGGTTTATTTGGTGTTGGGTAACACCAAACACTAATAACCGAAGGCCAACGTGGGAAATATTGCTTGAAAATTTAATTGCAGTCGATTCCAATGCTATCCCGCAGGTACTTTGGATTTTTTGGTGTTTTGGACAAATTTATTTATTTATTTCGCTGTAATTTTATTCGGTTTAAGAAAACGTGTATCAATAAATACATAATGCTCTCACGAGAAATGCTTTTGGTCACATTATTATTTTTTCTCTTTGAAATAAGACGTAGTTACTATCATATAAAATAGAGCAGGTCATTTCCAGTTTTTCTATTCAATTTTTATTGGCTACATATTTTTAATAACTTCTTGCGTTGTAATGGCTTCAAGAATAGACAAAACGTAATAATTTCACGGTGGATTATTAAATCCAAATAAATGTTTTCCAGGAAACCCATCGAGATATGTATTCTATATCAGCAAACTTTAAGAAAAGACATTATATATTACTTTTTAAATAAATTTTCAAGAAGCTTACTCCGCTCTAAATAGAAAGTATTAGCTAACAAAAAATACGTTGATAAGTTCGACCGACGCTCCACCGATTCGAGAGACCGAGTGCGTCAATAATCATGATGAATTTAAAGTGTACCTGCGATCTTTCTCTATTGATCAATTTTTATCGATGACATAATCGATCATTTCTCCATTCAGACAGATAAATTTGTGTGACTCTATTCGTGACCGTTGATGCATATTGGTAATCCTAAGTTTTGAAGAGGTATTAGAAAATATTTTGCAATAAGTTACACGAACATTTTTCAAGAATTGACGTCATGACATTGAGAGCACGAGCGAGAGATTATTATATTCGGTATTTGAACGTGAGGCGGTGAGTGCGAGAATGGCTCGGAACTTAACTGCACAAGAAAGCGCATCCCACCTTGGCCTTCTGTGGATTTGTTTTTTGGCATCACTGCGCATGCTCGCTCGGGATTTGAAAAAGAAAGATCCATTTTTTCAAACCCATCACGCATTAACCTAAGTCTATAACACCCCCGCATAACTAACACCTCTCCTCTCGCCCCTTCCCCGTTTCCGCGTCCCCCTCCCCCATCGATGCCCCATTCAATTGTTTATCTTGGCTACGTCCTCCCTCCCACCTGAAAACATTGTATATGTGTACCTAATAAATGCATACACATATGAATGTGTGCGTGCATTTAAAAATATGTGTGTGTAAATTCTTCTGCTACATACAAATAATCATTCATAATGTGTGCATATACATGTATAAATGTAACTTGAAACCCCTCTCCGCTCCCCTCGCAATGGTTTAAAAAAAAAAACAAAAAAATGAAAACTCCCAGCAACCCCGACGTCCCCATCGTTGGCCTCCGCCGCCCCCGTCACTCCGCCCCCAGCCACCCCCACGCCCCCCACGGCCGGAGCCCCACCCGGTCTCCGGCCCCACTCCGCCCCCGGCTCCTCCTCCCAGAGGGGCAACTCGGCCGGCCCGGAGCAAGGCCGGGGGCAGCACGCCCTCCGCGTCGAGGCGTGCCGGGACATCCACTGCGACTTCGACGCCACTTGCGAGCTGGGACCCGACCTCTTCCCCCGCTGCTCTTGCCGCTTCGAGTGCGCCGCGCTGCCCCCGCCCGGCTCCCCGGACGCGCCAAAGCCCGTCTGCGGCTCCGACCTCAGGTTGTACCCGTCGGTGTGCGCCATGAAGATGGAGGCCTGCCAGAGGCAGGAGGAGCTCCGCCTGAGGCCCCTCGACCTGTGCCAAGGTGAGGCCCCAGGGATGCTGAGGAGGGAGTGGAGGAGGGTATGGAAAGCAGAGGGAATCAGAGCGTTTGGGGGCTTTGAGGGAAGTCTTCCTTCGGGATTTCTACCGGGTGAGTGCTTCAGTTGCCAGTGTTTCGAAGGATGACTCCGCCATTGTCTTCAGGGCGTTGATTCCAGGGTGTTGTCTCAACCTTCTCGTTCATAAATCGATCACATAAGCAAATAGCCAAGAATTATTGGCTCTTCTTCGTATTACCTACAATATGTTCAGGAACAAGCACTCAAAAGCGGTCTGAAAGGGCTTTTCCTATTCCCTGGTGGAAATACTCGAAAGATCTTATTTCGGTTACCTCCTAAACAGTAGAAGGACTAGAAGCGTCATGTTCGAAAGCCATCTGACTCTGATATAGTCTTTAGAAATTTCACGCCAGAATGTAATTTCCAACATACTGGCACATATTGAGCAATACTCAAAGAATATGCAATGGAGAGTCACTTGTTGTAGTCTATTCTTCATATTCTTCAAGTGTTTTTGACACTATAATGAACATCATTTTGTTCCATAAATTAACGCCTGACTTAATCAAAATAATTGTTTAGGACAAGCCTCTAAGCATTATCTAAGAGTAAAGACTTATTCGATGTCTTAGATGATAGCCTCATTTTGATTTCCTTCTTAATCAGTCGGTACTTATAAACATGAGAATATACTTCAATTTTGCGTAACCAAAATTGATTGTAAAGGTAAATTGGTGTGATTTCGGCCATTCTGGAGCACAGTAACTTCCACGTCAAATGCATCTCATGCGACGATGCAAAATTTATGTTTATTTGTTGTTCTGGTTGGCTGATTACGGTTAGACGCAATAAGGACAAAATACACGGGCTCGGGTGGCTTTGAATTCAAGGGAAAGATTTGGTTACCACTTTTATAAGAGGCGACAAAGAACTACGCATTATTTATTTGTTTTTGCTTTGTAACTTAAGTTGGAACTAATAGTCAAAGAATTAATCACAGTGTTTCAGTGACAATTTTCCCAATTTTCATTTTGCCAACGAAATCAAAGATCATGTCCCAGCTGTAATTGACTTAGTGTTTCCGACAGATGCAAAAGAATTTTTCACTTTTTGCGCCGAGTAAGACGGAGAAAACAATAACTTCCCAAGTAAAATACGGAAAAGTTTAAAGTATTCAAAGACCGCTTTCATTTATCTCATTTTGTTAATTAGAGCAGTTTTCCTCTGAAAATATCCATAAAGAAGAATGGTAACAAGAAGCCTATCGAAACAGGATTTGAAGATCAAAATATCTATCCTTGTAGATAGAGGAGTCTTTACAGTCAGTTTTTGACGCGTATCCCAAAGAGAATTGAAGAGAATATAAGTTGAACGTGAACTGACCCTTAATTTTTAATCGTGCGGGTAGTGATAACACTCAGTCGTCCATGTCCTGAAGACGATGGCCAGAGTCCAATCCTTCAAAATGTCGGCAATTGAGAACCTCACTCAAAGGGAACCCATGAGAAAATTACCCGAAAATGTTTGCGGGTGAACACAAAATCCTACAACGTTTTGGGGTTTGCCCCCGACATCCTCGCCGCTCAAAAATATATGTGTATGGACACTCCCATCGCCACGTCAAAATATATGCTAATTCCCCGAACGTTTGGTTTTTGGTGTCTGTTGGTTTCATTATTGTCATGTTTCCTTCCTCCCCCGTCATTAGCATATAGTCAGCGCCCACCCAAAGACATAACGCATGCATTAATTGCCTGAAGCATGAGAAGCCTTACTAACCGTCGCTTTCTGTGTAACCCATATAATACGTTACCTGTCTCCTTTTTTTTAACGGTTTGAGTAGTTGCTGTTTATCTCTCACAGAGTGGTGATGTACAGAAAAAGATTTTCCGTCACTAATTTCTTCGTAAACATCGGTAATCGTATGTTTTTGTTCTTTAAAGCGTGTTAAAGCTATGCCGTTTTTGCTTAGGAGTTAGGTTCGCTTGCAAACTGATAGGATTTTCTATTTCAGGATACTACAGATGCATTTTGAGTCATGAAATCCGTAGGATGTGTTGTTGTGTCTCCCTTTAGAGTGATCGTAGTTAGTTCTTCAGGGATCAGTTTTCATAATTATAGGGTTGACATTATCATTGTGTGCTCATGAATGTGCCCGTGGTGTTGGTGTGATTTTCACTCTTATGCTCAGTTTTTTCTTCATCGCAATGAATGTTTGGTGTAATGATACATTGTTAATTACTTTCATGTCAAAGCTAAGTTTAGTTGTAGATTTTAGCATAGATTAATATCATTTTTAAACTAGTGAAATATTTTTGCAAGAAACATTTTTGCTGGTCCATGAAATTTTTGCTTAGGGTAAGTATAAAACTTTTTCTATATTGTGCTATTGATATGTTCCATCATTAATTACCAGGTGTGAGCAATGTGCAATAATTAAAATTAAAACCATTGAGTGATCGTGATAAATTTATTAATAATTGGTTTTGAATTTTACTTCACTATTCATTGAAAACAAACAGTCTCGGAGGGAGCATTTTGAAGATGCTTTCTCATGAATACATAATATTTTGGTATTGACATATTAACATGACAAATCAAAAGCCCTCCTTTTTATGAAAACTATATCATTTTTGCAAATAATCTTTCTCCTTAATGATGCGCGAAAAATTTGTTAACAGCTTTTATTACTTGAAATTTTTTAAAAGCACAAATTTTATTGACGTGAAGAGATAAGGTTGTCAAATGTGAATTTATGTAAGTGTATTCCTGCATTAAAAGAAGTCATTCATATTAAATAGTGCCAGAAATTCAAAGTTATTACACTTGGATCATCATCGTATCACCCGATTTCCTTTTGTAAATGGCTAGTGGTTGTCTCTTTCTCAAGATCTGATTACAACATGACAAATCAAAAGCCCTCCTTTTTATGAAAACTATATCATTTTTGCAAATAATCTTTCTCCTTAATGATGCGCGAAAAATGTGGTAACGGCTTTTATTACTTGAAATTTTTTTAAAAGCACAAATAACAATTCATAATTTATGAATTTTATTTATAAAACTCAAATTTGAGAATTTATGAATACATATTTCTCAAGGTAGCACTTTACATAGGTGAATGAAATGTCATATTGCTGACAAGATTTTTCACTTAATGACACATAAGGTGACTCGTGATGTTGTTTTTGAAATTAAAACCAAAATTTCAAGTTTAGAAGATGTTTGTCAGTTTTATCAGACATACTGAACTCGATAGCCTTAAATAACGGCCTAACCTTCCGCAATTTTATTCATTATTTCACAACTTAAAGTATGTCTTGCCCACAGTTGGCGCCAGTTTAGGGGAAAATTTCTACAATGGGGTAAATTGACCGTCATGCCAATAATTTTATGGGCGGTTTATTAGAATCACGTTAGTCCTTCATTATATTTCCCGGTAAATTTTATCCACATGGTGACTTAACCGTCACGTGATTTTGACCAGAGTGAGGGACATAGGGAAAATCAGTTTTGGTTATTCCACGTGAACTTTATATCTCATGGTTGAGCGTCTACCTGTCTATATGTCTGAGCGTCTATATGTCTTATCCAAATGACGCTAGACAGACCTTACAAACTGAGACCTATATGATGAGATAAAACACTGAATAATGAAGAACCTGTTACGTCAACGAGAAGGTTATGCTTTGTTCCACCGTCAACGAGACCAGCAAATATAGGGTGACTAGCATTCCGAGGGAACTGGCATCTGACGCACATATTTACATCTCTTACCGGTGAGATCGACTCCATTTCATTGCTGAGCCTGATATTCTGTACTTTGAAAGAGAAAGCGTAACTATCGAATATTCCTTAACAGTCAGACGAAAATATTTCATTATTGAGAAAAGTCTAAGCGGCCTTTTCAATTTTAAATTCGTGTCTCACAACCACACAAAACCACAATGCACAACTTCTAGCACAATAGTAGCATGACAAGGCAATAGTAATTACATTAGGTAATACAAATGTTTAAATCAGGTTTTGATTAGTTGATCTTTAATGGGATTACAATCTTTCGTAGATGCTTTAGAATTTCATTGCGAGAAAGTCGGAATGAAGATGAATCATAATAAAACAAAAGTAATCACATTTTCTTGTACAAAGAAAGCGTGGATGGTCATAAAAGTGGGAGGACGCAAACGGAAGCAAGAAGAGTATTTAAATTACTTTGGTAGTACGCTAGAAGAAAATGGACATTTTAGCTAAGAAATAAGCAGGAGAATAGCGTAAGCCTAAGTAAGTAAGATGGAGTTTAGTCACAGAAGGGAACTGGTGACGGGGAATTTGGGTAAGGATGTGAGGAAGAGACTGATGAAGAGTTTGATATGGAGCGTAGAATTTCATGGTGCTGAAATGTGGACCCCAAGCAGGGAGGATGAGAATAAACTGCAGGAGTCTGAGATGTGAGTGCAGAGAAAGGTGAAAAAGGTGCGGTGGACGGTAAGAAAGACGAAGGAGGAAGTGCTTAGCAAAATGGGCTAGGAAAGGCATCTTCTGAATGAACTCCGGGATAGGCAAAGTAGGTGGCTGGAGGAAGTAATAATGGAGAGGAAGATGGAATGCTCAAGACTGTGATGGAGGGAAGGATGATGGGCAAGCGGGGAAGGGAAAGAAAGAGAATAGGTTTCATTGACGTGAGGAAAAAGGTAAGATCGTATGCTGTAGCGAAAAGTGGATATTCTAGAGGTAGAAATGACCTTGGAAAGTGTAGAAAACTGATAGAAGTTTCTCTGACTTTCGGCAAAACCTCCTTTTACCGGTAGAATACTAAAAATAATTGCACAAAATTACATAAATGTCGTGTAACCACGGTGTCTCCTAAACTGTGTATAAGAATTGATTCAATATGGCCCACTGTGCATTCTCAACATCTTCACTGCTTTTCCGTACAATCGTGTTTTACTCTGGAACATCCGTCCATTCCGAAGCTTGAACCCTTCCTGGTGATTGATCGTCGGGCCGCTCTTTGAGCTTTGACGGCAGTCAGTATTCATGGCTACGATGGCGCTGAAGGAGCGGCCGAAAAATGAACGTCTGTAGGTGAGATTTCTTCGAGATGGGAGTTTGAGCAAACAGAAAGGGGTGAAATCTTTTGACGTAAGTGTTAAAGGGGGAACATGCACACTGAAAGATAGCATTTTTTTTTATTTTCACCCCCGTGATAACTACATTTTTCATGGTGTACTCCTTGATGTAGCTATATTTTTTAATAAAAATAAGTCCTCATATAACTGTACACAAAGTTTTCAGTAATTACCATTCTAAAATATTTTATTTTGACTAATATACTGGAGGATTTTCCGTAATTTTTATTTTTAAAATATTATTTTTGGACTAATTTACTGGAGTTTTTCTTAAAATATCCATTTTTATTTTATTTTGACTAATTTAATGGAACATTTACATTTTACCACCCAATGAGCGAGTTATGAGTAAAAATATAGTGGCTAATTAATTACAAATCGCTGATGATAGTAAATTTACCATTTTTTGAGTCATCAGTGTAATTCTCTGTGATTTTTATGCAATAAAGTTGGAAACAAGAACTCTTGGCTTGACCTGGTAGCATAGGTTTGTATTTACTTCGAGGTTTAAAACAAGGTGTAAATGATGGGTGTATAGTTGGTCTCCGTGAAGAATTGAGGATATCATTCTCTCCGTCTTAGTTATTCATTCTAATACCAGCGGTAGCAGATGATGGACGTCAACCTAGCGGTGGGTTCATTGAACATGCTTGTTTGAATTTTTATTTAGGATCATGATCATTTGCCAAACTTTATCTATAAGCCTCAAATGTACGTGAAATATGCTCTTCCCTTTTTCCGTTCCATCATTTAGACCTTGTAATTTCATCACTGATGAACTTGGATGTGTCTCAACCATTCGTTTTAGAACATACTCTGTGAAGGGTCGTTCAGAAGGGATATACATTACTTATGATGGAGGTAGAGGAAGTGACTTGAAACATTCTCTGCAACTCCTTAATTACGTAACAATGGCAACGCAAACGTTTTGTCTGAGGCATTCTTACTATTTCAGATACCGTCTTTGAAATTGAAAGGAATAAGAGTAAATTTTGGCTGAATGGAAAAAAAATCCAAAGTACAACGTAGGCCGGTTTTCAGTTGTTATTATTGTTGGTTGCGACTGTTATGTGGCGTTTCCGCGGCAACTGCAGAAAGATTCTGATTAAAAAAAAATGTTCGCGTTTTCACTTGGGAGTAGCGACCCCATGTCAATTGAGCAAACCATGTCTAAAATCACAATCCTACTTCCTTTGGACAAAACATCCTGTTTTGGCCAAAGACCAAAAGTGTTTAAAAACTAGTGCAGTGTTCCTATTCATGCTTACTTCTCCACTTGCCCTTAAAACGCCGACTGTGCGGTTTTAAGCGCAAAGATTGATGAATATGGACGAGCCAACATCTTCCATTACTGGATAGCTTCCTTTTAGTTCCTTTGATCACTTACTGAATTGTTGCTCCACATTAGATGTCTTCTCAGATTTAACGGTTAAAAAGTGCATGAAGGATGAATATTATCGAATATGAAATCGGTCCATACTCTGACCGGAGTTTGGATTCCTTGTTATTGTCACGAAGGGATATGGAACTGCATGTCAATTAGGTACTACTCTTTACTTATTCAGCAGAAAAAATCATGTATTGCACCCGACTACAAATCAAAATGCAATTGTAAAATACATTGTAATGTGCATCTGTAAGACACGTAACACTTTCTATGCTCTACAATTTTGATTCCATCGATGCCTGTGCTATTGAAGTTGAATGCGAGATAACTCCTACCACATAATGACAGAATGCTTCACCTCATGTGGCACCTCTCATAAATATGGTATCATGGTGACAGAATCAATAAAGCTGCTGTATTTGTGACAACTGTACTCCTAGTTAACTACGTGGCAAGTTATACAAAGTATATGTATTCGAGGGAAAATTTTGAGAAAGACCATTATCTGTGGGTATGTCACGTTAAAAGTTTTTCCTCCTAATTTGGAAACAAAATATGAGTCAGTAAATGTCATAACATAAAAATATTGTTTGGTAAATTCATTTTTATTGAGCCATGAAAATACGTATTGTATCCCTCAACGAGAAGTGTAAAATCCTCAGAAGCAAGTAAAGAACTTAATAAATTAGAAAATAACTTTAAATATGTATTGTAATTAAATTGAAATGATGCATTGATGGCATCGTGAACATCATAAAATAATGTTATATTGGTTTTCTTCAGAATACACATTCCCACTAATAGCATACCAAGTTTTGCTTCTTTAAAAATTAAAAAGCTGGTACCTATCAATGTATAAACTAGAGCTGTGCGAATGCTTCGAAATCGATTTGAATCGACTCGAATCAGGCTTAATTCGATTCGATTCGCCTGCAAATCGGGATGCTTCGAAACCGAATGATTTGAAATATTCGAATATGATAGATTCGTCTTCGAATCGTTCCATGCATTCAAACATGGCGCTCATTCCAAAAATGGTGCGCCGTCCGTTTAGACGATTTTTTCCTCACGCGAAACGAAAATTTCAACGACCACATGTTATTCTGTACTATTCCTTGTGCCACTATAGATATATAAGCTAATGTAAGCCCCTTGAATTTTGCAAAAGTCTTCATAACCTTAACTATGCATAAGCTTTTGCATTTGATTTAGATTCGATTCGCGAGCGAATCTTATAAGGTGATTCGATTTGCTACCAAAATTGAAAAAAAAAGTTCGTTTCGATTCGATTCTAAATATCTTTTGTGAGATTCGATTCAGTTAGATTCGAAATGAAAACCCCAGATTCACACAGCACTAGAATAAACCAATCATTTAATTGTATTCTGATTTTATGGACGTTCCGAGTAGTTGTGACAACCGTTGTTTTTGTCGAGCATGGTCGGGCGCAAGTGAAATTATGTAAGAATTCCCGTCGAAGGTCTATGGAAAGTGAGGGGTGGTTGAAACGGAGGTTTCCTCTTAAAGCTTTCCCAGGGAAGTTTGAGGGGAGGCTTATAAAAGGGATGGAACGGGGAGACGAGAGAGTTTCTGCTTTGGGAAGGGAAGGAGAGCAAGAGGAAGGTGGAGGGTTGAGGGCGCAAAAAGGGTCTGTCTCTATAAGATCTAATGCAAACAACTCCTCTCCCTTGGTCGCTCTCCTGTTCTCGGGTGGAGCTTTAAAGATTAGAGTCGAGAGGGGATGTGGGAGGTTGGGATGGGCGGATGGTGGAAACGGAAGGTGTTCGGAGAACTGGGAACAAGGCGTGCGCCCCCCCTGAGTGAGTGAACCGAGGCCACAGAGGGGGGGACGGGAGGTGGAAGAGGGTGAAGCAGGCTGACAGTTGAATTAAAGTGGCGGGGATGAGAGAAGAAGTAGCGAAGGTTTTCGTGAAAAAAAAATCAGCAAAAAATGCAATACACGTATGTCACAATGAACAAATTAAACTTAGCAAGTCCGCATAAATGTATAGGAGCGATAGACATCGCAGTTACATCTTCGCATTCTACAACAGAGTTACAACTTGTAACTCTGAGCGAAGTGATTTACAGGAAATTTTCATCGTCTAGATTTATTATTATAAAAGTATATCATGCGTAAAAGTTATTATATTTATGAATCATATGTATAGTTAAACATTTACAATGTTACATTAATGTCGTGATTTAAACATTGCGATTCTGAAACCTGTAATTTAACGAAACCGGTAGTTCTGATAGATGTATGTGGACTTGCAAAGTTTTTTTTTCTTGGACACAATGGAACGTATTCTTTTAGTATGGCCGGAGATTTTACTTTGAATATAAACATAGTATCTTTCTTGGAGGAGTCTTGGAAATAAATTTGTGTCTGTTTGTATGGCTTATGTATAAATAAATAGGTTGATGTACTGTCGTGCATCATAAAAGACAGGGAAACTCTTGATTTTTCCTCGAATTTATTTAGCCTTCTTTCAGTAGCCGGCTTGAATTAATAGTGAATGTGTAATGACTTATACTCTCGAAAGCAGTCGAGGGCGATTTAAAATAGAATTCTGTAAATATTTGAAATTTTTGTTATTTGAAACCAAATTTCATGGTTGCATCATCAAGCCTTTGCTCATTGGCGGTTAATTACCACCACTTTAAATGCCAAATAATTTGCACTTCTAAAAGTTTGCCTTTCCTATGATTTTTGTAACCTGAAAATTTTGATAGCATATCGGAGAAAGTTATATTCTTCTCGAAATTGTTGTTGCTCATCGATTTGAAATACTTTCCGCATGTATATGAGACCACTAGAGTGCATGCCGCATACGAGCTACAGATTTACATGTGATGCATTTGGGTCATGATGTTAAAAAATTGATTAAAACTAAGAATTGATAAAATTGATTGAAAATGGGGCAATATTAACCCCTCTCAATTATTTTGGCGAAAATTTGAACTCGTTCATGGATTTTATTACAACGACTCGATACGTGGACATATTGAGGATAGTAATACTCGCGTCGTCCATTTCCTCAATCGAACTTGCTCGATTAATATTTTTACTCTGTGCGGTAAATCAAGACCCTGGTCGCTCAAGGTTGGTAGAATACGCAGAAAATTCTATACAATAACAGATATAATATTTGAAGAACCTTGCTGATCACTGATGTAGGTAACCTTGGCTGGCCTCACGATTACATAACCCTCTGCCACCTCCGCACGAGTTTCTTGCCAATTTTTTTGTCCGTACGACTTCTTTACTGGATGGTCTTCATGTGCAATATGGTCATATAAGCCTCCCCGACATGATGAAATAAAGTTGAAAAATCAACGGTGTGGTCACTTACGCATGGCACACGTAGGAAGAACACTCATTCCGATTTATGCGAATTTTCGGCCTGTCCTATGAATACTATGGATGTGCTGGAAATTCGGAATGAATTGGTACATTCTTTTTTATGCTTGAAATACCAGCCCCAACAGCACACTAACGCTAGAACAACGTTACAATAACGTTCAAACGAACGTAGTTTAAAACAAAAAATAAAAAGTTTATGAAGTCCAACCTTCCGAACGTTTCTTTCGCGTTCGGCGGAAACCGTTAGGGGATAACTTAAAACTAACGTTATTGAAAAATATCTGGGGAAACTAGCTCACAATCAAATCTTTGAGCAAGTTGTTCATCTACTGAACCACAAAAATTGGTTTTCATATCGTAGCTTAATGGTTACAGCTAAAAATTACAAAGCAGGATGATGACCTCACATGAATTTTATTGCTACCTCTGAAGTGCCCGATTACGTTGCAGGGATTTCTCTGATGAGATTTTCAATCCCAAAACACCAGTCAAGGAGCATGAAAGAACAAAAATTAATAAAAAAAGTTAATGTAACCCAAAATTTTTAATCAAAGATACCACCAATGTAAATTCCACCGTGGATGATATCCAAAGGGTATAAGTAATTAATTTAATAAATACCAAACTATTTCTTGACTCGTGATATCGGGTAATTTTATTGAAAGTCACATGGTACAAATTATTTCAAGCAACAAAAAAACACACAAAGAAAGTGAACACAGGAACTTATATGGAATTCTATTCAAGTTTTCTTGTTTTCACTAATCTTTTTACGTAAAATAATAACGCAAATTATTCAATTCAATACTGCACAAAGCATTTACGAGGGAAAGGGGTAAGCACCTACTTACGGAGTAATTAAAAGTCATAAAATCCATAATTTACACGGAATTAAATGACATCGTATCATCCGTACACAAACAATGTACCACACTTGTGAAACTCACCACTTATCGCAACATTTACTTCATAATTTCCCACTTAGCACTGTGCCTATCTAAACCATTAAACTAAACTGTGGCATTATCGAACACAAAACAATAACCCTGAAACAACATGACGACTAAAATATGATTTAGTTCTTTCCCGGCATATAATACTGATGAATTCTTCTCGGGTTTTCCACCGGGTCAGGTCACTGACATTCGCTGAGGACGATGGCGGTGGTAGCTATGGAAACGTCGCACAGTGGGATGAAATCGAAAAAAGCTGGCCAAAATTCAAAAAGTGATTTTTTCAAGCCAGGAAGCTGAAACTTTGTATAAATATTTTCAAAAAACCTATGCATGCGATGACGTAAGATATTTTTCTTAGTACTTAACAGTTAACCATTTGCATGAGGTCAAAGTTGCACGAAACTCGCAAAAATGGTCTTCACTCAATTTCCTCACGAAATATTCAAAACCAAGCCTTTCCTTAACCTTTATAGGTAAAGAATTGGAATAAAAAGTGATGTAATTAGATGTAAAAGTTTTTTGTTTTTGTTTTACCATAGTTTACTTACATTTTGGTAAATATTTACTAAAGATATTAAACAAAATAGCGGACCCTCATTTTTGGTCATTTTAAAAATATAAGTAGAGAAATAGCTAATTGCATCGCCGATCATCACAAAGTAACTTATATGAGTAAACTCTACAAAGCTTCCACAGTGCGAATCCGATGAGTTATGCTGCAACCTTTTGCGATGCCGAATTTCACATCAGTTTTCCGTTCGCGCGGTCGAGTCTGGTCCAACCCGCCTTCAACAGGGAGTAAGGTGGCGCGGCAAGTTTGTGGAATGGATTGTCGCCGCATCCACTCCACTATGGAGATTTTGAGATCAAAACATCGAAAAGAGCCTCCATGTATTATATTTTGGAGAAATAGCGGAAAAAATTACGCATTTTATCACATCGGGTAGAGGTCTATGAGGTACTGGAAGACTGCTCTCTTCGGGTGCACCGCGGGCGTTTCTCTTCTTACCAACTTGATATCGTCTAGTGACGAATACTTTTTTAATGTATATTTTTGCGAAATTTGTGCAACTTTGACCTTATGCAAATTTTTAATTGTTGAGTATTAAGAAAAATATCTTCCGTCATCGCATGTACAGGTCTTTTGAGAATATTTATACAAAGTTTCAGCATCCTGGCTTGAAAAAATCACTTTTTGAATTTTGGCCAGCTTTTCGAGTTCAGCCCACTGTGCGTCGGCCCATAACGACATGGGGACAGTTCACTTCCCGTCGTAGATATTCAATCGCTCATTACCACAAAATCACTTGATGATGCCGAAAATAAACTGTATTAACGATACACTATACAATAAGCTAGAAGGTCTTTCACTATTAGGAAATTAGTGCCACAAGCTCACGTGTATCCCCATCAACATTGGCCATTTACAAAAGTGGGAGGCTCTCATACATATTTCATACACCTACCTGGATACAGCACTGTACTTCATGCAAAACACAAAAATTGAAACGCTAGAAATCAAAGAATACACAGAGGCAAACAACATAAGGAAGCTAACGAAAGTGGCGCGCGCTAACCAAAAAACGTAATAATGACGTGAAACTAACGTTTGTGTGCTGTTGGGGAGGTGAACATGTATCAGTATCAGATGCAGTATAAACACAGACTCATAAATACAAAAGGATACATTCAAAAGTAATATTATACCAAACTGTGGTTTTTGTTTTTAATTTGTCTTAACTGAGACTCCTCTTCTTTTCACCAACAAAAGGAGGCCAGTATCACCGAAAATGCAGATACATCATGCAATTCTTTTTCATTTTCGACTCCTGCGCAATGAATACTCATGCATACATGCACACGAGCACTCAAGGTGTTAAGACGGAGAGAGAGAGGGATAGGGAAATGCAAAAAATGGGCATACACCGCATGCGTGGGGAGGGCGAAGGAACAGCGATGGCAGAAGCAAAATGATGGTTTGCCTTTGGGAATCTTCCCGATGTCCACTCACGTCAGACTTTTCGCAGCACCTCCTTGTTTTGATTTCGGGAAGCCACTCCTGAGGTCGAATTCCGGCAGTGTCGGAGGTTATTCATTGGAATCTCGATCGCTTATTTGGTGTTGTGTAGAGAGCGCTTTAAGTTCACTACTCCATCCGTGGAATGGGACGTTAAACTGAGGTCCCCTTGGTACCTAAGAACAGGCTAATGCCGACCCCGGATTTCTCTTCACATTTTCTCCCATTCCGTTACCCTCTGACGCGCCAGTTCTCAAAGACAGGAATGACCTCTGCGCTTGTTTACTCCCCTAAATAACCAACCAACTGATTGGTACGACTCTTGCTAAAATTATCAGAGTTTAAAGGAGTGAACGTGCCATTTTTTGACGAAATGGTGTAATTAATGTGGAGAGTATACTACGAAGAAGTACAATGTCAAACCTTTGACAATGACAGCTGAATTATGATCTATTTCATACTGTTTCCTACGTACATACATCAGTCATCCCTTGAAAAACTCCCATTAAAATATTTGAGAACAGTCCTTTGCATCTTGTACACATTACACGTTAGTAACCACCGGCACGCACCAAACAAAGTATGGCGATGTAGTTACTTATTAAAAGTATTTTTCAAAATTTAAGCCTTTTTTATAAATCACTTGTAGCAAAAGTCCAAACTTTTTATAAACCCGATTGATTTCCACGTCTATAGCGACATTATCGCGGTACATAAACGGTAAAACACTTTCTGCCATAAGTTATATATCATACGGCATGAGGGTAGGCTGGGAATTTGGAAGGAAGGATTGGGAAATATGGAACAATGGGTAAGGTCAATTTTTTAAACAAATGGGTCGATTTTGTTGAAAATAAATGCCAACTACCTAGTAATTTTAGATGTGGAAAATTTTATGATTTACTAAGTTTTCACGAATACTTTGGTACATGATTTCATGAAATATAGAAGAGCGTGGCTTTCTCTTTTAAGTTCCATTTGATGTTCTAGGCTTTCCTCGTCCCATCAATATATTAAATACTCTGTTGAAACTATGCTTTGAGGCTCAAGCCTAGTCCAGGTTCTCACCACCAGCAAATCATCAATAATCTTTTTAAGATTCTCAGTTGCTGAAATATCAGCTTCCATTTAGTCATTGCTCATTTAGTCTTTCCTCCCATTTTTTCTTCAGTTTATTTCCAGTTTAAGGCTGTGCCAGTTCTTTTTTCTGTGACACACTTTCCTATCCTGTGCATCTTCCTTGAGCATTCCTATCTCCTTAACATCATTCTGTACATATTCTTCTATTCTATTTCCACTTCCTTTTCCATCTTCCTGTTGTTCTCTTCCCTTCTACCTCTAAACAATGGATTTTTCTTCTCATTCAGTTGCGTTCACTTGTCCAGACTTACTTATAACATTGCAGTCTCAGATCTTGAATTTTGTTTGACTCACCCTTAAAACTCAGTATTTTCCATTTCATATCATTCTTTGTTGCACACATTCTTAGTATGCCCCTGCATATACATCCTTAATTGTTCCTCTCTTTTTTCATAGTTGTTCTAAAACAAACTTCTCAGTAGCAGTGGCGTAACTAGGTGAATGCAGCTGACTGAGGTCATTTGCACCATGAAAGATATGTTTTGGGTTGATAAGTAGGGTGGTTAGATGCGATTTGGGTTGATAAGTATGGTCATTTCAGACTGTAATTAAAGAATGCAGTCAAGAATGCATAACTTCCACTTCCAAATGGAGGCGTTTAGTACTTCTCTCTTCATGGCTCTAGGATAGGATTTTGACTGAAGTAAATTCTCATTTGTCAGTGCTTGAATGTAAGCCATAAGAATGGGGAGCCAATAATCGGACCACAACTCCAATCCATTACCCTAGAATACTCAGGTATCCCAGCCTATCATATTCGATAGTCTTTCAATGCTTATATTGGAAAGTGTTGACACTCTCTGCTGGTGAATGAAATATAGAGCACCATAGAAACTCATAGTGAGTCTATCTAAATAAATAATTAATTTTGATAATTTATTGAAAGGAGTGTTTTGGTACCAGTTAATTTGGTTGCATTTTTCAGTAAATTGTATGACCTGCAGAATAGTGATTCGACATTGTGATAAAAAAACACTCTCACAAACCCCATGATATCTTGTCACACTTATTTTTAATTTAAGGGTCCAGATTGCCTAAAATAAATGGAAGGATAATTTGATTGTAACTATATTGCAATTATACTGACTATGTGGCATTAAAAGAGCTAAACACCATTCTCTTCAGATGATTCATTATATGAATGTAATGTAGAGTCTGCTGTATATGAAGAATCAGATAACAGTTGGTATTAGACTTATCTTCATGAGCAAAGAGGGATATAAAATCTTAAGTCTACCAAAATTATTCACAATTTGTTTTCTGTTGTCCTACAGAGTCCTGAAGTAACAACAATATGTCCAACTTTGTGACACATATGAAAGTATAGATAATAACAGAGGATTATCTGAATATCACAAAATTTTACAACAATTACCATAGGTAACTTTGCAACAGTTATTTAATGAAATATTATCTGTCCATCTGATAATAATTAATAATAAGACTCATCCATCATTAACAGAAGAGTGATAATTATGACCAATAACATAAATTTTGTTTTAAATTGCTCATATATTAACTAATAAAATTTACAAAACATGGAACTTGTCACTAAGTTGCCCTGGTTTAGAACCCTAGCAGCCTTATCAATGTGTGCCACAACGTAAGAATCTCTTGAGAGGTGCTCAGCCCCTGATGTTCCTTACATGCAACCCACAATGTCTCTCTCAGAAATCGCTACCTCGTCTTTTGTTGTCTTGACCAACCTTTCCATCTTTTACGGACATCTTGCTGAGAATACCTCACAATCTCCAATTATCTTCTTGTTCCTTTTGTTACAACAACAAGGCTTTGAATGAGGCAGCCACATCAATTGATTCATCACGCAGGAAAGCTTCCCTTAAAAGCGATGGATTATGCAACTATACTGAGTCCCTCACTGCCAGGCTCTAAAGATATCACAACTTGCGTATGATATAAGCTATTACTCTCATCCCAGTACTCCCATGATACACTCACCAAACTTTGGGCTTAGCTAGAATATGTTATTTGGGGTAACCCACCTGTAGCTGTACCCAGATAATAATATTTGATCTGTAACTGCTCTGATAGACTATTATTTGATCTGTGAGTGGGCTGTTACTGAACTGAACTGGCCTGAATTTTAGGTACCTATGTTTCAAATCAAAACCAGTGACGACTAATTCCAGATCAGATACTAGTCTTTCAGAGCAGCTGCTGACAAAATATTTTTACCTGGGTAGACATATGTTAGGGATGGGCATGCTATCATCCTGTCTGGTTCCATATAGCAAATTTGGAATGAAATGTCTCATCCAGGGGAGGCAGCTGCCCACCCCATTGCCTCCCACAGGCTATGCCCATGCACCGAAGCATCTTGAATTAGATAGTGTTTATTTCATGCAATTTCTTTATCAGCAATTTTTAGCCATGAGTATAAAATGATGAGTGTAAGTATACAAGTTGCCATTTTTGCAGGGTGTATATTACATCTGCATTGCCAAAACCCCAGCATGTATCAATTCACTTCCTTATGATGAGACACTAATATTGACTGTTGATGCTGCTGGTTCACACATGACATGAATGTGTAAGCCGCCAGCCTCTCTGAAATTAGTAAACTTAATGTTGTTTCACAGAGTGTGAATCATCAAGACACCTTAAAGACATGGCTGAGTGAGATCATCAAACGATTTTATAATTTTGAAAGAATATGAACAAATTTAGCTATGATATTTTCCATAGTTTTTTCCCTCGATATTATTCGCAGAAAATATCCAGATTCTTTGATTTTTCCTGTTAGCTTCAACAAATTCTTATCCATTTCCTCTCACATATACTATTAGTATAGCTAATGTCAGAGACAGTAGGGTAGAATATTTACTCTCTTAACCTGCAGTCATAAGTTCAAGTCCTGGCAATGTTTATATTTCATCATCAAGAGCATTGGTGTTAGCAGTGTTAAGTTGCTAATTGCTAGAATAATGGAGTCTTTAACTCCCTCCTAAATAAATATATGTATCATAATAATAATTACTCTGAAATACTAAAAGTAAATATGATACAGGACTGCATAGTCCAACTTTCTCTCCACATTAAATTGCCACTAATATCATAAATATATGGTCAGGAGATCTACTGCCAGACAACTAGTGCAATACTAATGTTGACTATGAGTCAATAGAAACACCACATACTAAATCTATATATTATAAAATTGACTTTCTGATATTTAATACATATTTATATGAGAGTAGTGATAATGTATCATCAGCTCTAAATACTAAATGATGCCATAGAGGTTAATCTTGCTGAGGTCTGTGGATTTTACGTAAAGAAAAATCACCATCTGTGTGCTCTTTCACAACCACTTTATTACAAGTGACTGCATATTAATGTTCACTTGAAAAGTTCAAATTGTATTCAATTGTCTTTTTTACAAATTAATGATATTTGGTGCCAGCTCAGTTGCCAACCTATGCATTTAATTTTGTCATTAGAAGCATTAAATACCCTAATAAACTTTAACTAATCTGTTAATAAGTTTTAACTAATCTGGTGCTCTTTACTAGCTGCCCTTACCTCCTGTCAAAATGAATACCAATTTTTTAAACAGTCTAGGTCAGGCTAAATTGATGTACTCTGAAACATGTTTTCTAATAACACTGAAGGTCTTCTGAAAAATTGTATGAGTATACATAAACAACTGTGGAGAAGGATAGCTAAAGGTAGATATGATAGATCACAAACTCCCTTGACCTAATATAATGATCAGAAGGTATACCAGGGGGTACCAGTGACTTCTTTCAACTATCGACAAATGAATTGTCTCCCTAGTAGCCAGAATGGACATAGGTAATATGAAAAGCACGCTATGGAAATCATGGTGGCCCTTGCTGAGGTAAACTGATTGCCATATGACTTTTATGTGCAGGGAGCATTTGCATATTTTTAATTTGCTACCAGTAGAAATGTGCACCTTAAGTTCAAGGTATGAGTGGCTATAAATATTATGAAAACATTGAATGAAACCAAATATTACTAGAGCAGTCTAAGTGAACCTAATGTAAGCTTTCATCCTCAAATTTAGTTAGGGCTTGTGATTTTAGGACTGGGGTAAGTATTCTCCATAAAGCAAGTATCCAAAGCCATTTTCAGTGGCGGAGATATTTTAATAGTTGATATCACCAAAATTGTGGACCATGGATCAAAATGTTGAATGAAGTGCACATTGGGAATGCATCCAGAGGTTGCCAAATTTGTAATGGATTGTCTCTCACACCAGATGCTCATTTCTACACAAAGCAAATAGAAATGATGCCAAAACTCAAAATATTGTGCAACTGAGATATGAGCTAAACTTCAGCTGTCATGCTGTCGAAAATGGGGTTTATAAACCTGGTAGAGTACATTTTACCATGAGGAGACGAATGACTGTCAGCTATCAATTAAAGCTTCAAACTTAACCCCCACAAACATTAGCCATGCAATGATAGGTTAATGTTGAGTGCCACAAAAGAATATTCTCCGCAGCTCTGGTACAAAAAATATAATAGGTATTATACTCCACAGGGACCAGCAAAACTTAACCAAATTTCAGCTAAAAATATAGTCAATGAAATCCAGATAAGCTGATTCCTTCAAATCACCTAAGATATTTTTTTATTGTTTTAGTATGAGCAGGAGGAGGTGAGATAAACAGTGGTCAATACTGCGTAATAATAAGAGGATGTTTAGATTGTGAACATTTTAGTCAGTTCTAGTTAAAATAGAAAATTTCAAAAATGTATGCATTTCAAATATCCTCTGTGCACTGTTAAATATTTCACTGAAAATCACATCAAACTTCTTTGAAGAAATAATAAATTTGAATTTCTGGGGGAAAAGTTTAACAATGAGTTAGTCAATCTTGCTTGACTAAAACTAATGTCCATAATACCATCCTTCCTGAAATTCAATAATTAATATTTTTGAAAAATGTATAAAAAGTAGTCCAAGATGGAAATGCTATAACTTTGCCAATTTTCAATTGATTCAAACCCAAGTTATGGTGTAAGATCTTGCTATGTTGATCTTGCTGTTTTCATTAATTCAGGCATTAACACAAAGTATTTAGCCTTAAAAAAGTAGAATTTTGATCCTCTCCTGTAAAATCAACAGCCCAAAGTACAATAATCACTTCATTTTAAACACAAAAATAATTTCAGTAATATCTCTAAACCTCACTGGATAAATCTGACATTTGCTAACCTAAAAATCTCTTGGTTTTATAAATTTATATCTTAAACATCGAATAGTGTAAGCAAGGACTCTATATTCAGCTCTCCTCTAAATACAGTTGTTATATTCCAAAGTAAGTTGGCTGGTTTCTATACAATTTCACATCTTCAAATTATTGAATAAGATACTATTAATTGGTTACCAATGAAAGGAAAATAACAACTGATATTCCTAATTCTAACTAGCATGGCTATAGATTTATCCAAAGTCACATTTCTGGAGAATATTCTTGGAGTTAATGTCTCCTTATGGAATTCTCATCACAAAAAGGTCATGCCTTCTAAGTAATGGACACCTATCCAGTCCACTTCTGGTATCATTTTCATTTGGGCGTGTCTATGTGTGTGAACACAGGCATGGAAGTCCGACCTTGTGGGGGAACAGCTTCACCTCTGAGGGATCCTGTTTTGGGTGTGGAGCTGGACTGCGGCAGTGGCCCAGGAAGGAGAGATTGCCCACCTGCCACCTCTTACTGCCATCAGACACCAAACTTTGCCCGATGCTGCCCGAAGCCTGGTGTGCCGCAGCCTGGTCCAAGTCCCCCTGTGGCTGTCCCTCCAACTCCATCTGGTTGCGAAGAGTCTTGGTTTGGGTGTTGCCCAGATGGAAGGACTGCAGCTCTGGGAAGGTCTCATGCAGGCTGCCCATCACTGTGCCTGTGTAACAAATTAGGTGTGGAATTACAAATTGTCATGCGAACGCTGTTCATTAATTCTTAGGGAGCAGATTTATCTTATTTATTTTATGAACAGTAAATTAGTCACATTATCGTAAATATTATCAATGAAATATTGTATTAAATGCAAATATCTGCTAAATGCCAGCAGAAGAAAAAAAGTAAAAAAATGTGTAGCAGACGGAATCCAGGGTTTTGAAAAAAAAATTTTCCCTTAAGAACTAGCTTCTCAGATTCCTAATTTTCCCTCTCATTAGAAAATGGTAAATTTATAAAGTACTAAGTAAGCTGCATAATATTTTGGAACAAATTTGTTACTCGGTTAATATTTATATTTCCAACTTCTGGTTTCATAATATTCATCTTAATGCATGTTTGATTATTAAAATGTACACATAATTGGAAATATTTATGCTGGATTTTTGTAAGAGAAATAAAATGGGTAAACAGCTGCTGGAGAGCTAGTTCATGATTGAATATCAACTATCACTACTGTTTCTGTCTTAGATAGTTTATTATTAAATTCAACCATATCTGTAACATCTCTCTAAAATTAGGTTCATACTCAGAGACTTGTGATCCAGAGAGTGGGCAATGTTCATGTCGGCCAGGAGTTGGTGGTCTTCGATGTGATCGCTGTGAGCCAGGCTATTGGGGACTTCCTAAGATATCAGAGGGTCATAGAGGATGTATCCGTGAGTACTCAATTTATGAAGCTTTTCCTCCTCAAAAAAAATTGTGTTTTTGAGTATCAAGTAACTTTCAAGTGTTGTTTAGAAAAAAATTAGTCTAATAAACTTAATTGTGCCATTCTATAATTGAGGTTAATTGAGCCCTCTGGCTAGCTTTTCAATGTATTCATAGTTCATAAATGAAACCCTGAAGCATCATCTTTGTCATAAAATACCAAATGAAGATTCTCTCCAGATCCATGATATGTTGCTCCTGCTTGTTGATTTTTCTAATATGAAGCAAGCTAAAATATCATGTAGATAAATAATACAAAATTACATTCATGGAGGAGCTTGAATGGAATTAATGAATGAGTAAAACTTTCTTTCTATAATTTCAAAACCATCTTCTAAGTATTCTTGAAGACTTTGGAAGAATTGGAAGGAAGAGCCATCACAATTCAGTACAAAATTGCTTCAGATAGCTATTCATAGTTTTCTATTTCACATATTAATATCTTAAACATTTCCTCCATTAAGTTCCTTCTATTGTTGCATTTTAGCTTGTGGGTGTTCCTTGCATGGCTCTGTGAGAGAAGACTGTGAACAGATGACTGGCCGCTGTGTTTGCAAGCCTGGAGTTCACGGACAAAAGTGTACATTGTGCTCTACTCCTGGAAGAGTACTGGGATCAACAGGATGTGTACCAGGCTAGTAATACCTTTTTTTCCTCCCTAACCAAGGACAAAATGTACCCATTCTGTAGATTTTGAATTGTCAGTTGAGAAAAATTAAGGGTGTAAATATGTATACAAAACTACCAAAACTTCGGACATGTTAACATTCAAAAGTCAAAAATCAAACCCAGAAAATTCTTTGTCTATTTTTATGAAATATGGCTGACAAATACTTTTTCAGGGTAGAGACATGTTTTCAGGTGAGAGAGAAGTGTTAATAAACTTAATTAAGAATTAAAAAAAAAATTTAAATGGATTAATGTCTAATGATTTTGATCAATCTTTCAAAACACAGAAGGGTCACTGCCCACAGAGTCTCCAGTTCGACGTTCCACTGTCCTTCGCTCCACGGCACCTGAAGATGTCGTCAGCTCACCCCTTTACAAGTCCACACGGCACCTTCTAATGCCTCCAGCGCCACCACATTTCCACCACCATGCTACCCCTTATCATGAGTTCTCTGGTTCTCCAGAAGAGGGTACCATTGTTGTGGACTCTGCCCTTGGGCAGCTGCAGACTAGACCAGACATTCCGGGGGATCGCTGGGGCAACCGGCAGATGGCCCTGCCTGCCTACCGTCCGACACCTGCCACAGTGATCTCTGACAGCAATGGGATCCTCGGCTTCCGACCAACATCTGCGGCGGCCTTCTCCTCTTACCAGCACACACGTCTCCTCGGGGATGGCTGCATGAGGGACTCGGACTGTGCAGCTGTGGAGCATGCTGTGTGTGAAGCAGTTTCTTTGCCTGGTCCTCTTGCCAGAGAGGGAAAGTGTGCCTGTCGAGGGGGATATGCTGAAATGCCTGATGGAAGGGAATGCTTGGGTAAGGACCTCACACACATAGAAAAATGGTGGTTTATATACAACCCATCAGTCATACCATGAAGTACTGAAGTAAGTCATCTTATTAAAACAAATCTGTCATCACAATGAAGTCTGTCATTACATTGAAGTCATTACAATGACGTCATTACAATGAAGAGCAGCTGACAAGCCAGGTGTGATTGCCTGGGAAAAATAGAATTTACTTCAGGAATAGAGTTCTTGTTGCCCTAATCCAAACAACATTCATGGTATATTAGCAGTCATGATTGAGTACAATGAGTCGTGATTCAATTACACAGACAAAGGGGTTATTGTAAAATGTGACTGAGATAAAATGCTAATGTTCATTACACAAAAATATACATTTTTACATCAGCAAGAACAAATCTCTATGAACTTTTAATGATATGTGGTATGGCATAGAGCTAATCAGCCCATGGCCTTTTGACTAAGCTGAAATTGGAAATTGATATAATCTTAAACAAATTAACTCTTTGAGTGATATCATGTCATGGTATTTTTATGCTGGTTCTGATGACGTGTTATTACGTCATGGGTACTGTGAGTCCTCCAGCTTTCACTTGGGGGACTAGTGAAATTTCCTTAGTGAAAGCTGGAACACTCAGGGTACCCTAGATGTGATATCACACCATCAGCACCAGCGTAAAGACAACCATGAATTGCCATCATGTCATGCCACATCCAAAGGGTTAATACACCCAAATTGTAGTCCTTGAATTTTCATATGTAGCATTGAACAATAATTGACACTTCCAATATTGAATCATACTTTAATCAATTTCTATAGAACAGTCTTATACCTTAGGGCTGTAAAATGACATATATTTACATATATATTTGGATACTGCATTTGTGTGAGCATAGTTGTAATAAGAAATGTAATCATTAAGTTACTGTTTTAATGATGATGTCAGAATCCACAAAATGATATTTCTGATATTAAATTCTACATGGGATCCTGTTTCCTCTAGCAAATACTCCACCTATTCATCCCACTGAAGAATTCAGGGCTTGCGCCTCACAACCGTGCCTCCGAGGAGGTTCATGTATTGACCTCCCATCAACTGCCTCCTTACTACCGGCCCTTCCATCACCATCACCACTCCCCATGAGTGAATTCAATGGAATGGGTGGGGGCTTCCGGTGTATGTGTGACCCTGCCCTAGGAACAGGACCCCTCTGTGCTGATCCACCAATTCCCAAAGGTAACGTGGTTATGTATGTCATGTTTTTATGTAAAATTAATGGATGAATATGGTTTAAATGAAAAATTACCATTTGTAGCAAAATGTGTGCCACTGAAAAAAATTCATTGATATAGGATTGGTAGATTGAGGAAGCATGTAAGAAAATGTGCAATGTAAAAAAATACATGTTTAAGTCTCTTGAATATGTTTATCTGTTCTGGAAATAACTATGGTTGTAATTATCATACAGCCTAATATATATATTTATTTTCTAAAACCCATCTACATTCAACCAATACCATGATATCTTAAAAAGCATTACACTGGAATTTCATTTGACTCAGATATTCCACTACTGAGATTATTTCATAGTTTTTCCTTCATAGAGTCATCATCTCAGGACATCAAATTTGCTTTCTTGTACATCCATTCCAAGTACTAATTCCTGTTTGTTTGTGGGACAGTCATCTTATACCAAAATATGAAAGTAAATCAGTCTTACAGATTTTTTCCAGTGGCATTGATCTCCCCAAAAACTTTTCCTTTCAATATTAACTTCATATTGGTACATGCTTGGAGTAAAAAGTACTGTTTGATATCTCCTACAATGAAAACTTATTCATTTTACTGGCATCTCCAGTCCTATTAAATTTAAGCACAATAAGAAGGAAACATGTGATGAGATTTAAACATTTTGATTTTTCAGCCTATGAAATTCCTGCTTTTGATGGACGTTCGTATGTGCGACTAAAGAGACTTAAAGCCTACAACAAGCTCAGCATAGAAGTAGAGTTCAAAACCTATGCAAAGGATGGAATTCTTCTATATAACCAGCAGAAGTCTGATGGAACGGGTGATTTTGTCTCCCTTGCGATTGTGAATGGGTAAGTGACAGCAGCTATGGATATATGCTCTCTCAGAATCAGTAAAACATAAAAAATTCTGACATTCTTTGTTTTAAATGTTACACAATTATAGACCTTAGAACTCCATATACTTTTCTTTTTTTAGCTATGTAGAGTTCCGCTACAACCTCGGAAATGGACCAGTGGTGATACAGTCACATGAGCGTGTTCGCTTACGAACTTTCCATCGTGCAGTTGCCAAACGATATCACAGAGATGGCATGCTTCGATTGGACAATGGAGAAGATGTTGCTGGACAATCATCAGGCAGTCTAAGAGCCCTAGATCTTCTTGAAGATGCATATGTTGGATATGTTCCAACCGAAGAACAAAGGTAGAGCCTTAAAAATTAAATTAAATACACATTTCAGTAATTTTCCACACACCTAAGTGATTGAAATCAGTTTTTCCAGGATATCATTTGTTTCAGCAATTGACTGTCATAATTTTCTCTTGAAAGTGAACTTAAAACTAAATCTGAATGCTTGTAAAATGCATAGCTCAATTGATATTGTCAGTTACACTGAAAGGTACGATGTACCCCTAAAGGAAAAATAAATTATTTTAATGTGTACCAAATCTCTAAAATGCTTACTTCCTCTTATCTAAGAAGCATCCTGTAATAGCTTTGGTTATGTCTTTAATAGACATTTTAGAAAATATTGCAAATAATGTTCAACTGCTACTCTTTATAGAACTTTTCAATATATGAACTAAGAAAAAAGTACGTAGTGAGAGATTATGTTTTCATAGCCTTGCAGTTGCTGTCAAGTCCCTCATAAAAGGTTGATGACTGGGCTCATTACTTGATTTAACATTGGATTTTTATGGCTAAATTTGATCATGAAACAATTATTTGGAATATAACTGGATTTTGAACTCATTGTCAGTGTAGTTTCAATTTATACAGTCACTTATCACGCCTTACCTGATACTACATGAGTGAACAATTCAGTTTTATTCCAAACAATTTCACCATTGTCAATGTCATGCCAGCAGTCATGGTCACCCAATTTTCCTGTTACTACAAATGTTTAGACACATTGAGAGGGTCCTCTGACTTCGACTCTCTTGCCTGTATATACAGAGAAAAATAGTTTTCTCCTGTCCATAGTGATAGCTGAAGAATAAAGCTGCCATAACTAAAAGTAATAAGCATATTTTGATTGCCACAGGTTAAAGAAACATTTTATAGTTTTAGATAAAAGGTCTCTAAAAATCACAAATTTATAGTTTATTTTTAATGGCCAAACCAGTTCAATATCAAAGTTATGGTTTAACTCTGTAAGGCAATGATATTTTGATTTTCAATTCCCTACAGATGTTTTAACCAAAAACCTACACCAGTCCTTATACTGAAACTTGCTTTGGAGGAATTTCTTTGAAAAGGCAATGTAAGAGTTTACAGATATGAAGCAAGTTTAGTAGGTATTCACTCATATTCCTTAGAACAGGTGTTCTCATGGGGATTTACTTTTCAGAGTATTTGAAAATATTGGGACATCAGTCGGTTTGACTGGCTGCATTCGTCGCCTTAAAGTTGGTCGAAGAGTTGTGGAACTCCATGAGGGGAGGGATGCTCTGGTGGAAGAGGCAGTTGGAGTTGCTGAGTGTGGAGAAAATCCCTGTGCTGCCTTGCCTTGTGCCCATGCTGCCACCTGTAGGCCTATTGACACTACTCACTTTCTCTGTTTGTGCCCTCCTGAATTCACAGGTAAATGAAGAAAAAATCATGAAGCATAATACAATTTTGGACTTAAGTTGGTCTTCATAGACTTTTCTTACATTCGATTCAATTTGCGTGACAGAAGCACACATGCTTTGAATGGTAAGAATTCTCACTGGACAGAATATATAATGACCCTAGTCATTGAAGTATCCAATGAGAGGACTTCCGTAGTAAACAATCATGGTCTGTCCATTCTTAAAGGTGTGTATTAGCAAATACTCTCAATGTTCCTACACCTCATGGCGAATCTCCTCCAAAGCTATTCACATCCAAAATTTGGGACACGTGGCGAGGATGTAAGAAAGGAGCTGTCTCAACATTGGACAAAGACTTCACTCAGAGGAGGAGAATAATCATTAGCATCCCAGAAGCTACCAGATAGATTTTCATCATTTTGAAGAAAGAACTGAATGTGTTTGCTTGCTTCAGAAGTCCTCTCATTGGATACACTTCAGTCATTAACAGTGCTCACCACTTACAAATACATGTATACCTATGTTTCTGTAGCATTAATATGTAGTGTATATTATTGATGAAATGGTTTCCCCTACTCTGAGTTGGACGATATCAGTGTTTCATCAATTTTTTTGCATCATCATCATTTCTCATGTCTGAAAAGCTAACCTTATTGGAAATACATGGTCATGAAGAGGGAGACCTGAGTAATGAAGTAAAAAAGTATATGGTAATAATTAAGTACCATTTTCTCCCTCAAGTCATCCTATTTGTTCTATTCAATGGGATTCTATGATTCAAATCAATGTGATCAAAAATTCACAGGAAACACTAATTGAATCCAATGAAAATGGAATGTAATAAAGTTGTCTAGTAAAAAATAAGTCTCCTTCAATCAAAGTCTAATGGTGAACTAGTCTTTATGATTTCTTCGATGAAACATTATATAGGTTTTATTTAAATTTACCATAAAGTTGGGTTTCTAATAAGTTTGCTTTAATTATACAACTAAGCATTTACACCTGAGGTCCAGTCCTTTAATTTATTGTGAATCATCATATGTGTAAATAACAAAGTTGTTGGATGGCTTTGTTGATTCCAGTATAGCTGAGTTGTCTCAATCTTTCCACATGTGATGATAATTGCATGAAAAATATCAGTTGCAATATACATATATAGGTCAGATAAACCTTGTAATAGTCTGTTTTATTCACATGCCAAAAGCATCATGACTTTTAATAAATTTACTTACAGTTCTTCCTTCTTTTCTAACAAAGTTCCCCAGTCATATTCATTGACTTTGTAACCAAATACATTTAGATTGCTGCCATCAGAGAAAATCTATATTTTTGTCCCAATTCACCCATAGTTTGTCCTTTACATTCACATCATGTATCCATGTTCTCATTTCAGGTGATCGTTGTGAGATTCGAATGAATCCATGCTCACCCAATCCATGTTCAATTGGATCGACATGCTCTCCACTGCCACCACCAAGGGGAGGTTTTGAATGTCGATGTGCTCCGGGTTGGAAAGGACGGCTTTGTAATGAGCGTAAGTTCAAGACATAAGTCATTTTAAGAGTTTACACTCATATTATCAGGTGTTTTACATATATTAAGGCTGCTATTCTGAATGAAACTGCACATATATTACTTATCAGAATGCCTTGTCATGATGTTTTACTCTGAAAAATTGTGCCTCAGTCACTATTGACTATTTGAAATGTTGAAATGGCTCACAGAACCCGGTGAAAAAGTTGACAGGCAAAAAAAAATGGTAAACTAAATTTAAGTTTCTCAAAAATGTAACTTTTAAACACATAGTACAGGAAACCTTATAAAATTGAAAACATAACCACTCCAGTATAAATGATGTGCATTAAGGATAGAATTACAGACTCATGTCTGAGTATTGTGCATTAAATGGAATAAACATTATAATTTTTTGTAAATTCAATATACAGAGGAAGAGCAGGAAGAAACCTTTGTGGCAGACTTTGGCCGATCAGGTGGTGAGAGTCCATCCACATCATGGGTTGAGCTCCCACGACCAGAGGGTGTGGGCCGCTCACTCTCCATTGAAGTTTGGTTCTTGGCCAGAAAGCCTGATGGATTGCTTTTATATGCTGCACAACTGCCTCCTGCCCCTCATCCTCCAGCACCACCATCTGTGTCAGCTGCCTCTGCTCAGTCACCACTCCTAAGTCCCACAATCAGAAGATCAGATTTTGTGGCTCTCAACCTTGTGTCTGGTCACCTCCAGTTTTTATTTGACCTTGGCAGTGGAATTGCAAATATCACGTAAGTTAAAATTTAAAAAAAATAGATTTGCTAGTTATGTGTGATCCCTATTTTGGATGATGCATTCAAAATTATTTCTCATGAAAGTATTGCAAGAAAGACATACTGATTGTGAATATTGCTAAAGAAACTGAAAAATTTCAGATGAAAATCAACATTTTATATGAAAGCTAATGAATAATTTATTGTAACCATAAGTTTGGGTTTTTATTATTAGTCTCCTGAATCAGAATGGAATAAAAATTGTTTGGGTCATTATAACTCAAGGGTGGAATACAAATGGTCTCAAAAAATACACTTTTCTGAAGGTTGAAGTTTCATCAACTTACAATTCTCATATTTTTATTAGTGAAGTACTTAGCACTCCTAGAACAACTAGTCACTATTGATTGAACAGTGACTGGACTTTATTAAGTCCTGATTGAAATTGATAAACTGAAAAGATGGATGACTGTACTTATATCCTTACAAAGGAAAAACTCAATTTTTTGTGACTGTGGGTCCTATAATTAACTGAAACCTTTATCTTCTAATAAATTGAATGGCTGCCATGAAGATCAATTTTTCAATCTCACCTTTCACTTTCACTTTGGCATATTTAATATAATTAGATGTTAATTGTAATCATTGATGAAAAATTTTTAAAAATTAAATCTCACGCAAAAGAAGCAGAAAATGACAGTTAGTATGAATGCAATGTTTAATGGGACTGTTCTTGCACCAGTAAAATTGATTCTTAACCTTTACCTTCCTGAGTTTTTCTGTAGTCGTAAGCCTTGCTGGCCGGGGTTTTTTAAATGACCAGTGGTTTTTAAATGTCCATCAATGTGCCAAACGAACACGCTCGGCAGTCTAGGGACACAATTTTTGTGCCGGAGAGACACGCTCGGAAGATAAAGGTTAAATATTTTAGAATATAAATTCTCAGATATTGCTCACTTGAGGCCAACAGACATTTATATGTGCTAATGTTCAATCATATTATAATCCTACGAAGTAACAAGTGCATACATTTGCATGGGCCATTTTTGTCTCAATATCAAAGAATATATCCATAGTTTTGTTTATTGCTCAATAAAATTGCCGTTTTATCATTAGTTGATTTTTATCCCATTATCCAGTTCTCCTGATAAAATTACTCTGAATGAATGGCATGCTGTGAAGGCAAGTCGACTGGAACGAGAAGGATCACTTCAAGTTGACAATGGAATAATCACCAGAGGATCATCTGGGCCACCACTAAGTGAACTGAACCTAGATCTGCCTCTATATGTTGGTGGGATCCCGTAAGTACTAATGAAAGTATTCAATACTGAACAGTGGAACTGTGACCTCTCAAAACTGAATGTTTTGCACCTAGATCAATTATTAATTTCTCTGCATATTTTGCACTATAATGAGGAAGGGATCATGAAGTTAAAGTATATATGCCTTATATATATATACCTTATAAGTTATACATAGCAAACAGATATCAGAACATACCAAATTGAAGAACAATCAACTGATCTCCTTCCTTTATATCCTTCATTATGTGTGAGGTAGAGTTTATCATAGAAATCTCCCAATTCCCTTGTGCAGAGCCACACAAATTCTTGGTGTTTGGTATAATAATGGTCATCAAAAGTCTACTCCATGATATCAGCATGTGATCATAAGTGAACAAAAACATTAAAATTTAGAGCCATTTGTATTTTCATGAGATATGCTTATATAAGTGGAGCATACATAGAGGGCTTAATGAGAAGCAAAGGAAAGTAATGATTTTTGGTATTTCTTGTATTATGCTAAAAAGTCAGTTGACCAGGACTCTCTTCCTATCAGCCATAGAAGATATTAATCGAAAATGAATAAAATTGGTAGACAGTGGCAATATTTTTATCTACTAAATAGGACTAATGAGTGCTGGTACAGTAATGAATAAAGGAAATAACCTAAGTCAATAAAAATGACTACAGCCATAATGTCTAACTACTCCTCTGAATATATTTTTCTTTAATTAGCACATGGTAATGATGCAAATGTCTCAATATATAATTTTTTACATTATGGCAATAGAAAGTAGCAAATTATGGAAAGCACCTATAAGATATATTTCATCTTTACCTAGGATGCAATCCATATCCAAAGTGGATGCAATCAAATTGGTGCCATCAGGATAATAGCATCTGCTTGACTTAAAATACACATCCAAAATCCTCATCTTCTTTACTGCAACAGGGAGGCAGTTGAAGTGAGCCGTGACTCGGGGGTGAGGTATGGTTTCCGGGGAGCCATTCAGCGACTGGTTGTCAATGGTGAAATACATGAAGGAGCTGGGGCTGGACCATCAGGCCATGCACGTGCAACTGGTGGTCACGTAGGGCGTTATGAGGGTCCCCCATGCCACCCTGGATATCCCATGGAGAACGACTCTGCTCTGTTTTCAACTTTTGCAGCTGAGTGGGCAACATCTCCTGGCTGGGCTCCAGACTTCTCCAGCCCCACTTGCCTCAATGGAGGGCTTTGTAGGCCTTTGCTTTCAAAATTCATTTGTCGATGCCCAGCTGCATTCGTTGGAGAGCGATGTGAGACAGGTGAGAAATGCTTAAGATACTATCATACAGTGCATAGAAATATGTCCTGAAACTGTTGGCCAAAAAGTGTTTCATATGAAGGTTTTTGTGGCAACTTTATATCTGATTTTGTGCATATCTTCTAGTATTAGTAAAAAGTAATCCATTATTTAGGAGCAGATAGCTTTGTGGTATTTATGCATAAATGCAAATGATAAGCAAATGATCCAAATCAGTTTTGATTCAAAAAGCAAGTGGACAAATGCCTTAATTACCTTTTAATTTTCTCCTGTTGAATTGAAGTCAACATTTTTATATGAATTATTTAACTAAAATAATTTGTCTTGAGGTGAAATTCAGTTTTCAGAAGCATGTTGAAAATGAATCATAATATTTTTTGTATTTTATTATTGATAAAAGGTATGTAAACTGGTATTTTTTACAAATATAATTAATAATATTCATTTTATTGCATTTTCAGGGGTCCAAGATATTGGTACAACCAGGCCTATACGATTTACAGGAGAGACATTCTTGCTTTTCCACAGTAGGCTCTACAAAGGGTAGGTGTTGTAGAGTTTCTTTACTTTTCATCTGGTGTTTCTTTTAACTTTTTAATAGCATGGATGTTTTTAGAAGAAAAGTCAGTCATACTTACCAGTTCATTATCTAATGAAGTCCTCCTTAATTTGTGGTAAAAAGTTGAAAATTTTCCATTTGTTTGGCTCTCTTGTCTCCAAAATACTCCTGTCATACCTTGCTTGATATAAAAGAGTCAGTAATTGGTGATGAGTGTAGAATCAATGATGGTGAGCTCATTATTTGATCAATCTTTGTTAATTACCATCACCAAAAATGAGGGTTTACAGCCTCACCTGTCTATGATACATCTGTAGCTGTGAGTTCTGTTGCTAATGATTTAAATTTTGCCCAGGGACTTGTTTAGAAAAGTATCTTGGAGCAACTGACTAAAATTTATGCTGCTCTCCTTAATTGGTAATTAAAAAAGGAAAAAACAGAAAAGTTGTGAGCAACTAAAAATCATGTTTCAGGAAGAAAATTAAAACTAAAATGCAGGGAAAGTAGTTATGCCATCTACTTCACTAGCATAAATTACTATTGGTCACCCTGGCGGTTTTGTGGTGGGTGGGAATGGGTAATAGAGCATTTGTCGAGCATTTCCCGAGCGTTCCGGCGATTTACGAGCGTTAGTTGAGCACTGCAAATACCTTGTGGGTGCTTTCTCAAGAAAACACCTTCTAAACGCTTTTATAATGCTCTACTAGGGGTACCTCCGGTATTTACAAGCGCTCGCCAAAGGCTTGCAAGCAAGCTCTCAATAAACGCCCAACAAACGCTTGAGCGTTTGTAATACTGACTACGAATGCTTAGTGAGTGGGCATGCCGGGCATTGGCCAAACAATGCATTGTTACGCCGATAATGAATTCTCATTGAATGCTTTTCGCGAAAGATTGTGCAAACGTATAGGGAATCCCCTACTAGGCGTTTCTACAGCATTCACGAGCTCTCTTCAAAAGCTAATTTTTACACATGCATGATGAACGTGCAGTAGAACGAACGAACGGCTTGGTCGCGTAAGATGCTATAGCTCATCTCGGTAAGTAGCAGTTGCCACGATCGCTCATGGCGGTATAGGTTCAGATCAGTAGCCGCGATCGAGACTAAGTTTTAACTCACGCGCCATCATCTATTGCTAGTTTCTATACCGTGGAAGTAAGTTTTGTGCCATGACTATTTTGCAAATATCACTCACAGATGTCTGAGTGAATGTGAAGCATGCCATTATCTCCTTGGTAGGGCTTGGTAGTTCCCCCAATCAAAACAAGGTTGTAATTTACGCCTCCTCATCATTCGCTATATTGGTTCAATGGTATCAATATACATAGACGAAATAGAAATCGAGCCAACTCGAGGTTGTGTTGCACGGGGTGATTCGCGGAAATGAAGTAGTATATGATAACGAAGCGTGTTTCTTACTTTGTTTTGATTATAGCAATCTGTATATTATAAACTTTGGTAGCAACTGTGGTGTACCGAGGAGATCGATCGCGCCCGGAAAATCATGTCACTACAGTATTGTTTCTCGACAGTTATCCAGGATCCGATACATATATGGCGTCACATGGACGTGGCCAAAACATTTGGGGCTGTCCTTAATGTGGGACCAAACGCTTATTGGTGGGGCAGACAATGCCTAGAGTCAGTGAAATGCCCACAGAACGCTGTATGAATCCCTACCACCCGGTCCCACCAAGCATTTTCATTTCTCAACGAACGCCTATGAACTGCTGTAAAAGCCATTTTCGAGAACACTCAACAACGCCTGAAAAAAACCTCACAAAGACAATAAGTGTTCACGGAGCGCCCAGGAAATGCCTAAGAATCTTTAAGAAACGCTTACCAAATGCCTTAAGCGTTCACAATTGTGTTTATTAAACGCCTATTTGAGCAATGGCTCAGGATTTATGACTCCTTATTGAAGCTTAAAAAAATGCTTAAACAATGTCAAACGCCCTCTCAAAAATCGCCAGGGCACTGTAAATCTTATCTCAGAAGTTGGCAAATACATTTTTTTCTTCTAATTTCTGCTAGTTTTTTCCTTTTTTACTATAGAATATCATCCTCCCCAGTGGGCAAAACAGGTTTTAGCCATCTGGTCACAATTTGATCACGCTCTTGCTCCTAAGCATTTATATTTTCTTTGGCTTAAGCTAAAAATCAAAGATATATTTTTGCTAGGTGTACCATTGCAAGTTTAAATGCCTCAAATGGAAGTCTCTTTATCCTAACCTTCTTATTAGTCCTGGGTACTAATAGCTAATGTAGATACTAATATCTGTAAGAGGTTTCTGAGTAGTGATATCAATGATATACGTAATACTTATTACAATGCTTATACTTGCATCCTTAGAACTAACACCACTAACCAAACTAACTTTGAGTTGGAGGAAGATGAAATTGATGAAGGTGAAGAGGAAGATGATGAAGGAGTAGATATGGATGAGGAAATGAGTGAGGAATATGGAAATGAAGATGAAGAAGATATGTATGATGAAGATGATGTGGATTTCTTTGATAAAGGGTGAGCCAATAGGACATACAGGCTTTTTTTAAAATGTGTTTCATAGACTTTCAAGTCTTACTTTGCTTGCAAAATAGTATATGCATGTAGCAATACACCAAAGTATGTAATATCATCCTCTCTTCAATTACAATGGCCTGTTGCAGAAATGATACCAACGCATGTATCTAATGCATTTACAAAAATCTACTAGGTAATGAATTTCTTTCAGTGAGCATTGCAGAAGTTGGTAAGTAGGTAGCTACTGACTCCATTGATGGCCTAATAATCTATTGGGCCTGTTATAGAGTCTTAAATTAGTTTTATGAGTTTCACAAGTGACGAAGTTGACGAATATGGTTAAAACTATTTTGATACAGAGAAGAGTTATTGTATGAAGAGTTGAGAAAGTAATGATGATGAGTAAGTGGTTCATTATGAAGAATTATAAATTTGTGGATGTATTTTATGGATAAAATAAAATTGAATATATTTTACCCTTTGGTAAGAGAATAAATAAAATGAGCATCAATAACTTCTGAGAGATATGTTATGAGAATGATGCTTCCTGTGACTTAAATTATGAGCTTCATGAATTTATTTGTCTCATAACTGTTCATTTAAAAGTTATAAGTCTGTAGAATTGGTCATGACCACGTTAATGAATAATATGTGATATTTTTGTTTCAATTTCAATTTCTAGAGTAAAATTCATAAAAAATATGTATTTAGATCAATCATAGCAATGGTGATTATATAGCCTATTTATAAGTTCTACTTTTCCTCATTACATTTCCTTGGGCTAGCTTAAAAAATATTTTAGATGTGTTTATGTAAATTTATCTTACTTAATTTTATTTTCCATTGATTTTTTCAATAAAGGAGAAAAGGTGAACGCCGAAACCACTTCCAAATACGTTTTCGAGTGCCTCCAGGAGATCCGGGTAATGGTCTCCTTCTATGGACCAACAAAGGAAACACTTTGCAAGGAGATTTCTTTGCTATTGCCATTGTTAATGGATACCCACAGCTGAGTTTCAATTTAGGACGCCAGAAAAACCTGCTCACAATACGATCAAAGGTTGGTAGACAAATATTACTGCTCCAAGTTATTTGTATCAGTTATTTCATCATTAATGATAATAATAATAATAGTATTTATTATGGGCAAGTGCCCAATTTAAAATAAATTGCACATCAAGGTAACAAAAAAAAGTAATTGTACATAGTAAAGAGTACAAAATAAAATGAAAGAAGAGATACAAACTACATAATTAAATGCAAGTATAACAAAATATTTAAATTGACTCTCATAGACCATATGGGATGCAGTATTAACATAAATAAAATAATACAAAATACATAATTAAATACAGGTATAAGAAAATAATTAAATTGACTTACATAGGCCATTAGTATTACAGCACTATTAAAAAAAGTAAAAAGAAAGAGGAAATACAAAATACATAATTAAATACAAATATAGAAAAATATTTTAATTGACTTCCATAGGCCATTAGGATTACAACATTATTAATAATACAATGAGAGAAGAAATACAAATACCTAATTATGAACAAGTATGACAAAATATTTTAATTGACTTTCATTGATCATAAGGATGTTATTCATTGATGCTAAGCAATCCTTCCAAGCACCATCTTCTAAAAACATCAGAAGAATCATGATTTATATGAGCACATTAACTAATAGAGTTGTATAGCCTTAGCATTCGTATGACCGGCCCATTTAAGGAATAGTTTCTCTCTGGCAGTATTTGATAAAGAATAACTTAGCACTCCTGGTAATGTAAATGGAACGTTAAAAGGTAACAATGCAAGTAAAGGGGAACACTTGACAATATTGTTACATATATTGTAAACATATAATAATGCAGCAAGTTGTC
This sequence comes from Ceriagrion tenellum, assembly GCA_963169105.1. Lineage (NCBI taxonomy): Eukaryota > Metazoa > Arthropoda > Insecta > Odonata > Coenagrionidae > Ceriagrion > Ceriagrion tenellum. The sequence continues at coordinate 125,982,267 of OY720639.1, forward strand.
TTCTTACAGATAGGGTATTTTAGTCCAAAATTAATATGGTTTCATTATATGGAGTGTGTAAAGTACAGAAACCAGCATATTAGCTTGTAGTCCTTAGAAACTTTCTTTGCACACATTCAATGACATCAACATAGCATTTATAATAGGGGGACCAAATGACAGAGTTGTACTCCAAGATTGGACAAACTAGGGAAGTGTAAAGACAATGTAACATATAAATATTTCTTAGATACTTAGTGAATCTTATACAAAAACCAAGTGTTCATAATGCTTGTTACAATGCTTGATACATGCTGGTCAAAAGTTAGAGACTTATCAAATAGTATTCAAAGATCTTAAACCACTTCAGACTGGGAAATGGAATCATCATTAATAGAATAATCAAATTCAATTTTTAATTTTTGCGGTAAAAGGAGATTGAGTTACATTTTTTAGTATTCATAACCATCAAGTTGTTATTACACCACTCAGAGATCTTTTTAAGACAGCTATTAATAGTGTGGCAATCATTTACATTGTGTATTACATTAAAAATCTTTGAGTCATCAGCATACATAAAATGTGGCAGCAGAGAAATTACATAACTCAGGTCATTGACAAAGATTAGAAATAAAATAGGCCCTAGATGGGAACCCTGAGGGACTCCAGAGTTGACACTAATAGTATGTGAGAAAAAGGACTCGATTTGTACTTGTAGTTTACGACCAGTAATATAACTATGGAACCAATTGAGCCTACTCCCACTGACACCAAGAGATTTAAATTTGTGCAGCAGATAAACATGATTTACTTTGTCAAACGCTTTAGAAAAGTCAGTGTAGACAACATCAATTTGACGACCTTCCTCGAGCCCTTGGATCAAATAGTAAAAACCAAAAGGTTGGACACAGTTGACATACCCTGTCTGAATCCATGTTGCTCTGGAGCAATCACATTTCTAAGTAAGAGTTCAAGCTTATCAACAACTATGCTTTCCATAACTTTGGCAATGAATGATTGGATTGTAATAGGGGGATACTTGGTTACATCACATTTGTCATTAGCCTTCCGTATTGGAAGTAAATAACTAGTTTTCAAAAGATCGGGAAAAGAACCACTACTAAAGGATAAGTTGAGGAGAATAAAGAGAGGATATGAAAGAGCTATATGACATGATGAAAGAATAATGGGGTGTATTCCATGCGGGCCACTGCTCTTGCTGGTTTCCAAACTTTTTAATTTGCCAACAATTTCTTTGACAGAGACTGAGACAGAATTGAAGTCAATTTCTACAGGAAACTGGCAAGATGGAAGAACATCAGGTTGGTCATTGGAGAAGACTTTAGAAAAATGATTAGCAAAAATCTCAGCTATGGAATCATGACTATCTGCAACAACATCATCCAGGAACATATTTTGGGGAAAGTGACTGTCATTACAGAGGGATTTAACATGATTCCAAAATGGTTTAATGTTACGTGAGGGATTAGTGGACAACTTATTCATGTAAGATCGGTAACATTCCTTGGCAAGTTTTTGCACTCTGCTCTGATCTTGGCAAAGCTAGTGTAGTTGCATACAGAACCAGTTACCTTATACACAAAGTGAAAGGTTCTCTTTTGATCAATCAGGCTCTTGAGATGCTTTGAGTACTATTTCGGATAGGGGGAGCCATGATAATAAGTTTTAGGGGCACACTGATCTATAGCACTATACAAAACGGAGTAAAAAGTTTCAAAGACCTCATTAACAGTCTTATTACTCAGCAGCTCTGGCCATTTGATATTTTGAAGAAGGACTCTGATTGACGTGAAATCACACTAGCTAAAGTCATAATCAAAGTGACCACTATTTTTAAAAGGAGAACTATTATTCCGAGGAGCGAAAAAATTGAGGGTGAGTGAGGTGATAAGCATCAGCAGGTACGAGTGGATCATCATCAATACAAGAGGAAACCTCCATTTTATCACAGAAAGCTAGGTCAAGTCTCCTATGCATGGAGTTCAAGGAATTGTTAATTTGGAATAGTTCCAGATAATTGATTGTCTCAAGTAATAATTTACCTTGGGGAGATCTTGGTTGAAATGTATGACTAGAGTTTTGGAAATCACAGTTAAAATCGGGAATATTATAATCCCCGAGCAGCAAGATGTCAGTGAAATGGTTTGAAGTTATTATACTCTCAATTGTGTTGCAGTATTCCTCAAATACTGTAGTATTGGAGTTTGGAGGGAGATACGTGGCACCAATTAATAAAACATTTGAATTAATGGAAATTCTCACAAACACCTGTTCAACAGCAAGAAAAGGGTTGATCAATTGCTTAAAAAAAAGTGAGGAACGGATAGCTATCAAGACACCCCCTTCTCTTGTTTTGCAACTTGTCATGCTAGATCTGTCTGATCTGAGAATGAAGTAACCTTTCAATCCTAACTCTGAAGAATCGATACTTGGTGAGAGCCAGGTTTCAGTTAGGACTATCACGTCGTACAGCCAATATGAGGAGCACATTATTACATTTAATTTCGTCCTCAGACCTCTTACATTTTGGTAGTAAATACTGAGACCAGAGGACGAATTTACCTGTTTTTTGGTGTATTTTTAACAATGGATGGGATGAAGTTGTGATGTACCTGATGGAGATGTCTGCTTCATCCATCTTCTTTCTTTCTTCCAAATCCACTGAAAGCTCACGAAAGTGTTGCCGTTCGCACAGAGTTTTATCATTCCTGACAACAATACTGTTTTTCAGTTTCTTGCTGTTTTTCAGAAGCAATAGAGCATCACGTTGACTTTGCAGCATTAGTTTCAGTGGTCGTGGCTGGCCAGAATGTTTTCTACCAAGATGGTGAGCATTAATACCAGCAGAAGACACAGAGGGAACCTCATTCAGAATATCAACAACTCGTTTCAAGTCTTCATCTTGAGCAGCACTTTCACTCGCACTGTCACCCTCAGGAACATTGAACATAATAACATTACAAGATCGTCTTTGTCTGTCATAGAATTAACCAATTATCAATTCAAATACCTCGTCATAAATTGCGTTGCGTTGGTTGCACAGGTCGGCAAGCGAGGACTTGATTTATTGCAGCTCAGTCTTAAAAACTTAGAGAATGGATTTCAACTCTTTTAAACCCAGCTGGCTATTTCCCAAAGATTGTTCACCCTTTGTACAGCCTTCACAAAAATATTTTAACTGCGATTTATTTCCGAGAGATTGCAATTCAGCCCTCATAAGACCCGAACAGCCAGAAGTTTTATACACACGAAGACCACAACGAGAACAACAAATTGACGAATCTGCCATAGCACTTGCACTACATGAGGGGCAAACATTCACACTCACTAATGACATAGTTATGCATTAAAAACGGCAGGACTTGTTTGAGAAAAGTATAATGTAATGTAGTTATTACATTAAAAAATGCACTCAAACAAATAGTTGAAACTATCCAAAACCAAGATGGCGACGGCGATGAATAATGAAGTGTTTTGATAATTAAATCAGAACTTCATGCAGGGTTGACAAAGGCTGCAAAGGCCTTGAATCCCTTAAAAAATTGGAGACATTTGACATTGATACCTCCATGAAACATATGGAATCCCTCAATCGTTATGCTAACTAACAATAGTCTATTCTCCTTGTTTATTTACAATTTAGGCCAAGAATAATACAGGGATTTATTTTTATAAAACATTGACTTAGTCTCTCACCATGACTTCTCCTTTTTTCATGCAGAAATGATGATAAAAGCATTGCTTAGTTTTGCTGTTCAATCCTAATTAAGTGTATACTTTAAAGGTTGATTTTTCATTCAAATTTAAAGAACGTACATAATCTGATGCCTCATTAGACAACATGAATCCAAATTAATATCCTTAATTGATGTTTTCTGTGATTAAATGAGTACTGATAAATCACTTATCATTGCAGGTCAGGATAACAGATGGTGCATGGCATACATTAGTTGCTCATCGAAGAAAAAGAATTGGAACCCTGGCTGTTGATGGGGAGACACCATCAGAGAGGGGAGTAGCAGATCCAGGAGCTTCCCTACTCAATACGAATGGCCGTTTATGGATAGGTAAGCCATGATGTTCAACTAACATGCATTTCTTTGTAATTTTTCTCTTGGGACACCTTCAGGACTGAATTAATTAATACTTAAGTAGGGGCTACAGCCCTGGGCTTCTCTTAGGCAGGGTCTGGCCTTGGGGTCAAGGGAGGAGTAATTTTTATTTAACTAGTAGAAATGCCAATTGATTCGCATCAGAAGGAAAAGTTAGAAATAATAGCTGTTATGTTTATACAATAGAGAATCTTACTTCTCATTTATTATCTTATCTTTTATCTCACATAACCATCCGTGTGCGATACTCTCTCATAATTGAAGCTTCATCTCTCTCAGGCATATTTTATGCTAAGATGTAAGTATCTTCACTTAAAGGCACCTTATACAATTTTTATTTTGTGTTTTTTTCACAATAAATTGAATAAAGTGATCAATTTTTCTTTCAAATAAACCAAACCATACCAGACCTCTCCACAATGTTTATTTTGTGAATGAATTTAGACTGGCACACCAAGCCTCAACTTTAATGTCTTATTTACAAGTTGTAAGCATAATCTCACTTTTTTTAGCCTTGAAAAATGCAGTGAATGTAGCCATTGTTGCTCTTCAAACCACATGTAACTTTGGCAAATCGAATTTAACTATGAGGAATGGTGAGAAATTTCTTGTGGAATGCCAAAACATAACACATTATTTTTGAGTGAGCCCTGTAAAAATGAAAGAAAACATCAAAACATTAACATCAAAACCAGAAAATAATCAAACAAAAGCTCATTTACATGAGGCGAGCACAGTTGTCTGATGGAATGAAGTTCTAGAGAGCATGGAGTTAGGTGGTAGCTAGTAATGGACTTCAATGGCAAGCAAACAAACGTTTCATTGAAGAATCAAACACCAGGTAATTTTTATATATATTCTCTGCATTGCTTTGTGGAAGCATTTTCATTAACTTGTTTTCCTTGCCCTGCATCTTTCACCACCATATTCACACAAAAGTTAAGTTATTAGTGATCACTGAGGTGATTGAAGGTTGTAACTACTCACCCATGGGTCATACAGGAATAATAATCAAACATTGAATCTCATATTTGTTCATACAACATGCTTTCAAAACAGAAAGTGTTTGAATGGTGATGAAAATGGCTAGTAGGATGTAAAATGACATTTTACAGGATTACTCTGAGATTTCATTTCCAAAAATTAATAGAAAAGGACAATGATAGTTGTTGAAGAAATGCTAGGAGTTGGTATCATCCAATGCAATGATGCAACTGTGGCAAAACGTTCCAATCAAAATTAAGATCAAGTCATTTTCAATTTCTTGCAGGTGGCGCACCTGCATTACCAGCTGGCCTCCCTGCTCAGTACTACCTGGGCTTCATCGGCTGTATTGAAGAGGTCAAGGTTGACAAGAAGAAGTCTCTTGATCTGCTGAAGCATGGCCTCAGCACAGTCACCCAGTTTTGCCCGGCTTGAAGCTTGCCATCAAATCTTCAGAGCTTTAGCACACCCCTTATCTATATTACCTCTTGACAATGTCTCCTAAAACATAACTTAGTGGATGCTCTGGGAAAAGTTTCTTGGGATGGAGGCAGGACTTAAAAAAGGATGATGAATCATTCAGAAAAAGGTCCTAACCTATTCTTAAAGTGTTCCTTTTTCACCTCTTGTTTGAGAGAGAAATGTTATTGTTAAGCCTGTAGAGGCTGCAGTGTTGTGAAAGAGCCAGCTGCTCTTTCAGGAAGTGACTTAGCAAGCAACAGACTGACTTCCCAAAGGTGCCCGCCTCAGACTTTTTGCCTAGTCGCATTTGTTTTGTTGTCTTCCGTGGAGACTTTTTGCCATTGACAGGGCAGCACTGATGTGAGAGAGGTGTGGAGCCCAAGAACAGGGAGACAGTAGCTAATCCTCAAGCTCTAAAATAATATCAATTGGAGAGAAGTTTGGATTCTCCACTTATTTTGATATTGGTAAATGCTGACAGCTACTATAATGAAATGAGAGAAGATGAACTATCAAGTGTTGAGAGTGAGGATATTTTAATTGGAAAGCAGAAAGTGATAAGTTTACCAAGACTTCCCCTGATTTATGAGAGCATGTGGTGGTTAGTATGGAAATACCTCATTTGCTGGAAAAAAAGAAAATATGAAGAGACAATGATTCACATTCTGTGTTTAGAATGTGATTGGCAGTAAAATTCAGTGTTTATAGTGTTGAGTGTGATTTTTTTGCAAAACTGGAAGACTTCATGTTGAATGTGAGTGAGTAAAATAATTAGATGATCAATAAGTGTGAATGTGATAAGTAGAGGACAAGTTAGGAAGACCAAGGATATGAGATTTAAGCATGAAATAACCAATGAACATTTTTTTAACATTCTCATTAACTTTCCCTGTATATTCTTTCTAATGCTGAAAAAACTTTATTTAAACTCACATAAAAATCATTCCCTGGGTTAGAATACATTTAATGTGCAACTGTGTCTGCATCATCAGTGAAAAATTGTTAAAATTTGCCTGTTGTTTTTCGAATTGTTATCATGGCAAAAAATGAACACCCAAAAGAAAATGCACATCATGCAATAAATAGGAAATATTAACGTAAGGACATTCAAGTTGAGAGGAATTTTTATGATCTAAAGAATAAAAGGAACATAACCATAGAGGCTGATGGTGATTATTACTCAGTTCCAAAAATAACAAATCAAAAGCTCCGTATCCCCTTCAAAATTTAGAAAAAAAATGCGAAAAGAGTTTTCCAAATCATGTCTTTTACAAAGATAATGCCAACAGCATTACCAACTATCTAAAAGAATTCAATTATTAAGTTCTTCAGCTAGTAGTGATTGAATTCTTGATTTCTGTTCAACATCAAGAGAAGTACATATGTATAGTTGGTTTCAAGCCCACGAATGAGCAGTATTTTATTTTCCAGTATTTGCAGGACTTGTATACAGTTTTTGTGTTGGATTTTATAATAAATATTATTTCAGCTGTGGTACAAGTAGCTAAGTACTACAGAGAAAAGTCCAGCTGTGTAAAGCACCTAAGGCAACCATTATTTCTGGGTTGAAATAATGTTCCTTTGTGTTACACCTGTCCCAATGGCATCATGTACCTACACATTTGAGAATGTGTATGTAAATTACTTTTGCAAGAAATAAATACATGACATGTCACTGCTGCAAAAACATTTAACTATGCCCTTTCAATCATCAAAATACCATACATCTACTATGTATATTGTTTGGGGATGACAACATGTTCGAATCACGATAGGTTAAAGGTTGCCAATATTTTATTTTAAAAATCAATCTTGTGCTTGAGAGTAAGTAAATACTTTGAGTGATTGTGTTTTCTTTCAGTGTTGTGCCCTTTCTAGAGTAACCTACAGCTCTGACTAGGGACCACTGGGAGGTAAACTTGTCATTAGAGAGTCTCGGGCAGAGAAATATTCCTACTCAGAGGATATTAATATAAATAGATATTTACTCACTATAAATGGTCCTTGGCATGCTTCCTGATTGGATTGACGAACCTAAAATTGGACGTGTCATCTATGTAGAGATGGGTAAATTACCTTTACTTTCATATGAACTTTCTCAAACATTTGAGGTAAATTACGGCAATTTTAGAAAGGTTTGCGGTAATGTTTAATTTTATGCAATTTTCAGCTAATAGAGGATTGAATATGAAATCCAATAGCAAATGCAAGGTATTGACATTATTTAAGTCATTACTGTTGCTACAGTAAAGTATATAAGACAAGTCTTGGTCTAAGAAATAAAGAAAATTTGAAACAAATCTTTCAGCCCACACGCAATTCGGCGTTCATTTGTTTGGTATGAGAAATTTTTGTTCAAACTGTTAAAAACGATACCCCATCAAATATTCCACTAATGAGTTGCACTTGCCCAAGGTAACTAGAATATGTGAGGTGAGTAGAATAGTATTAAATATATGCAGACTTGGCTTGAAATAATATTCGGAATATATCGGTATAATAATTATCTAAGACTGAGGTGAATATCACCGAAAATTATGGTAATGTTCAGAGACTGTGTTCAATTACGTAAAATACCACGATAATTTACGAAAATTACCGCAGTAATTTTCAGAAAAGCCCATCTGTATATGGCTATCCCAGAAATGGAGATAGTTTCCCCTACAGCACTCATTTGTTTTTGCTCCTTATCTTGCATCCACTTGAAGGGTATAATTGGTATAATGTGGCCGTGCATCACGGAGTAGGATTTCCTACTCCGTGCCGTGCATGTTATACAGAAAGCGTGACTTGAACTAATTTCTTGCAATTATTGTGATTTTTTAAATCCTTTATTGCATCTCATCATGTTATGTTACCTATACGTTTTGCAATCAGTGGAGTCCTCTTTATCATGCTCCCTTAAGTGCCCAGTACCTGATATCATATGGTCACCGTAAACGTTTCTCATTATTAATTGCCCTACCTACTGCATTTCACATTTTCCCTTATGCAGCTAAATTGGCCTCAATCTCCCAATACAGTGGAATCTGGTTGGTACATTTTTGAACCCAAGTAGCTGACAATGTTGTATGGATAAATATAAATGGTTACCAATATCCAAACGACGTTAGGTCCAATTTCTAACATTATTTGAATACCTATGCTATGGATATTATGATTAATACATCCATACGAAGATATCCATGCAATATTCATATATTATTTCCGATAAACTGAGAACTTATTTATTTTTTGTGAACATTGAGTCATGAAAAATGAATGTACCACTATTTTGTTTATTCTTCAGTTCTCAAGCGGATGGTGGAGATCTTGGAGTGTAATAACCGGAGTTAGAAGTAGTAGGACATCGTAGGCCATATATACAGAGACATTATATGGAGAAACCGAGTATAATAACGATGTAAGTGCGATTGAATTAAAAAAGTGACTGTCAATCTTTCAAATGAATATTTTGTCGTTTGAATTGAATCACCACTATTTTCTAATTTTCGATGATAATTTGAAATGAAATTGCACCGGATTGAGCGCCAACTGGTGGCGTCCTCCAACGGCAGTGCAGGTGTGTGCGAGGTTGAGGCTTAGGTGCCGTCGTTTGTTTATTCAATGTTTATTTACGTAGCGGTCAACGGAAGTGATTAGTGAGCGCACGTGTGATCGTCAGAAGGAGAATCCAGAAGTGGAATCTACTGTTGAAAATCTGTGAAGGTGCGGAAACTTGTGGCTTTGGTGAGAAGGAAGCAGTGAAATTGAAAACCGGCATTTTATTATCGGTAAGTTAATAATCATATCATCCTGACATTCCTGGCTTTCCATTGCTGCCTCATGATGCACTTTTTCCTGATGAAGCATATCGGCTCATGTGATGTGCAGAGAGCTTTGGGTGGATATTAATGTATCAGAATTACCTAGTAGGGAAGAAACTGCGAAATCGGGATACAATAAGGTTGTTCACTCTTGGATCAAAAGTTTATGCATTGCCGCCAACACTTATAATAGACTCCCTCAACGGCTCACCATGAACAACTCCAACATCGTTTAACATTAGCAAATCATTTTTATCAACTTACCATGAGCACGCCTATTTAAAAGATTAAAGGGCTTTCGGTAAATGTCCGCTTCCGTCACACACTTTTCAAACACTTATTCCTAGAAATCGGTGATATTAAGGATAATGACTGTGACATATTTAAGTTTTTGAAGAATCACAGTATTAAACCAAAGTTACAGGAAAGTTATTAAGTCACAGGTTTTTGAGATATCCACGTTAGAAAATGACCAATTTTCGTCATTTTTCCGACTTTTTCGACGCCATTTTCTCAGTTTCGCCAAAGTTCCGACAGAGGGATCTATCTAACTTTACCTCTACAATATGCCCTTTATTTCCCCAGCCAACTAGGTTACGGGCCTTGTGGAGTGAAACAGGGGTGCTGGGGTGGGACAGTACACAGGCCCTTGGTGGGGATATTTGGTACTGAAAAAGGCATTAATGACAATTTAGAAGCGGTTTTCGTGATTTATGGAGGGTTGAAAATGACGAATAGCGCTTTTTGGAGTGTTCCTGGATTAAGAAATTCGTGTTTTTACGAGTACCTTCTACGATAATGTCATTAAAATATGCCTTTTATATACCCAACCGACAAGGTTACGGACCCTGTGGAGTGAAACAGTATTTTCGAAGTTGTTAATGCCATTTTTGTCACTTTTGAAGTCGCTTTTCTCCATTTCCAACTTCTCTTTCACCCGCTTTACGCCTTTTTCTTCAATTTTTCATTCCGCTCTTTCTCGTTTTCTATCTCTTTTTTGTCATTTCCCCACGTCTTCCAAGCCGCTTTCTCCCATTCTCCAACCGTCTCCAGAGAGATTTTAAAAAAATATACGTCTTTACATGGCTCCTGGTCCTACATTTACCCTTCTAATCACTGACCGTCTCGAGGGAGATTTTTTTCTAGAAAATATACGTCTCTACATGCCTACACCTCCTGTTTCCACCTTTATATTCGCCAACCGTCTCGAGGGAGATTTTTTTCTAGAAAATAAACGTCTCTACAAGGCTCCAAGTCCTACATTTCCCCTTCTAATCACCAACGGTCTCGAGGGAGGTTTTTTCTACAAAATATACGTCTCTACATAGCTCCAGGTCCTACGTTTCCCCTTATAATCACCTACCGTCTCGAGGGTGATTTATTTCATGTGGAAACGTATATTTTCTAGAAAAAAATCTCCCTGGAGACGGTTGGTGATTAGAAGGGGAGATGTAGGACCTGGATCCATGTAGAGACGTATATTTTCTAGAAAAAAATCTCTCTCGACACGATTGGTGATTATAAGGGGAAATGTAGGACCTAGAGCCATGTAGAGACGTATATTTTCTAGAAAAAATTTCCCTGGAGACGGATGGTGATTAGAAGGGGAAATGTAGGACCTGCATCCATGTAGAGACGTATATTTTCTAGAATAAAATCTCCCTCGTGATGGATGGTGATTTCAACGGCAAAAATATTTCGTGGAAGCATATATAAACTTATATTTTCCAGAATAAAATCTCCCCCGAGACTATTTTCCAGAATATGTATGTTTCTACATGCCTACTCCTCCTATTTCTTCCCTTAAAATCACCAACCGTCACTAGGGAGATATTTTTCTAGAATATATACGTCTTTTCATGGCTCTAGCATTTTAAGCGCACAAATATGGTAGGGAAGTTATATAAAGGCATAATAATGATAATGGAATGAATTGTGAAGATAGGCTAAAGCAGGAGTGAAACAAAAGTTCAATATCGTGTTTCCACCTTTCAAGCGACGACAAATAGCGCGGTTAGCAATAGCATGGAACGAGAGAAATTAGTGTCGAAAGGCAACTCAGCGACTGTCGCGCTACGCTGCGGTCAAAAGTGGAAACAGTGCAATGGCGGCCGGGAAAAACGTCACCTAATTGTTTGAAAATTTCCTATTTATCGTAGATTAGTTATTCCCCCAAAATAAAATTATCACTAGATACCGGCAACTTTATAGTTTTTGTCACATAAATTTCGCTGCGATGCGCTAGGTGGAAAGGGTCGGAAAAAATTTTTGAAAGGTGTGTGACGGAAGCGGACATTTACTTCGGCTAATATTTTCCTAGATGTGAAATGGCAGGAAAAAGAAAGCCCTTTAATCTTTTAATTAGGCGTGCTCATGGTAAGTTGATAAAAATGATTTGCTAATGTTAAACGATGTTGGAGTTGTTCACGGTGAGCCGTTGAGGGAGTCTATTACAAGTGTTGGCGGCAACGCATAAACTTTTGATCCAAGAGTGAACAACCTTATTGTATCCCGATTTCGCAGTTTCTCACCTACTAGGTAATTCTGATGCATTAATATCCACCCAAAGCACTCTGCCGCCGCATTTCGTTGGAAGTGGTGGTGATGGACGCGCTCCTACTTCCGACACGAGTGATTATGATCAGGAAGAGGGAATAAGTGTATCAGAAATTAAACGAGTTTTTGGGAGTTTGGCGATCAAGCACAATATTGCACATATCTAGTGCTAAAAGTGATCTTTTGTCCGAGCTTAGGAAAATTCGGGCTTTGGATACTCTGCCATCAGATCCAAGAATGATCCTAAAAACTGAGGTGTCTACTGCGTCAAAACCAAGAGTTGACCCAGGGAGTTATTTTCATTTTGGATTGAGGAACGGCATTATGAACGCCATACATTATTTGGATGAGATTCCCACTGAAATCAAGCATTTAATCCGAATTGATGGCTTATAATTAACTAAAAGCTCCAATATACCGTTTTGGCCCATTCATAACTCTTAGAAATTCCTGTTTGTATTCAGTTGGCATATACCACGGTAATGAGAAACCCGGAAATGCCAATGATTTCCTCAGGAAGTTTGTTGTTGAAGCAGTTTATTTAGCGAAAAATGGTTTGACACAGACAGATGAAACTATGCTACCGGTGGAAATACTTGGAATCTGTCGTGATGCTCCGGCGTGCGTCAAGGGTCACGCAGGCTATTCTTCATGTTCTCGATGCTCGATTGAAGGGGAGAATTTGAAAAAGCGCACATGTTTTCCCTTAAGGGGCCACAAAAAATGAACATGCAAACCAGGAATGTAAATAGAGCACTTCTGCTGGTTTTTATCGGAGTAAAAGTCAAAATAATTATAATTACTCTTAAAATTTCTGATATTTATGCTTTCCTTAACTCTTAGCACGCATAAACTTAAGAAATAAGTAATAATTTACCGATTCAATAAAAAACAAATTAAGATAAAAAAATGCTCAAAGCATTTTTTCATCTTCATTTGTTTTTTGTCGTGACGTTTCTTTGTTCACGAATTCCTATGCGTATTTGATGCAGTGTATCACATGAATAAGGTCTATCTTCCGCTCAGCCATTTGTAAGGCATCTTTTGTACCCGTAGTTTTCTATAGTTTTGCTTGAAACAAGTTGATGCCTTGCTCAAGGGGCTGAAGGAGACTTGTTTTGTTTGCTGGGTAGAATTCGACCCAAATGTTTCCTGGGTAACTATTGTATCGATAGGATGAGCAGCATAGTGGTCAACAAAAAGTAAAATTTTTTCATTGTTGCCTCCCAGTTTGGCAAGTAACCCACCCAGAAAGGTTTCAAAGATTTGTGGTCGTCCGTGCTACAGGTTTAGCTGCAGGGCTATTGACAGGGAAGGGTTCGAACGTTCTTAAAACATCTCAGGCATTTAGATTTTTTCATCACAATCGGCATCAGCTTGTCTGTTCCACTCTTATTGCAGCACAAGAGAAATCTCCTTATTTAATTTTCTGTAGAGATGGGACGTATAGTGATTTTCTCTAATTCGAATATCAAATTTGGATACAATCAAATACCTCGAATGCTCGAACATCTCGAATATTCAAATGCTAGATTTGATAATCATTTATTGAATGTTTTCAGAAAACTTATTCACTATCTGTTTTTGAGCAAAGCTCTAACTTAGATTATAAAGATTTACTGATTTTTTAAAAATTTAAATTTACCTATTATAGAATCAAATTAGTAAAATACCGTACAATAAAATCATACCGTATACAATAACCATTTATGAGGATTATTACAAAAATATTCAGCAGACAACATAGCTGGCCATGAATTATCTAACAGAAAATTCCTCTTTAATTAGGTATATTTATTATGTTTTAATTTACAGTTAAAGATAACAATATGATTTCAAATTAGGAATAATGTTCATTGAAACAACACCAATTTAATGGACAGATCTTTATACCAAATCATATATGTTGTGAATATCATTCACTAGTCATGAAGTAATGCCACAGAGACTCTTCAATCAACAATATGGCATTATTAAATATTTTGAGTATTTAAGAATTATGTATTTCTTCGTTGTTTGGATATTCGACGCACGGCGTACGCGCAGACTACGCACGTAACTTCCCAACGCGCCATTTTCAAAGCGGGCGCGCACGTAGCAGAACTAAACATTCGTAATATCTTTTGTATGTTTGACTGAATAGCCCACCAATTTAATTTTGTCATTGAAAGGCTGCTGCAAAATATATATTTCAACATAAAGTCGATGGTCAAACATCGCTTTTGTAAAGCACTAAAAGTAGCAACATTTTCACATTTCCATTTTTGTTACTCCACTGTGCCGTAGTTGTACGCCACAAACTAAATTTCATATTGCCCTCTTACAGCCCTGTGTCATTGCTGCTCGGAAAACTTAAGTTCCACCCGTTCTAAGAATTAGTTTGGGAGTAATTAGGCCCTAAATATGGACCAAAAAAATAGAAAAAATGAAAATTATCTTCAGAATATTTGTCTAGAAAACCAAAAGTTAATAGAAAACGCAAATGGTTGTCTTTGTATGACAAAAATATCGTTATGTTTCAAATATGACCACTACATCTACATTTATTTGAGCTCAAGTTCGTAGAGGCGGCGCGCCATTTTGCGCTAACTAGTGATATTCCAAGTACCATAACTTTGACATTTTTAGTCACTGAAATCTAATATGTGGCAAATCGGACTTTTGCTTTATTCTTCCTTTGTGCCAAAAATGGTGAAAAGCGGAGGTGGTTGGGCTACAGCCTTAGTTGAGTTTTCGTGGAATGGCGCAGTTTCAAATCTAATAGGTAGCAAAATGTGAAGCAGAGCGAAGATATTACAATAATTCTCTACGATACTAACCTGCTAGGGTACTTGCCTTCTAGAATATCCACCTAATTGTGGCCTATATGGATACAACCGCGTGAATTTCATCGGCTACCGAAATTACTCGAACGGCTATTACTGGCGAAATTGTGGAAGATAAACAATAGCAATAAACCATTTGCCCGTGTATGACCTACAAATTGGATAATATACATCACCAGTTACTAAACTTGAATGAAAAATTGTCATACAACTATATAAATGGTTAAAAATACATAATTTTAAACATTCGACAGCATCCGTTCATGCCTATTTTCTTAATATCCCATTTCTGAAAGGCGCTGCAAAAAACATCCGAATTACTTCTTCAATACTCAAGAAATCATGAACTAGAGACTTATTGTGCCCTAAAAATGCCTATTCCTCACTCTAAAAATTTTAAAAATGGCGCAAACATCTTTTTCGTCTCAACGATATGCCATTTTAAACTATGAAAACGGCCTTTTAAGCCCGCGTTCCGTCTCACCCCAGCACCCATTTCACTCCACAGGCCTGCAACCCTGTTGACTGGAGAAATAAGGGCACATTTTAGAATTCAGGTCGTTAAATCGTAAGTTAAGTCGTATCAAATACGTAAAAATATAAGTTGGAAGCTTCATGCTCTCTCAAAAATTCCCATATCCTCGCTCGGAAATTTCTAAAAATAACGAAAACGGCTTTTCCAATTCTTTGCAATACCATTTTCGCTATTAATAGCTGCCATTTAGGTCTAGCATACCATCACACTCCAGCACCACTTTTTCACTCCTTAGGCCCACAATATTGTTGGTGGGGAGAAAAAGACATATTTTAGTGGTGAAATTAGTGAGTATCCCTCTACAGGAGCTCCGGTAAAAATGGAATAATAACGTCGAAATTGTTCGACAAAAATACAAAAATTGGTCATTGGTAAAATTCCTCTTTCGCTATTTTGATAAATGTCATCGAAATTCACTTCATTTTGTGGGAATTTCTTACGGAATAAATACATCTTCACTGAAGAGAAGGCAAATCTGCAGTGAAACCTCTCTATACGGATAACTCTGGCGTACGGACACCTTCAACTAAAGGTCAGAATTCAAATCCCGGATTGAGTTGTATGCAATTCTGCTTAGACAGATGCTCTCACATACGGACACTCCCACTTAAAGACACGGACACTCCGACGTAAGGGATACGGAAACCTTTTTGAAAGATTTTTTTCCCTGATGGACATATTTTAGGGGGGTAAATCCAGAGGATTGAGGGTATTTCCAGGTAAATTTTATGAGGGCATTGAGGAAAGGCTAATCCTTTAAGAATGCAAAGCATAGATAGAGCATTAAGTATGGTGGCCAGTGGCGAGTGAAAGGGATGGTTGGTACAAATGGGTGAATTCTCGGATTTGTTTATCCCGAAATCCAGGCTAATGTTTTCGCTGTGCACGACCTGTTGGGGCGTTTTCCATGAACAAGGGGCCGAAGGTTCACGCATAGTCTTTTTGTTGGTCGTCTTCTGTAGGTAGGTGGGTTTTTCCGTAACAAGTCTCAGGATGATTAGCGCATAACACTGCAGAGTAAATGCGCATTGTCAATGTCGCGGTGCCATTCGAGCATTGAACGTCGAGGTTGCTTCGTGTTCTAGAATTTATTCGACGATGCCGGAGGGTACAAGCCTTATACTCCGGGAAAAGGTTCAGGTGATAGAGAAAGCAGCTGAAGAGGAAAGTGGCGTACGGAAATTATCTGTGGCCTATAATGTTGATAAAACTCAAATTGCTGACATTCTGAAGCAAAAAGAGTCAATAATGAAACTGTGGATGGCGAACCACAATGAAAGTGTGGAGATAGTGGTCCCTAACAACAACTTCGATTTCACTCTTTTCGAGTGGTTTAAAATAGTGAGAACGAACGATTTGCCTGTATCGGGCTCATTACTACGACAAAAAGCCCTGGAAGTTGCCGCAGAACTTAAAACAGGATTTCAAGCCCTCAAACGGGTAACTAGAAAAGTTTAGAAGAAGACACTGCATCGTGTTGAAAGTAGTGTCTGGGGAGTCAGCTAGTGTGATTCGAGAGGATGTTACTGCCTGAGCTAAGAGACTTCTGGATTACTGGAAAATTATGCCCCAAAGGACATTTTTATTGCAGATAAAACGGGATTGTTTTTTTTATTAGGGCTTTGTCTAATAAAACTTTGGCTCTAAAATCAGAACGCTTCACAGGTGGGAAGGCATCGAGGGAGAAATTTACTGTACTGCTGTGCTCAAGCATGACTAGGGAGCTTCTTCGGCCACTGGTGATCGGAAAAGTAGGAAATCCACGGTGCTTTAAAGGTGTAAGTAAAGAACATTGACCCGTGATATGGAAGCACTATAGAAAAACGTGGATGACATCCGGAATCATGTCTGAGTTGATAATTATGCTAGGCAATCAAATGGCTAAGAATAAGAGGAAGATTTTTCTCTTTGTTGATAATTCCCCATGACACCACACCTTGAAGTTGTCAAATGTAACTGTCGTCTTTTTCCCACCGAATTTAACAATCGTCCTGCTACCTCTGGACCAGGGCGTGATAAGAAGCTTTACAATTAACTATGGACAGCTCCTCTTAAAGCACATTATTGCCAAAATCGACAATGGACTTTCTGCGGAGTGTATGGGGAAGTCAATAACCATTCTTTACGCTATATTTTGGGTTGATCGAGTCGGCAAAAAAATTAAAACGTCAACAGTCAGTAATTGCTTCGTCAAAGCGGGATTTCTCAAACTGGAGACGACATCGGAGGGAGATGATGGTACTGGGGTGCTGAAAAATTTATTGGCAGATGCCAGTGAAAGCATGGACTATATGGCGATAGACTCAAATTTCCTTTCAGCGGATAACGAGGTGGACACGGCACATATTGTCAAGAATATTAACGACGGAGAAGAGGGGGAAGTAAGCGACGGTAATGATAGTAAACCTGAGGCAAGAGATAAACAGTTAAGTGTAAAAACATATGCTGAAGCCTTTTGTCAAATCAAACAATTACAGAAATTTTGCATTATAAAAGGAAATCGTAACGCACTAAAAGCTTTATTTGATTTGCAGATGAATTCTGAGTGAGAGCTTGCGGGTAAAAGAAATAAGCAAACAAAAATCAATGACTTTTTTAAAATCTGCATTAACACGTTAAAATTTGTATAATGTCCTAGATTAAAATTTGTCATTATTTTAGTTGAGTTATGTGTTTTATTTATAATTCTATGGAAGACCTTTTTAGTAGACTTTAGTTCCTTTTTCATATTGATAGATTACCGTAATCCATAAAACGAGGTTGAGTGTTGCGTATCGTTGTGATAGTTCACCTTTGACTTACGGACACCTCTCACATACCAACATTCTGCCCTAATCGACGATGTACTCATTTTATATGGTATATTTACAGGTGGTACACGCGTAGTTGTGGTAATTCCAGTTCCTCGAGGTGCTTGGCGTACAGAAATCTCATATCACCATTACGCTTTAAATATAGTTAGAAAAATCTGACTGGAACAGGAATGGAGCCATGGGCCAGTGGCATGTCGGGTCAATGCCCAGACAACCTTGGTATTAACTAGAGAATCATGGTTAGGGATATGCGTATTCAGTTGGCGAGCAAAAGGTTCTTGAATCGATCCTCGCCTCCGTGGTTTGTTTTCCTCGTAGGAATTTGTTCTTAGTTCATCATCATAACTTGGGTCAGGTACCAGTAACAATTTATATTCTCAGAGTCCCGGTATTGCAAAAAAATCGCACTTGCCTATTTTAAGTTTGTAAACAATCGTATCTCAATGCTTTGTTGTGCAGTAACTTCCGGGAAATTCCAAAATATGGTCCCTACTTTGTATTGACGTGGTAATTTCCTGCAGCTATCAGCTAGACATAGTTATTGCAAACACAAGAAAAAAGTTCCTAAACCTAATGTCGACGGAAATTTTTCCCATCCTCTCACTTCCTGAAATGATATTTCCTGGAAATGAGTGTCAATGACAACAGCAGCATGTTAAAGAATGTGTTGCTTAACGGTACTTACAAATAGCAACACGAGGCGCAAATAGAATTTTACATTGCGACAAAGAAGGCGTAAGTATATCCCGTGATAGGGGATCTTGGGAAGGAATTATCACGTGATATCCACCCGATGACTCCCATTCTGTATATTATTATGAGTTTACTTTGCCACTGAGACACTATCCGCCGTCTGCCGAGAGTAAATCTGCCATCGAGAGGGGCCGAAGTCACTCTGTTAAACCTATCGAAGAATTTCGACGTGAAGGTCTACCGTTTAAGATCAACTTGCTTCAGTTCTGAAAATCATTTTTTCATCCTTAATTTTTAACCAAGCATAACTGAAGTCATCTTTCTCAAGCATTATCGGTATTGTTTGATCCCCAGCTCTTCTGAAGAACAAATATGAAATTTCTGACCGGTGTGGTATTTACCCTGGAGGCACTCCTAGTGATGTCGACTTTAACAAGCGGAGAAGGTAAGTATTGATGCTATGCCATAATTCCGCAGGTTGGTGAGAAGTAGCAACGGTATCCGTGGTTGTTTTGACGTTCGAGAAACCTCCTTTTCCGTGCATCCTCAAACGGCCAAAAATATAATTAAGCAAAGTATCCGATTGTTTTACCCTGAGTAACAACGAAAACAAAATGTGATTCGGTTTTGTGGAAACCACACAAAGAGATCAATTTTGCTCAAAATCATTGAGCCGCGTATAAAGTAAGAAATCCATCTCGCCGATTGAGACACTATTCGTTATCAGCAAGTTGGAAATATATCATTCTCTAATAATGTTTAATCCGGAGAAAAGCGAAATTTTAAGTTGGTTGCTACTTGTAGAGCTTCATTTGTTAGCATTTGCAGACAGAATTAAGACAGTGTTTAATAGAAAGAGTACTTATTCCCAGACCTAACATTCGTTCCATTTTCTACAGTTTGGGGCTATTAGTTCAATATCCAAATGGCGTCCCTCGATTACTGATTTATAGGGAGTTCCACTATGTTTTTCCATTGATTCCTATTAATAATCGAATAAGAGAAATTTGTATAAACAGTTCATGGGCCTGTTTTAATGTATGCCAAAGAGGGCGAAAATCGTCATGAAAAATCCTTTGATGCAACTGGAATCCGAACACCAGTTGCCGGTTCAACGTGAGAGTCCTTTACACCACGAAGTTGAATTTCAGCGGAAATTTTTACAAACAAGATCGTATCGTTTCCAGAATGCAATGTGGCACAAGAGGCGTGACCGTACTTGATAAGCTACAGTCAAAGAAGGTAAACGCAGCATTATCGTTTTGAAATTACTATCATCTGACAATCCACTTACCATAGACCTATCAATTTCACCCTCTTTGGTCTATGCTTTGCAATTATTTGCGTGACTTCGTACCACGTTAGTTTTGTTGCCACAGAGATTGAACAGTTGCGTGTTCTAGTGCATAAATTTGTTATAAATATTGAGGACAATATATATACTTCCATAATCCTCCGCTCGTTATTAATGACAAATTCCAAATATCCTGCTCACTTCTCGAGAAACATAACAGTATTATTAACACTTCATTCCATACGCTGTTTTAAAATGCTACTATATGAAGCAATGATAATAAAATGAAACTGTGTATTGAGTCGGCACAAAATCCAAAAACGGACTATCGCAGCTATTTGGTGACTAGTTTAATGATGACCGTGATGAGTCTCGAAAGACCTCATTTTTTATGATCTGAAAAAGGAGGCAATTGAATTATTTGGAAGCTATTGTCCACACGTTATTTTGGCCCATAGTCATGCCTTTACCTCATTGACTTCCTTTTCAGAATTTAATCCAGATCATGGCTGCCCTTTTCACGTGAATGAATGTGACAACTACTGTATGAATTTACTATTTCTCGGAGGATATTGCGGCGCCTCTTTCAAAATGACCTGTATGTGCTACCATGAAGAATCACCTCACCTCGAAGATAATTGATATTCGGCAGTCATTTTTGCCTGTTGTATTGCCGTTCATTTTACAGTGTTCTTTGGTGAAGGAATATTTTTGCATAATTTTGAATAAATTCCCCCGAAAAATTTTCATCGGTCTATGAATGAAGAGAACTAATTACTTAATTTCTTTGTAGAACATTATGGCTGACTCTCAAGGAAATATATGTATTTTCATTCTTCTTGTCGAAATAATATTATATTTTATGTGTTTTGACTTTCAATGCTACTGACTATTGAGTTATAAAGACGTGGCCGAGACCTAGACCAAGCTTTTACACGCCTTACGGTTCATTGAGGTGGCTCGCAGGGTATTTTATAGATTATCAATGTCATTCCTGTTTCCCCATCTACACCCCTGGTTCTGTTAGCCGCCATGACTGTCATCATTGTGTCATTGGCCTGTTGCAGGAATTGGAATGGGAATCACTTTCAAACCGTAAATTCAAAATTAGACAATTTTTTATGTAAATTTGAAAACATTTTATTTTCTGGCGAAGTTATTAATATATTACGATGTCCAATATGCTGGGGTAGATCAGATGATGAGAATAAAATTATTCAAATAACCTGCAGAATGGACAAATGTCGTTTTTCCCGCGATCGACAATAAACCACTTTAGCAGCTGATAACCCTTTAAAGTAGCTTAGTCGTCGGGTAGCTGATTAGTAGATTTGATCCCTTATACTTGTTCCTCAATCTCCCTCACGGTACTAACAGCAAGTTTCGCATCACTCCTGCACGACTTTTGTATCTCCTTTATGTAGTTAAAATATACAGCGTGCATATAAAATAGTGACCCGATTTTATAGTGTTACAATTACAGAACGGGGCATTACGAAAAGAAAATGTGTGTCAATGGAATGGGCGTGGCTAAGAGTTTTAGAGGATTTATGTTAGATGCCAGTCCATGCGTCCGCTCTGTCAATCAGAAGCAAGATGGCGTTCGCTCAGGAGAAGGCAATAAATATATCAATGAATATAAAGTTTCAAAATCAGGCCATTCTTTTTTATACATCCTGTACTAAAATGCAAATAGTTTCTATAGCATAGGTAGCGTACGTATAGTTTAACACATGTTGGTGAAAGTTACTTGAACATTATGGTGAATGTTCGTGATAACTCCCCTCCTACCAAACACCCTCGAGGTGACTTGGAGGATATTAAGATGATGTAGCATCAGCACAGAGACCAGCAGGTTTGATATGTCATCACATATGAAAAGAAACTTTGTTTTCTTCCACCACCAAAGTACCTAATGATGTCACTAATGTGTCGAAACATGTACCAAATGAAAAAACCAGTGAAAGATCACCAAGTTGTCTTTTCATTTGCGAAAATTAATTTTTCCATAAATGAACCTGAAACAATGAAATATATTGGTGTTCCATATTTTCCGCGTATGATTTTGGATTACAATAAGTATCACATTCAAAGTGTGGCCTAACCAGAGCATAGTAGCCACCTCTTGAACTATTTCATCCGAGGACCTTCCTATTATACGTTCAACACAACCTAGTTTCTTTAATGCTGTGCCAAAGATGTTTTGCATGTGTAAACCGCACGATATATCAGAAGTTAAGGTAATTCCAAGTTATTTTACTGTATGTGAAGATTTTATGTTTACTCCACCAACAGTGTAATTATGGCATTTTTTCCGATGACTTTCGCAGGAAGTGAACTGTGGTGCATTTTCTGATATTTAATTCTAAACCTGGCACCACGAATGAACGTTGTTAAAGCCCGATGACAGAGCTTCAAAGTCCACGTCTTCACTTATTTCACGGTAGATAACTGTATCGTTTACAAATAGTCTTATTTTACTGCTATCTCTAGAACTAAGGTATTTAATTTAAACAATGAATAAAAGAGCGCCCATCACGCTTCGTTCAGGAACATTGGATGTGACTTCGACCATATCAGAGCTAAAACCATCAATAACTACTTTCTGTTTCCGATCACTGAGAAAGTCCCTTATCCAATTCACTATTTCTCTATTAACTCCGTATGATTGCATTTTATATATGAGTTTTTTGTGAGGAACCTTGTCGAATGCCCTCTTGAAATAAAGGAATATCGCGTCCACTTAAGTAATCGATTCACCTGATTTTAGGATATAATGAAGGGAGAGCACAAGCTGTGATTCGCAGGACCTGCCTTTAAAGAAGCCGTGCTGACTGCTATGTAAGACGTTATAATTATCCAGGAATTTCTTAATATTAATAACGACAATGAGTTCAAGGATCTTGCACAAGATGATGTAAGCGATGTAGGCCGGTAATTTCCTGGATCACTTCTATTTCCTTTATTAAATATCGGAGTTACGCTGGCTATTTTCCAGTCTTGGGGAACCTTGCCTTCGGATAATGATTTATTGAATATAATTTCTAAGAATGATGCAATCTGTGGCGCTAAATTCTTCAGCACACGTGCAGGTATTCCTTCTGGACCTGGGGACTTGTAAATTTTATCGAACGCAGTTGTTTAATTATTCCATCACGTTGAATTATTATGTCAGCCATCAGCTCTTTAAAGTCAGGAATGTCTAAATTGTGTGTTCCTTAGTGAATACACTTTCGAGGTATTGGTTTAATAAATTGGCTTTTTCGATACTGTTGGTGACCACTTAGCCATTTGTACCCAGTGAAGACACTACTGTCGAAGATTCACCCTGGATCTCTTTCGCGTAAGACCAGAATAACATGGGCTTTTCATCCAGTAATTCACCGAGGATTTTTTCTTAAAGTTTCGTAGAGTGGCGGGCACAATTTTCTTCGTTTTTGAGCGTTGAGCAACGTATGTTTCTCTCGCCGCAAGCTCCGTTGTTTTGTTACTTAACTCAGTAGAATTTTTGTGTAGATTGTGTAGTTGCCTTTGTCTTCTGAGCTCGCGCCTTATTTCGTGGTTACACCAACGAGGTTCTTATTCTCCCGCTTGAATTTTTATAGAATATATTAATCGATTCTTTTACGTAGTATTTCCAAAAAATATACTTCGGAGCTCTTGTACTAAAGGATACTTTGAAGCTTTCGTTCTTCATTGTGGCTACGAATTTCGTGAATGAGGCTTCTAACGTCTCTCCGATTTTTACGTAATCGCATTTTCCAAATAAGTGGACTTTTCGTTTGGGTTTTACAATGGAATCTACTTTTGTTTTCAAAGGCGTAAAAACTACTCTATGATCACTTATGCCTTCGAGGATATCGACATGTATGATCATTATAGTCTGACTAACATCTAAAAGGTCTAATATTTTATTACCCCTCGTAGGTTCGTTTGCTATTTGAGTAAGAGAGTGGTTTGAAAGTGTATTAAGTAAGGCCTCGCTTATATCACGCCTCCTTGAACTTGGTTTAACGCTATTGGTTTTTGCAATTTATAGCCGGGTGGTTGAAATCTCCAACGATAATTATCACGCTTTTGTTCTTGTTCAAGGTAAATGAAGTTAATTGTGTTTCTATTTTATACAAAACGTCGATGATAATGGTACACCAAACGCTCTCTATTCCATTTTCGTCTAATATGTTTGCGATATTATTCAAATATGATTTAACTGCTATATCTGTTCCAATTGCTATATCTGCGTTTTCAAACATATACTAAACTTCAGAACGTTTGTTCTTTACGCTACGAAAATTTACTATTACTAATTTTATATCGCATTTAGCTTGATGAATGTCGATTGGCGGTTTTCTGTAATTGTGTACGTTATCTTTTTGATGAGTATATTAACTCCTAAAATAATTCTTAGGAAGGGTGGAACTTAATTTTTCCTATGAGCAATGACACAGGGTTGTAAGTAGGCAATATGAAATTTTGTTTGTGGCGCACAATTACGGCACAGCGGAGCAACAAAAATGGAAATGAGCAAAATTTTGCCACTTTAAACGCTTAAGGTAAGCCATGTTTGACCATTGGAATCGGAATGAAAGTAGGAGGTTATCTGTTAAAGTCAATTAGATTGGCGGACGATAAGGCATTGGTTTGTGGATTTCCGAAGGGACTGCAAGCTTTCGTAGATTCTTTAGAAATTCAAGGAGGGATATTCGGATATAAGATAAATCATAAGAAAACAAAAGTAATGGATCTTCTAGGACAAATAAAGCTAGGCTTGTGATTAAAGTTGGAGGACACAAATCGAGCAAGTAGAGCAAATTTATTACTTAGGTTGTACGCTAGAGGAAAACCGATATAGTAGCAAAGACGGAAGGGAATAGCGCTAGCTAGGGAGATGTTTAGTAATAGAAGAGAGTTTATGACGGAGACAAGAGGTAGCAAAAAGGTGTGAAAAGGTACCAAAGCTGTTATTAAAATCACGTACAGTAATGTTCCCCAAGAAAAAGGATGCCCAGGATCCTGGTGACTTTCGTCCCATTTCAGTGTCCTCAGTAATTATCAGATTATTCCATAAAATATTGGCCACAAGGTTAAAAGTAATCCAAATGGACGAGAGACAGAGGGCCTTTATAAATGCAAACGGGTGCAGCGAGAATACTTTTCTCCTCGATACAGTGTTACGATGGAGACGGCAAAAACATCTGCCGCTATATCTGGCCTCCATTGATATGGCTAAAGCATCTGATTCGCTCTCCCATGACTCGATTTTAAACACACTCAAGGCCAGAGGAGTTCCTAATGCATGTTGAAACTACATTCGTTATGCGTATGAAAAAAGTGAACTGAAGATTGAGCATGGAAGATGGACCTCCAGTGGAATTCGACCTACTCGAGGAATGAAACAGGAGGATCCCTTATCCCCCTTATTATTCAATCTCACAATCGATGGAATGCTTAAAAAGATCTCCGTGGACTTGGGAGTTCGTATTGGGGACCACACCATCAATTTCCTCGAGTTTGCTGATGGTTTGGTACTCCTCACTGAATCCAAGATTGGATTACAATCTTTATTCAATCCCTACGGATTATTTGCCCTCCCATGGACTGCTCATCGACGCGGCCAAGTGTCACACGATCGCGCTCAAAACAATACCGAAGAAAAAGAAGTCTGCGTTCGACAAGAAGACAACGTTCACCATCCAGGGAAGAGTCCTGCCCGCCTTGAACCGACTGGAGTAATGGAATTACTTATGTATTTCATTTACGGCTGAGGGAAGGATCATGATCCAACCACGTGACGATCTCGTGAAGAAGATTGAGAAACTCACACGGGCTCCCTTGAGGCCCCAGCAGAGAGTGTGGGCCCTGAGATATAACCCACGGCCTAAGAATATAACGTCATGACCCTGTAACGAAATATCTGAAGAGGGATCTGGAAAATAAGGGATTCATCACGGAAATGGAAAAAGCGAATACGACACCTACAGGACGATTTGTCCCAGATCTAATTGCTCACAAAGAGAATGTAGGATACATAATTGATGCGCAGGTAATCGGCGAAAAGGTAGAAACGGACAAGGCCAACTACGCGAAGAAGAAGAAGTATGACAGCAATGTAGAACTCAAGAGGAAGATCAAAGAAGAAAATCATCTGGAAGAACTTCACACGCTAGCAGCAACCATTACCAATCGAGGAATATGGAGTTCCAGTCGGCGAGGGAGCTCATCGAAAAGAAGATCGCAAACAAAGGCGATTTGAAGGTGATTTCTAGCCGTATGATCGTCGGGGGAGTAGCAGAATGGAGATTCTTCAATCGATAAACCAGCGGATGGAGATGGCGCAAAAAGACCGGCGTCGGATGAAGAGCTGAGAAGGGAGGATGTCCGAAGTAAGAGAGGTAGCTGTTGAGTGAATAGTTTGTTCGAGTGCGTTGGTCACATTAGCGATGTTATTCCTCATTCATGCGATTTACGTTTGTCTTTTGTTTTGTTTTGAATCTTTGAATTGTTATGACTTGAGTCTATCGAGACGTAATAAATAAGTGTAACTTAACAGATTATGAGACTTACGTGCTCAGAAAAGAAAGAAAGATAGAAAGGTAATCGAAGATAATAAGAAGACGAGAAGTAAAGAAATAAATAAAAAAAAGGTAAAGAAGTTAAATTGAAACGAGTGACGTCCAAGCGGATTGAATCAAATGGCGGAGGACGATGCCGTAAGGAAAAACGTTAAGTTAGATAAAACTAACTACTTTTCGTGGTCATTGACCACTAAAGCAATGTTACGACAGAGAGGATTTTGGGAAGCCGTCTCCCCAGGATATTTAAGAGAAGGCGACGCTGATGATACGGACACTTTTTCGCCGGAAGAAGTAAAAAAGAATGATAGAGCTGTGTCCCTCATTTTATTAACTCTAAGTTCGAAAACTATAGATTTCGTCGGCGATGTAAATGTTGCACAATTTATGTGGAAGAAAATTGAAAAGCTATATACTAAAGCCGGACCTATTAACCAAACTTTGTTACTTCGTGAAATGATATCCATTAAGAGAAAGGACGATGAACGAATGGAAGAATATTTTGCACAATTCTTTAATCTTAATAGAAAGCCAAAGTCGTTGAAGGCTAATTTTGACGATAAAGTGATTGCAAGATTTATAATTGGTGGTCTTCCAACAGAAAAATACGAAGTGCTCATCACTACAATTGATCAAGGTGAAGAAATTGATTTGGAGGAAGTTATGGCTCGTTTAATGGCCGAAGAGTCAAGAAGGGAGAGCCACAAGACTGGGTATAAAACCGATAATAATTCAGATGATGTCATCGCCCTAGCTTCAAAGTTTGAGAGAAGTATTAACTTTTGAAGCAGGGGAGGCTGGAGAAGTGACTCTAGGGGAGGCCGGAGTAATGATTCGAGGGGAGGCTGGAGGAATCATCCCAGGAGAGACAGTAATGAGAATGTTTCTTTGAAGGATAGGAGGTTTGTATGCTTTGTTTGCAAAGAGCCTGGACATATTGCTCGCGAATGCCCATATTTTGAGAAGGATGGACAGTCAAGAAAAGACTACAGAGGAGGAGATAAGACGTATCAAAAAAAGGGTAAGAAGTACCAATCACCATCGATGCACCCGAAAAGAACAGCAAGATCTGCCGAGATGGATTCGGAACCAAGTTCTATTGATGGGAGTGACAGTGAAGTTGAAGAAGTAAGAGTAAGGAAAATAAAAGGTGCCACAGTGAAATCCATGATGGCAAAGGCTCTCATGGCAGGTATGAGCTAAAAAATTAAGAACACTAGATTCTCTTCCATTTTCATTGATGGTGGAGCAAGTGATCACCTAACACCTCATGCGGAACTGATTCAAGAACTTGACAGGAGTTATAGAGGAAAAGTAAAGACAGCCAATAGGGATTATATACAGGTTACAGGAAGAGGTACCATGGTTGCACAGCTGGCTAAGAAGTGTGGAGGTTACCAAATTACTTTGCAAAAGGTGTACTTAGTCCCAGATCTCGACTCCACTCTTATATCAGAAAGAAGATTAGAAGAGAAAGGTTTTATAATAGTAACTGAAAAGGGTGAGTAGAAAGTCTATGACGACAAAGAACTGTTCATGTCTGCCCTTTGGAGCAAGAATTCCAAAATGTATGAATTGAAGTGTGATTATTTTTTAGTAAATGATGTAAAGGCGATTTTGAGAGCAAAACAGATGCAAGAAGAGGAAATAATTGCAGCAAAATGTTCCAGAGTTGAATTGTGGCATAACAGATTTGGACACATGAATAACCTACCTGAAATTTGTGAGGCGAAGCAGTTCATGTCCAAGTGTGATGTATGTCTGGAAGGGAAACTGAAGAGGTTGCCATTCAAGATGAGCGAATCCCATGCCTCAAATGTGCTGGAGCTTGTGCATTCTGACATCATGGGGCCGATACATGTACAATCTATTGGGGGATCTAAATACATCATCACATTCCTGGATGATTATTCGCGATATGCTGAAGTGAGACCCATCAAATGGAAAAGTGAAGCTGTTACTGAGCTTAAAAACTATTTAGCTAGAAATGAAAGGACAAGTGAAAAACTCGTGTTTAATAATGATGTGAAAATTACGGAGGAAGTCATTGGCACTGTGGTGGAAAAGTTGGAGGACGTTCAACGAAAAGTTTTAAGGGATGATAATCTAGTTAGGGCTGATGCAATTGTAGTTGATAAAGTGTCCAATGGTAATTCATCAACAAAAGAACTTTCAACTAACCGAGTGACAAATGTTTCTGTGAATAAGACTCAGGATAAGGTTCGTGAACCGATGGTACAACTGAAGTTAGTTGAAATAGACTCGGGTAGCGATGATAGCTCAGTTAAGAACGAGAAGGACTTGGATTCTGAAGACATCGATGTGTCACTCATCAAAGATGATATGAATCTTGAGGAATTGATGAGGCAGAAGGCTCTACTTCAAGCCAGACTTGGTGCTTATATGTCTGAAGAAGATGATGAGGGAAAGTCAACTGGCAAAAGCAGTAAACTTGACCCAGAAGTTATAAGTATTCACGACGATGACTCTGATCCAGTTCACAGGGCAGTAGATAGAAGGCCTGATAAAAGAAAGAGGAAATACAACAGAAGTAGAAGCCAGAAAAAGAAGTTTAGGGTATTTTCTAAGGATGAATTCTCAAAGATGTCCCGTGGGGATGATATGTATAAAAGTAAAGATGATTTTCCTGATAGAGACAAGAAGAGCAGGTATGCGTCTGAGAGTCTGAGAGATGTGAAGAGACCTAGAGAGCATGACAGCTACGGTAGAAAAAAGGTGAATGACAAGGGAAAACTGGATGACAAAAGAAAAAGTGATGATCGCAGTAGAATGTTGGGGAGATCTCGTGAGGACAAGATGAATGAAGAGAGAAAGAGTGAGAAAAGTAGACTAGAAAACTTAAGAAAGAGTGAAAAGGATAGGATTGGTGATAGCCTGAGAGCGTCAGAGCAATCTTCTAGGAGAAGAAGTAGTTATAGTCCTCGTGGGAGAAGTCGCAGTAGAAGTGCCCATAGGAGTGAATCATTAGCAAGGCGTGATGGTAGCCCAAGAAAAATTAATCATGGTCAACGAGGAAGCCCAAGGAGAATGAGTCCTCGAAGATCTCTTTCCCGAAGAGCTAGTCCAAGGAAGATGAGTCCAAGAAGAAGCAGCCCTAGAAGGATGAGTCCTCGGCGAGGGGCTAATCCAAGAAGATCTCACAGTCGGGGAAGAGATAGGGACAATGACCGAGAAAGGAACCAAAGATCTGAAATTAGTCTACAAGAGAAATGGTCATCAACTTGAATTTTACGTGGATGCAGACTGGGCAAATGAGAAGACTGACCGAAAATCTGTTACAGGCTTTCGTCTATCCATAACAGGTGGAGCCATTAGTTGGAGGAGTAAGAAGCAGACCTCTGTAAGTCTGTCTACCATGGAAGCGGAATATATTGCTCTAAGTGATGTGTCAAGGGAGGTCACATGGATCCTTGGACTGCTGGAAGATCTTGGGCTTAATTATCTGGTGGTCAAACCCATTACCATCCATGTGGACAACCAGGGAGCCATTGCCGTTGCTGAGAATTGTATTATATCTGAGACGTCCAATCACATAGATATCAAATACCATCGTGTTAGAGAACTGATCAGAAATAATTCTATAATTTTGATGCATGTACATTCTAAATCAAATCGTGCTGATATTTTTACCAAAGTTTTGAACTCAAAGTTGAACAAATATTGGTGTCAAATCCTAGGACTTAAGTGAACTATGGCATTGATTGTTAATTTGTGTTTCAATCTTATTTAATGTGCCCAAAAAGGGGAGGTGTTGAGTGAATAGTTTGTTCGAGTGTGTTGGTCACATTAGCGATGTTATTCCTCATTCATGCGATTTACGTTTGTCTTTTGTTTTGTTTTGAATTGCTATGACTTTTTTTGAATGGGTATTAGTGGGTATTCCCTTACTAGGGCGAGTCCCACAGTACCTGGACAATCCACCTATGCCAGGTCTGCGTAAACGCATTCCCCTCACCCTAAAAGAAAAATATAAGGATGTGAAGAAGAGGTTGGTGAAGAGCTTGATATGAAGTGTAGCGTTGCATGATGCAGAAACGTGGACTCTGAGAAAGGAGGACGAGAATATGCTGCAGGCATTTGAGATGCTGGTGTGAAAAAGGATGGAGAAGGTTAGGTGGACGCAAAAGAAGACTAACGAGGAAGTGCTTGAGATGGTGGGCGAGGAAAGGAAACTTGTGAATGAAATCCGGGATGGGCCGGGTAGATGGCTGAAGGATGTAATAATGGGTGATGGGTTGCTTAAGAGTGCGGCGAAGGAGGGAAGGATGTTGGGCAAGCGGGGAAGGGGAAGAAAGAGAATACGTTTCATGGATTGAATGAAGGAGGGTAGATCGTATGCTGAGGCGAAAAAGGATATACTGGATTGGGATGGGCTCCTGAATGGGTAGAGGACCGGGAGTAGTTTCTCTGACATTCAGCAAAACCTACCTTAACCGGTAGAGTAATTATATTTTTAAAAACTTGGAAGTTACAGCATCCTAAACTCAACTTGTCTAATGAAATGTAGGAGGGTTACACTCTAGCCAGGTAAAATTCATTCGTAGGGAACGCGAATATTCTTGGGAATGATTATCGTAGTGCAAACACCCTCTCTACTAGTAGAGAGGAAAATTTCAGGAAGCGCCCCCTGCCATGATGTTTGGTCCAGAGCAGTTTTTAGAATTTGCGCATACAAATAAGTTGAAATCAACGTAGTGGACATGAAAGTTACATATTCTTTGTGATTTGTAATGACATATTCTTTGAGATTTGTAATGACCATTGGCTAAAAAGTACCAATTTTCTTATTGCACACATTGTGGAGGAAATATAATATGCAAATTACCTTATTATTATTCTTGATTCTATATTTGATGTTGTAGTAGGCCATGCATGACCTAATGGATTTGTGATAAAAGGTTTTTTAACATTCCTCCCTGTAAAAAGACGTAATGCACAGTATCTTCAGGAGACCTTGTTTTATTTACCTTGCAAAATGTATCATTACACTTGTAGAAACTATTGAAGAGAACAAATTTATGATAATTGAGCAAATTTATTGGGGAAGAAACTAAGACAAGAGTAAGACTCATTGCTCCATCGACAATGTTTGTTCTGTGATCTAGCCATTCACGTTATTTAGTCAGAAATGTTGCTGCAGAATACTTCTGGTATTAATGCTTCCAGATATTGTTCAACCCTACAAAATTATTTTTTTCTCCTGTATTACAATGGAACAAATTATGCCATACATTTCTTAAGGGTTCCTTAACTAAGAGGAAATCATTAGATCCAAGGTCGTCTTTCAGGGTTGAAGCAGCTACAGTGTTAAAATGAGCCCTAGCTGAAGTCAATCATTAAAAACTCTTGACTGCACTTTTGTGAAAGGTGCATGATTATGAAATTGTCTAGAAATTTTTACAAATCGATGAATGCTTAGGAAGGTTCATAGGCTTTCCCAGTGATTTATGTAGATGAAGACTTCTCAGGCATTTCATTGGATATGGCTTTCTATGGCTGCTGTGTCAGTCAGTTTTTTCCCTTGAGGACAATAAGGGAGTGGCTCATCGAATTGAGAGCTATTGATAGCTAATCTGGTTCCATCGCAATGAAGACCACATCAATTAATGCTCAAATGGAATGGAGAATTTTATCCCATTATTTAACACTCTGAATGCTCTGGGCATTATTTATCACATTGATCATATCCATCGCTTTGATATTGCAACTTATTCACTGGCAGAGCATATCGCACGATGTGCTCTGCCAATAATGGGATGCCCATATTGAGGAAAAATTATACTGTAACTCTGGGATATGAATAATTTCTTTTACTACAAAGAATAGTGAACTAAAAAATTGAAACACATTGTTATTAATTTTTTTAAGCTCTTACTAATTGTCTCTTTGCCAACTCAACTTTTGTAGATCACAATTTATCAGCAATTGAAAATTCCTCAAAGAAATTGATAGAGGAAAAATATCAGTGTTCCCATGACTAATTTTTTGATCAAAATACTACTTTTTAAATCTGGCTACCTACAGCCAGGTTTTAAAATATTTTGCCAGCAGGTACACATTGTTCCATTCAACATCATTTTGCTCCTTTCCATGTTCACTGATATATGCCAATAATTAAACACCAAGAATGTTAAGCTCCCAACTAAAGCTTAAGTTTCATGTTTTATTTTGCTCTGCTATTTTCCAAATTGACGTAACTCTATAGGAGTGGAATATCATTTTTAATGATTTTGAGCAATATTTGATGACTTTTTCAACAAATACATAGTGATTTGCAGGGTTACATTAGGTGTTGCAAGATTTATTCATAGAAATACATGGAAAAAACATTGACTCTATCCTGCTAATAAGTGATGATGAAAATTTGTAGTAACCTCTAATCACAGTGAATGAACCAGGTCTTTTTTAATAGTAGCCCTCAGGCCTACGTAAAGTATGTGAAAGTCTGCGCCATGTTCGATGGGTTTAAACACTATATTAATAAACTCACTCTGAGAGTATACATAAGACAACCACCAGTTTGTAAAACACTACGTGATCACATATGTCACAGGTCTCAAGTACATAAATGACACTACAACATCCTTCTCATGCACTTTTTATTGCTATCCCACCACCGGATGATGTAACATATAGTTTAGACATCTGTGTGATAGAGGTAGTAGATTTTTTTTCTTTTTGAGGCCCCAATCACCAAGACAGATAATTATCTGACCGGGGTATTTAATTTGAAGCTTGCATTGAAATAGTGTTCCTTATCACTCAATCATGTTCGTAAGATTTTGTCTTTGATGAAATGAATGCTTCTATTACTAATCAAGTTCATCATCTAATTAAAATCATCATCTAAAACTTCATCAGTGCCATGGGAAATAACTAGTAAATTACCTTAAAGATGGTAACTTTTTGTATGGATTCATTACAATAATCAAGCTATCGTTTTAATAACAGTGTCTTCTTTGCCATCCAATATACTTCATTCTAGAAATAAGTTTTTAAGTAAAGGATTTCTCTGGAGTTATAAAAATCTTTAAAGCATTGCTCGCTTAAGGAAAGTCTATATGGAGAAATTTTCATACAACATAATAATCATTTATATTTCCCAATAAATTGTACATACAAAAATAAGACATGTCAATATAAAAAGTACACATAGCTATAACACGGAAAATCACATTACACAAGTTTGCATCAATAACAAAATTTTGCATTCAAAAATATATTTATCAGTCAATTCTATGTATTCATTTGCACTCCTCTAACTTGCTGCACTTTGCACTTCTCCTGCACAGTCTCTTAGCACCTCTTTTATACACACACACAGCTCACAGGGTTGAGGAAATGCCACCGTGGTAGGACCTTCCATCCTTGTAAACAGGCCATACTTGAGGCTCCTTCTCAATCTATTCTGACTCTCTTAGTGTTCACCTTTGATCATCTTCTTCCCCACTCTGGGGTGGGAACATATTTGTCCTTTTTCTCATCTCCTGGAGGAAGGAGGGAAGATAGAATTAGCTCTACTTATTCATCTCCATGTATTCAGGTTTCCAGCTGAGGAGACACTTGGGCCACTATCCCATTAGCTTTTGCAAAGTTTTTGGGAACCTTACCCTGGCCCCAATTTGGCTTGCTTTAAGGAGTATAAATTATAAAGAAAGTATAACTTCATCCAACTTTCTTCGAAGTTTCCACTCTGTGCTCATTCCTTCGCGGTTGGCATCATTTTACTTTATCTCTTTACACCATTTTGCAGTGATGCCTGGAATCAGGAAATATTTATGAGCTCTCAAATGTACATAGTTTTTTTCTACTCTCTTTTTGAGACCCCTTTAGTATCCACCTTCCACTTCTAATCTATATTTTCCTTTATATTACTGATACAAAGCAGCGTTATATTACTGATAAAGAAGTTACAGCATCCATTAAAATTTGAACTTACATACGCCATTATCACAATACCAAGAAGTTGGAATCATAATATGAATTTCAGAAATATTTCAGATTAGTTTCACCTTAGTTTGATATATTTCTATTTGAAGAATGATAATCCCATTTTGGTTTTCCTTGATATAATTTGGAGAGTTATAAATTCGGCAATTTTTCTCCTCAGGTCTGTTTTAAATACCACAGGAATGGGATTTAGGGTTTGGGAAATAATTTCCCTTGCATTAAATTTTATTTGAGAATGTAACTAACCTTTATGGGGAAGGGCCAAAGCTTGAGATGCCTGGTGTTCTGGCTGTTTTTTCGGAGAGGTGGTGGTCTGCCGCGAGGGTGGACGAGTTGTCATTGTCCTGAATAATAAATACATAGAACTGTTAGTCAGTGTTTCCAGCAATATTAATCAGACACAGTTCATCTCAGGGTGTTTCACTTCCTACTGCTACCCCATAATTCCTTGTATACATATAGGAGTATTCCATTTTGTTCAAAATCTGCTACACAGGACCTGACAAGATTTCCCCTACATAATATAAATACTGACTCATCCCCGTGAATGATCCATATTTACAAGACACACTGAAGTGCATCGCAGGTAACAAAATACCAGTTCATCAAAGGCATCGGATGGGGAGACCAATATGACATTATACAGCATTAGCTCCATTGATTTCTGTGACTATCGAGACAAAACATATTTGCATTTGTGTTATCACAAGACCTTGCTTGCATGCCTCGTTTATATTTGTAAGAAAAGATTCTGCTTCTGTGGATAAATAGTCACAAACCATGTTATCAAAAATCCCAGGAATTACTCGATAAACTCATTTTTGTGGAAAGAAGATTTTGAATAGAAATGTGATAAAATGTGTTGTAAAGGTAGAAAATAGTTTCAAGCCTTACTTGGTGGAATTCCTTTATCAGGGATAGAAGAATTAACTCTGCAACTCCACATGGTAAAAGATATATTCACGACCGGTTTCGCCACAGTGCAGCATCATCAGGATGCTCCCCTAAAGGCGAAACCGGTCGTGAATAAATCTTTTTCCATGTGGAATTGCAAGGTTAATTCTTCTATCCCTGATGTGTTGTAAAGTGAAAGTAGGTAAGAGGTAGATTACAAGACGCTTGATATAAATAAGTGTTCTTACCTATTGCTGCGGGTGCCCGTCCTGTTGGTTGTCGGCGGGCTCCCGGTCTCCCCCGGACAGACCACGGAGGAGGCAATCCCCTCTCTCTAGGGGCAGGCGCGCCACATCGCCCGGAACCTCTTCCGGCTCCTCCGGAATGACATCCAGAGAGGGTCGGAAGAAGTTTCGGGGATAGTAACGCGGTCCCAAACCTCCCGCAATCACTACCGTCTCTTCCCGGATAACTTCCAAGGAGGGCCGGAAGTAATTACGGGGGTAGTAGGGGCGTACCACCCCAAGAGACGGGGGACCACTCTCCTCCAACCTCTCCGGAGGACTCAATTCTTCCTCCTCTTGCCCTTCCCCGTCCTGCCTCCTACAACAACCTGAGAAATCAAAGAAGACATGTTGTCATAAATTATTGAGGTCGGATACACTTGATAATACAATTTCCAGAAATGACTATGGTCTATCTTTTCATATATTTCTCAATTAACACTCTTCAACAGTAATAATATCTTATTAGCTGCTTGAAGACCGGATCGACACGCTAACTACGTCTAAAAGTGAGGAAGCTGCGAGTAAACGGACCGTGTATATCCAACCCAACGCAAATGTTATCATTATTTATCTAATAGCGAGCAACAGAATGCTGCGATGACGGGTATAATCGTGAGATATATTGCGTGAAAATGGTGTAAGATGGAGAACCGGATTTTAGTTCACAGGATTGGGCAAAAGTGACGTAAAATATTCGAGAGACAGAATTAATACTACTGCTCTTGTTGTGAAATACAGGAGAAGTGGTACCAATTACCCCGAAAGTATCTATTTCCTAAATGTAACGGTAACTTTCAGAGTTCGGAACAGGTAAAACTACAATTCGAAATTTATTGCGATTGCAGGTAAAAGTACGTAAATAGTAATCGCTACCAGTAATAGGATGACTCATAATTAATATCAACGCTTTTCTGGTCAAGCTACTTTGATTCATGTTACATACATGAATTACTTCTCTAAGAACATCGCGGAAATCTGATTACGTATAATTAATTACTTTCTTTCACTGTTCAGCTATATAATTTCTTAGGACTGCTGAACTATGATAGGAGTTAGTAGTTTTTTGGAGGCCGCAGAGGAAATCGCCTAGTAACGAAGTAGGCGTTCTTATTTCACTATTTTTTCCTGCTCATGGTAAAATTTTCAAATTATAATAATGCTATGATTTAGGATTTAACGCTAAAAGAAAATTTGGTTGCACTTACAAAGAAGGCAGCCCATGTTCGTAATTAGTCTACTAACACCTTCTTAATATTCTTCAAAAATATTCTTCACACCACTCGTTTTCGGAAAAAGCAGCTTTTCATCTGAAATTGACGATTCACAATGCTCCTTGGCAACGGTTACTTTGAACCGCGAGAGGAATTTCTTGTCATTGTTGTGGCTTATAGTTTTGATTTTCTATGCGAGAATATTTAACATCATTTGGTTTCACGAATTTTTTGTTAGGATTATTGGTTCACAAATTTATTTTAGAATGTTAATGATGAATTATAAAAGCTTAACGTTTTAGTAGGATTTACTCGTTTTAAACTCCTGCTTTTCTTCTATGGTTGTAGCAGCCCACATATTAAACGTCGTTGCAGTTTTGATTCCAATTCTTTGACAAGAAATAATGCCAAAATATGAATGTGATTTTTTTTTGTTCCTGAACTTATATTTTCAATTTATTAGGAAAAAATAACATTGTGATCCATACGGACTGCTTTTTTTCTCGTTTATAGTTACTGACCACTAGAAGTTCCATCTCTATTTCGTAGTCGATACGTGGCCAATGTTTAAGCATAACTTAAGTATTACTTAAGAGTCAGGCCACCTTAAGCCGGCAGGCGAGTGAATTTATGAGAGTAATGAGGCGGTTATTCAGGGTTCTAGTCGGGAGTGACAAGACTCACGAGGAACTTGCAGGAAGACAGGATAAATTCTCGAATCGTCAAGTGTAATGAAGATAGTACACAGACATTTTTGAAATTAGTAATGGTATGGATTTGGAGTCTACTATAAGCCTCCATTCTAAGTTATTTTTTTTAGCTACATTGTGTACTGTGGGTGAAAGTAAATTACTATTTATTATTTTTACGAAGGCTTCCGCGGTTTCTTGTAAACTAGAATTTCGGGTTCTTCCCGCGTTGCGACAGTGGACAACCTTTTCGCTGGAATTCCAATCGGCAGGTCCGAATTCTGAAAATGAAATTCTGAAAAATTTTTATTTGCTTTATTTATTATTATTTCATTGGCGGGGGATATCCCAGCAAGTTTACCTGCTCGAGTTGTTTATGGGTAAAATGTAAAAGTTACTAGAAAAAGAATCGGGAATCGGTGATGGAAAACCTATTTTTGGGATCTCTTACCGTTTGCTGGAACAAGGCATGAGTTCTTACTGAAATACGGCATCTGTGGTGGGGAGGCTATAAAATTTTCTACACTGATGATACGGTTCCAAATAACTTGTCATAATTTTTCACATCGCTTGCGAGGATGTTTTTAGGAAGGTGGTGAATTCTTTTGTTGGATAGAAAGGAGTTTCTGGCTATCTATTGTTGTTGTATTATCGAAATTAACCCTTGAGTGCCAACCGATTTTCTAGGTACTATGCTAAAATTGCCGAAGCATTTTTGCTGATTTTGCAGTAGTTTAGGAAAAAAAGTGTCTGAAATACAAGTGAAGGCTAATGTTCAAAAACTCAAGGAAAACTTTATTATATGTGGTTTCACCTTTATAATATATTATTTGACGATTTTTCATAAAATATGAGTTCAGTAAATATTTACGCCATTTTGACGTGTTGGGGTAAAAAAATCTAAGTAAATTTTATAAAAACGTAGCACATGTAAAACCAAAGGAAGATAAACGCCCGAGGTCAATTTAGAAACTACAAGGGTTAAGCTTCATAAGTAATCTGCATTTAGGTGTCATCTGTGAACAATCAGTGAAATACCAGCATCTAAGTGTGACATTGCAGGAGTGGCGCTATCGCGCTCCGGGCACTTCTCTCGAGAGACAGGAGGAGCGCGATAGTGTTCCCCGGCACTCTTAAGGGTTAACGCCTTGCGACGCACTACCTGGTCAGACACTTATGCTTCGCGCGTGTGTTGGGTGACTGGGTAAATTCTCGAAGCGTCGAGTATAATGAAGATAGTACACGGACATTTTGGTAAACCAGGTAATTTAACAGAATATAGCGAGAGCACTTGAGCACACGTTCCCCGGGTCAACTCGTGTCAACGTCTGCTGTGGCCACATGGTAATAAGAGGTTTATACCCATAAGCAGATATTCGCAAATAGACGTCCAAGGCGAACGATCACTTCAGTAAACGATCGGATGGATATTCCTCGGCTCTTTATTACACAAATTACCTAAATGTTGATGGATGGATTGTTGAAAATGTCACGGATTCACTGCGGTTCAATTCCCCAACACGACCAAGCCTTTAATGCGTATAAAATGGCATTATCGTGGCATGGATTTCGTGTTTTTAGCTGAAATATACTCTCCCGCAGGTAGAAAATGCCAATGCATTCCTCTGCGGTACTCGAATGGAAAATGAATTGTGTTCAATCGGGCGTCATATTACTGGCCTCTCTGACCAAGGGAATATGAAATGACTCATGCTGTGAAGCCGGTGGGCCACCTGCTCTTTCTCACGACTGAAGCGCTTAAGGAACCGCCGAACACTGGCGATTTGAATCAGTGAGGTAAGCTCCTCTGACTTTTAAAGGTTTGCTAATAGTCGTGCGAGAGCTTTTGCAACTCCTGCCGGTGTAAAAGTATTTCATACTATAAAAAGAATCATTGGTTGATGTGAGAGAGGAGTAACGGTGACTTCTGAACAGGCTGTGCTTACATATTTCGCGAAGAATATATTCGAAGCAGTCTTCAACCGGAATATTTATTTGTTCAGCCTCGTCACAAGGATCGTGTCCTCGTAAAACGTTTTGTGAATATGTGGTTACGTGACCAAGGTGGATTGTTCGCGTGATTCGTGCCGTGATCTCGGTGTGTTGAAATGCCTACACCCGGTACAGTATTCTCATTTCGCGAAATTCATCGTGGTGACTTAAGTGAACGCGGAGAGATAAGAATTGTACAACTCATGCCGATGTTATTGTAAGCGACTTTGCTACACGTTACATAAATGCAGTCTACGGATCGATGCAATGTGATTAGAAGATAGTGCGAAGGAATTTTCTGTGTAATTATTAGTGCGTGAATTTCAGTTCTCTCCACTCACGAAGATAAAAAGAGAAGGCATTTTACCGAATCGGATTGCAGATGAAAAAATGGGCCTTCACAAGCAAGGCCATGACTCAGGTATTGTTATTATCCATGTTAGAACACCAGTTATTTTGCCGGCATGTCACAGGATTGATATTTGTGGATTGAGAGTTTCTGTTAAAAGTAATTCAATGAATATAGCTCCCTCCATCCAAGTATCGCCTCCCGGAATGCGGCTGGAGCCTGCGTATTCGCGGCGGATTGCTAAACGATCAAAAGAGTGGAAACATGACCAACAATTCCAAAAAATTAGGGCATGGGGTATCTGTCAATTAACACAAATAAGATATTGATTAATGGCTTACCTGTCCTTGTATAACGTACAGTGGATTACAGACGATTTCTTCAAAAGCGACTATACCGCATTTACCTAAGTATACGCACATTCTTACGCTTAATAATTAAAGGAGACGTTTGAACTTTCCATTTGAAACGTGCAAGGTTGCAATAAAATGACTTATTTTAAAAGAGCAACTAACGTGCTTCAACGGATGATATTCACTTGTCTCTGCCCCAGGCGCAATAAGCCTTGTCATAATTAATGGATCATTTTGGAGCACGGACTTCCTCATTTATCACTAACAGCAAACTTTACCGAGCTAATGGTGAAATTAGTTCCAAAAAATAAAAAAAGAGTTTCGTGGAGTAATTTAATATTTTTATCGGCTGTCAATCGTTTTCAGAGAATGTTCAATTACAAATGGTAGATGACGTCACAGACGTTGAGGTCACGTGGGTCCCCCGTGATATAAAAGTTCTTCCTCCCGCCATTTTCGTCCTTTTTCCACCAAGATGTCTGTCGAGTATGAGGTGAGTGATGCCTCGAGCGTGGCAAATTTTGTGACTATTTCAAGTGTTGTCTAAATTCCGAAGCGAATTTGCTGTTACCTTGGGTTCTTTATAAGGGAAGAATTTGTTAGTTGTCAAAGAAGTTCTTTAAAAATGTGTATTCCGACCACGGGTAATTTTCTTTCGGTTCGAATCATTTGGTTCTTTCGTTAAAAAAATCACGATCACAATAGTCCTCAAGATTTCCTTATGTATATTTTCATACTTTTGCCATACCATAGATGTCGGTACTTTCCGTAGTTTTTACTAATTCCATTTCAGGAAGTTGATCTCTGTCGCGAATCCATTCACATGTTTGGTGTTTTTAAAGTTATGTCAACTGATCATTGGAGTCTAATGTTGCCTAGGGAAGCTTGCAATTACTTTTTTATGATTGTGTGTGTAATCTGTTCACTTCTATTATCTATTAATTCAATTAATTCACTATTACATTCTTCATCTCAATTCATGCCTACGTGATCTAGTTTTTTCCATGGCTGGTTCATTTCTTCCTGTGCCATTAATAATTTCAATTAACGGCATCGTGGTTAGCAAATCCTTGGGTAGAGAACATGCAATTATTTTGTGGTGTATATTTTTTGTGAAATTATCGCTTCGGAGAAGAATCATCTACATATTCCTGACGGTGAAAAAAGTCATGATGAATTTTTAATTTATTCCCGACAGTTTTAAAGGTTGTCCATTTCATTACCTTATATTTTATTTTAATCTTGATTATTATCTACGTTTATTAAACACTGCTTCTATTTTTTAAATTAATAGTTCACTGACACTTTATGAAAAATTATTTTAATTTTAAAGTTTTCACATTTGTTTCATAATTACTTCATTCCAGATGATGGTGCAATTGGTTATGAAATGTTTTGAAGATGAAATTATCGAGGTGAATGTTATGGTTTTCGGAAAATCTAGTGAGCTATTTGTGGAGGAACCTGATAGGAACTGCGGTCAGTATTGATTCTTTGAGTATTGTAGCTCTTCAATCATTTCAAAGACGTTAGTGCGACAATCGATTATGTTGTCTGAAATATACCACGCAATTGTAGATTAATGGGAACGGAGTGGCCATTCACCTGCGTCCACGAGGCACATCCCGTGAGATGATATTATTACGTTCGCTTTTCCGGTGCATTGTTTCTGTGAAGACCGTTAAGGGAGCCTAATTCAATTTTAGAAGGTGATCAATTTCCGAACAATAGTGCACGTTGATTGATTGTGTCGCTTTACATTTTTGGAAGTTTTCTTCCTTCAGGGGCAATCCAAACTCCTGCGTCTGAAGAGTTCCGATTTATAATGATTTTTCCATATATTTGGTCAGTCTCTCATTGAATTACAATAATTCATTGAATTTAAGCATTATTTTAGCGGATTCAAATAATGTACGGTGCTACCATTTTTTCCGCCTGGACTACGCTCTCTGGAGTCTGTCTTTATTCATATCCGGTAAATTACATTCTTAGTAAGCGATATGTTTAAAAACACCGCTTTTACCACAACAAGTTTGTTCTATTACGACATTTACTTCTCTAAGGGCACAGAACATCCTTAGAGTTTCGCACTTCATTTACATCCACATTGTGTACCTTTCTGCTACTTAACCTTTTTGCATTTTAAGTTAATAATTCATTACTGATGAGTTCTTTTCGTATGCATATTTCGCTGGTTAATTTCATGATTGTTTTGAAACTCTTGTGAGTTATGAAAAACTTAATATATTTAGTAGCTTTGGTTGTCATATTTAAAAAAATTCTCGGATTTTCTACTTCAATCTTTATGCTGTGGTGTTATCCGCTACAATTTGAGCGAGTCACTGGGCCATCGGACGACGTCTTATGTTTGTTCGCTGCCTTACTCCAATGTTTTTCTTTATATGTCAATGTTGCCTTTCATCATTCTTAACGTCCCCATTTCTGTTTTTCTCATTAGTCTTTACTATAGATTTTATCATCATTGGTCGTTCAATCCCAAGATAGGTTGACTGCAATCCTACACCCTTCCCATCTAATGCTAGTTCCCTTACCTCCTGGTATCTCTACCTATGTACTTTCATCTTTATTTGGTCCATGAAGTTATTCCTGGGTCTTCCCTTCGGGATTCCTCCTATTTTACCTGTAATTATGATCTTCACAAACGTATTCTCTGAGTGTGCTCACACCATCTGGTTCTTCTTATCTATATAGTGTTCCACATGATCCTTTCCTCTTCTGCTCTGTAGGTACACTTCATTTCTTATTGTGCCCGTCCATTTTATCTTCAGCATCCCCCTCCAGCACCAAGTTTTGAAGTCATCTAGCCTTTTCTGGTCAGCTTTTCCAATGGTCTATGCTTCCGATCCATCGAGTGCCACGCTCCACATGAATGTTTTCATATACTGTGTTCCAGTTTGTTGCCCTATCTTCTCTGAGGCTGGCAGGTGCCATTTTACTATGACCGCCTTCTTAGCTTGGGCTATTCTTTGCTTTATGTCCGATGTATATACTTCTTCCGCTCCCACGTTATGGTGATTACGAGAGAGGTGAAGGAATCCACTTGGTCTAATTTCTCTCTTCTCAGGGTGACTTCTACCTTCAGCTTCTCTCTTCCGCATTCTAGACTTAGTCTTGTTCTTTATTTTCTTGTTGTATTCTGGGAGAAATTTGTTCAATAAATTTAGTGACCTTTGAAGATCATCGCGATTATCAGCAATGACTGAGATATCAATTGCGAATTGGAGTATGTATATTTCTTCTCCGTTTACTTTTATTCCGCTCAGTCCGATTTCTTGTGCTTCTCGTATGGCCTCATCCTAGTACATATTGAACAGTACTAGTGAAAGGATGCATCCTTGAGTAACACCTTTGTTGACTTTAGCTTCTATCTAACTTCCGTCTCTTATTCACAATGTGACGACTTGCTTCCTGTATCTTCTTATTGATTATTCCTCTGTCGTCGCAATGCATTCGGAACTTTTCCAGCAGTCTGAACATGTTTTTCCACTCCACAGTGTCGAAGGCTTTCTCCAGATCCACCAATGCGGCGTACAATGGCTTGTTCAGATGTGTTATTTTCTCCACGATTACTCTCAGGCAGAGTATGTCCTCCCTGTTCTTCCTTGATCCGAGTTGGCTTTCCGAGAGGATTGCTTCATTTTTTTCTTTCCATTCTACGGCTTAATATTCGTGTGAGTATTTTTGATGCATGTGAAGCTAGACTCAAGGTTCGGTGCTCCTCACACCTATCCTTGTCTTCTTTGGTATCGCGATCATTACGCTCCTTTGAAAGTCCCGAGGAAGTTTTACGCTTTGGTAGCTATTTCTGATAATGTAGCACAGGTTATCCTTGGCTTTACTTCCGAGCGTATCGAATATTTATCCGTTGATTTTGTCTGGTCCAGGTGCTTTGTTTTTCTTTAGGTCTTCTACTGCTCTCGCTCCTCGGTGAAGTGGGCCCCGATTTTCCTCTCCAACCACGCTATATCTGCTTGATTGCTGCCTTTCTTCAACTGTTTATTGTTATGTAATTAAGTGTTGTTGTAAGTAATGTATGTGTCTTTCATCATTTCTATTTCTCTCAATAGTATTTATTTTATGATTGATGGAAATTTAACTGTACAAGTTGAATTTTTATATCGTCACCGATTGTTGTTATAAGAATGGCATACTTTTTTATGCATGCGCAGTTTGCTGTCCATAAGTTTTTTCAGGTATATTTATTTTTCCTGTAGAATTTTTCAGCTATTCATGTGTCGTCTTCCAATGGATATTACTATTTCCGAGCACACTAATTGTATTGCAGTTTGACTCTATCGAAAGCCTTGGACAAGCGAGAAATGAGGTCGTGTTGTATTCTTATGGTATTTTCACTAACGGAGGACAGAGTTAAACAGTATTAGACAGAGTTAAGAGTATGGCAGTTAGCCACAGTGCTTAGACTGTTTTTTGAAAGCCTTGTTGTTCCTCTTAGCGGTGCGATTGCAAT
Organism: Ceriagrion tenellum; assembly: GCA_963169105.1. Lineage (NCBI taxonomy): Eukaryota > Metazoa > Arthropoda > Insecta > Odonata > Coenagrionidae > Ceriagrion > Ceriagrion tenellum. Next base: position 126,027,154 of record OY720639.1, read on the forward strand.
AATTCCCGAGGCTGTGATGATTGTGAATAGCTTCATGATCTTGTCGTCAAAGACCATTCATCGTTAATTGGGGAACCTTTCGTTCATCTTATGTAATAAGGCTTATAATTATGTTTAGTTGCCTTCCCAAAGGCACTCTGCGATCTGATATAATTGGGTTAAATATTCATGTTATTAGGCTGTTTTGGGAGATTTGCCCTGATCGTTATAATTTCCCAGGTTTTTTCACATTCTAGTAATTTGAATACCCACCTCTGAAACGCTAAAATATTTTTCTTTATTTAAGTTAATCTAAAAAACGCACTTTTTACTGTAGAACGATATAATTCGTTTATAAGGTAATCGTCGTTGAATTTTATTTGCATACAATCTGACCCTGTCTGACCGACTTTCTTTATCTTGTTCTTGCAAATTTACTTCCAAAAGCGTGATCTTAAGAAACATCCTTCAGCAAACCATCCGACTCTTTTATTAAAATGCCAATGTTATTATTCAGGAAATCTACCCGTTAACTTAAATGAACATGAGTAAAAACCCTCCAGAATTTTATATGCACCAGGCTATATCTTCGCCCAGAATTTCTTTCTTCAAGTCACAACACTATATTCCTCCCGTTAGTGAACGCGCTATTCTACCTCTCCATTCCCTGCTTGCACCACATTTGCCCCTCAATCGAGCCCCTACGTCTACCGCCTTTGCCTCTCATAACATGCTCCTAATATCCTCCAGGTGTTTTTTTCTCACCAACTAAGCCCTGCCTCCTTTGTTCTCCTTTCCATCCACCGCTCATCCTTCGTCCTCCTCATCAGCCACATCATCTCAATTTTCTCGTCTATTCTCGTAGTCCATGTTTCTGTCCAGTTATACGATTCTCTCTACATGCATGCTTATCCTCTATCAGATTTGCGGGTAGGTTTGCTTCTTTATGCTCCATTGTTGAAGATTGCTCGACTCTCAGAAAATCTCATTATTTTTGTTTTCCTGCCATTTATCTTCATTTCTTATTTGCCGCTATAATTTTCTAATGAATCTACCAAAGCTTGCAATCCTTCTGATCATCGACTAACCAACAACTGGTTTTACCAATCGATCTACGAATCTACGTGGCTTCTTAATCTGGCCTTTCATTTCTTGTCGTTAATATCGATAAGCAAACGCGAAAATCGTCACAATTGACTAATTAATAAATTAAAAAAATATATAATATAAAATTTAAAAAATTAATTATAAAAAGACGACCTAAATCTGCTTACCCTAATTCTTAATTAGTTAATTTTAAGGTTATCTTCGCCTGTGCCTTCTGAACCGTACACCGGTTACTGATGAGTCTCCTATCTCGCCTCGAAGTACCTGTTTCATGTGTGTCTTCATTGTTTTTTTCTCTCACCATGGTCAAACATATTTCGTAGCTGACGAAAAATCCAAAATCGTTCAGATAATAGTCTACTCTCCTTCCCATAAGAGCTCTTAACTACCACCGCATTTCTGATCCTATCTGACCGACTCTCTTTACCTTTTCCACTCACCACGGTCTAACATATTTCGTGGCTGACGAAAAATATAAAATCGTCCAGATTAAACTCTACTTTTCTTTCTATAACAGCTATTTCTAAAACAGCAGTAGAGTTCCCCTAAACTTGCTGAATGGAATCTGGTTATCTTGTAAGGGGTTATTTAAGCTGGTCCCCAGCATTTTATTCTGAGCAAACTCGAACTTGAAACAAAACCTTTTCTGCGCGTGGAATTAAACTCCTCGAAACTGAGGCTTTATTCTTCTTCGGAATTGGTTTTTTGACCATAATTTACAATGTCCTCTGGTATCATTCGTTCCTCGTGGATCCTACGACTAAAAGATGTTACATAGACACATCTTTTCTTCGGTTCATCTCTACGAATGTCATTTCTAGTTCTAATCTCGAATTTAAAAGTCTAGTACCGCTGTGAGAAAGCTCCTGCATGTATTTTCTCCACCAAACCAGCTCGGCTATATTTCCCTGCTTGTCCTTTTTCATCGTCAGCCCCCTCTCGCTGCCCGGCAACATATTCACTTAAGGGTATAGCTTACCTTGGGTTTACTTTGTTTAGTTGCTTTCCAGTTTATCCACGTTAATTCCATCCGTTCTCATATGCCAGATCGATTGCTAGTCGGAATTTTTTTATTTATCTCTTGAGACCTACTTTATAGAGTTTAGTTGTTGACAATTTTCCACTTCATTATCCTCTTTTTTCTAATCATTACTTCTGTGACCCATCGCCACTTAATCTTTCCCCTTTCAGTACATTCTCTTGATTCCTATGCCCCTATAACTGGAATTGCTTTTATACTCTCACATCTTTTCTCGATTGTTCCCGTTTCCTTAGCTTCGCCTTTGTCCTTTGTAACTAGTTCCAGGCCTTACTTTGTTTTTGTCCCCTTCATTGTTTCAACGTTCCATTTCTTCATCTTACCTTTTTAGTATAAGCCTTAAAAATATGATGTTATAATCTACAAGGGCTATAATGTGACCGAGACTCCGCATTTGCCCTCGGAAAGCTGCGCGAGATGTTTGCATTCCCAGAGAGAAAAGTCTACTGTGGGTGTCCTGTACACTTAAACTGCTTTAACTACCCTAACTGCATACGTTGCTAGAACTGTACTAAACTCAGCTTTTAGGTCAGTTCCAGTCCTCCTAAGTGTACTGTAGAGACTGAACTGCGGAGAGGGCTTTGCTGAAAACAGGACAGGAACCACTGAGGTTAAAACTGTACGGAAAGTATGCTGTATAACTTCTTGAAGTACACTGTTGCAATACCTGTTCTACAGAAATGGTGCATAATGTGGCAAACTGTATTTGGTTTCAATTTAAGTAGTCTTGACCACACTTCCAGTCCATTTACAACATAGTTGGAGAACAGATCAATATTAGTTACGGCACAATTTTTCTGTGAGTATAAACTCTGCATCACCTTGATGTTTCTCTAATTTAATTCTCCAAAAGTTTCACTCCCTCCTCAGTCTTCTTCTTCGGTTATCAACCCATGGGTTGGTTGGCAATAGCACGCCATTCCACTCTTTGCTCAGCTTTTCTCTTCATTTCACCATATGAGGCGCATCCAGAGTCATTGATGATCTGCTTCATATAGCTTGATCTAGGACGTCCTCTACGATTTGTCCCCTCAATACAACCTTCAGCTATTAATTTTATAAAATCATTGCATCGTAGAATGTGACCTATTAGTTTAAGTCTCTTTGTCTGTATATGTCTCCAGAGACTTCTATTTTCTTTTACTCTTCTCAGCACTTCCTCATTGGTGATTCTGTCTCGCCAGCTGATTTTCTGCATCCTTCGATAGCACCACATTTCTAGGGCCTCTAATCTGCTCTTTTCATGTTTCCCTATAGTCCAGCTTTCACACCCGTAAAGGGCCACACTCCAAACATAAGCTTTCATAACCCTCTTTCTTACTTCCAAACTAACATTTTTACAAGTCAGTAGAGTCTTTTTATCATTGAAAGCTATTTTTGCTAGTTGTATTCTATTCACAATTTCTCGTTTACTCCTTCCATCTTCTGTTATCTTGCTTCCCAAGTTGCTGTATTCTGTAACTTGTCCTAGTTCTTCATCATTTATTCTTATCCTTACAGGTTCACAGCAGTCTTGAGCACCGCATACCATCACTTTAGTCTTTTGCTTGTTTATCCTCATTCCATATTTGTCTCTAAGAATTCTTTCCATCTCGTTAAGTATAATTTTTAAATCTTCTTTCTTTTCTGTAACTATGGAAATATCATCAGCATATCGTAACATATCTAATATCTTCCCATTTACTTTGATTCCTACATCAACATTTTCCCTTACTTTATCGATTGCTTCTTGAATGTATGCATTGAAAATTATTGGTGATAGAGGACAGCCTTGTCTAACTCCTCTCCTTATTATAGCTGTATCTTCTTTATTCTTATTTCTAATTAAGGCTGTTTCATTTTGATATGTTTTAAATATTATTCTTCTATCGTTGTATTTAAGTCCAACTTTTTCCAAAATCCTAAACATTTTTGGCCGTACAACATTATCAAATGCTTTCTCAAGATCAACGAATGCAACATAAGTTTGTTTATTTTTAGATATTTGTTTTTCAATGAGAAGTCTTAAAGAGAGTATTGCCTCTCTAGTCCCCACTCCTCTTCTAAACCCAAATTGGTCCTCACTTAAAGTGTTTTCCAGCTTTCGTTCAACTCGTTTAAGGATTATCCTTATAAGTATTTTTGAGGCGTGTGATAATAGACTGAGTGTGCGATATTGCTCACATTTCGTAGCAGATGATTTCTTTGGTATAGGTATCATAACAAATTTTTGAAAGTCTTCAGGAACTTCACCCGTCTTGTATCTTTTTCTTATAAGTTGTAGTAAAGAAGCTTTCAATTTGTCACCAGCTTTTTTAATCAGCTCAGAGGGAATGTCATCACAGCCTACTGCTTTCCTATCTGGCAAATCTTGCAATGCTTTCTCAAATTCTTCCTGTAAAATATCTTCTCCTAGTTCTTCCTCTTCTATTTCTTCACTTGATTTCATTACATTATCTAATAGTGGTCCTCCTTGGTAAAGCTCTTCAATATATTCTTTCCATCTCTTAAGTGCATCGTCACCAAAAAGCATTTTTCCTTCTCTGTTCTCTATCGTATCGAAAGATTTTTTGTTTTGTTTGTTGAAAATCTGTTTTGCTGTTTTAAAGGCTATGTCGGTTTTCCCTTTGTTCATATTTTCTTCTACTTCTTTACATATGTCAGTGACGTAATTTTCTTTGGCCTTCCTAGATTCTCTGTTGATTTGATTCCTGAGTTTTCTGTATTTGGTTCTACTCTGCTCGTCAGTGGCATTCTTGTAAATTCTTCTCTCCTCGATGAGAAAAACTATTTCAGGCGTTATCCATTCTTTTCTGTTTGCAGGTATAACTTTACCGACAAATTCTTCAGCTGCTTTATGTATGCCATTTTTAATCTGAATCCATTCTTCATTTGCGCCTCCATGAATAATATTTGATGCTATGTCATCGGTTCTCCGTGCTTAAGCTATCATTGTTTCGTCAGTTTTTAGATTGTCTCTATTCCATGTCTTATTAAGTTTTTTCTTTAATCGTTTGAACCTAAGTAGACACTTCATCAGGACTAAATTGTGATCACTGTCAATATCTGCTGATGGGTAGCTTCGGCAGTCCATGATTTGGTTCCTAAATCGTGACATTCACTAGAATGTAGTCAATCTGTTGTCTCCTGATGTCTCCTGGAGCTCTCCAAGTGTATCTTCTTCTTTTATGATGGCTTAATAATGTATTTGCCACGACTAAATTGTGTTTCGCACAAAATTCAATTAGCCTGCGGCCTCTTTCATTCTTACATCCTAGTCCAAACTTTCCTACAATTCCATCAACTTGTTCTTCTCCTACGCTTGCATTCCAGTCTCCTATTATTATTAAGTTCTCGTCACCTTTTACATACCTTATTACATTATTTTAATCTTCATATATAATTTCTATCGCTTCATCTTCTTCTGCGGATGTTGGCATGTAGACTTGTACTATTACAGTATCCTTTGGTTTGGTTTCAAGTTTGACTAGTACGATCCTAGAGTTATATTGCACATACCCTTTTACAAGATTTCCAAGTTTCTTGTTTAAAATTATTCCGACACCTCCAATTCCAGGAGTACCCTGATTAGTGCCCGTATAAATGATCCGGTACTCTCCTGACCAGAAATCTCCTGGTTCTGGCCATCGCATTTCAGATATTCCAAGAGCGTCAATTTCTAATCTGTCCATTTCTAATTTGAGGTTTTCTAGTTTTCCACATCGTAAGAGTGTTCTTACATTCCATGTTGCTACTTTAAGTTGCTTCTTTGGCCTTGCCTGATCTTTTGCAGTCCCCACCCGGAGATCCGATTGGGGGACTATTACTCCGGAATGTTTTACAAAAGATGCTGACATGGTGTGCTACCTCCTCAGTGCGGTCCTTTAATTCCCTGAAGCCATGCTCGACACAACATATCCATCCCTCTCTCCCAATCACTATAATCCAAGTACCTAACGTATCTGGTGTTTCTTCCTCTGGACTTACCCAAATGTCTCTTCTAATTGTTCGTACCGCCCATTTACCCATATTTTCCTACATTTACATGTAATTTAACAATAAGAATTTCGTCGAGTGTGCTTCTTTGTCACTTATACCCTGTCGCTCACCAGTTCTAAGGTTAAGACCCTACTTGAACCTTGAGTGCCATACCCATTTGATGTTGACTCCTATTTCCAAAAGTGTACTTTATCCTTTAACTCTAATATTAGAAGATTTCACTCCATCTTACTTCGCACATCCCTGAAGCTTCTTTTTCTTTTTTCTCCACTTTCTCTGAAGTAAAAAAGAGCCTCTGCCTTGAAATCAGATTCATAGAACTCATGCATGGCTTCATCACTTCCGGGTCTCCTATTTTGGAAACTCCTACTATTATTTTAATTTCAGAGACTCATCTGCGACATAAACAGTTACAATAAATATAGAAAATAATTAATTGATAAAATATTAGACTCATTTTACTGACTGATATTTTTATCATGCATTATAATCTCTACTTCGCTCGGATAAATTGAGCAATGGCTATTCTCTGCTGTTTTTACTGCTTTTTTCACTTTGAAGACCGGTTCCATTGCAATTATTCCTGAAATACAAGTACTCCTATCCGTCCAAATATTTTAGCCGCAGTTTCTCGTGAGAAAGTTTTCATAAGCATTAGTTAGCGACGACATCGCATTGTTTCCCATTCATGATATTCATGGTATTCATGGTTTTGGGAGAGTATAGAGTAACTTTGCAGCCCAGGTTCAGGTTTATGCAACTGGTTATTTAGTTATGCTGCGATTGGAGAATTTTAAGCTGTACGCCACTCTCCAGTATTTAAGCGACACTCGCGTTTCAGTGAGAGTTTTCGGAGGTGGATTATTTGTCCATTTCGGACGTGGATTCATCGTCGTCTTCTATGCCGGCCGTTTGCGAGAATGGGATCTCTTTTTGTCATCTGTTGTGATGACTACTTTTCGCGTCACATTGCTTCCTTAGTCTTAGTCACGTCTAGTGTTGGCGTAGTTTGATGTGTCTAGTTGTCCGGCTTGGAGGTATTTCTTGGAGATGGAAAGTTGATAATCATGGTCGCGATTAAGTATTAGCCATTCTTTTGAGTTTTCCATTTATTCGCGAAAGAAGCCCCCGAGTGAAATTCTTTACTTGCCAACACCTTTGCTTTCTCGAATTTTGTGTCCAGATTTTGTCGACATTTTGTTGACGCATGTTGTGTTCGGCAAAGGTTTAATTTAGCCTTTGCCTATTTTTCACGTTTCTCCCCTGTTCTTAATTACTTGTATGATTTGGGCGGCAGGTTATCCCCACACTACTGCCGCGACAACTCCAAGGTATCTCATACACTCCTTCCGTCTGCAAGGACGGCTATTAGTCATATTGGGTGGGAATGTTTATTAGAGTTTATCATCAAAGTACCCAAAGCGGGTGGAATATATTTTTAGACTCGGGCTATTCCTTCTGATTTCACCTTAACGTACGGAAATGTGGCGAAAGATGTTGGTTTCACCTTTCAAATTTTCTTAAGAAGGCTGGAGTAGTAATCTTCATTGGGTGAATGTTTTGATAACTTTCAAAGGTAGTTGGAAAATAAATTTTGAACCACAACTTCGCTGTTGGACACCTGTGTATTTGGTAGAAACAACCCTACACGCAACATGCAGATAATGCAAGAATTATGTTTTCATATTTTTGTAGTAATTTAAGAATTGAAGAGTTTGTGGAGCATATTTCGAAATTAGAGAGAAAGTAGCACATAAATATGTCGTTCTTGTTCCCATTGATACCTTGATAATTATTAGGAACAATTGTAATAATTACAAACTTATCATCTCAAGTTTACGGGCAAATCAGAACATCGGTAGGTCATATTATGTCGAAAATGTCTAGTACATTAAGGCTATGTTTAAAATTTGCATTCAACTGCGAAGAAACCAGATCGGTAGAAATCAATTTTTAAAATCTTATCTATTACAAATTATTACTGGTATCCAGTGTTTCACGCAAATTTTAATACAAACTCAAATTCCTACTGCCACGTCGATCCTTACGTTGGAAGTGATTGTTCTCTTAAACGAATAACTCGTCGTTTCCGTTGTTTTTATAAGAAGCGGAGAAAATATTTTATTTCTTTTGATAGAAAAATCGCCTTCTCAGCGCGTGAAATCTAGGTCTAAATGCCTTTAGTTGTGGATGGTGACGTGAGGACGCGTGGCTTGGCGTTTGATTGTATCTCCTCTTCAAAAGACCATCAAGGAAGGGGAGGCGCACACATCTTTATCGACTTCATCTGTGAGTTTTATGGTAGCATTCACTATTTTTAATTCACGGTGGATTTTTTCGAGTTTTTTCCTTACCACTTGATCATATTACGAACATATCATATACATATCGTAGCTAGTATTCCAGAGCCAAAACGCAGGATGATAGGACCCTCATCTAGAACACGAGATAAATATGTTGACAATTACTGAGGGGAGGGGTGACCCCATTGCAGATACATCTGTATTTTAAGTAGTGAAGTACCACCTTGGAACGATAAAACCGTTTCTTCATGTCCGCGGCTGCAGTTTTTCCCCGTGATACTACACTAACTGCGAGCAGTTTGTACGGTAAAAATATTGTCATTATTCACGCTATTCCAGTTGTTTTGAAGATCCTCACTCCCATGACATAAGTCGGCAGAGCGCACGGCGGCAACCCAAAAAGCGAATCAGAGGGATACCTTATCCCAAATATTTGGGCAACAGGCTCTCTCGGTACGCAGAGATGTGCGGTAGGCTCTAGCGAAAGCGGAGCCGACGGTTACTCGTCTCAGTTGTTTGGGGGAACCAAACTAAAACGAGCACTTCGGGGAGGCGGAGGCCCTTGAGGTCCTTTTTGTTGGGTTGGTAGGCATAGCCCAACATTTACAGTTGGCTTTCTGTATTATAATTGTATGGTGCTGCCCCCAGGCGTTCTTGTTGTGTAATAAAAGGTGATAAAAGGGTTCGGTGGGACTCACCGTAATGTGCCACACGTAACGGGTGCTTTTTCCTCATTTCGTCTCCTGACTGATCCTAGACCTCGACAGGTTATGGGCCCAGGGCGTTTGTGGACTGCGAGGAGTGTGATTTGTGAGGAAGGAGAAACTTTTAAGTGTGAAAAGTTGAAATACGTGTCGGGAGGTGAACTCAAAATGGCGGACGGCGTGGACCACATTAACTCGTTTACTACGAGCATTCCAAAGCTCACAAGGAGAAACTACAATGGTTGGAAGGCACGAGTTAAAACTTCACTGCTTGTTTCAGATGCATGGGAGGCTGTAGTAGGCTATGAAGATGCCGATGGAGTACAATTGGGACAGACTGAAAAACGGCGGAGGTCCAAGAATAACCTTATCGCCTTGTCCTTGATAATGCGCACGGTGAGTGACGAGTTAATAAACGACATAGCGGACTTTGAAGTTGCAAGCGAAGCGTGGAAGGCGTTGGAGGATATTTGTTGTGAGAATACAGAGTACGGAGCCGCTCAGAAGCTGAGAGAATTGGGAAAAATTGAGAAAACGAGTTCAATGAGTATCCAGGAGTATTGCAATACGCTAGTGAACATGAACAAAGTGTTGATAAAAAATGATCTCGGAGTGAACGATAGGCAATTGGCCGCAATTTGCTTAACGGGTCTTCCCAAGGATTACGAAATTACGGTGAAAACACTAGTTGCATATCCGGACAGAATGACAATGGCAAATGTCAAAAGAGTTCTTTTGGAAGAAGAAGAACAAATTAAGGTGAGAGAGGAGGAGACTCATCAAGCCCTGAAAACAATGAAAGCGCAACACGTGAAATCTTCCGAGAACAGATTTAAGACTAGCGAGAGGGATCATGCTGGATATTACGCAAAGGGAGGAAACAAACAGAAGAGCATAATCCCGAAACAAAAATTCTGGTGTTATGTTTGTGGGGAGGAGAACCACTTGTCTTATGATTGCCCTAAAAGGAGAGAATATGGCAAAAGGGAGAAAGGAGAGGAGGAAAGGAAGGCATCTGTCGTGACAAGAGAACATGTGGCCCTGTGCACAAGAAGGGATACCAAAGAGAATGATGGAGTATGGCTCCTAGACTGTGCTGCGTCCGACCATATGTCAAGACGGAAAGATTTATTCCATGATTTTAAGCCCAGTGAAGGAACAGTGAAGGTGGGAGACGGAGCACCCTTAAAAATCCAAGGTATTGGAAATGTCACAATTCATATGTCTGAAGAATGTGGAGGGAAAGATGTTACCCTATCAGATGTGTTATATGTGCCGGAACTGGAGGACAATCTTATTTCACAAGGGCAAATAGAAGAGCGAGGGGTGAAAGTTGTAGCTTTTGGAGGTAAAGCGCAAGTCTTTAGAGAAAATAAATTAGTCTTTCAAGCCCACAGAATCTCCAGGATGTACTATTTCACAACTGTGAATGGAGTCACAATTAATGAAATTAAAAGGGAACTGCAGTCATCACATCGTAAGAAGGCAAACCTAGTCACGGCATCCACCTGGCATAGCAGACTAGGACACCCAAGTGAGAAGGCCATGAGTAGGATAAGATTGTTGGAGGAGCTTGTGGACAAGAAAATCGAAGAAAAAGCAGACTGTTTAGCTTGCATCCAGGGCAAGAAGAGGCGAGACAAATTCCCAGAAGGAGAGGGGGAAAAGACGACTACTGTGCTATCTCGAATCCACTCGGATGTCATGGGGCCTATTAAGCCGGAATCAATTGGACGACGGAAGTATATTGTTACTTTCATTGATGAAGCTTCAAGATACATTACCGCAGTAGCAACAGCCAAGAAGAGCGATACATTTGAAGAGTTTGTGAAGTTCAAGGCCAAAGCTGAGCTGTTCCACGAAAGGAAGATTAAAGAACTGCAAAGTGATAATGGAGGGGAGTACATAGGAGATGAATTTGAGAAATTTCTTGCTGAAAGTGGAATACTTCACAGAAAGACGGTACCCCACACTCCCCAACAGAATGGTTTGGCGGAAAGAACCAACCAGACACTCTGCAACGTAGTAAGGTCCCTCCTCATCCAAGCTGGAATGCCAGCAAAATTCTGGGCAGAAGCACTCCAAACTTCAGTTTACCAGCGGAACAGATGCCCATCAGCACCCCTTAATTTTTCTTTCCCATTGGAGAAATGGTTGGGAAGAAAATTACAGAAAATGGACTTGGAGCATCTTCGGATTTTTGGCTGCCAGGCATGGGCATGGATACCAAGAGAGCTGCAAGAAGGTAAATTTGGACCCAGGGCAAAGGAGTGCGTCATGCTGGGATACAAGGAAGGAATGAAGGGCTACCGCTTGTGGGATGTGAAGAAAGAAAGGGTCATTTCCAGCAGAGATGTAGTTTTCAGGGAGCACATATTTCCATTTAAAACTACTACAAACATTCAGCTGCAAGACCCGACGGCAAAGCACACGATCATCCCGTTCGTGGTGGAAGGAGAGGCGGCTATCCAGGGAGGAGTCCAGACTGAGGCAGAGAGAGGTATCCAAGGAGCAGCCCAGAATGAGGCAGAGAGAAGAGCTATCCAGGGAGGAGTCCAGGCTGGGGCAGAGAGGGCTATCCAGGGAGGAGTCCAGGCTGGGGCAGAGAGGGCTATCCAGGGAGGAGTCCAGGCTGGGGCAGAGAGGGCTATCCAGGGAGGAGTCCAGGCTGGAGCAGAGGCGGCTATCCAGGGAGGAGTCCATGCTGGGGCAGTGGCGCCAATCCAGGGAGGAGTCCAGGCTGGGGCAGAGAGGGCTATCCAGGGAGGAGTCCAGGCTGGGGCAGAGGCGGCTATCCAGGGAGGAGTCCATGCTGGGGCAGAGGCGCCAATCCAGGGAGGAGTCCCGAGGATTGGACAAAGGCGATCCGAGAGGTTGAGGATGCCCAAAGTACCATGTAGTATGCCATGCTGCAACCGGGTACAGTATGCTGGATCCCAATCCCTAAGTGATGTAGTGATCCCAAAGAATGCTGAGGAAGCTCTCAGTGGACCTCAGGGAGCAGATTGGAGAGGCGCAATGTTGGAGGAGCTTAAGACTATGCGTAAACTCAAAACTTGGGAGGTGGTACCCAGACCAAAAGAGAAAAGTGTTGTGGGGAGTAAATGGGTATTTTCAGTAAAAAGGTCAGGTAATATCATAATCAAATTCAAAGCAAGATTGGTAGCACAGGGTTATCATCAAACTTTTGGGGTTGATTACTATGATACGTATAGTCCTGTTGTGCAGAAAAAGTCAATTAGAATTTTAATGGCACTTGCAACTGAATATGACTGGGACATTGAGCAACTCGATGTAGTAGGTGCATATTTGAACAGTTTCCTAGAAAAACCAATATACATGGAGCAAGCTCCAGGCTTCCCATCTGAAAACCCTGCCTTGTTTGTTTATAAGTTGTCCAAAAGTGTCTATGGGCTAAAGCAGAGTGGAAGAAACTGGAATAATTATTTACATGATATTTTATTGGAATTTGGATTTAAAGAATGTGTGAAGGAGCCCTGTGTTTATGTCAGAAAAGGTGTGATATTGGCTGTTTATGTGGATGATTTTTTATTGTTTGGTATTAGAGAAAATATCAGAGAAGTAAAGAATCAATTATCTGGGAGATTGAACGTAAAAGATTTAGGAGAAGTCTCTAATTTCCTTTCAATGAAAGTTAGCAGACCAACAAGGGACCACTTGATAATAAGTCAGGAATCTTATGTTGATGAGATCATTGCAGAGTTTCTTGCATCCAATAGTAGAGGGTATAGTGCACCTTTGGAAATGGGTTGTGTGAATGCTGAAAGGGATTTGGAAAATAAATTTTGCGAGGAAACATATAGAAAGGCTGTTGGTTGTCTTCTGTATCTAAGTACAACTACTAGAGCTGATATCGCTAGTGCAGTATGCTTTGTAAGCCAATTTTGTTCAGATCCAGTAAAAAGAGACTGGGAAAATGTAAAACATATCCTGCATTATTTAAAGGAGACGAAGGAGTATGCCTTGCATTATGTGTAAACTGGTGAAAAATTGACTGTGTTTACAGACTCAGACTGGGCAACTGATGAACGGGATTCCCGCTCCATATCTGGTTTTACTTTTATCCTAGCAGGCGGACTTGTGTGTTGGAGAAGTAGAAAGCAAAAGACCCCAGCTACATCATCCACTCATGCGGAATATGTGGCAATGTATGAGGGTGTAACTGAATTTCAGTGGGTAAATGATTTTTTGAAGGAAATAGGGTACGAAAGTGCTGCAACAAAGCCATGCATTATCTATAGTGATAATACTGCTGCCATTGCTATTGCTCATAATAGGACTATTTCAGATAAGACTAAGCATGTTAGAATCAAGTTGCATTACATTAGACATGTGGTCAATAATGGAGAAGTGTCTTTTGAGTATGTTAGATCAAATGAAAACTTTGCTGATTTGTTAACTAAACCACTAACCGGTCCAAAGACCAAAGAGTTGTCCCGTAAACTTGGAATATATTAACTATATCCCTAGAAAGTTTTTTGAGTTTGTTTTATCAGAATGGTTTGTTTTATTTGCTTTTATTGATAAAATGTTATTCATTACTAGGAGTGCATAATGTTGTGCTTGCAGGAGAGGTGTTGGGTTGGTAGGCATAGCCCAACATTTACAGTTGGCTTTCTGTATTATAATTGTATGGTGCTGCCCCCAGGCGTTCTTGTTGTGTAATAAAAGGTGATAAAAGGGTTCGGTGGGACTCACCGCAATGTGCCACACGTAACGGGTGCTTTTTCCTCATTTCGTCTCCTGACTGATCCTAGACCTCGACACTTTTGACCTCAATTCGCCTCATTGGTGTCGGTCTCGAAGGGGCAGTGGTTTCGCTAACCTTCCCTACCCATCCTTTCCTCCCACCTCTTCCATTGTCCTCGGTAATAAGCGAAAGCTTGCAAACCGGGGGCGGAAGTTGTAATCCTGCGGCGTGAGCCGAATCGCCTGTTTTGAAGAAGGCGATTGAGTTGAAACAGTGTAGTCGGTGTAAGAGGTGAATTTAGGGGAACGGAGGAAGGTTACGTTCATATCTAGCAGCATTTACTTAGTATCAAACAACGCGATCTACACTCCAATAAGGTGTTGTGTCGAGAATAGAGGTATCCGATTGGGAGTACTCGCATTATTTTTCTTCAAGGCCATCTGGTGGGTTCACGCCATGAATTTCAGCGCTTACACTTAGAGGCAGTGAACCTCCAATGCTTGAGGGAACATTGATCGCCGTTGTTGGGGGTTCGAGGCAAATAGTTAATCCCCGAGAAAGCAATTAATCACGTAAATGGTGTTTTTTTTTACTACGGAATGGTGCTCCCTGCCAAAAAACGTGTGTTAAAGCTCCATCATAGGAGAAGTAACAGTATAAAGTGCGAAAGGATGGGTAAAGATGACTTAAAATGCATTTTAATGAGTAGAAGTGAATTTGAAGATATTGTTTGAACGCCTTGTCATTAGGGAGATTTTGCTGAAGGCGGGAGGAAAGTGCTGAAGGTGAAAATGTGTACCTATTGACGGAAAGGAAAAAACAGAGTACGCAGGTTTGATTGCATCATTTCTATGGAAATTAATTTCTTGGCAAGTATAATATTGCACGAAAGTGCAAAGTTAGCCTTATATGTGATACATTTCGTGGCGAAACATAAATTAGAAGTGTGCGAAGATTCGTTCTCTTTCGGTAACCACTCGGTTAACTACTGGTATAAAACTTGTATACGCACTCTAAACCCTCACGTCTTTACTTAACTCACCTTTATTATTTTCAGTGTACTTTATAGAATCTTTTACCTGTCGTGAGCCGAGTGGTTACCGAAAATCCATCCGGCGACGCCGAATCGTAACTGCGCCGAAACGGCCCTACGATAAAACTGCTTGCGCCGAGATGACCACGCCGAGACGGCTTTGCCTAGGTGTCCATTCCCCCCCAATGGGTTGTCGGGACCCATTGAGGAGTGGGTTGTACTCACACATTTGACCAAAATTGGTCCGTTTTGACCCTCCATTGGGTCCGGTGATCCTCACTCCAATGACGTAAGTCGGCAGACCGCACGGCGGCAACCCAAAAAGCGAATCAGAGGGATACCTAATCCCAATTATTTGGGCAACAGGCTCTCTCGGTACGCAGAGATGTGCGGTAGGCTCTAGCGAAAGCGGAGCCGACGGTGACTCGTCTCAGTTGTTTGGGGGAACCAAACTAAAACGAGCACTTCGGGGAGGCGGAGGCCCTTGAGGTCCTTTTGACCTCAATTCGCCTCATTGGTGTCGGTCTCGAAGGGGCAGTGGTTTCGCTAACCTTCCCTACCCATCCTTTCCTCCCACCTCTTCCATTGTCCTCGGTAATAAGCGAAAGCTTGCAAACCGGGGGCGGAAGTTGTAATCCCGCGGCGTGAGCCGAATCGCCTTTCCATTCCCCTCTCTCGGCTAGTCTACCCTTGAGAATGACCAAATTCACAATAGTTCTCAAATCCTCGCTTCTTATGGCATTGGATTGCAGACCATAGAGAAAGTTGTAAGCAGGATCCCTGCTCATTTCTTCCAACATTTTCTGAAATGTCATCTCCATGCTTTCTATCTTATCTTTACACCCCTCATGCCCTCATTGAATTGCCACAAGACATTCCAATTTGTGTTATTTATGGCTCCACCTTGCCTGTGAAGGTTTTCTTTCAATCAACATGTGTGATGCTGTAGCCTTGCTCTTGCACAGGAGTCTCTGTGGTACCCTTGGCTGCATGGTTTTTCAATGTTACAGTATCTTAGCACCTTTTTTTTCTCTTCTCAATTGACATAAGTAAAATACATTGGAACAACAGGGTTGAGGATAAGCCACCATGGCCGGGTAAGAACCATCATAGGTAACATGCAACACTTGAGGCTCCTTCGCAGCCTCTGCTGTCTCCCTTAGTCTTCACTCCTGGTCATTCTTTTCCCCACTCCTGGTCATTTTATTTGTCCTTTACTGAAGGACTTGGGCCAGTGTCTTTTTGCGTATGGTAGCTATGAGCTAGAGAAGGAGTAACAGCTTTCTTGGCTGTCACTGCAAGTACACTACCTTTTACTGCCCTATGTCACATTAAAGACGAAGGAGCCGAGATGGGAGTTACACTAATCATACAACTCCATTTTTTCAGGTTTCCATCTAAGGAGACAGTAGAGCCACTTATCAATATGCTTTTGCAAATTTTTGGGCACCCGAACCCCGGCACCATTTGGTTTAGCTTTAAGTAATACTGAAAATCATTCTCGAGCTTCAAGTCTTCAACTTTTAACTCCACTTATGATCCACAACTGATATCATTATCCCCTTTCCTTCAGACACTCCACAAGTATGATCCACTTTTTATATATCTGCACTTTCTTTCTCCAAACAAAAGCATTATCGCAGACAAATTTACTGTTGAGGACAACAGAATGGGCCGCTTTCACTTATTCACAAAGGGGACAGAAAACATAATTCTGATATAGTTGCATCGTAGCATAACGACCCTCTGTGTCCATTTCTACAACTTTTTTGCAGTGCAGAGCTCACACTCCATAACCCACTCTTCAACAATATATTTAGGTAGACACTGACTGGCTAAAACACCTTTGAGAACAGGTATATATGCATTTGACAAGTTCTGAATATATAAATGAAGGTGACAGTTTTTGGAATTTGCACATACAAATAAGTTGAAATCAACGTAGTGGACAGGAAAGTTACATATTCTTTGTGATTTGTAATGACATATTCTTTGAGATTTGAAATGACCATTGGCTAAAAAGTGCCAATTTTCTTATTGCACACATTGTGGAAGAAATGTAATATACATATTACCTTATTATTATTCTTGATTCTATATTTGATGTCGTAGTAGGCCATGCATGACCATATGGATTTGTGATAAAAGGTTTTTTAACATTCCTACCTGTAAAAAGACGTGATGCGCAGTATCTACAGGAGACCTTGTTTTATTTACCTTGCAAAATGTATCATTACACTTGTAGAAACTATTGACAAGGACAAATTTATGATAATTGAGCAAATATATTAGGGAAGAAACTAAAACAAGAGTAAGACTCATTGCTCCATCGACAATGTTCGTTCTGTGATCTAGCCATTCATGTTATTTAGTCAGAAATGTTGCTGCAGAGTACTTCTGGTATTAATGCATCCAAATATTGTTCAACCCTACAAAATTATTTTTTTCTCCTGTATTACAATGGAACAAATTATGCCATACATTTCTTAAAGGTTCTTTAACTAAAAGGAAATCATTAGATCCAAGGTCGTCTTTCAGGGTTGAAGCAGCTACAGTGTTAAAATGAGCCCTAGCTGAAGTCAATCATTAAAAACTCTTGACTGCACTTTTGTGAAAGGTGCATGATTATGAAATTGTCTAGAAACTTTTACAAATGGACGAATGCTTAGGAAGGTTCATAGGCTTTCCCAGTGATTGATGTAGATGAAGATTTCTCAGGCATTTCACTGGATATGGCTTTCTATGGCTGCTGTGTCAGTCAGTTTTTTGCCTTGAGGACAATAAGGGAGTGGCTCATCGAATTGTGAGCTATTGATAGCTAATCTGGTTCCATCGCAATGAAGACCACATCAATTAATGCTCAAATGGAATGGAGAATTTTATCCCATTATTTTACACTCTGAATGCTCTGGGCATTATTTATCACATTGATCATATCCATCGCTTTGATATTGCAACTTTTTCACTAATAATAATTTCAATAATGGGATGCCCACATTGAGGAAAAATTATACTGTAACTCTGGGATATGAATAATTTCTTTTACTACAAAGAATAGTGAACTAAAAAATTGAAACACATTGTTATTAATTTTTTTAAGCTCTTACTAATTGTCTCTTTGCCAACTCAACTTTTGTAGATCACAATTTATCAGCAAATGAAAATTCCTCAAAGAAATTGATAGAGGAAAAATTACAGTGTTCCCATGACTAATTTTTTGATCAAAATACTACTTTTTAAATCTGGCTACCTACAGCCAGGTTTTAAAATATTTTGCCAGTAGGTACATATTGTTCCATTCAACATAATGTAGCTCCTTTCCATGTTCACTGATATATGCCAATATTTAAACACCAAGAATGTTAAGCTCCCAACTAAAGCTTAAGTTTCATGTTTTATTTTGCTCTGCTATTTTCCAAATTGACGTAACTCTATAGGAGTGGAAAATCATTTTTAATGGTTTTGAGTTTTATTTGATGACTTTTTCAAAAAATACATAGGGATTTGCAGGGTTACATTAGGTGTTGCAAGATTTATTCATAGAAATACATGGAAAAAACATTGACTCTATCCTGCTAATAAGTGATGATGAAAATTTGTAGTAACCTCTAATCACAGTGAATGAACCAGCTTTTTTAATTGTAGTCTCAGGCCTACGTCAAGTAAGTTAAAGACTACACCATGTTCGATGGGTTTAAACACTATATTAATAAACTCACTTTGAGAGCATACATAAGACCACCACCAGTTTGTAAAACACTACGTGATCACATATGTCACAGGTCTCAAGTACATAAATGACACTACAACATCCTTCTCATGCACTTTTTATTGCTATCCCACCACCAGATGATGTAACATATAGTTAAGACATCTGTGTGATAGAGGTAGTAGATTTTTTTTCTTTTTGAGGCCCCAATCACCAAGACAGATGATTATCTGACCGGGGTATTTAATTTGAAGCTTGCATTGAAATAGTGTTCCTTATCACTCAATCATGTTCGTAAGATTTTGTCTTTGATGAAATGAATGCTTCTATTACTAATCAAGTTCATCATCTAATTAAAATCATCATCTAAAACTTCATCAGTGCCATGGAAAATAACTAGTAAATTACCTTAAAGATGGTAACTTTTTGTATGGATTCATTACAATAATCAAGCTATCGTTTTAATAACAGTGTCTTCTTTGCCATCCAATATACTTCATTCTAGAAATAAGTTTTTAAGCAAAGGATTTCTCTGGAGTTATAAAAATCTTTAAAGCATTGCTCGCTTAAGGAAAGTCTATATGGAGAAATTTTCATACAACATAATAATCATTTATATTTCCCAATAAATTGTACATACAAAAATAAGACATGTCAATATAAAAAGTACACATAGCTATAACACGGAAAATCACATTACACAAGTTTGCATCAATAACAAAATTTTGCATTCAAAAATATATTTATCAGTCAATTCTATGTATTCATTTGCACTCCTCTAACTTGCTGCACTTTGCACTTCTCCTGCACAGTCTCTTAGCACCTCTTTTATACACACACACAGACCACAGGGTTGAGGAAATGCCACCGTGGTAGGACCTTCCATCCTTGGAAACAGGCCATACTTGAGGCTCCTTCTCAGCCTCTTCTGACTCTCCTAGTCTTCACCTTTGATCATCTTCTTCCCCACTCTGGGGTGGGAACATATTTGTCCTTTTTCTCATCTCCTGGAGGAAGGAGGGAAGATAGAAGTAGCTCTACTTATTCATCTCCATATATTCAGGTTTCCAGCTGAGGAGACACTTGGGCCACTATCCCATTAGCTTTTGCAAAGTTTTTGGGCACCTTACCCTGGCCCCAATTTGGCTTGCTTTAAGGAGTATAAATTATAAAGAAAGTATAACTTCATCCAACTTTCTTCCAAGTTTCCACTCTGTGCTCATTCCTTCGCGGTTGGCGTCATTTTACTTTATCTCTTTACACCATTTTGCAGTGATGCCTGGAATCAGGAAATATTTATGAGCTCTCAACTGTACATAGTTGTTTTCCACTCTCTTTTTGAGACCCCTTTAGTATCCACCTTCCCCTTCTAATCTATATTTTCCTTTATATTACTGATACAAAGCAGCTTTATATTACTGATAAAGAAGCTACAGCATCCATTAAAATTTGAACTTACATACGCCATTATCACAATACCAAGAAGTTGGAATCATAATATGAATTTCAGAAATATTTCAGATTAGTTTCACCTTAGTTTGATATATTTCTATTTGAAGAATGATAATCCCATTTTGGTTTTCCTTGATATAATTTGGAGAGTTATAAATTTGGCAATTTTTCTCCTCAGGCCTGTTTTAAATACCACAGGAATGGTATTTCGGTTTTGGGAAATAATTTCCCTTGAATTAAATTTTATTTGAGAATGTAACTAACCTTTATGGGGAAGGGCCAAAGCTTGAGATGCCTGGTGTTCTGGCTGTTTTTTCGGAGAGGTGGTGGTCTGCCGCGAGGGTGGACGAGTTGTCATTGTCCTGAATAATAAATACATAGAACTGTTAGTCAGTGGTTCCAGCAATATTAATCAGACACAGTTCATCTCAGGGTTTTTCACTTCCTACTGCTACCCCTTAATTCCTTGTATACATATAGGAGTATTCCATTTTGTTCAAAATCTGCTACACAGGACCTGACAAGATTTCCCCTAAATAATATAAATACTGACTCATCCCCGTGAATGATCCATATTTACAAGACACACTGAAGTTCATCGCAGGTCACAAATACCACTTCATCAAAAGCATCGGATGGGGAGACCAATATGACATTATACTGCATTAGCTCCATTGATTTCTGTGACTATCGGGACAAAACATATTTGCATTTGTGTTATCACAAGACCTTGCTTGCATGCCTCGTTAATATTTGTAAGAAGAGATTCTGCTTCTGTGGATAAATAGTCACAAACCATGTTATCAAAAATCCAAGGAATTACTCGATTAACTCATTTTTGTGGAAAGAAGATTTTCAATAGAAATGTGATAAAATGTGTTGTAAAGGTAGAAAATAGTTTCAAGCCTTACTTGGTGGAATTCCTTTATCAGGGATAGAAGAATTAACTCTGCAACTCCACATGGTAAAAGATATATTCACGACCGGTTTCGCCACAGTGCAGCATCATCAGGATGCATGCATCAGGATGCTCCCCTAAAGGCGAAACCGGTCGTGAATAAATCTTTTTCCATGTGGAATTGCAAGGTTAATTCTTCTATCCCTGATGTGTTGTAAAGTGAAAGTTTGTAAGAGGTAGATTACAAGACTTTTGATATAAATAAGTGTTCTTACCTATTGCTGCGGGTGCCCGTCCTGTTGGTTGTCGGCGGGCTCCCGGTCTCCCCCGGGCAGACCACGGAGGAGGCAATCCCCTCTCTCTAGGGGCAGGCGCGCCACATCGCCCGGAACCTCTTCCGGCTCCTCCGGAATGACATCCAGAGAGGGTCGGAAGAAGTTTCGAGGATAGTAACGCGGTCCCAAACCTCCCGCAATCACTACCGTCTCTTCCCGGATAACTTCCAAGGAGGGCCGGAAGTAATTACGGGGGTAGTAGGGGCGTACCACCCCAAGAGACGGGGGACCACTCTCCTCCAACCTCTCCGGAGGACTCAATTCTTCCTCCTCTTGCCCTTCCCCGTCCTGCCTCCTACAACAACCTGAGAAATCAAAGAAGACATGTTGTCATAAATTATTGAGGTCGGATACACTTGATAATACAATTTCCAGAAATGACTATGGTCTATATTTTCATATATCTCTCAATTAACACTCTTCAATGTAATAAAATCTATTTAGCTGATTGAAGACCGGATCGACACGCTAACTACGTCTAAAAGTGAGGAAGCTGCGAGTAAACGGACCGTGTATATCCAACCCAACGCAAAAGTTATCATTATTTATCTAATAGCGAGCAACAGAATGCTGCGATGACGAGTATACAGCTCCGGATAACCGTGAGATATGTTGCGTGAAAATGGTGTAAGATGGAGAACCGGATTTTAATACACAGGATGGGGCTATAGTGACGTAAAATAGACGAAAGACAGAATTAATACTACTGCTCCTGTTGTGAAATACAGGAGAAGTGGTACCAATTACCCGGAAAGTATCTATTTACTAAATGTAACGGTAACTTTCAGAGTTCAGAACAGGTAAAACTACAATTCGAAATTTATTGCGATTGCAGGTAAAAGTACGTAAATAGTAATCGCTACCAGTAATAATATGACTTATAATTAATATCAACGCTTTTCTGGTCAAGCTACTTTGATTCATGTTACATACATTAATTACTTCTCTAAGAACTTCGCGGAAATCTGATTACTTATAATAAATTACTTTCTTTTACTATTCAGCTATATAATTTTTTAGGACTGCGGAACTATGATAGGAGTTAGTAGTTTTTTGGAGGCCGCAGAGGAAATCGCCTAGTAACGAAGTAGGTGTTCTTATTTCACTAATTTTTCCTGCTTATGGTAAAATTTTCAAATTATAATAATGCTATGATTTAGGATTTAACACTAAAAGAAAATTTGGTTGCACTTACAAAGAAGGCAGCCCATGTTCGTAATTAGTCTACTAACAACTTCTTAATATTCTTCAAAAATATTCCACACACCACTCGTTTTCGGAAAAAGCAGCTTTTCAACTGAAATTGACGATTCACAAAGCTCCTTGGCAACGGTTACTTTGAACCGCGAGAGGAATTTCTTGTCATTGTTGTGGCTTATAGTTTTGATTTTCTATGCGAGAATATTTAACATCATTTGGTTTCACGAATTTTTTGTTAGGATTATTGGTTCACAAATTTATTTTAGAATGTTAATGATGACTTATAAAAGCTTAACGTTTTAGTAGGATTTACTCGTTTTAAACTCCTGCTTTTCTTCTATGGTTGTAGCAGCCCACATATTACACGTCGTTGCAGTTTTGATTCCAATTCTTTGACAAGAAATAATGCAAAAATATGAATTTGATATTTTTTTGGTTCCTGAACTTAAATTTTCAATTTATTAGGAAAAAATAACATTGTGATCCATACGGACTGCTTTTTTTCTCGTTTATAGTTAGTGACCACTAGAAGTTCCATCTCTATTTCGTAGTCGATACGTGGCCAATATTTAAGCATAACTTAAGTATTACTTATGAGTCAGGCCACCTTAAGCCGGCAGGCGAGTGAATTTAGGAGAATAATGAGGCGGTTTTTCAGGGTTCTAGTCGGGAGTGACAAGACTCACGAACTTGCAGGAAGACAAGATAAATTCTCGAAGCGTCAAGTGTAATGAAGATAGTGCACAGACATTTTTGAAATTAGTAATGGCATGGATTTGGAGTCTACTATAAGCCTCCATTCTAAGTTATTTTTTTAGCTATATTGTGTACTACCTACTGTGGGTGAAAGTAAATTACTATTTATTATTTTTACGAAGGCTTCCGCCGGTTTCTTGAAAACTAGAATTTCGGGTTCTTCCCGCGTTGCGACAGTGGACAACCTTTTCGCTGGAATTCCAATCGGCAGGTCCGAATTCTGAAACTGAAATTCTGAAAAATTCTTATTTGCTTTATTTATTATTATTTCATTGGCGGGGGACATCCCAGCATGTTTATCTGCTCGAGTTGTTTATGGGTAAAATGTAAAAGTTACTAGAAAAAGAATCGGGAATCGGTGATGGAAAACCTATTTTTGTTATCTCATTCCGTTTGCTAGAACAACGCATGAGTTCTTACTGAAATACGGCATCTGTGGTGGGGAGGCTATAACATTTTCTACACTGATGATACGGTTCCAAATAACTTGTCTTTATTTTTCACATCGCTTGCGAGGATGTTTTTAGGAAGGTGGTGAATTCTTTTGTTGGATAGAAAGGAGTTTCTGGCTATCTATTGTTGTTGTATTATCGAAATTAACCCTTGAGTGCCAACCGATTTTCCAGGTACTATGCTAAAATTGCCGAAGCATTTTTGCTGGGTTTTCAGTAGGTTATGAAAAAAATTGTCTGAAGTACAAGTGAAAGTAAATGTTCAAAAACTCAAGGAAAACTTTATTGTATGTGGTTTCACCTTTTTAATATATTATTTGACGATTTTTCATAAAATATGAGTTCAGTAAATATTTACTCCATTTTGACGTGTTGGGGCAACAAAATCTAAGTAAATGTTATAAAAACGTAGCACATGTAAAACCAAAGGAAGATAAACGCCAGAGGTCAATTTAGAAACTACAAGGGTTAAGCTTCATAAGTAATCTGCATTTAGGTGCCATCTGTGAACAATCAGTGAAATACCAGCATCTAAGTGTGACATTGCAGGAGTGGCGCTATCGCGCTGCGGGCACTTTCCTCGAGAGACAGGAGGAGCGCGATAGTGTTCCCCGGCACTCTTAAGGGTTAACGCCTTGCGACGCACTACCTGGTCAGACATTTATGCTTCGCGCGTGTTGGGTGACTGGGTAAATTCTCGAAGCGTCGAGTATAATGAAGATAGTACACGGACATTTTGGTAAACCAGGTAATTTAACAGAATATAGCGAGAGCACTTGATCACACGTTCCCCGGGTCAACTCGTGTCAACGTCTGCTGTGGCCACATGCTAATAAGAGGTTTATAACCATAAGCAGTGACAACGCGGGACGGGAGTCGTGCGGGAGGGGATCGGACTTCGCGAGCCTGTATTTAACGATACGTTCACGATGTTTTTTGAGAGGCCCTGAGGTGCTTTTTTATGTAGCGGGTGCGAACTTACGGCGCTTGCGGCCTTCGCCTCTGCTGGCCAAGGCTGGTTTCTTCTTGCGGCCGGCCTGAATCCTTAAGATAGTTTGAGCGAAATATCATTTTACCTAGAAATGGATGAATTTGGTCTTGTTTTAAAGAAAAATACATTAATCCTCCATTGACACAAAAAATTTAACCCCTTACCACATCATTTTCCGAGATATGTTCCAAAAAATGCCATCCCTTTTATATGGGAAATGGATTGTGCGTGAACTCCAGAGAGACCTATTATTAAAAATGTGGCATTCCCTACGCTTAGATCTCATCAAAAAATCAACAGTGTGTAGTTTACGTGTTTTCTCAACTTTTTTTAAAATCAATCATATTGTCACCGCAGTAATTTCCTAGGAATCACAATAAACCTTCTGTTTTGATGGAGTTTCAAACGTACCGCGTGAAAAAAATGAGTCAAGTCAAAGACTTATTTAGATATTTTAATTCGATTACTTACAATTTCTGTCATATACAACTAGGTATATTATTACACCATAAATAATACAATATTTAATTGATGAGTCTTACAGCTGGGGAAATTGAAACGTATAATTCGATTATAGTCTCTATTATGATTAGGGAACTATGCCGCTCGGACTATCTTAATCCCTGCATTTACGCCCTTTCCAGTGTCTCTTCCCACCGCATATACCTCTTCTTGCGATATCGCCACAGCAGACGTTGACCCGCATTGACACGGGGAAGGTAGGATCCAGCTCCTTCCCTATATCCTGTCGAATATACAAGTTTCCACAATTGGCTGAGTTCTATCTTCATTATGCTCGACGCTTCGAGAATCTGACACACTCACGCCCTTTGCAGAGTCTCTTCCCACCTTATAAGCCTGCGCCTCCTCACCGCCTACCCGTTTCACTTTCCTACTCATACCATACCTTTGCCATTCCACTTCTCGGAACCGATCGGAATCAGTTGAACCCCGAGGTTCATCACACCCTTGACTACCGAGCGCGAACTTTTGCACGGACCCGGCAAACTCCACGTACCTTTCTCACCCCAAAGAACGCCTCGACCCCACCTTCCAGTTTTGTACAACAACCTAAGCAGAGCTCAGCGCATCGTGTCTCTCATCGCGCTCGAGTGAAGTGTGCGAAACTCTTTGTGTGTGTGGCTGGCGATATAAGTTGCTGAAGAAGGAAGCTACACGTCGGAGCTGGAGGAGATGGCCCGGTGGAGTTCGGGTAAGTCGTATTTACGCAGGGGCATTTATTTTGCCACTCATAAAAGTGTAGAATACAGTGATTGTATGATTGCACAAACGTAATCGTCATTGTATATTGAGTTGTGGTTCCTTATTGATGAGATTTTCAACGAAATTTGGAGCATGTGCAGCTTGTTCGAACGCTCGTGCGCAGAAACTCCTGAACTGACCATTCTGCCTCGGGAATTCCATCAGACCGCCTGCAGTCCCCGACAACCTCCAAGATCTTCCAACGCCTGCCGCGTCTTATGCTGGGTGGACACCACCTAATCTGTTGGCCACCCTGTGAACCTTCCTATTCTTCAATTCACTCCGCAGGAAACAGCCCGATGGGAAATTTATTTTTCCACCTCCATGTTTCCTTCCGATATGCACCATCTCCTCTACTCGCCACATTTCCGCGCATTAAATGGCTGGGAGATTTTAATCAAGCTGTATTTCTTGATTTTGTCATATATTACGTCTGATTAGAGCCTAGATTAATGTAATTAAAGAAATGGTGTTAAGACAGACTAAATAAAAGTGGGACATATTCTTACCATGCTTTTCCTTCGTCAAGGGAGGACATTAATGTTCTTTTCTATTTCCAGGGTTACGTTCCGTCGCCGTGGTTTGCTGTGCAACATCCCGTCAGTCTTCCGTGTGGTAGCATTCTGCAATTAAAGTGAAGTGAAATTATCAGTGATCATTGTACGTGCATGGTCAGTTGAGTGTTTAATGTGAAGTGTTAGTGATTTGTGTTCGTCGAAGGATCGTCGATGGAAAGCAGAGTTCCTCCGCCGATGGACCTTGCAGTTCATTAAACCAAGGTAGGAAGCCACTCCCCTTGCAGGGCACTGAGTAGGGATTTACATACTGTAAGACACTATTCAAACAAGGATCCATAACACGATGGGGCCCCACCAAAGGGGCTTAAGGTACAAAAGTCACCTAAGGGACAATAGCACTTAGAGAAAAAATCTAGCTCTTGATCAAGTGATTTAGATCATAAAAAAGGTAGGACCCTTAAAGGAATTAGGCTCTTGATGTGATGGCAATGATGTGACTCTGGTGGAGTAATTCCCTCGCTGACTTTTAATGCTCAATATGATGCCAATAACTTGGGTTTTGTGTCAATTTTTAATCTAGTGCCTAACATTTTAGAAACCATCATAGTGTGCAATGACTGTATCATAAATTATGAAACTAAATAGGAAAGAATTGTATTCGAACGAAACTGATATGTATGTGAAGACTTAGTTGTAAAGCTATGGTTACGAGGATGCTCTAATGTAATCATTAAATGTAAAAGACTTGTTAAATTATTGTATAGTATTCCAAAGCTCTGTGAATAATATTGTCAGCATCCCCATCTTTCCTTCAGTCTGTTTCATCGTGAATCATTCTTCGTCACGATCTTTCCGCAATTTTTTTCCGAAGGCAGCGGTCGCCTGTTTTGAAGGCGTCATTAATGTAGCATGGTAATAATCTGTCAATTTGCATTACCAGCTTTATTTTAATGATTTTTACGTAAATATATCTTTTAAAATTTTAATTTCATTTAATTTGACAGACAAATTAAGATGTGATTTCAACGCCAGAACTGATTTTTGCAAGGGAAAAGAATACAGCAGTAGATATAATGCTGTAGAGTACGCACACGCAACCCACATTACGCTGATAGCCAGTCCCTGATGACATCATCTGTGTGTGCATCCAGGGGACGAAGCGCTCCGGGACCGCTGCTGAGAACTGCTATGTGCAATATATTCACTTCCTCTGAATGCAAGAGAAGATCAAGTGCTAAGGTGGGACTCTTGAAATTCGATCAGATGACAACTGGCTGATCTATTGTGTCTCACCTGAGTAATGTTGGAGATCTGAAGATGATTTACACAGTCGTTAAGTAGAAAACTTGGATTCTGGTCTTCTTAATTGGTATCAACGTTTGAATTAGATTTCTATCCGCATGTGCAATGTAGTCAACATAATTTAACAACCTATAAAGGGCTGGTTTTTCTAGACCTTGGAAATAATAATACTATTGATGGAAGATGAGTAGAATATTCATGTGGTCCCGTTTTTTTTTCATTTTTTTAACAGTAGGTGAAAAAGGTATTTCTATTCGTGAGTAGAATATAGACATTAGGTTAAACATAATGACATGGTTTAGTTATCAATGAAAAAACAATACTATTTCAGGAGACATTCCCCACTGAGCATTAGTCCTCATATTGTAGCCTCACCCCTCCTATTGTTTATTTGATACACATATTCTACCCACATTGCTTGTAATGTTTGTGAGAGTTTTGTTTTTGAGAAATCTGAATGTGATGGCTCTTCCAAACTTTTCATTTTTGAAGTGGGGACTCAGCTAACTTTTTACATTTTAGAGCCCCCCTGATAAAGGCTGACAGTATATTATTGTCAGGCACGACTATGTAGTTCTTGATAGTAGGACAAATTTTAGCCTTTAGTTAAGTGCAAGGTATGCATCATGGTCTGTCACCCTGGATTTTTAAAATTTAAGTTAAAACTGAGGAATGGTAGAAATAAAAGATTATTATTAATGCAACTCAAATGCTTCAGCCATATAGTTTCCTTCAGCTGCCATATATTTGAGGGTATGACTGTTTTTAATTAGGAACACTGGAACCTCTTTTCAAATATTATCATCTGCAGTTTCCTCCCCCCTTCAGCATGAGCACTATAGAGTTCAGATATACCAGAGTCTACATTTTTAAGGTTGGACTGGAGGAATGCCAATAGCAAGCAGTTCCTAGGAATTGGTCTTCAGGGGTGCCTACCACTTTGGTTGGTGAGAAGTTGCAACGGTATCCGTGGTTGTTTTGACGTTCGAGAAACCTTCTTTTCCGTGCATCCTCAAACGGCCAAAAATATAATTTAACAAAGTATCCGATTGCTTTACCCTCAGTAACAACGAAAAAAATGTGATTCGGTTTTCTGGAAACCACACAAAGAGATCAATTTTGCTCAAAATCATTGAGCCTCGTATAAAGTAAGAAATCCATCTCGCCGATTGAGACACTATTCCTTATGAGCAAGATGGAAATATATCATTCTCTAATAAAGTTTAATCCGGAGAAAAGCGAAATTTTAAGTGTGGTTGCTACTTGTAGAGCTTCATTTGTTAGCATTTGCAGACAGAATTAAGACAGTGTTTAATAGAAAGAGTACTTATTCCCAGACCTAACATTCCTTCCATTTTCTACAGTTTGGGGTTACTAGTTCAATATCCAAATGTCGTCTCTCGATTACAGATTTATAGGGAGTTCCACTATGTTTTTCCATTGATTCCTATTAATAATCGAATAAGATAAATTTGTATAAACAGTTCATAGGCCTGTTTTAATGAATGCCAAAGAAGGCGAAAATCGTCATGAAAATTCGTTTGATGCAACTGGAATCCAAACACCAGTTGCCGGTTCAACGTGAGAGTCCTTTACACCACGAAGTTGAATTTCAACGGACATTTTTACAAACAAGATCATATTGTTTCCAGAATGCATTGTGGCACAAGAGGCGTGATCGTACTTGATAAGCTACAGTCAAAGAAGGTAAACGAAGCATTATCGTTTTTAAAATACTATCATCTGACAATCCACTTATCATAGACATCTCAATTTCACCCTCTTTGGTCTATGCTTTGCATTTATTTGCGTGACATCGTACCGCGTTAGTTTTGCTACCACAGAGATTAGACATTTGCGTGTTCTAGTGCCTAAATTTGTTATAAGTATTGAGGACAATATATATACTTCCATAATCCTCCGCTCGTTATTAATGACAAATTCCAAATATCCTGCTCACTTCTAGAGAAACATAACAGTATTATTAACACTTCATTCCATGCGCTGTTTTAAAATGCTACTATATGAAGCAATGATGATAAAATGAAACATTGTATTGAGTCGACACAAAATCCAAAAACGGACTATCGCAGCTATTTGGTGGCTAGTTTAATGATGACCGGGATGAGTAGATTCTCGAAAGACCTAATTTTTTATGATCTGAAAAAGGAGGCAATTGAATGATTTGGAAGCTATTGTCCACACGTTATTTTGGCCCATAGTCATGCCTTTAACTCATTGACTTCCTTTTCAGAATTTAATCCAGATCATGGCTGCCCTTTTCACGTGAATGAATGTGATAACTACTGTATGAATTTACTATTTCTCGGAGGATATTGCGGCGCCTCTTTCAAAATGACCTGTATCTGCTACCATGAAGAACCACCTCACCTCGAAGATAATTGATATTCGGCAGTCATTTTTGCCTGTTGTATTGCCGTTCATTTTACAGTGTTCATTGGTGAAGGAATATATTTGCATATTTTTGAATAAATTCCCCCGAAAAGTTTTCATCGGTCTATGAATGAAGAGAACCAATTGCTTAATTTCTTTGTCGAACATTATTGCTGACTCTCAAGGAAATGTGTGTATTTTCATTCTTCTTGTACTAAGAAATAATATATTTTATGTGTTTTGACTTTCAATGTTACTGCCTATTGAGTTATAAAGATGTGGCCGAGACCTAGACCAAGCTTTTACACGCCTTACGGTTCATTGAGGTGGCTCGCAGGGTATTTTATAGATTATCAATATCATTCCTGTTTCCCCATCTACACCGCTGGTTCTGTTAGCCGCCATGACTGTCATCATTGTGTCATTGGCCTGTTGCAGGAATTGGAATGGGAATCGCTTTCAAACCGTAAAATCAAAATTAGACAAATTTTTATGTAAATTTGAAAACATTTTATTTTCTGGCGAAGTTATTAATATATTACGATGTCCAATATCTGGGGTAGATCAGATCATGAGAATAAAATTATTCAAATAACCTGCAGAATGGACAAATGTCGTTTTTCACGGGATCTACTATAAACCACTTTATACCACCATATATATAATATAAACCACTATAAACTTTAGCAGCTGATAACCCTTTAAAGTAGCTTAGTCGTCGAGTAGCTGATTAGTAGATTTGATCCCTTATACTTGTTCCTCAATCTCCCTCACGGTGCTAACAGCACGTTTCGCATTTCTCCTGCACGACTTTTGTATCACGTTTAAGTAGTTAATATATACAGCGTGCATAGATTAGAGTGACCCGATTTTATAGTGTTACAATTACAGAACGGGGCATTACGAAAAGAAAATGTGTGTCAATGGAATGGGCGTGGCTAAGAGTTTTAGAGGATTTATGCTAGAAACCAGTCCATGCGTCCGCTCTGTCAATCAGAAGCAGATGGCGTTCTCTCAAGAGAAGGCAATAAATATATGAATGAATATAAAATTTCAAAATCAGGTCATTCTTTTTTAAACATCCTGTACTATAATGCAAATAGTTTCTATAGCATAGGTTGCGTACGTATAGTTTAACTAATGTTGGTGAAATTTACTTGAACATTATGGTGAATGTTCGTGGTAACTCCCCTCCTACCAAACACCCTCGAGGTGACTTGGAGGATATTAAGATGATGTAGCATCAGCACAGAGATGGACCTCAAGACCAGCAGGTTTGGTATGTCATCACAAATGAAAAGAAACTTTGTTTTCTTCCACCGCCCAAGTACCTGATGATGTCACTAATGTGTCGAAACATGTACCAAAATGAAAAAACCTGTGAAAGAAAACCAAGTTGTCTTTTCACTTGCGAAAATTAATTTTTCCATAAATGAACCTGAAACAATGAAATATATTGGTGTTCCATATTTTCCGCGCATGATTTTGGATTACAATAAGTATCACGGAAGCCTTCTATTTTTTTAATGGTGGGAACAGGTAGCTTTTTCTTATCCCTTTTACGTATTCCCCACCAGCTCACTAACGTTAGAATAACAAACAAAGAAACTCGGTTTGAAACACGTTATTATGTGTTCCCATGCGAGCATTTTTTTCTCGTTCGGAAAAACGTTTTGGATGTAACTTTCCACTAACATTGAAAGAAAACCTGAATATTAACGAATTCACCCGTATCCTCTAAACCACCTAATTTCTCGATTTTATGTTGAAAATAATGCAATGAAAAAGAAGGTTGATAAGATTACAAAATGATAAATTAAGATGACGATGATGATGAGATTCAATCTGGGGTGAAAATATCGGAGAAGAGGAAGAGACAACGAATTATTGGAGAGACAATCATTAACTGTACTTACTTTACGTATATATCAATAACGAGGCGCAAAAATCTGTCGTTAGCAGGAATTTCCAGCACTAAGTAAGGGAAAATGTTAAATTTTGCCGTGCCCGATGATGATTCCGATGACGAGCATGTCTGCACACCTGAATAAGGATCCGGAGAAACATGTATTGACTGATGGTGAGTCATAAAAGTAATTTTTAATTTATTCCTTTTGTATTGAGTATAAACTATTGATTTAATTGAGATGCCATTAATTAATGTTAAATAACTTTGCTATTCTAAAATTCATTGATTTATTCTGGGACGGAAAAAGACGAGATGTTGCAGGAGGATGAGTTGGTGAATCCGAAGAAGAAGAAGCTAGTACACACTACTAGTACGTTAATTATTAACTGTAGTCTATCTTGCTATTTATATAATGAAAGAAGGACGGGAGAGAGAAAGACACAGGTGACGAATGAGAAGAAGAAAAGGAGAAAGAAGAGAAGGTGAAATGAGGAGTAAGGAGAGGAAAGAAGATAAGATGTAGAGGAAACCCTGTCAACCAGCGAGAGTGTCAGAATCCCTGGAAAATTTCGTCTGGTGCAGAAAAGCAAAAAATTTTGCAAATAATTTAACATAACAGGGAGAGCTTTAAGATTGTAGTAAAATGAAACACCTAACGATGCTTCGCCCATTAGTTGGATGGAGGACGTCTTTGGTGGTGTTTTAAATTATGTTAAATCTAAGGATGTCAAAGCTCATGACCAAATAGGCCTGCTTTTTTGCAATGTCAATTTTCATATAGACATCGCCTGAAAAGTAGGTACTGCTAACACATTTTTCCATGACCAATAGACCAATTAAATAATGTTTACCATAATCATAAGTAATTCAAAATATTACGTAGTTTTGATAATAAATATGCATTGTAAATTTCAGTTTTCTTGTTCTTCTAATTCATGCATCCTTTTGGTTATGGAAATTCCCATCAGTGCCATCACCGTCAGCACTATATCGAAACGTTACTTCAACCACTGCTCCACTGCAACCTCACTCAAGAAGTATCGAGCTGGTCGTGTTAGGCAGCGAAGACGAGGAAGACAATGATGGTGCTAATACTCCCAATTTCCTTGAGCAATATAATGACATCAGGGTAACGACGAGGATGGAAGCCATGAATGAAATCTTCTTGCCTCTTACACAAGATCTCTTGAGTTTTTCAACTTTTTCACTAAAGTATTTAAGTAAAGTATTCAATAAGAATAATGTTATTCTGCATCATGAATTTCCCTTGGAAACATCCCTTCACTGCCATCATAGCAGTATCTATCGGCAGCGTAGTTGTAGTCATGCCAGGCTACCTTAAGCCGGCAGGCGAGTAATGAGGCGGTTTTTCAGAGTTCTAGTCGGGAGTGACGAGACTCCCGCACTTGTAGGAAGACATGGTAAATTCTCGAAGCGTCGAGTATAATGAAGATAGTACACAGGCATTTTGGGAAACTAGTTTATTTAACAGAATATAGTGAAAGAACCTGATCACACGTTCCCCGTGTCTGCTGTGGCCATATAGCAAAAAGAGGTCTATCTACATACACATCTACATACTACCCTGCGAGCCAACGCATGGGCGTGTAGCAGGGGGTGTTACGTCACCAGCCGTATAAAGATGTAAGTTTTTGGGAGATGAAATGGTCACATGTATTATAGGAGTGTATTCAGTGGAGCTCAATTTTTATGGTAGTCGCTTATTGATCGCGGAAAGAACGAGCTTTGTACCTATCTATTCGACAGGTTATCTCTCTTATTTTATCCCTTCTGTCAGACCTAGAGATGTATAAAGGAGCCATAATAAGATTGTTTGTGTCGGTCCGAAAAATATCAGTTCTGAATTCCTCAAGTATCCTAAGTCTAGCGTGTAGCCTCATGGACTCTAGGGGCTCCTACTTTAATCCCTCAAAAAGTTGTGAGACACTATATACACACTCGTAGCAGTTTTTAATGAAGCACGCTGCTTTCTTATTTATTTTAGTGCTTTTTTTGTTAACTCTTTCTGTACAGGGTCCCAAATGCTTGCGGCGTATTCAAAGTGTGGCCTAACCAGAGCATAGTAGCCACCTCTTGAACTATTTCATCCGAGGACCTTCCTATTATACGTTCAACACAACCTAGTTTCTTTAATGCTGTGCCAAATATGTTTTGCATGTGTAAACCCCACGATATATCTGAAGTTAAGGTAATTCCATGATATTTTACTGTGTCTGAAGTTTTTATGTTTACTCCACCAACGGTGTAATTATGGCATTTTTGTGATGACTTTCGCAGGAAGTGAACTGTGGTGCATTTGCTGATATTTAATTCTAAACCTGGCACCACGAATGAACGGCCCGATAACAGAGCTTCAAAGTCCACGTCTTCACTTATTTCACGGTAGATAACTGTATCGTTTGCAAAAAGTCTTATTTTACTGCTAACTCTAGAACTAAGGTATTTAATTTAAACAATGAATAAAAGAGCGCCGATCACGCTTTGTTCAGGAACATTGGATGTGACTTCGACCATATCAGAGCTAAAACCTTCAATAACTACTTTCTGTTTCCGATCACTGAGAAAGTCCCTTATCCAATTCACTATTTCTCTATTAACTCCGTATGATAGCATTTTATATATGAGTTTTTTGTGAGGAACCTTGTCGGATGCCCTCTTGAAATCAAGGAATATCGCGTCCACTTAAGTAATCGATTCACTTGATTTTAGAATATAATGAAGGGAGAGCACAAGCTGTGTTTCGCAGGACCTGCCTTTACAGAAGCCGTTCTGACTGCTATGTAAGAAGTTATAATTATCCAGGAATTTCTTAATATTAATAACGACAATGAGTTCAAGGATCTTGCACAAGATGATGTAAGCGATGTAGGTCGGTAATTTCCTAGGTCACTTCTATTTCCTTTATTAAATATCGGAGTTACGCTGGCTATTTTCCAGTCTTGGGGCACCTTGCCTTCAGATAATGATTTATTGAATATAATTTCTAAGAATGATGCAATCTGTGGCGCTAAATACTTCAGCATGCGTGCAGGTATTCCTTCTGGACCTGGGGACTTGTAACTTTTAATCGAACGCAGTTGTTTAATTATTCCATCGCGTTGAATTCTTTTGTCAGCCATCAGCTCTTTAAAGTCAGGAATGTCTAAATTGTGTGTTCCTTAGTGAATACACTTTCGAAGTATTGGTTTAATAAATTGGCTTTTTCGATGCTGTTGGTGACCACTTAGCCGTTTGTGCCCAGTGAAGACTCTACTGTCGAAGATTCGCCCTGGAGCTCTGTCGCGTGAGACCAGAATATCATGGGCTTTTCATCCAGTAATTCACCGAGGATTTTTTCTTAAAGTTTCGTAGAGTGGCGGGCACAATTTTCTTCGTTTTTGAGCGTTGAGCAACGTATGCTTCTCTCGCCGCAAGCTCCGTTGTTTTGTTACTTAACTCAGTAGAATTTTTGTGTAGATTGTGTAGTAGCCTTTGTCTTCTGAGCTCCCGCCTTATTTCGTGGTTACACCAACGAGGTTCTTCACTCTCCCGCTTGAATTTGTATAGAATATATTAATCGATTCTTTTACGTAGTATTTCCAAAAAATATACTTCGGAGCTCTTGTTCTAAAGGATACTTCGAAGCTTTCGTTCTTCATTGTGGCTACGAATTTCGTGAATGAGACTTTTTACGTAATCGCATTTTCCAAATAAGTGGACTTTTCGTTTGGGTTTTACAATGGAATCTACTGTTGTTTTCAAAGGCGTAAAAACTACTTTATGATCACTTATGCCTTCGAGAATATCGACATGTTTGATCATTATAGTCTGACTAACATCTAAAAGGTCTAATAATTTATTACCCCTCGTAGGTTCGTTTGCTATTTGAGTAAGAGAGTGGTTTGAAAGTGTATTAAGTAAGGCCTCGCTTATATCACGCCTCCTTGAACTTGGTTTAACGCTATTGTTTTTTGCAATTTATAGCCGGGTGGTTGAAATCTCCAACGATAATTATCACGCTTTTGTTCTTGTTCAAGGTAAATGAAGTTAATTGTGTTTCTATTTTATACAAAACGTCGATGATAATGGTACACCAAACGCTCTCTATTCCATTTTCGTCTAATATGTTTGCGATATTATTCAAATATGATTTAACTGATATATCTGTTCCAATTGCTATTTCTGCGTTTTCAAATATATGCTAAACTTCAGCACGTTTATTCTTTACGCTACAGAAATTTACTATTACTAAATTTATATCGCATTTAGCTTGATGAATGTCGATTGGCGGTTTTCTGTAATTGTGTATGTTATCTTTTTGATGAGTATATTAACTCCTAAAATAATTCTTAGGAAGGGTGGAACTTAATTTTTCCTATGAGCAATCGCACAGGGTTGTAAGTAGACAATATGAAATTTTGTTTGTGGCGCACAATTACGGCACAGCGGAGCAACAAAAATGGAAATGAGCAAAATTTTGCCACTTTAAACGCTTAAGGTAAGCAATGTTTGACCTTTGGAATCGGAATGAAAGTAGGAGGTTATCTGTTAAAGTCAATTAGATTGGCGGACGATAAGGCATTGGTTTGTGGATTTCCGAAGGGACTGCAAGCTTTCGTAGATTCTTTAGAAATTCAAGGAGGGATATTCGGATATAAGATAAATCATAAGAAAACAAAAGTAATGAATCTTCTAGGACAAATAAAGCTAGGCTTGTGATTAAAGTTGGAGGACACAAATCGAGCAAGTAGAGCAAATTTATTACTTAGGTTGTACGCTAGAGGAAAACCGATATAGTACCAAAGACGGAAGGGAATAGCGCTAGCTAGGGAGATGTTTAGTAATAGAAGATAGTTTATGACGGAGACAAGAGGTAGCAAAAAGGTGTGAAAAGGTACCAAAGCTGTTATTAAAATCACGTACAGTAATGTTCCCCAAGAAAAAGGATGACCAGGATCCTGGTGACTTTCGTCCCATTTCAGTGTCATCAGTCATTATAAGATTATTCCATAATATATTGGCCACAAGGTTAAAATTAATCCATTGGACGACAGAGGGCCTTTATAAATGCAAACGGGTGCAGCGAGAATACTTTTCTCCTCGATACAGTGTTACGATGGAGACGGCAAAAACATCTGCCGCTATATCAGGCCTCCATTGATATGGCCAAAGCATTCGATTCGCTCTCCCATGACTCGATTTTAAACACACTCAAGGCCAGAGGAGTTCCTAATGCATGCTGAAACTACATTCGTTATGCGTATGAAAAAAGTGAACTGAAGATTGAGCATGGAAGATGGACCTCCAGTGGAATTCGACCTACTCGAGGAATGAAACAGGAGGATTCCTTATCCCCCTTATTATTCAATCTCACAAACGATGGAATGCTTAAAATGATCCCCGCGGACTTGGGACTTCGTATTGGGGACCAAACCATCAATTTCCTCGCGTTTGCTGATGTTTTGTTACTCCTCACTGAATCCAAGATTGGATTACAATCTTTATTGAATATCTCAACGGATTATTTGCCTCCCATGGACTGCTCATCGACGCGGCCAAGTGTCACACGATCGCGCTCAAAACAATACCGAAGAAAAAGAAGTCTGCGTTCAACAAGAAGACAACGTTCACCATCCAGGGAAGAGTCCTGCCCGCCTTGAACCGACTGGAGTAATGGAATTACTTATGTATTTCATTTACGGCTGAGGGAAGGATCAAGATCCAACCAAGTGACGATCTTGTGAAGAAGATTGAGAAACTCACACGGGCTCCCTTGAAGCCCCAGCAGAGAGTGTGGGCCCTGAGATATTTAATCGTGCCGGCGTTCCAGTACCAACTGACAGCTGGAAACAGACATCTTGGTACACTTAGGTCACTAGACTGTGAACTAAGGAGGGCCCTGCGGAAATGTCTTCTATTGCCTAAAGATACTCCTAATGCCTTCTTTCATGCCGATCCAAAAGACGGCGGATTGGGGATCCCCGCATTCAGATGGAGTATCCCCCTTCGACGATTAAACAGGATTAAAGGCCTAATGAAATCTACATACATCACAAACAGGACCCCGGATGCATTCTTCGAGACTGAAAAATCCATTGAAAAACGACGGCTGCAGGCGGAAGGTCGCCACGAGTTTACGCCCGTTAATGAATTAAAAAGTGGTGGGCCAGACTACTACATAAATCCGTCGATGGGAATGCTCTTCAGCACTCGAAGAAGATCCCTTCTCAGAATCAATGGATATCGGATGGTACTAGGTTTTTAAGCGGACAGGACTATATATATTCCTGTAAACTTATGATCAATGCCCTACCTACGAAATCGAGGACGTCTAGAGGACGAATTGAGAACAGGTATTGCAGGGCAGGCTGTAATGCCATTGAAACCATGAATCACGTCCTGCAAAACTGCTATCGAACCCACGGCCTAAGGATATAACGTCATGACCCTGTAACGAAATATCTGAAGAGGGATCTGGAAAATAAGGGATTCATCACGGAAATGGAAAAAGCGAATACGACACCTACAGGACGATTTGTTCCAGATCTAATTGCTCACAAAGAGAATGTAGGATACATAATTGATGCGCAGGTAATCGGCGAAAAGGTAGAAATGGACAAGGCCAACTACGCGAAGAAGAAGAAGTATGACAGCAATGTAGAACTCAAGAGGAAGATCAAAGAAGAAAATCATCTGGAAGAACTTCACACGCTAGCAGCAACCATTACCAATCGAGGAATATGGAGTTACCAGTCGGCGAGGGAGCTCATCGAAAAGAAGATCGTAAACAAAGGCGATTTGAAGGTGATTTCTAGCCGTATGATCGTCGGGGGAGTAGCAGAATGGAGATTCTTCAATCGATAAACCAGCGGATGGAGATGGCGCAAAAAGACCGGCGTCGGATGAAGAGCTGAGAAGGGAGGATGTCCGAAGGAAGAGAGGTAGCTGTTGAGTGAATAGTTTGTTCGAGTGCGTTGGTCACATTAGCGATGTTATTCCTCATTCATGCGATTTACGTTTGTCTTTTGTTTTGTTTTGAATTGTTATGACTTGAGTCTATCGAGACGTAATAAATAAGTGCAACTTAACAGATTATGAGACTTACGTGCTCAGAAAAGAAAGAAAGATAGAAAGGAAATCGAAGATAATAAGAAGACGAGAAGTAAAGAAGTAAATAAAAAAAAGGTAAAGAAGTTAAATTGAAACGAGTGACGTCCAAGCGGATTGAATCAAATGGCGGAGGACGATGCCGTAAGGAAAAACGTCAAGATAGATAAAACTAACTACTTTTCGTGGTCATTGACCACTAAAGCAATTTTACGACAAAGAGGATGTTGGGAAGCCGTCTCCCCAGGATATTTAAGAGAAGGCGACGCTGATGATACGGACACTTTTTCGCCGGAAGAAATAAAAAAGAATGATAGATCTGTGTCCCTCATTTTATTAACTCTAACTTCGAAAACTATAGATTTCGTCGGCGATGTAAATGTTGCACAATTTATGTGGAAGAAAATTGAAAAGCTATATGCTAAAGCCGGACCAATTAACCAAACTTTGTTACTTCGTGAAATGATATCCATTAAGAGAAAGGACGATGAACGAATGGAAGAATATTTTGCACAATTCTTTAATCTTAATAGAAGGCTAAAGTCGTTGAAGGCTAATTTTGACGATAAAGTGATTGCAAGATTTATAATTGGTGTTCTTCCAATAGAAAAATACGAAGTGCTCATCACTACAATTGATCAAGGTGAAGAAATTGATTTGGAGGAAGTTATGGCCGTTTAATGGCCGAAGAGTCAAGAAGGGAGAGCCACAAGACTGGGTGTAAAACCGATAATAATTCAGGTGATGTCATCGCCCTAGCCTCTAAGTTAGAGAGAAGTATTAACTTTGGAAGCAGGGGAGGCTGGATAAGTGACTCCAGGGGAGGCCGGAGTAATGATTCGAGGGGAGGCTGGAGGAATTATCCCAGGAGAGACAGTAATGAGAATGTTTCTTTGAAGGATAGGAGGTTTGCATGCTTTGCTTGCAAAGAGCCTGGACATATTGCTCGCGAATGCCCATATTTTGAGAAGGATGGACAGTCAAGAAAAGACTACAGAGGAGGAGATAAGACGTATCAGAGAAAGGGTAAGAAGTACCAATCACCATCGATGCACCCGAAAAGAACAGAAAGATCTGCCGAGATGGATTCGGAACCAAGTTCTATTGATGGCAGTGACAGTGAAGTTGAAGAAGTAAGAGTAAGGAAAATGAAAGGTGCGGCAATGAAATCCATGATGGCAAAGGCTCTCATGGCAGGTATGAGAATTAAGAGCACTAGATTCTCTTCCATTTTCATTGATGGTGGAGCAAGTGATCACCTAACACCTCATGCGGAACTGATTCAAGAACTTCACAGGAGTTATAGAGGAAAAGTAAAGACAGCCAATGGGGATTATATACAGGTTACAGGAAGAGGTACCATGGTTGCACAGCTGGCTAAGAAGTTTGGAGGTTACCAAATTACTTTGCAAAAGGTGTACTTAGTCCCAGATCTCGACTCCACTCTTATATCAGAAAGAAGATTAGAAGAGAGAGGTTTTATAATAGTAACTGGAAAGGGAGAGAAGAAAGTCTATGACGACAAAGAACTGTTCATGTCTGCCCTTTGGAGCAAGAATTCCAAAATGTATGAATTGAAGTGTGATTATTCTTTAGTAAATGAAGTAAATGCGATTTTGAGAGCAAAACAGATGCAGGAAGAGGAAATAATTGCAGCAAAATGTTCCAGAGTTGAATTGTGTAATAACAGATTTGGACACATGAATAACCTACCTGAAATTTGTTAGGCGAAGCAGTCCATGTCCAAGTGTGATGTATGTCTGGAAGGGAAACTAAAGAGGTAGCCATTCAAGACGAGCGAATCCCATGCCTCAAATGTGCTGGAGCTTGTGCATTCTGACATCATGGGGCCGATACATGTACAATCTATTGGGGGATCTAAATACATCATCAAATTCCTGGATGATTATTCGCGATACGCTGAAGTGAGTCCCATCAAAAGGAAAAGTGAAGCTGTTACTGAGCTTAAAAACTATTTAGCTAGAAATGAAAGGACAAGTGTAAAACTCGTGTTTAATAATGATGTGAAAATTACGGAGGAAGTCAGTAGCACTGTGGTGGAAAAGTTGGAGGACGTTCAACGAAAAGTTTTAAGGGATGATAATCTAGTTAGGGCTGATGCAATTGTAGTTGATAAAGTGTACAATGGTAATTCATCAACAAAAGAACTTTCAACTAACCGAGGGACAAATGTTTCTGTGAATAAGACTCAAGATAAGGTTCGCGAACCGATGGTACAACTGAAGTTAGTTGAAATAGACTCGGGTAGCGATGATAGCTCAGTTAAGAACGAGAAGGACTTGGATTCTGAAGACATCGATGTGTCAGTGATCGAAGATGATATGAATCTTGAGAAATTGATGAAGCAGAAGGCTCTACTTCAAGCCAGACTTGGTGCTTATATGTCTGAAGAAGATGATGAGGGAAAGTCAACTGGCAAAAGCAGTAAACTTGACCCAGAAGTTATAAGTATTCACGACGATGACTCTGATCCAGTTCACAGGGCAGTAGATAGAAGGCCTGATAAAAGAAAGAGGAAATAAGCAGAAGTAGAAGCCAGTAAAAGTAAAGATGATTTTCCTGATAGAGACGAGAAGAGCAGGTATGCGTCTGAGAGTCTGAGAGATGTGAAGAGATCTAGAGAGCATGACAGCTACGGTAGAAAAAAGGTGAATGACAAGGGAAAACTGGATGACAAAAGAAAAAGTGATGATCGAAGTAGAATGTTGGAGAGATCTCGTGAGGAGAAGAGGAATGAAGAGAGAAAGAGTGAGAAAAGTAGACTAGAAAACTTAAGAAAGAGTGAAAAGGATAGGATTGGTGATAGCCTGAGAGCGTCAGAGCAATCTTCTAGGAGAAGAAGTAGTTATAGTCCTCGTGGGAGAAGTCGCAGTAGAAGTGCCCATAGGAGTGAATCATTAGCAAGGCGTGATGGTAGCCCAAGAAAAAATAATCATGGTCAACGAGGAAGCCCAAGGAGAATGAGTCCTCGAAGATCTCTTTCCCGAAGAGCTAGTCCAAGGAAGATGAGTCCAAGAAGAAGCAGCCCTAGAAGGATGAGTCCTCGGCGAGGGGCTAGTCCAAGAAGATCTCACAGTCGGGGAAGAGATAGGGACAATGACCGAGAAAGGAACCAAAGATCTGAAATTAGTCTACAAGAGAAATGGTCATCAACTTGAATTTTACGTGGATGCAGACTGGGCAAATGAGAAGACTGACCGAAAATCTGTTACAGACTTTTGTCTATCCCTAACAGGTGGAGCCATTAGTTGGAGGAGTAAGAAGCAGACCTCTGTAAGTCTGTCTACCATGGAAGCGGAATATATTGCTCTAAGTGATGTGTCAAGGGAGGTCACATGGATCCTTGGACTGCTGGAAGATCTTGGGCTTAATTATCTGGTGGTCAAACCCATTACCATCCATGTGGACAACCAGGGAGCCATTGCCGTTGCTGAGAATTGTATTATATCTGAGAGGTCCAAACACATAGATATCAAATACCATCATGTTAGAGAACTGATCGGAAATAATTCTATAATTTTGATGCATGTACATTCTAAATCAAATCGTGCTGATATTTTTACCAAAGTTTTGAACTCAAAGTTGAACAAATATCGGTGTCAAATCCTAGGACTTAATTGAACTATGGCATTGATTGATAATTTCTGTTTTAATCTTATTTAATGTGCCCAACAAGGGGAGGTGTTGAGTGAATAGTTTGTTCGAGTGTGTTGGTCACATTAGCGATGTTATTCCTCATTCATGCGATTTACGTTTGTCTTTTGTTTTGTTTTGAATCTTTGAATTGTTATGACTTTAGTCTATAGAGACGTAATAAATAAGTGCAACTTAACAGTAGCCGCCGTCGCACGGCGCAATAAGGAAGGGGGGTTTTAGTGGGTATTCCCTTACGAGGGCGAGTCCCACAGTACCTGGACAATCCACCTATGCCAGGTCTGCGTAAACGCATTCCCCTCACCCTAAAAGAAAAATATAAGGATGTGATGAAGAGGTTGGTGAAGAGCTTGATATGGAGTGTAGCGTTGCATGATGCAGAAACGTAGACCCTGAGAAAGGAGGACGAGAATATGCTGCAGGCATTTGAGATGCTGGTGTGAAACAGGATGGAGAAGGTTAGGTGGACGCAAAAGAAGGCTAACGAGGAAGTGCTTGAGATGGTGGGCGAGGAAAGGAAACTTG
Source organism: Ceriagrion tenellum (assembly GCA_963169105.1). Classification (NCBI taxonomy): domain Eukaryota; kingdom Metazoa; phylum Arthropoda; class Insecta; order Odonata; family Coenagrionidae; genus Ceriagrion; species Ceriagrion tenellum. The sequence continues at coordinate 126,070,494 of OY720639.1, forward strand.
TGAATGAAATCCGGGATGGGCCGGGTAGATTGCTGAAGGATGTAATAATGGGTGATGGGTTGCTTAAGACTGCGGCGAAGTAGGGAAGGATGTTGGGCAAGCGGGGAATGGGAAGAAAGAGAATACGTTTCATGGATTGAATGAAGGAGGGTAGATCGTATTCTGAGGCGAAAAAGGATATACTGGATTGAGATGGGCCCCTGAATGGGTAGAGGACCGGGAGTAGTTTTTCTGACATTCAGCAAAACCTACCTTAACCGGTCGAGTACTTATATTGAAAAAAAAACTTGGAAGGTACAGCATCCTAAACTCGACTTCTCTAATGAACTGTAGGAGGGTTACACTTTAGCCAGATAAAATTCATTCGTAGGGAATGCGAATATTCTTGGGAATGATTATCGTAGTGCAAACACCCTCTACTAGTAGAGAGGAAAATTTCAGGAAGCGCCCCCTGCCGTGATGGTTGGTCCAGAGCAGGCAGTCCTCGAACGCTGGACGTCTTAGCGTTCCCTGTCCATAGTGGTCTTCGAGAGTAGGCCGCCATGGAAAGGGCTGCAGAAAAGTATGTGAGGACTACCGCAGGTGAGAAAGCGTTAATTGAACTTCGAAAAACTTACAGTCACCATGCAGAATGCAGAAATTACGTTCCCGTAGCCAAAGGGTTATAATAATAGGTTCACCTTATTTTACTTCCAGTTGGACCTTAACCTTCCGGCGGGCGCGCCCGTTTACAAAGTAACAGGTTTTGGATTTCTGGTCGGGAAAATATATAGAACGTTGTGCGATAGCTGGGACCCATCATTTTATTCCTTCAGTAGTCTTTTTTCTTCCATTGTAAGAAATTTTCAGTGAAATATTTGGTCACGTCTTAGTGGCAGAGGAACTTTTGTTGGGGACCGTCACGCAAAGTAAACAGCGCGCCTACTCGTGGACATGGCGAAGGTTGCCAAGTAAATATCATTGAAACAAGTCGATGTTTTTGCGGTTTATCAATATTAATAGAATTGTTATTCATTTAAAATATGTCGTAGCAATTAATTTACGCTACCATCTGAAAAATATTACAATTTTGGCGGTTGAATATATTGCGTTCCATTCTTATTCATAGAGCAGAAATCATGACTGCTCTACCCAAAAACACAAAAAAGTGGAAGAATACGTAGTATGTATATACTAACAAAAAAGGAGAATGTGAGTAGTTAGTACAAATGTTACAACAGCTATGAATTGCTCCGTTTTTTTTCAATTTCCTTCGTAAAAATCATTCAAGGTGCGTGATAACATAAAGGTACTCGATGTTCAATGAAAGTGATGAAAAAAATGTAATGGTTTCGTATTAAATGTAAACAATACAGAGGTGGGTGATTTCATTTTTTAAAAACCTCATAAGGATATAATTTTGAAAAATTATATCCTTAATCAATACATTCTTGAATAATCTAAGTTCATTAAAATCAAGACTGATATGTTTACTTTTTATATGGGGCGCCCGGTCGTGTAACAAAAAATACCGCGCCCGCCGCTGGGTTAAATCAATATGGTAATTAAAATGCTAAAAAAGACTTATTCATCGTGAAGTATCACCTCGAACGATAAAACCGTTTCTTCATGTCCGCGGCTGGAGTTTTCCCCCGTGATACTATACTCACTATGAGTACTTTGTACGGTAAAAAATTGTCATTATTCACGCTAATCCAATTGCTATGAAGAAGGCGATTGAGTTGAAACAATGTAGTTGGTGTAAGAGGTGAATTTTGGGGAACGGAGGAAGGTTACGTCCATGTCTAGCAGCATTTACTTAGTATCAAACAACGCGATCTACACTCCAATAAGTGGTTATGTGTCGAGAATAGAGGTATCTGATTGGGAGTATGTACTCGCATTATTTTTCTTCAAGGCCATCTGGTGGGTTCACGCCATGAATTTCAGCGCTTACACTTAGAGGCAGTGAACCTCCATTGCTTGAGGAAACATTGATCGCCGTTGTTGGGGGTTCGAGGGAAATAGTTAATCTCCGAGAATGCAATTAATCACGTAAATGGTGTTTCTTTTTACTACGGAATGGTGCTCCCTGCCAAAAAACGTGTGTTAAATCTCCATCATAGGAGAAATGACAGTATTAAGTGCGGAAGTATGGGTAAGGATGACTTAAAATGCATTTTAATGAGTGGAAGTGAATTTGAAGATATTGTTTGAACGCCTTGTCATTAGGGGAGATTTTGCTGAAGGCGGGAGGAAAGTGCTGAAGGTGAAAAGGTGTACCTATTGACGGAAAGGAAAAAACACAGTACGCAGGTTTGATTGCATCCTATATTAATTTCTTGGCAAGGATGATATTGCACGAAAGTGCAAAGTTAGCTTTATATGTGATACATTTCGTGACGAAACATAAATTAGAAGTGTGCGAAGATTCATTCACTTTCGGTAACCACTCGGTTAACTACTGGTATAAAACTTGTATACGCACTCTAAACCCTCACGTCTTTACTTTACTCACCTTTATTATTTTCAGTGTACTTTATAGAATCTTTTACCTGTCGTGAGCCGAGTGGTTACCGAAAATCCATCCGGCGACGCCGAATCGAAACTGCGCCGACACGACCCTACGATAAAACTGCTTGCGCCGAGATGACCACGCCGAGACGGCTTTGCCTAAGTGTCCCATTCCGTCTCACAGCTAGTCTACCCTTGAGAATGACCAAATTCACAATAGTTCTCAATACCTCGTATCTTATGGCATTGGGTTTCAGACCATAGAGGAAGCTGTAAGCAGGATCCCTGCTCGTTTCTTCCAACATTTTCTGAAATATCATCTCCGTGCTTTCTATCTTATCTTTACACCCCTCATGCCCTGCTTGAATTGCTACAAGACATTTCAATTTGTGTTATTTATGGCTCCACCTTGCCTGTGAAGGTTTTCTTTCAATCAACATGTGTGATGCTGTAGCGTAGGTTGCTCTTGGACAGGAGTCTCTGTGGTACCCTTGGGTGCATGGTTTTTCAATGTGTTACAGTATCTTAGCACCTTTTTTTCTCTTCTCAATTGACAAAAGTAAAATACATTGGAACAACAGGGTTGAGGAAAAGCCACCATGGCCAGGTAAGAACCATCATAGGTAACATGCAACACTTGAGGCTCCTTCGCAGCCTCTGCTGTCTCCCTTAGTCTTCACTCCTGGTCATTTTTTCCCCCAATCTGGAATGGGCATGTATTTGTCCTTTACTGAAGGACTTGGGCCAGTGTCTTTTTGTGTATGGTAGCTATGAGCTAGAGAAGGAGTGACAGCTTTCTTGGCTGTCACTGCAAGTACACTACCTTTTACTGCCCTATGTCACATTAAAGACAAAGGAGCCGAGATGGGAGTTACACTACTCATACAACTCCATTTTTTCAGGTTTCCATCTAAGGAGACAGTAGAGCCACTTATCAATTTGCTTTTGCAAATTTTTTTCGGCACCCGAACCCCGGCACCACTTGGTTTAGCTTTAAGTAATACAGAAAATCATTCTCGAGCTTCAAGTCTTCTACTTTTAACTCCACTTATGATCCACAACAGATATCGTTATCCCCTTTCCTTCAGACACTCCACAAGTATGATCCACTTTTTATATATCTGCACTTTCTTTCTCCAAACAAAAGCATTATCGCTTTTACAAATTATTACATTATTACAAAAAATTAGACAAATTTACTGTTGAGGACAACAGAATGGGCCGCTTTCACTTATTCATACAAAGGGGACAGAAAGCATAATTCTGATATAGTTGCATTGTAGCATAACCACCCTCTGTGTCCATTTCTACAATTTTTTTGCAGTGCAGAGCTCACACTCCATAACCCATTCTTCAACAATATATTTAGGTAGACACTGACTGGCTAAAACACCTTAGAGAACAGGTATATATGTATTTGACAAGTTCTGAATATATGAATGAAGGTGACAGTTTTTAGAATTTGCGCATACAAATGAGTTGAAATCTACGTAATGGACATAAAAGTTACATATTCTTTGTGATTTGTAAAGACATATTCTTTGAGATTTGTAATGACCATTGGCTAAAAAGTGCCAGTTTTCTTATTGCACACATTGTGGAGGAAATGTAATATGCAAATTACCTTATTATTATTCTTGATTCTATATTTGATGTCGTAGTAGGCCAAGCATGACCTAATGGATTTGTGATAAAAGGTTTTTAAACATTCCCTAGCCCTAGCTGAAGTCAATCATTAAAAACTCTTGACTGCACTTTTGTGAAAGGTGCATTATTATGAAATTGTCTAGAAATTTTTACAAATGGATTAATGCTTAGGAAGGTTCAGAGGCTTTCCCAGTGATTGATGTAGATGAAGACTTCTCAGGCATTTCACTGGATATGGCTTTCTATGGCTGCTGTGTCAGTCAGTTTTTTGCCTTGAGGACAATAAGGGAGTGGCTCATCGAATTGTGAGCTATTGATAGCCCTTCTGGTTCCATCACAAAGAAGACCACATCAATTAATGCTCAAATGGAATGGAGAATTTTATCCCATTATTTAACTCTCTGAATGCTCTGGGCATTATTTATCACATTGACCATATCCATCGCTTTGATATTGCAACTTTTTCACTGGCAGAGCACATCGCACGATGTGCTCTGCCAATAATGGGATGCCCACATTGAGGAAAAATTATACTGTAACTCAGGGATATGAATAATTTCTTTTACTACAAAGAATAGTGAACTAAAAAATTGAAACACATTGTTATTAATTTTTTTAAGCTCTTATTAATTGTCCTTTTGCCAACTCAACTTTTGTAGATCACAATTTATCAGCAAATGAAAATTCCTCAAAGAAATTGATAGGGGAAAAATATCAGTGTTCCCATGACTAATTTTTCGATCAAAATACTACTTTTTAAATCTGGCTACCTACAGCCAGGTTTTAAAATATTTTGCCAGTAGGTACACATTGTTCCATTCAACATAATGTTGCTCCTTTCCATGTTCACTGATATATGCCAATAATAAAACACCAAGAATGTTAAGCTCCCAACTAAAGCTAAAGTTTCATGTTTTATTTTGCTCTGCTATTTTCCAAATTGATGTAACTCTATAGGAGTGGAATATCATTTTTAATGATTTTGAGCTATATTTGATGACTTTTTCAACAAACACATAGTGATTTGCAGGGTTATATTAGGTGTTGCAAGATTTATTCATAGAAATAAATGGAAAAAACATTGACTCTATCCTGCTAATAAGTGATGATGAAAATTTGTAGTAACCTCTAATCACAGTGAATGAACCAGCTCTTTTTTAATAGTAGGCCTCAGGCCTACGTCAAGTAAGTTAATGTCCGCCATGTTCGATGGGTTTAAACACTATATTAATAAACTCACTCTGAGAGTATACATAAGAACCCACCAGTTTGTAAAACACTACGTGTTCACATATGTCACAGGTCTCAAGTACATACAAGACACTACAACATCCTTCTCATGCACTTTTTATTGCTTACCCACTACCGGATGATGTAACATATAGTTTAGACATCTGTGTGATAGAGGTAGTAGATTTTTTTTTCTTTTTGAGTCCCCAATTACCAAGACAGATGATTATCTGACCGGGGTATTTAACTTGAAGCTGGCATTGAAATAGTGTTCTTTATCACTCAATCATGTTTAGAAGATTTTGTCTCTCAGGAAGCTTTCTAGCTCAAATTTCTGTATTTCATCCCGAATTCAGTCTGAAAATACACCTACTTGAAATGCAGTGTCAGGATAATAGACATTGATGAAATGAATGCTTCTATTTCTGATCAAGTTTATCATCTAATTAAAATCATCATCTAAAACTTCATCAGAGTCATGGGAAATAACTAGTAAATTACCTTAAAGACGGTAACATTTTGTATGGAACCATTTCAATAATCAAGCTATCTGTCTTATAACAGTGTCTTCTATGCCATCCAGTATACTTCATTCTAGAAATAAGTTTTTAAGCAAAGGATTTCTCTAGAGTTACATAAATCTTTAAAGCATTGCTCCCTTAAGGAAAGTCTATATGGAGAAATTTTCATACAACATAATAATCATTTATATTTCCCAATAAATTGTACATACAAAAATAAGACATGTCAATATAAAAAGTACACATAGCTATAACACGGAAAATCACATTACACAAGTTTGCATCAATAACAAAATTTTGCATTCAAAAATATATTTATCAGTCAATTCTATGTATTCATTTGCACTCCTCTAACTTGCTGCACTTTGCACTTCTCCTGCACAGTCTCTTAGCACCTCTTTTATACACACACACAGCTCACAGGGTTGAGGAAATGCCACCGTGGTAGGACCTTCCATCCTTGGAAACAGGCCATACTTGAGGCTCCTTCTCAATCTATTCTGACTCTCTTAGTGTTCACCTTTGATCATCTTCTTCCCCACTCTGGGGTGGTAAAATATTTGTCCTTTTTCTCATCTTCTGGAGGAAGGAGGGAAGATAGAATTAGCTCTACTTATTCATCTCCATGTATTCAGGTTTCCAGCTGAGGAGACACTTGGGCCACTATCCCGTTAGCTTTTGCAAAGTTTTTGGGCACCTTACCCTGGCCCCAATTTGGCTTGCTTTAAGGAGTATAAATTATAAAGAAAGTAACACTTCATCCAACATTCTTCCAAGTTTCAACTCTGTGCTCATTCCTTTGCAGTTGGCGTCATTTTACTTTATCTCTTTAAACCATTTTGCAGTGATGCCTGGAATCAGGAAATATTTATGAGCTCTCAACTGTACATAGTTGTTTTCCACTCTCTTTTTGGGACTCCTTTAGTATCCACCTTCCACTTCTAATCTATATTTTCCTTTATATTACTGATCCAAAGCAATAGCACTGTATGTTTTCACAAGAAATATCCTCTGCTACTTGGGACCCCAAAATTTGGCCACTTTTACTTGTCATTAGCAAGGAGACAAGACACCTTTTCCAGAACTAGTTGAATTACTGTCGTCTTAGGCTATATCTGCAATTCGTGAATGGTAATAAATACTCAACCCAGAACACATTCTTCTAAAATATATTGGGTAGATGCCATTCCATACCATCTCAATTAAAACACCCTTGGGAAAAGGCAATTATTTGACTATTTCGGTGTATTTGGGTGAATATGACAATTTTTTGAAGTTTTGATGGTAACATGATTTCAACGCTTAAAAAGTGTTTCAATCAAGGTTGAGGATGTGTAAATTAGCTAACCTTAAGATGTGTGATGAAGTGCCCATGACAGACATAACCTTGGATTTATTTCTATTGATGTGTGAGAAGTAATTGGTTTGGAGTCAAATGCGATAGCCAAGTCATTATGAGAGGAGCGGATTATTATCAGTTCATTGAATACTGTGTAGCTGTTAGGAGTTGCTTTAGGTTTTCAAGAAAAGGATATGTATTTTGACTTCAAAAGGTTAATTTGAAGTTTCTACCACAAGCACAAGGCCTCCAGGGAGTTGAGAGAATGTTGCAGGGACTGGGAGTCAGTAACATTCAATATTCTTTCAATGGTTTTGCAATCATCCACATCGAGGAGGAGTGCAGCTGCATATGTCATCAGAGAACAGAGCAGAGGGAAGTGGTCTGCAAATGCTGCCTTGAGGAACACCAGAAGTTATGGGTAGACTTAGGGAAGTGGCTCTGTCATGAACAACTCACTGAATGCGATCAGTGAGAATGTTGGTTAGGAGAGATAGGAAAGGGCTATTGATATTAAATCAGTTGGCCAATTTGAGAATTAAGAGGGCGTGATTTACGGAATCGAAAGCTTTTGGAAAGTCAGTGTGGCAAATGTGTAGTTGAGAAGTGGCTTCAAGGGCAAATGTGATATGGTGATGCAAGAGAACGAGGTTTGTAGTGCAAGAGCCACCTGGAAGGAAGCCATGATCCCGAGGTGAAATGTATGGGATGGTGAATGGTAGTAGGCGGTTGTGAATAATCTGTTCAAATATGATGGAAAGAATGGGAACAATAGATATTGGACCATAAATACACAAAATAGTGTGAAATCTTAGTGGAAGTAAGGGCGTGGATTTATGATTTTTTGATTATTCAAATTATTTTAGTAACACTGGTAATTTCAAAGATACATATCTGTATATTTTAGAGAAAAATTGTGCCTTTGATGTAATGACTTGATTTAAAATTTGAGCTTTCCTAATTGAGGCTTAATGGTAGTGGCAATTTATTATAGGCAAAATATGGTTGATAATTAATGTAAAGTTGACAAATTGAATATGTACTTAACATTAGTTATTTCTGCGGCAATTCTAATGATTAAAACCGGATGGTTATATTTACATATGCAACAAAGCGCACATGTGACAATTTTATTGTAGTACCCTTCATGGTGCCAAAAGGCGTAAATCTTGCCGTTGGCGGGTAACGATGGGACTCTGTCGTGGCTACCCAAGCCTGTAATTATTTAAGTAATATACGAGGAGTTACCTGAAAATAAACGGATACTATTTTTAAAAATACACAATTTATTTTTTCGAGAAAAAAACTTACGTAACCTTCGAAATACTCTCCATTAACATTAATACATTGGTTCAAACGTATTTTCCACTGCGCAAATACCTTTTGTACTCATCCTTTCCGATGCCTTGCAGCGCCGCCTTCGATTTTTTTTCACCTCTGGAATGTCTGCAAAACTTTCAAACCCTTTCAGCTCCTTTTCATCCGGGAGAACAAAAGATATAAAAAAGTGCGAGAGGTGAGTAGGACGGGTGAGGAAGCGGTGCCATGCGGTTTTTCCTCAAAAAATAACGCACAGAAATGGCTGTGCGAGCTGAAGCGCTATCATGGTAGAAGAACCAGTCCCCACTCCGCCACAAATCGGTCCTTTTCAAGCGAACATATTGTGCAACAGCTTCACAATACTCATACAGAGGACTTGGTTCACCGTGTGATGCTCAGGGACGTACTCATGAGTGATCAGTACCAACTGATGAGGAAGACAATGAGTTGAATGTTGAATGTCTTCGATCGACAAGTCACCGTGTTTGAATCTCAAATACTACTCATAAACTTAATTTATTTTCAAGCTATGTTCCTTATACGCCTTAGAAAAGATATCAATCACGTCCAATGCACTTCTACCATGCAAAAAAAACTTACAACACCGCACCCTGTTCTCGAAAATCAGCCATTTCAAAAAATCGAAGACGTCGAAAAACTAGTCACACAAAAACTGTCTCAGGGGCTCGCTGCTGGAGACTCAAAGTGACGTCACTTAGAGTACTGACTCAGAAGGGGTTATTTCATACCCTCCTAGTGGGAGAAGCCGGAACTATGAAACCGACCTGCTCAGCAAATCCCGCCCTTTACTTTTGTGTCCCCCTTGTAATTTAAATATTTATTTAAACTATTCTATATTCAATATTCAATGCTGTTACAATGCCTATATATTTTTTTCTACAGTTTAAAAATATTTGATCTCTATACGCGTGACTCTTTCTCTCATTACCTTCCAGCAAAGTAAATCCATATTCACTCACCATTCATCATCATCAAGTAGCAACTCCAGTTTCCCAGGTGTTGTCAATCAGCCTCTTCCATCTACTCCTATCTTGGTATGTTTGTTGATGTTGAACTTCCTTACAAAAGCTCCGTTATTCAGTTCCTTCTTGGTCTGCCCACTCCTCTCTTCCCTGGTATTACCTTTTCCAACCATACCTTAGCTGTTCTGGTCGGCTCCGTCTTCAGCAGATGACCATACTATCCCAGCCTGGATGTACTGACTTTTTCATTGAATGAAATTTTGCATCCAACCTGTTTTCTAATGTCTTCATTTTTCTGCCTGTTAAGTCTTGTCTTTTGTTCCATCGTCCTTAAGAATTTCATTTCGATGGCTTGTATTCTACCGATGTCTCTACTTGATAGTGTACAAGTTTCTAACCTATATGATGTGATAAGTTCGAAGTAACACTTAAACATGGACATTTTTGCAGCTCTTGGTACCTTTTTGTCCCAAAGAAGACTGCTTACTTGGTGGTAAAAACTTGACGCTTTATTCAGTCTGTTAGTAATTTCTCAAGAATCTAAGCCATCCTGTGAAATTATATGATGGCTTAGATTCTTGGGAAATTACTAACAGATTGAATATACTCACCATTTATCTTAATCCATATTCATAATGTTGGAAAAAAACATTGAAGCTTTTTTAGCCCCAGCGTAGGATGTATTTGCCCCATAGTGGAGTTATTTCTGTATCCACTATTTGAAAGGTTACATTGGAGAGCATTGCAGGTGTTACATATATAAGGTATAAATACTATAAAAATGGGCTAGACTTTTAATTCATAGAGCACACGAACAAAATAAATATATACTCTACAATATCACTATATTTTTTGTGTATTGAAAATTGATTTATTCTTTTTAGCTACATAAAAGGGTTGAACTAAATGACTTGAAAATTTTTCAGCTGTGGTGGACTCCGTGATATGCCAAAGCATAGTTGTTTCCATGTTGTGGCATGTGAAATGGCGACTTCGTGGTTTCCACCATGACCTCCAAACTAATCCGCCATATCCTCCGTGGCGCGAGGCCACGTGGCAGTTGTGCGGATGCACGGTCTTGCCTTGTCGCCTGACGACGGCATTGAATCCGTTGTGCTTGTGGGCGGTTTACTCGACCACTCATTTTTTGCAAAAGATTTAGTTGTGCGCTAATAGTAAATAATGTAATGGCAAATCCATCCCGTCCATTTATTTTTTATTTGTTCTTTAAACGAAGTTTTAGGGCCTAATTAAGTAAGATGATGAGGATAAAACGTACAACAGGAATAATTATATGAAATAATACGAATTATACGCTTCCTTCTTGCCATCAATCTCTCCCAAGATCTCAATAAATTAGCATTAGTTTCAGTATTGGCCATGTTTGCCCTTCTTCGAGGTTTTCAATTGGTGGTCCATCTTTATTTCCTATCAACATGACATGTTTTGTCAATGATATCTGCCATGGCCCAGGGCGACGCTCTTTCCGTGGGTGTAGGATGAGGCACCACCCAAGTGCCCTCCGTAGACTCCTCCGTAGGCACCAGCTCCATAACCACCGTATCCTGCTCCATATCCACCAAGATGTCCAACGGCGCCGTAACCAACCAATCCGTGTCCAATGGCGATGTTGTTACCATTAGCATACGAGGAAGCTCCACCGTAACGAGCACCACCATATCCGCCGAGGTGTCCACCAGCGTATCCTCCGTGGTGATAGACTGGTGCGTAGTGTTGCTGGTGCACGGCCTTGCCCTGTCGCTTGACAACGGCGTTGAATCCGTTGTGCTTGTTGGCGGTGTACTCGACAACCCTGACTGTTCTGTCGGCTTCGTAGAGGCTGTAAGCACCCTTGACATCGTCTCCATCCTTGGTCTCCCACTGGCTCTTCTGGTCTCTGGTCTTGTGATCACTCACGCCATAGTCGAAGTTGTACTTGGAATGAGCCTGTAATTTTTTTTAATTCTTAAAAGTCAGGGTGTACATTCCTACAGGTATTAATAGTGAAGAGCAAGTGTAAGGGGTGTATGAACAGCTATAGGAAATACGTAGTAAACTCCCGGGCAATCGTGATAGTAAAAGTCGACTGGAATGCATCAGTGGGTAAAAGGAGACATGGATAAGGGGTGGGGACGGTATGGATTAAAAACGAAAAATGATCCCGGTGAGAAGACAGTTGAATTTACCTGGTCAAACAAAGATGCAGTGACCAACACTTCATTCAAACATCTTATCTCATCGGAAGTACACATGAAAAATTCCGGTAGCCAAAGAGATTCATCAAATTAATTATATGAAGGCAATGGTTTAGGATGAGTGTCATATTGTGGCGGAGCTTCTGAAGGAAGTAGTGAATAGGAGCATAGATAAAGCAAAAGAAATAGGTACATAGGATAAAAAAATGGGGGAATTTGAAAACAGGTACAATGATAGTGGTGGAGGAGACTGAAGGATTAGTGGAATTTGCGGGAGTAAGGGATCATGGGTCACACAAGTAATAAGGAATATGGAGGAAAGAAGAGATTGAAAAAACCTCAAGTGCCCATGACAGACATAACCTTGGATTTATTTCTATTGATGTGTGGGAAGTTATTGGGTTTAGGGTTGAATGCGATAGCCAAGTCATTATGAGAGGAGGCGTTTGTTAGCAGTTCATTGAATAGTGTGTAGCTGTTAGGAGTTGCTTTAGGTTTTCAAGGAAGGGATATGTATTTTGACTTCAAAAGGTTAATTTGAAGTTTCTACCACAAGCACAAGGCCTCCAGGGAGTTAAGAGAATGTTGCAGGGACTGGGAGTCAGTAACATTCAATATTCTTTCAATGATTTTGCAATCATCCACATCGAGGAGGAGTGCAGCTGCATATGTCATCAGAGAACAGAGCAGAGGGAAGTGGTCTGCAAATGCTGCCTTGAGGAACACCAGAAGTAATGGGTAGACTTAGGGAAGTGGCTCTGTCATGAACAACTCACTGAATGCGATCAGTGAGAATGTTGGTTAGGAGAGATAGGAAATGGCTATTGATATTATACCAGTTGGCCAATTTGAGAATTAAGAGGGCGTGATTTACGGAATCGAAAGCTTTTGGAAAGTCAGTGTGGCAAATGTGTAGTTGAGAAGTGGCTTCAAGGGCAAATGTGATATGGTGATGCAAGAGAACGAGGTTTGTAGTGCAAGATCCACCTGGAAGGAAGCCATGCTCCCGAGGTGAAATGTATGGGATGGTGAATGGTAGTAGGCGGTTGTGAATAATCTGTTCAAATATGATGAAAAGAATGGGAATAATAGATATTGGACCATAAATACACAAAATAGTGTGAAATCTTAGTGGACGTAAGGGCGTGGATTTATGATTTTTTTGATTATTCAAATTATTTTAGTAACACTGGTAATTTCAAAGATACATATCTGTATATTTTAGAGAAAAATTGTGCCTTTGATGTAATGACTTGATTTCAAATTTGAGCTTTCCTACGCCTCCCGCCAATGCCAAGCATTTGAATCATATATGAACATGAGAAATATACTCCTTTTAGGTCAGTTACACCTTAATTTGTTATATTCCTAATTACGGAATGATAATCCTGTATGGGTTTTCATTAGTACCTGTAGCAGAATAATTTTTGCAGTTTAATTCCTGTAGTTGGTTTTTGAGTATTGCAGTGAATGAGATTTTGTGTCATGAGAAATACTTTCCTTTGATTCAAATTTTATTTGAGAATGTAACTAACCTTCATGCGGGAAGTGCCAGGTATTTGTGCTTGCCTGTAGGGAAGGTGGTCGGGTAGTCTTCTAGGAGGTGTAGCCAGATGTTGTGGTCCTGGTTTTCTCTAAAATCTCTAAATGGCGATGTTGTTACCAATATCATACGAGGAAGCTCCACGCGGGTGCACGGCCTTGCCCTGTCGCTTGACAACGGCGTTGAATCCGTTGTGCTTGTTGGTGGTGTTGTCCTGAATAATAGATGTATGGAACTGTCAGTCAGGGCATCCACAAATTTTATCAGGCACTCTTCAACTCAGGGTTTTGTTTTACTACCTTCCCCTCCCACCTATTGCCTTTGATGGAATGACTTGATTTAAAATTTGAACTTACATACGCCATTATCACAATACCCAGAAGTTGGAATCATAATATGAATTTCAGAAATATTTCAGATTAGTTTCACCTTAGTTTGATATATTTCTATTTGAAGAAAGATAGTCCCATTTTGGTTTTCCTTGGTATAATTTGGAGAGTTATAAATTCGGCAATTTTTCTCCTCAGGTCTGTTTTAAATACCACAGGAATGGGATTTCGGTTTTGGGAATTCTTTCCCTTGAATTAAATTTTATTTGAGAATGTAACTAACCTTTATGGGGAAGGGCCAAAGCTTGAGATGCCTGGTGTTCTGGCTGTTTTTTCGGAGAGGTGGTGGTCTGCCGCGAGGGTGGACGAGTTGTCATTGTCCTGAATAATAAATACATAGAACTGTTAGTCAGTGTTTCCAGCAATATTATTCAGACACAGTTCATCTCACGGTTTTTCACTTCCTACTGCTACCCCTTAATTCCTTGTATACATATAGGAGTATTCCATTTTGTTCAAAATCTGCTACACAGGACCTGACAAGATTTCCCCTACATAAATAAATAGTGACTCATCCCTGTGAATGATCCATATTTAAAAGACACACTGAAGTTCATCGCAGGTAACAAAATACCAGTTCATCAAAAGCATCGGATGGGGAGACCAATATCTATGACATTATACAGCATTAGCGCCATTGATTTCTGTGACTATCGGGACAAAACATATTTGCATTTGTGTTATCACAAGACCTTGCTTGCATGCCTCGTTAATATTTGTAAGAAGAGATTCTGCTTCTGTGGATAAATAGTCACAAACCATGTTATCAAAAATCCAAGGAATTACTCGATAAACTCATTTTTGTGGAAAGAAGATTTTGAATAGAAATGTGATAAAATGTGTTGTAAAGGTAGAAAATAGTTTCAAGCCTTACTTGGTGGAATTCCTTTATCAGGGATAGAAGAATTTACTCTGCAACTCCACATGGTAAAAGATATATTCACGACCGGTTTCGCCACAGTGCAGCATCATCAGGATGCTCCCCTAAAGGCGAAACCGGTCGTGAATAAATCTTTTTCCATGTGGAATTGCAAGGTTAATTCTTCTATCCCTGATGTGTTGTAAAGTGAAAGTTTGTAAGAGGTAGATTACAAGACTTTTGATATAAATAAGTGTTCTTACCTATTGCTGCGGGTGCCCGTCCTGTTGGTTGTCGGCGGGCTCCCGGTCTCCCCCGGGCAGACCACGGAGGAGGCAATCCCCTCTCTCTAGGGGCAGGCGCGCCACATCGCCCGGAACCTCTTCCGGCTCCTCCGGAATGACATCCAGAGAGGGTCGGAAGAAGTTTCGAGGATAGTAACGCGGTCCCAAACCTCCCGCAATCACTACCGTCTCTTCCCGGATAACTTCCAAGGAGGGCCGGAAGTAATTACGGGGGTAGTAGGGGCGTACCACCCCAAGAGACGGGGGACCACTCTCCTCCAACCTCTCCGGAGGACTCAATTCTTCCTCCTCTTGCCCTTCCCCGTCCTGCCTCCTACAACAACCTGAGAAATCAAAGAAGACATGTTGTCATAAATTATTGAGGTCGGATACACTTGATAATACAATTTCCAGAAATGACTATGGTCTATATTTTCATATATCTCTCAATTAACACTCTTCAATGTAATAAAATCTATTCAGCTGATTGAAGACCGGATCGACACGCTAACTACGTCTAAAAGTGAGGAAGCTGCGAGTAAACGGACCGTGTATATCCAACCCAACGCAAAAGTTATCATTATTTATCTAATAGCGAGCAACAGAATGCTGCGATGACGAGTATACAGCTCCGGATAACCGTGAGATATGTTGCGTGAAAATGGTGTAAGATGGAGAACCGGATTTTAATACACAGGATGGGGCAATAATGACGTAAAATAGTCGAGAGACAGAATTAAGACTACTGCTCCTGTTGTGAAATACAGGAGAAGTGGTACCAATTACCCGGAAAGTATCTATTTACTAAATGTAACGGTAACTTTCAGAGTTCAGAACAGGTAAAACTACAATTCGAAATTTATTGCGATTGCAGGTAAAAGTACGTAAATAGTAATCGCTACCAGTAATAGGATGACTCATAATTAATATCAACTCTTTTCTGGTCAAGCTACTTTAATTCATGTTACATACATGAATTACTTCTTTAAGAACATCGCGGAAATCTGATTACGTATAATTAATTACTTTCTTTTACTGTTCAGCTATATAATTGCTTAGGACTGCTGAACTATGATAGGAGTTAGTAGTTTTTTGGAGGCCGCAGAGGAAATCGCCTAGTAACGAAGTAGGCGTTCTTATTTCACTACTTTTTCCTGCTCATGGTAAAATTTTCAAATTATAATAATGCTATGATTTAGGATTTAACGCTAAAAGAAAATTTGGTTGCACTTACAAAGAAGGCAGCCCATGTTCGTAATTACTCTACTAACACCTTCTTAATATTCTTCAAAAATATCCTTCACGCCTCTCGTTTTCGGAAAAAGCAGCTTTTCATCTGAAACTGACGATTCACAATGCTCCTTGGCAACGGTTACTTTGAACCGCGAGAGGAATTTCTTGTCATTGTTGTGGCTTATAGTTTTGATTTTCTATGCGAGAATATTTAACATCATTTGGTTTCACAAATTTTTTGTTAGGAATATTGGTTCACAAATTTATTTTAGAATGTTAATAATGAATTATAAAAGCTTAATGTTTTAGTAGGGGTTACTCGTTTTAAACTCCTGCTTTTCTTCTATGGTTGTAGCAGCCCACATATTACACGTCGTTGTAGTTTTGATTCCAATTCTTTGACAATAAATAATGGAAAAATATGAATGTGATATTTTTTTGGTTCCTGAACTTAAATTTTCAATATATTAGGAAAAAATAACATTGTGATCCATACGGACAGCTTTTTTTCTCGTTTATAGTTACTGACCACTAGAAGTTCCATCTCTATTTCGTAGTCGATACGTGGCCAATGTTTAAGCATAACTTAAGTATTACTTAAGAATCAGGTCACTTTAAGCCGGCAGGCGAGTGAATTTAGGAGAGTAATGAGGCGGTTTTTCAGGGTTCTAGTCGGGAGTGACAAGACTCACGAACTTGCAGGAAGACAGGATAAATTCTCGAGGCGTCAAGTGTAATGAAGATAGTACACAGAAATTTTTGAAATTAGTAATGGCATGGATTTGGAGTCTACTATAAGCCTCCATTCTAAGATATTTTTTTTAGCTACATTGTGTACCGACCTACTGTGGGTGAAAGTAAATTACTATTTATTATTTTTACGAAGGCTTCCGCGGTTTCTTGAAAACTAGAATTTCGGGTTCTTCCCGCGTTGCGACAGTGGACAACCTTTTCGCTGGAATTCCAATCGGCAGGTCCGAATTCTGAAACTGAAATTCTGAAAAATTCTTATTTGCTTTATTTATTATTATTTCATTGGCGGGGGATATCCCAGCAAGTTTACCTGCTCGAGTTGTTTATGGGTAAAATGTAAAAGTTACTAGAAAAAGAATCGGGAATCGGTGATGGAAAACCTATTTTTGGGATCTCTTTCTGTTTGCTGGAACAAGGCATGAGTTCTTACTGAAATACGGTATCTGTGGTGGGGAGGCTATAAAATTTTCTACACTGATGATACGGTTCCAAATAACTTGTCATAATTTTTCACATCGCTTGCGAGGATGTTTTTAGGAAGGTGGTGAATTCTTTTGTTGGATAGAAAGGAGTTTCTGGCTATCTATTGTTGTTGTATTATCGAAATTAACCCTTGAGTGCCAACCGATTTTCCAGGTACTATGCTAAAATTGCCGAAGCAATTTTGCTGATTTTGCAGTAGTTTAGGAAAAAAAGTGTCTGAAATACAAGTGAAGGTTAATGTTCAAAACTCAAGGAAAACTTTATTATATGTGGTTTCACCTTTATAATATATTATTTGACGATTTTTCATAAAATATGAGTTCAGTAAATATTTACTCCATTTTGACGTGTTGGGGTAACAAAATCTAAGTAAATTTTATAAAAACGTAGCACATGTAAAACCAAAGGAAGATAAACGCCAGAGGTCAATTTAGAAACTACAAGGGTTAAGCTTCATTAGTAATCTGCATTTAGGTGCCATCTGTGAACAATCAGTGAAATACCAGCATCTAAGTGTGACATTGCAGGAGTGGCGCTATCGCGCTGCGGGCACTTTCCTCGAGAGACAGGAGGAGCGCGATAGTGTTCCCCGGCACTCTTAAGGGTTAACGCCTTGCGACGCACTACCTGGTCAGACATTTATGCTTCGCGCGTGTGTTGGGTGACTGGGTAAATTCTCGAAGCGTCGAGTATAATGAAGATAGTACACGGACATTTTGGTAAACCAGGTAATTTAACAGAATATAGCGAGAGCACTTGATCACACGTTCCCCGGGTCAACTCGTGTCAACGTCTGCTGTGGCCACATGGTAATAAGAGGTTTATACCCATAAGCAGATATTCGCAATAAGACGTCCAAGGCGAACGATCACTTCAGTAAACGATCGGATGAATATTCCTCTGCTCTTTATTGCACAAGAAACTCCAAATTAAAGAGCTCCATTCAACACTCCCCCGTAGCTCGCGTGCAGCTCAATGAGCCGCCCACCGCTTTCGCCTATGCCATTCGTTTATATAGTAGTCGAATAAATGGCATTCGCGTTTCCCCGTGACAACGCGGGACGGGAGTCGTGCGGGAGGGGATCGGACTTCGCGAGCCTGTATTTAACGATACGTTCACGATGTTTTTTGAGAGGCCCTGAGGTGCTTTTTTATGTAGCGGGTGCGAACTTACGGCGCTTGCGGCCTTCGCCTCTGCTGGCCAAGGCTGGTTTCTTCTTGCGGCCGGCCTGAATCCTTAAGATAGTTTGAGCGAAATATCATTTTACCTAGAAATGGATGAATTTGGTCTTGTTTTAAAGAAAAATACATTAATCCTCCATTGACACAAAAAATTTAACCCCTTACCACATCATTTTCCGAGAATTGTTCCAAAAAATGCCATTCCTTTTATATGGGAAATGGATTGTGCGTGAACTCCAGAGAGACCTAATATTAAAAATGTGGCATTCCCTACGCTTAGATCTCATAAAAAATCAACAGTGTGTAGTTTACGTGTTTTCTCAATTTTTTTTAAAATCAATCATATTGTCACCGCAGTAATTTCCTAGGAATCACAATAAACCTTCTGTTTTGATGGAGTTTCAAACGTACCGCGTGAAAAAAATGAGTCAAGTCAAAGACTTATTTAGATATTTTAATTCGATTACTTACAATTTCTGTCATATACAACTAGGTATATTATTACACCATAAATAATACAATATTTAATTGATGAGTCTTACAGCTGGGGAAATTGAAACGTATAATTCGATTATAGTCTCTATTATGATTAGGGAACTATGCCGCTCGGACTATCTTAATCCCTGCATTTACGCCCTTTCCAGTGTCTCTTCCCACCGCATATACCTCTTCTTGCGATATCGCCACAGCAGACGTTGACCCGCATTGACACGGGGAAGGTAGGATCCAGCTCCTTCCCTATATCCTGTCGAATATACAAGTTTCCACAATTGGCTGAGTTCTATCTTCATTATGCTCGACGCTTCGAGAATCTGACACACTCACGCCCTTTGCAGAGTCTCTTCCCACCTTATAAGCCTGCGCCTCCTCACCGCCTACCCGTTTCACTTTCCTACTCATACCATACCTTTGCCATTCCACTTCTCGGAACCGATCGGAATCAGTTGAACCCCGAGGTTCATCACACCCTTGACTCCCGAGCGCGAACTTTTGCACGGACCCGGCAAACTCCACGTACCTTTCTCACCCCAAAGAACGCCTCGACCCCACCTTCCAGTTTTGTACAACAACATAAGCAGAGCTCAGCGCATCGTGTCTCTCATCGCGCTCGAGTGAAGTGTGCGAAACTCTTTGTGTGTGTGGCTGGCGATATAAGTTGCTGAAGAAGGAAGCTACACGTCGGAGCTGGAGGAGATGGCCCGGTGGAGTTCGGGTAAGTCGTATTTACGCAGGGGCATTTATTTTGCCACTCATAAAAGTGTAGAATACAGTGATTGTATGATTGCACAAACGTAATCGTCATTGTATATTGAGTTGTGGTTCCTTATTGATGAGATTTTCAACGAAATTTGGAGCATGTGCAGCTTGTTCGAACGCTCGTGCGCAGAAACTCCTGAACTGACCATTCTGCCTCGGGAATTCCATCAGACCGCCTGCAGTCCCCGACAACCTCCAAGATCTTCCAACGCCTGCCGCGTCTTATGCTGGGTGGACACCACCTAATCTGTTGGCCACCCTGTGAACCTTCCTATTCTTCAATTCACTCCGCAGGGAACAGCCCGATGGGAAATTTATTTTTCCCCCTCCATGTTTCCTTCCGATATGCACCATCTCCTCTACTCGCCACATTTCCGCGCATTAAATGGCTGGGAGATTTTAATCAAGCTGTATTTCTTGATTTTGTCATATATTACGTCTGATTAGAGCCTAGATTAATGTAATTAAAGAAATGGTGTTAAGACAGACTAAATAAAAGTGGGACATATTCTTACCATGCTTTTCCTTCGTCAAGGGAGGACATTAATGTTCTTTTCTATTTCCAGGGTTACGTTCCGTCGCCGTGGTTTGCTGTGCAACATCCCGTCAGTCTTCCGTGTGGTAGCATTCTGCAATTAAAGTGAAGTGAAATTATCAGTGATCATTGTACGTGCATGGTCAGTTGAGTGTTTAATGTGAAGTGTTAGTGATTTGTGTTCGTCGAAGGATCGTCGATGGAAAGCAGAGTTCCTCCGCCGATGGACCTTGCAGTTCATTAAACCAAGGTAGGAAGCCACTCCCCTTGCAGGGCACTGAGTAGGGATTTACATACTGTAAGACACTATTCAAACAAGGATCCATAACACGATGGGGCCCCACCAAAGGGGCTTAAGGTACAAAAGTCACCTAAGGGACAATAGCACTTAGAGAAAAAATCTAGCTCTTGATCAAGTGATTTAGATCATAAAAAAGGTAGGACCCTTAAAGGAATTAGGCTCTTGATGTGATGGCAATGATGTGACTCTGGTGGAGTAATTCCCTCGCTGACTTTTAATGCTCAATATGATGCCAATAACTTGGGTTTTGTGTCAATTTTTAATCTAGTGCCTAACATTTTAGAAACCATCATAGTGTGCAATGACTGTATCATAAATTATGAAACTAAATAGGAAAGAATTGTATTCGAACGAAACTGATATGTATGTGAAGACTTAGTTGTAAAGCTATGGTTACGAGGATGCTCTAATGTAATCATTAAATGTAAAAGACTTGTTAAATTATTGTATAGTATTCCAAAGCTCTGTGAATAATATTGTCAGCATCCCCATCTTTCCTTCAGTCTGTTTCATCGTGAATCATTCTTCGTCACGATCTTTCCGCAATTTTTTTCCGAAGGCAGCGGTCGCCTGTTTTGAAGGCGTCATTAATGTAGCATGGTAATAATCTGTCAATTTGCATTACCAGCTTTATTTTAATGATTTTTACGTAAATATATCTTTTAAAATTTTAATTTCATTTAATTTGACAGACAAATTAAGATGTGATTTCAACGCCAGAACTGATTTTTGCAAGGGAAAAGAATACAGCAGTAGATATAATGCTGTAGAGTACGCACACGCAACCCACATTACGCTGATAGCCAGTCCCTGATGACGTCATCTGTGTGTGCATCCAGGGGACGAAGCGCTCCGGGACCGCTGCTGAGAACTGCTATGTGCAATATATTCACTTCCTCTGAATGCAAGAGAAGATCAAGTGCTAAGGTGGGACTCTTGAAATTCGATCAGATGACAACTAGCTGATCTATTGTGTCTCACCTGAGTAATGTTGGAGATCTGAAGATGATTTACACAGTCGTTAAGTAGAAAACTTGGATTCTGGTCTTCTTAATTGGTATCAACGTTTGAATTACATTTCTATCCGCATGTGCAATGTAGTCAACATAATTTAACAACCTATAAAGGGCTGGTTTTTCTAGACCTTGGAAATAATAATACTATTGATGGAAGATGAGTAGAATATTCATGTGGTCCCGTTTTTTTTTCATTTTTTTAACAGTAGGTGAAAAAGGTATTTCTATTCGTGAGTAGAATATAGACATTAGGTTAAACATAATGACATGGTTTAGTTATCAATGAAAAAACAATACTATTTCAGGAGACATTCCCCACTGAGCATTAGTCCTCATATTGTAGCCTCACCGATCCTATTGTTAATTTGATTCACATATTCTACCCACATTGCTTGTAATGTTTGTGAGACTTTTGTTTTTGAGAAATCTGAATGTGATGGCTCTTCCAAACTTTTCATTTTTGAAGTGGGGACTCAGCTAACTTTTTACATTTTAGAGCCCCCCTGATAAAGGCTGACAGTATATTATTGTCAGGCACGACTATGGAGTTCTTGATAGTAGGACAAATTTTAGCCTTTAGTTAAGTGCAAGGTATGCATCATGGTCTGTCACCCTGGATTTTTAAAATTTAAGTTAAAACTGAGGAATGGTAGAAATAAAAGATTATTATTAATGCAACTCAAATGCTTCAGCCATATAGTTTCCTTCAGCTGCCATATATTTGAGGGTATGACTGTTTTTAATTAGGAACACTGGAACCTCTTTTCAAATATTATCATCTGCACTTTCATGCTCCCTCAGCATGAGCACTATAGAGTTCAGATATACCAGAATCTACATTTTTAAGGTTGGACTGGAGGAATGCCAATAGCAAGCAGTTCCTAGGAATTGGTCTTCAGGGGTGCCTACCACTTTGGTTGGTGAGAAGTTGCAACGGTATCTGTGGTTGTTTTGACGTTCGAGAAACCTTTTTCGTGCATCCTCAAACGGCCAAAAATATAATTTAACAAAGTATCCGATTGCTTTACCCTCAGTAACAACGAAAAAAATGTGATTCGGTTTTCTGGATACCACACAAAGAGATCAATTTTGCTCAAAATCATTGAGCCTCGTATAAAGTAAGAAATCCATCTCGCCGATTGAGACACTATTCCTTATGAGCAAGATGGAAATATATCATTCTCTAATAAAGTTTAATCCGGAGAAAAGCGAAATTTTAAGTGTGGTTGCTACTTGTAGAGCTTCATTTGTTAGCATTTGCAGACAGAATTAAGACAGTGTTTAATAGAAAGAGTACTTATTCCCAGACCTAACATTCCTTCCATTTTCTACAGTTTGGGGTTACTAGTTCAATATCCAAATGGCGTCTCTCGATTACAGATTTATAGGGAGTTCCACTATGTTTTTCCATTGATTCCTATTAATAATCGAATAAGAGAAATTTGTATAAACAGTTCATAGGCCTGTTTTAATGAATGCCAAAGAAGGCGAAAATCGTCATGAAAAATCGTTTGATGCAACTGGAATCCAAACACCAGTTGCCGGTTCAACGTGAGAGTCCTTTACACCACGAAGTTGAATTTCAACGGAGATTTTTACAAACAAGATCATATTGTTTCCAGAATGCATTGTGGCACAGGAGGCGTGATCGTACTTGATAAGCTACAGTCAAAGAAGGTAAACGAAGCATTATCGTTTTTAAATTACTATCATCTGACAATCCACTTACCATAGGCATCTCAATTTCACCCTCTTTGGTCTATGCTTTGCATTTGCGTGACTTCGTACCGCGTTAGTTTTGCTACCAGAGAGATTGGACATTTGCGTGTTCTAGTGCCTAAATTTGCTATAGATATTAAGGACAATATTTATGCTTCCATAATCCTCCGCTCGTTATTAATGACAAATTCCAAATATCCTGCTCACTTCTCGAGAAACATAACAGTATTATTAACACTTCATTCCATGCGCTGTTTTAAAATGCTACTATATGAAGCAATGATGATAAAATGAAACTGTGTATTGAGTCGACACAAAATCCAAAAACGGACTATCGCAGCTTTTTGGTGACTAGTTTAATGATGACCGGGATGAGTCTCGAAAGACCTCATTTTTTATGATCTGAAAAAGGAGGCAATTGAATTGTTTGGAAGCTATTGTCCACACGTTATTTTGGCCCATAGTCATGCCTTTAACTCATTGACTTCCTTTTCAGATTTTAATCCAGATCATGGCTGCCCTTTTCACGTGAATGAATGTGACAACTACTGTATGAATTTACTATTCCTCGGAGGATATTGCGGCTCCTCTTTCAAAATGACCTGTATCTGCTACCATGAAGAACCACCTCACCTCGAAGATAATTGATATTCGGCAGTCATTTTTGCCTGTTGTATTGCCGTTCATTTTACAGTGTTCTTTGGTGAAGGAATATTTTTGCATATTTTTGAATAAATTCCCCCGAAAAATTTTCATCGGTCTATGAATGAAGAGAACCAATTGCTTAATTTCTTTGTCGAACATTATTGCTGACTCTCAAGGAAATGTGTGTATTTTCATTCTTCTTGTACTAAGAAATAATATATTTTATGTGTTTTGACTTTCAATGTTACTGACTATTGAGTTATAAAGATGTGGCCGAGACCTAGACCAAGCTTTTACACGCCTTACGGTTCATTGAGGTGGCTCGCAGGGTATTTTATAGATTATCAATATCATTCCTGTTTCCCCGTCTACACCGCTGGTTCTGTTAGCCGCCATGACTGTCATCATTGTGTCATTGGCCTGTTGCAGGAATTGGAATGGGAATCGCTTTCAAACCGTAAATTCAAAATTAGACAAATTTTTATGTAAATTTGAAAACATTTTATTTTCTGGCGAAGTTATTAATATATTACGATGTCCAATATCTGGGGTAGATCAGATCATGAGAATAAAATTATTCAAATAACCTGCAGAAAGGACAAATGTCGTTTTTCACGCGATCTACTATAAACCACTTTATACCACCATATATATAATATAAACCACTATAAACTTTAGCAGCTGATAACCCTTTAAAGTAGCTTAGTCGTCGAGTAGCTGATTAGTGGATTTGATCCCTTATACTTGTTCCTCAATCTCCCTCACGGTACTAACAGCACGTTTCGCATTTCTCCTGCACGACTTTTGTATCACGTTTAAGTAGTTAATATATACAGCGTGCATAGATTAGAGTGACCCGATTTTATAGTGTTACAATTACAGAACGGGGCATTACGAAAAGAAAATGTGTGTCAATGGAATGGGCGTGGCTAAGAGTTTTAGAGGATTTATGCTAGAAACCAGTCCATGCGTCCGCTCTGTCAATCAGAAGCAGATGGCGTTCTCTCAAGAGAAGGCAATAAATATATGAATGAATATAATATTTCAAAATCAGGTCATTCTTTTTTAAACATCCTGTACTATAATGCAAATAGTTTCTATAGCATAGGTTGCGTACGTATAGTTTAACTAATGTTGGTGAAATTTACTTGAACATTATGGTGAATGTTGGTGATAACTCCCCTCCTACCAAACACCCTCGAGGTGACTTGGAGGATATTAAGATGATGTAGCATCAGCACAGAGATGGACCTCAAGACCAGCAGGTTTGATATGTCATCACAAATGAAAAGAAACTTTGTTTTCTTCCACCGCCCAAGTACCTGATGATGTCACTAATGTGTCGAAACATGTACCAAAATGAAAAAACCTGTGAAAGAAAACCAAGTTGTCTTTTCACTTGCGAAAATTAATTTTTCCATAAATGAACCTGAAACAATGAAATATATTGGTGTTCCATATTTTCCGCGCATGATTTTGGATTACAATAAGTATCACGGAAGCCTTCTATTTTTTTAATGGTGGGAACAGGTAGCTTTTTCTTATCCCTTTTACGTATTCCCCACCAGCTCACTAACGTTAGAATAACAAACAAAGAAACTCGGTTTGAAACACGTTATTATGTGTTCCCATGCGAGCATTATTTTCTCTTTCGGAAAAACGTTTTGGATGTAACTTTCCACTAACATTGAAAGAAAACCTGAATATTAACGAATTCACCCGTATCCTCTAAACCACCTAATTTCTCGATTTTATATTGAAAATAATGCAATGAAAAAGAAGGTTGATAAGATTACAAAATGATAAATTAAGATGACGATGATGATGAGATTCAATCTGGGGTGAAAATATCGGAGAAGAGGAAGAGACAACGAATTATTGGAGAGACAATCATTAACTGTACTTACTTTACGTATATATCAATAACGAGGCGCAAAAATCTGTCGTTAGCAGGAATTTCCAGCACTAAGTAAGGGAAAATGTTAAATTTTGCCGTGCCCGATGATGATTCCGATGACGAGCATGTCTGCACACCTGAATAAGGATCCGGAGAAACATGTATTGACTGATGGTGAGTCATAAAAGTAATTTTTAATTTATTCCTTTTGTATTGAGTATAAACTATTGATTTAATTGAGATGCCATTAATTAATGTTAAATAACTTTGCTATTCTAAAATTCATTGATTTATTCTGGGACGGAAAAAGACGAGATGTTGCAGGAGGATGAGTTGGTGAATCCGAAGAAGAAGAAGCTAGTACACACTACTAGTACGTTAATTATTAACTGTAGTCTATCTTGCTATTTATATAATGAAAGAAGGACGGGAGAGAGAAAGACACAGGTGACGAATGAGAAGAAGAAAAGGAGAAAGAAGAGAAGGTGAAATGAGGAGTAAGGAGAGGAAAGAAGATAAGATGTAGAGGAAACCCTGTCAACCAGCGAGAGTGTCAGAATCCCTGGAAAATTTCGTCTGGTGCAGAAAAGCAAAAAATTTTGCAAATAATTTAACATAACAGGGAGAGCTTTAAGATTGTAGTAAAATGAAACACCTAACGATGCTTCGCCCATTAGTTGGATGGAGGACGTCTTTGGTGGTGTTTTAAATTATGTTAAATCTAAGGATGTCAAAGCTCATGACCAAATAGGCCTGCTTTTTTGCAATGTCAATTTTCATATAGACATCGCCTGAAAAGTAGGTACTGCTAACACATTTTTCCATGACCAATAGACCAATTAAATAATGTTTACCATAATCATAAGTAATTCAAAATATTACGTAGTTTTGATAATAAATATGCATTGAAAATTTCAGTTTTCTTTTTCTTCTAATTCATGCATCCTTTTGGTTATGGAAATTCCCATCAGTGCCATCACCGTCAGCACTATATCGAAACGTTACTTCAACCACTGCTCCACTGCAACCTCACTCAAGAAGTATCGAGCTGGTCGTGTTAGGCAGCGAAGACGAGGAAGACAATGATGGTGCTAATACTCCCAATTTCCTTGAGCAATATAATGACATCAGGGTAACGACGAGGATGGAAGCCATGAATGAAATCTTCTTGCCTCTTACACAAGATCTCTTGAGTTTTTCAACTTTTTCACTAAAGTATTTAAGTAAAGTATTCAATAAGAATAATGTTATTCTGCATCATGAATTTCCCTTGGAAACATCCCTTCACTGCCATCATAGCAGTATCTATCGGCAGCGTAGTTGTAGTCATGCCAGGCTACCTTAAGCCGGCAGGCGAGTAATGAGGCGGTTTTTCAGAGTTCTAGTCGGGAGTGACGAGACTCCCGCACTTGTAGGAAGACATGGTAAATTCTCGAAGCGTCGAGTATAATGAAGATAGTACACAGGCATTTTGGGAAACTAGTTTATTTAACAGAATATAGTGAAAGAACCTGATCACACGTTCCCCGTGTCTGCTGTGGCCATATAGCAAAAAGAGGTCTATCTACATACACATCTACATACTACCCTGCGAGCCAACGCATGGGCGTGTAGCAGGGGGTGTTACGTCACCAGCCGTATAAAGATGTAAGTTTTTGGGAGATGAAATGGTCACATGTATTATAGGAGTGTATTCAGTGGAGCTCAATTTTTATGGTAGTCGCTTATTGATCGCGGAAAGAACGAGCTTTGTACCTATCTATTCGACAGGTTATCTCTCTTATTTTATCCCTTCTGTCAGACCTAGAGATGTATAAAGGAGCCATAATAAGATTGTTTGTGTCGGTCCGAAAAATATCAGTTCTGAATTCCTCAAGTATCCTAAGTCTAGCGTGTAGCCTCATGGACTCTAGGGGCTCCTACTTTAATCCCTCAAAAAGTTGTGAGACACTATATACACACTCGTAGCAGTTTTTAATGAAGCACGCTGCTTTCTTATTTATTTTAGTGCTTTTTTTGTTAACTCTTTCTGTACAGGGTCCCAAATGCTTGCGGCGTATTCAAAGTGTGGCCTAACCAGAGCATAGTAGCCACCTCTTGAACTATTTCATCCGAGGACCTTCCTATTATACGTTCAACACAACCTAGTTTCTTTAATGCTGTGCCAAATATGTTTTGCATGTGTAAACCCCACGATATATCTGAAGTTAAGGTAATTCCAAGATATTTTACTGTATTTGAAGATTTTATGTTTACTCCACCCACAGTATAGGTATGGCATTTTTGTGATGACTTTCGCAGGAGGTGAACTGTGGTGTATTTGCTGATATTTAATTCCAAACCTGGCACCACGAATGAACGTTGTTGAAAGGCCCGATGACAGAGCTTCAAAGTCCACGTCTTCGCTTATTTCACGATAGATAACTTTATCGTCTGCAAATAGTCTTATTTTACTGCTAACTCTAGAACTAAGGTCATTAATGTAAACAATGAATAAAAGAGGGCCGATCACGCTTCGTTCAGGAACATTGGATGTGACTTCGACCATATCAGAGCTAAAACCATCAATAACTACTTTCTGTTTCCGATCACTGAGAAGGTCCCTAATCCAATTCACTATTTCTATTCTATTCTATTCTATGATAGCATTTTATATATGAGTTTTTTGTGAGGAACCTTGTGGGATGCCCTCTTGAAATCAAGGAATATCGCGTCCACTTAAGTAATCGATTCACCTGATTTTAGGATATAATGAAGGGAGAGCACAAGCTGTGTTTCGCAGGACCTGCCTTTACAGAAGCCGTGCTGACTGCTATGTAAGAAGTTATAATTATCCAGGAATTTCTTAATATTAATAACGACAATGAGTTCAAGGATCCTGCACAAGATGATGTAAGCGATGTAGGCCGGTAATTTCCTGGATCACTTCTATTTCCTATATTAAATATCGGAGTGACGCTGGCTATTTTCCAGTCTTGGGGCACCTTGCCTTCAGATAATGATTTATTGAATATAATTTCTAAGAATGATGCAATCTGTGGCGCTAAATAATTCAGCACACGTGCAGGTATTCCTTCTGGACCTGGGGACTTGTAACTTTTAATCGAACGCAGTTGTTTAATTATTCCATCGCGTTGAATTCTTATGTCAGCCATCAGCTCTTTAAAGTCAGGAATGTCTAAATTGTGTGTTCCTTAGTGAATACACTTTCGAAGTATTGGTTTAATAAATTGGCTTCTTCGATGCTGTTGGTGACCACTTAGCCGTTTGTGCCCAGTGAAGACTCTACTGCCGAAGAATCGCCCTGGAGCTCTGTCGCGTGAGACCAGAATATCATGGGCTTTTCATCCAGTAATTCACCGAGGATTTTTTCTTAAAGTTTCGTAGAGTGGCGGGCACAATTTTCTTCGTTTTTGAGCGTTGAGCAACGTATGCTTCTCTCGCCGCAAGCTCCGTTGTTTTGTTACTTAACTCAGTAGAATTTTTGTGTAGATTGTGTAGTAGCCTTTGTCTTCTGAGCTCCCGCCTTATTTCGTGGTTACACCAACGAGGTTCTTTATTCTCCCGCTTGAATTTTTATAGAATATATTAATCGATTCTTTTACGTAGTATTTCCAAAAAATATATACTTCGGAGCTCTTGTACTAAAGGATACTTTGAAGCTTTCGTTCTTCATTGTGGCTACGAATTTCGTGAATGAGACTTTTTACGTAATCGCATTTTCCAAATAAGTGGACTTTTCGTTTGGGTTTTACAATGGAATCTACTGTTGTTTTCAAAGGAGTAAAAACTACTTTATGATCACTTATGCCTTCGAGAATATCGACATGTTTGATCATTATAGTCTGACTAACATCTAAAAGGTCTAATAATTTATTACCCCTCGTAGGTTCGTTTGCTATTTGAGTAAGAGAGTGGTTTGAAAGTGTATTAAGTAAGGCCTCGCTTATATCACGCCTCCTTGAACTTGGTTTAACGCTATTGGTTTTTGCAATTTATAGCCGGGTGGTTGAAATCTCCAACGATAATTATCACGCTTTTGTTCTTGTTCAAGGTAAATGAAGTTAATTGTGTTTCTATTTTATACAAAACGTCGATGATAATGGTACACCAAACGCTCTCTATTCCATTTTCGTCTAATATGTTTGCGATATTATTCAAATATGATTTAACTGATATATCTGTTCCAATTGCTATATCTGCGTTTTCAAATATATGCTAAACTTCAGCACGTTTATTCTTTACGCTACAGAAATTTACTATTACTAAATTTATATCGCATTTAGCTTGATGAATGTCGATTGGCGGTTTTCTGTAATTGTGTATGTTATCTTTTTGATGAGTATATTAACTCCTAAAATAATTCTTAGGAAGGGTGGAACTTAATTTTTCCTATGAGCAATCGCACAGGGTTGTAAGTAGACAATATGAAATTTTGTTTGTGGCGCACAATTACGGCACAGCGGAGCAACAAAAATGGAAATGAGCAAAATTTTGCCACTTTAAACGCTTAAGGTAAGCAATGTTTGACCTTTGGAATCGGAATGAAAGTAGGAGGTTATCTGTTAAAGTCAATTAGATTGGCGGACGATAAGGCATTGGTTTGTGGATTTCCGAAGGGACTGCAAGCTTTCGTAGATTCTTTAGAAATTCAAGGAGGGATATTCGGATATAAGATAAATCATAAGAAAACAAAAGTAATGGATCTTCTAGGACAAATAAAGCTAGGCTTGTGATTAAAGTTGGAGGACACAAATCGAGCAAGTAGAGCAAATTTATTACTTAGGTTGTACGCTAGAGGAAAACCGATATAGTACCAAAGACGGAAGGGAATAGCGCTAGCTAGGGAGATGTTTAGTAATAGAAGATAGTTTATGACGGAGACAAGAGGTAGCAAAAAGGTGTGAAAAGGTACCAAAGCTGTTATTAAAATCACGTACAGTAATGTTCCCCAAGAAAAAGGATGACCAGGATCCTGGTGACTTTCGTCCCATTTCAGTGTCATCAGTCATTATAAGATTATTCCATAATATATTGGCCACAAGGTTAAAATTAATCCATTGGACGACAGAGGGCCTTTATAAATGCAAACGGGTGCAGCGAGAATACTTTTCTCCTCGATACAGTGTTACGATGGAGACGGCAAAAACATCTGCCGCTATATCAGGCCTCCATTGATATGGCCAAAGCATTCGATTCGCTCTCCCATGACTCGATTTTAAACACACTCAAGGCCAGAGGAGTTCCTAATGCATGCTGAAACTACATTCGTTATGCGTATGAAAAAAGTGAACTGAAGATTGAGCATGGAAGATGGACCTCCAGTGGAATTCGACCTACTCGAGGAATGAAACAGGAGGATTCCTTATCCCCCTTATTATTCAATCTCACAAACGATGGAATGCTTAAAATGATCCCCGCGGACTTGGGACTTCGTATTGGGGACCAAACCATCAATTTCCTCGCGTTTGCTGATGTTTTGTTACTCCTCACTGAATCCAAGATTGGATTACAATCTTTATTGAATATCTCAACGGATTATTTGCCTCCCATGGACTGCTCATCGACGCGGCCAAGTGTCACACGATCGCGCTCAAAACAATACCGAAGAAAAAGAAGTCTGCGTTCAACAAGAAGACAACGTTCACCATCCAGGGAAGAGTCCTGCCCGCCTTGAACCGACTGGAGTAATGGAATTACTTATGTATTTCATTTACGGCTGAGGGAAGGATCAAGATCCAACCAAGTGACGATCTCGTGAAGAAGATTGAGAAACTCACACGGGCTCCCTTGAAGCCCCAGCAGAGAGTGTGGGCCCTGAGATATTTAATCGTGCCGGCGTTCCAGTACCAACTGACAGCTGGAAACATACATCTTGGTACCTTTAGGTCACTAGACTGTGAACTAAGGAGGGCCCTGCGGAAATGTCTTCTATTGCCTAAAGATACTCCTAATGCCTTCTTTCATGCCGATCCAAAAGACGGCGGATTGGGGATCCCCGCATTCAGATGGAGTATCCCCCTTCGACGATTAAACAGGATTAAAGGCCTAATGAAATCTACATACATCACAAACAGGACCCCGGATGCATTCTTCGAGACTGAAAAATCCATTGAAAAACGACGGCTGCAGGCGGAAGGTCGCCACGAGTTTACGCCCGTTAATGAATTAAAAAGTGGTGGGCCAGACTACTACATAAATCCGTCGATGGGAATGCTCTTCAGCACTCGAAGAAGATCCCTTCTCAGAATCAATGGATATCGGATGGTACTAGGTTTTTAAGCGGACAGGACTATATATATTCCTGTAAACTTAAGATCAATGCCCTACCTACGAAATCGAGGACGTCTAGAGGACGAATTGAGAACAGGTATTGCAGGGCAGGCTGTAATGCCATTGAAACCATGAATCACGTCCTGCAAAACTGCTATCGAACCCACGGCCTAAGGATATAACGTCATGACCCTGTAACGAAATATCTGAAGAGGGATCTGGAAAATAAGGGATTCATCACGGAAATGGAAAAAGCGAATACGACACCTACAGGACGATTTGTTCCAGATCTAATTGCTCACAAAGAGAATGTAGGATACATAATTGATGCGCACGTAATCGGCGAAAAGGTAGAACCGGACAAGGCCAACTACGCGAAGAAGAAGAAGTATGACAGCAATGTAGAACTCAAGAGGAAGATCAAAGAAGAAAATCATCTGGAAGAACTTCACACGCTAGCAGCAACCATTACCAATCGAGGAATATGGAGTTACCAGTCGGCGAGGGAGCTCATCGAAAAGAAGATCGTAAACAAAGGCGATTTGAAGGTGATTTCTAGCCGTATGATCGTCGGGGGAGTAGCAGAATGGAGATTCTTCAATCGATAAACCAGCGGATGGAGATGGCGCAAAAAGACCGGCGTCGGATGAAGAGCTGAGAAGGGAGGATGTCCGAAGGAAGAGAGGTAGCTGTTGAGTGAATAGTTTGTTCGAGTGCGTTGGTCACATTAGCGATGTTATTCCTCATTCATGCGATTTACGTTTGTCTTTTGTTTTGTTTTGAATTGTTATGACTTGAGTCTATCGAGACGTAATAAATAAGTGCAACTTAACAGATTATGAGACTTACGTGCTCAGAAAAGAAAGAAAGATAGAAAGGAAATCGAAGATAATAAGAAGACGAGAAGTAAAGAAGTAAATAAAAAAAAGGTAAAGAAGTTAAATTGAAACGAGTGACGTCCAAGCGGATTGAATCAAATGGCGGAGGACGATGCCGTAAGGAAAAACGTCAAGATAGATAAAACTAACTACTTTTCGTGGTCATTGACCACTAAAGCAATTTTACGACAAAGAGGATGTTGGGAAGCCGTCTCCCCAGGATATTTAAGAGAAGGCGACGCTGATGATACGGACACTTTTTCGCCGGAAGAAATAAAAAAGAATGATAGATCTGTGTCCCTCATTTTATTAACTCTAAGTTCGAAAACTATAGATTTCGTCGGCGATGTAAATGTTGCACAATTTATGTGGAAGAAAATTGAAAAGCTATATGCTAAAGCCGGACCAATTAACCAAACTTTGTTACTTCGTGAAATGATATCCATTAAGAGAAAGGACGATGAACGAATGGAAGAATATTTTGCACAATTCTTTAATCTTAATAGAAGGCTAAAGTCGTTGAAGGCTAATTTTGACGATAAAGTGATTGCAAGATTTATAATTGGTGTTCTTCCAATAGAAAAATACGAAGTGCTCATCACTACAATTGATCAAGGTGAAGAAATTGATTTGGAGGAAGTTATGGCCGTTTAATGGCCGAAGAGTCAAAAAGGGAGAGCCACAAGACTGGGTGTAAAACCGATAATAATTCAGTAGATGTCATCGCCCTAGCTTCTAAGTTAGAGAGAAGTATTAACTTTGGAAGCAGGGGAGGCTGGATAAGTGACTCCAGGGGAGGCCGGAGTAATGATTCGAGGGGAGGCTGGAGGAATCATCCCAGGAGAGACAGTAATGAGAATGTTTCTTTGAAGGATAGGAGGTTTGTATGCTTTGTTTGCAAAGAGCCTGGACATATTGCTCGCGAATGCCCATATTTTGAGAAGGATGGACAGTCAAGAAAAGACTACAGAGGAGGAGATAAGACGTATCAGAGAAAGGGTAAGAAGTACCAATCACCATCGATGCACCCGAAAAGAACAGCAAGATCTGTCGAGATGGATTCGGAACCAAGTTCTATTGATGGCAGTGACAGTGAAGTTGAAGAAGTAAGAGTAAGGAAAATGAAAGGTGCGGCAATGAAATCCATGATGGCAAAGGCTCTCATGGCAGGTATGAGAATTAAGAGCACTAGATTCTCTTCCATTTTCATTGATGGTGGAGCAAGTGATCACCTAACACCTCATGCGGAACTGATTCAAGAACTTCACAGGAGTTATAGAGGAAAAGTAAAGACAGCCAATGGGGATTATATACAGGTTACAGGAAGAGGTACCATGGTTGCACAGCTGGCTAAGAAGTTTGGAGGTTACCAAATTACTTTGCAAAAGGTGTACTTAGTCCCAGATCTCGACTCCACTCTTATATCAGAAAGAAGATTAGAAGAGAGAGGTTTTATAATAGTAACTGGAAAGGGAGAGAAGAAAGTCTATGACGACAAAGAACTGTTCATGTCTGCCCTTTGGAGCAAGAATTCCAAAATGTATGAATTGAAGTGTGATTATTCTTTAGTAAATGAAGTAAATGCGATTTTGAGAGCAAAACAGATGCAGGAAGAGGAAATAATTGCAGCAAAATGTTCCAGAGTTGAATTGTGTAATAACAGATTTGGACACATGAATAACCTACCTGAAATTTGTTAGGCGAAGCAGTCCATGTCCAAGTGTGATGTATGTCTGGAAGGGAAACTAAAGAGGTAGCCATTCAAGACGAGCGAATCCCATGCCTCAAATGTGCTGGAGCTTGTGCATTCTGACATCATGGGGCCGATACATGTACAATCTATTGGGGGATCTAAATACATCATCAAATTCCTGGATGATTATTCGCGATACGCTGAAGTGAGTCCCATCAAAAGGAAAAGTGAAGCTGTTACTGAGCTTAAAAACTATTTAGCTAGAAATGAAAGGACAAGTGTAAAACTCGTGTTTAATAATGATGTGAAAATTACGGAGGAAGTCAGTAGCACTGTGGTGGAAAAGTTGGAGGACGTTCAACGAAAAGTTTTAAGGGATGATAATCTAGTTAGGGCTGATGCAATTGTAGTTGATAAAGTGTACAATGGTAATTCATCAACAAAAGAACTTTCAACTAACCGAGGGACAAATGTTTCTGTGAATAAGACTCAAGATAAGGTTCGCGAACCGATGGTACAACTGAAGTTAGTTGAAATAGACTCGGGTAGCGATGATAGCTCAGTTAAGAACGAGAAGGACTTGGATTCTGAAGACATCGATGTGTCAGTGATCGAAGATGATATGAATCTTGAGAAATTGATGAAGCAGAAGGCTCTACTTCAAGCCAGACTTGGTGCTTATATGTCTGAAGAAGATGATGAGGGAAAGTCAACTGGCAAAAGCAGTAAACTTGACCCAGAAGTTATAAGTATTCACGACGATGACTCTGATCCAGTTCACAGGGCAGTAGATAGAAGGCCTGATAAAAGAAAGAGGAAATAAGCAGAAGTAGAAGCCAGTAAAAGTAAAGATGATTTTCCTGATAGAGACGAGAAGAGCAGGTATGCGTCTGAGAGTCTGAGAGATGTGAAGAGATCTAGAGAGCATGACAGCTACGGTAGAAAAAAGGTGAATGACAAGGGAAAACTGGATGACAAAAGAAAAAGTGATGATCGAAGTAGAATGTTGGAGAGATCTCGTGAGGAGAAGAGGAATGAAGAGAGAAAGAGTGAGAAAAGTAGACTAGAAAACTTAAGAAAGAGTGAAAAGGATAGGATTGGTGATAGCCTGAGAGCGTCAGAGCAATCTTCTAGGAGAAGAAGTAGTTATAGTCCTCGTGGGAGAAGTCGCAGTAGAAGTGCCCATAGGAGTGAATCATTAGCAAGGCGTGATGGTAGCCCAAGAAAAAATAATCATGGTCAACGAGGAAGCCCAAGGAGAATGAGTCCTCGAAGATCTCTTTCCCGAAGAGCTAGTCCAAGGAAGATGAGTCCAAGAAGAAGCAGCCCTAGAAGGATGAGTCCTCGGCGAGGGGCTAGTCCAAGAAGATCTCACAGTCGGGGAAGAGATAGGGACAATGACCGAGAAAGGAACCAAAGATCTGAAATTAGTCTACAAGAGAAATGGTCATCAACTTGAATTTTACGTGGATGCAGACTGGGCAAATGAGAAGACTGACCGAAAATCTGTTACAGACTTTTGTCTATCCCTAACAGGTGGAGCCATTAGTTGGAGGAGTAAGAAGCAGACCTCTGTAAGTCTGTCTACCATGGAAGCGGAATATATTGCTCTAAGTGATGTGTCAAGGGAGGTCACATGGATCCTTGGACTGCTGGAAGATCTTGGGCTTAATTATCTGGTGGTCAAACCCATTACCATCCATGTGGACAACCAGGGAGCCATTGCCGTTGCTGAGAATTGTATTATATCTGAGAGGTCCAAACACATAGATATCAAATACCATCATGTTAGAGAACTGATCGGAAATAATTCTATAATTTTGATGCATGTACATTCTAAATCAAATCGTGCTGATATTTTTACCAAAGTTTTGAACTCAAAGTTGAACAAATATCGGTGTCAAATCCTAGGACTTAATTGAACTATGGCATTGATTGATAATTTCTGTTTTAATCTTATTTAATGTGCCCAACAAGGGGAGGTGTTGAGTGAATAGTTTGTTCGAGTGTGTTGGTCACATTAGCGATGTTATTCCTCATTCATGCGATTTACGTTTGTCTTTTGTTTTGTTTTGAATCTTTGAATTGTTATGACTTTAGTCTATAGAGACGTAATAAATAAGTGCAACTTAACAGTAGCCGCCGTCGCACGGCGCAATAAGGAAGGGGGGTTTTAGTGGGTATTCCCTTACGAGGGCGAGTCCCACAGTACCTGGACAATCCACCTATGCCAGGTCTGCGTAAACGCATTCCCCTCACCCTAAAAGAAAAATATAAGGATGTGATGAAGAGGTTGGTGAAGAGCTTGATATGGAGTGTAGCGTTGCATGATGCAGAAACGTAGACCCTGAGAAAGGAGGACGAGAATATGCTGCAGGCATTTGAGATGCTGGTGTGAAACAGGATGGAGAAGGTTAGGTGGACGCAAAAGAAGGCTAACGAGGAAGTGCTTGAGATGGTGGGCGAGGAAAGGAAACTTGTGAATGAAATCCGGGATGGGCCGGGTAGATTGCTGAAGGATGTAATAATGGGTGATGGGTTGCTTAAGACTGCGGCGAAGTAGGGAAGGATGTTGGGCAAGCGGGGAATGGGAAGAAAGAGAATACGTTTCATGGATTGAATGAAGGAGGGTAGATCGTATTCTGAGGCGAAAAAGGATATACTGGATTGAGATGGGCCCCTGAATGGGTAGAGGACCGGGAGTAGTTTTTCTGACATTCAGCAAAACCTACCTTAACCGGTCGAGTACTTATATTGAAAAAAAAACTTGGAAGGTACAGCATCCTAAACTCGACTTCTCTAATGAACTGTAGGAGGGTTACACTTTAGCCAGATAAAATTCATTCGTAGGGAATGCGAATATTCTTGGGAATGATTATCGTAGTGCAAACACCCTCTACTAGTAGAGAGGAAAATTTCAGGAAGCGCCCCCTGCCGTGATGGTTGGTCCAGAGCAGGCAGTCCTCGAACGCTGGACGTCTTAGCGTTCCCTGTCCATAGTGGTCTTCGAGAGTAGGCCGCCATGGAAAGGGCTGCAGAAAAGTATGTGAGGACTACCGCAGGTGAGAAAGCGTTAATTGAACTTCGAAAAACTTACAGTCACCATGCAGAATGCAGAAATTACGTTCCCGTAGCCAAAGGGTTATAATAATAGGTTCACCTTATTTTACTTCCAGTTGGACCTTAACCTTCCGGCGGGCGCGCCCGTTTACAAAGTAACAGGTTTTGGATTTCTGGTCGGGAAAATATATAGAACGTTGTGCGATAGCTGGGACCCATCATTTTATTCCTTCAGTAGTCTTTTTTCTTCCATTGTAAGAAATTTTCAGTGAAATATTTGGTCACGTCTTAGTGGCAGAGGAACTTTTGTTGGGGACCGTCACGCAAAGTAAACAGCGCGCCTACTCGTGGACATGGCGAAGGTTGCCAAGTAAATATCATTGAAACAAGTCGATGTTTTTGCGGTTTATCAATATTAATAGAATTGTTATTCATTTAAAATATGTCGTAGCAATTAATTTACGCTACCATCTGAAAAATATTACAATTTTGGCGGTTGAATATATTGCGTTCCATTCTTATTCATAGAGCAGAAATCATGACTGCTCTACCCAAAAACACAAAAAAGTGGAAGAATACGTAGTATGTATATACTAACAAAAAAGGAGAATGTGAGTAGTTAGTACAAATGTTACAACAGCTATGAATTGCTCCGTTTTTTTTCAATTTCCTTCGTAAAAATCATTCAAGGTGCGTGATAACATAAAGGTACTCGATGTTCAATGAAAGTGATGAAAAAAATGTAATGGTTTCGTATTAAATGTAAACAATACAGAGGTGGGTGATTTCATTTTTTAAAAACCTCATAAGGATATAATTTTGAAAAATTATATCCTTAATCAATACATTCTTGAATAATCTAAGTTCATTAAAATCAAGACTGATATGTTTACTTTTTATATGGGGCGCCCGGTCGTGTAACAAAAAATACCGCGCCCGCCGCTGGGTTAAATCAATATGGTAATTAAAATGCTAAAAAAGACTTATTCATCGTGAAGTATCACCTCGAACGATAAAACCGTTTCTTCATGTCCGCGGCTGGAGTTTTCCCCCGTGATACTATACTCACTATGAGTACTTTGTACGGTAAAAAATTGTCATTATTCACGCTAATCCAATTGCTATGAAGAAGGCGATTGAGTTGAAACAATGTAGTTGGTGTAAGAGGTGAATTTTGGGGAACGGAGGAAGGTTACGTCCATGTCTAGCAGCATTTACTTAGTATCAAACAACGCGATCTACACTCCAATAAGTGGTTATGTGTCGAGAATAGAGGTATCTGATTGGGAGTATGTACTCGCATTATTTTTCTTCAAGGCCATCTGGTGGGTTCACGCCATGAATTTCAGCGCTTACACTTAGAGGCAGTGAACCTCCATTGCTTGAGGAAACATTGATCGCCGTTGTTGGGGGTTCGAGGGAAATAGTTAATCTCCGAGAATGCAATTAATCACGTAAATGGTGTTTCTTTTTACTACGGAATGGTGCTCCCTGCCAAAAAACGTGTGTTAAATCTCCATCATAGGAGAAATGACAGTATTAAGTGCGGAAGTATGGGTAAGGATGACTTAAAATGCATTTTAATGAGTGGAAGTGAATTTGAAGATATTGTTTGAACGCCTTGTCATTAGGGGAGATTTTGCTGAAGGCGGGAGGAAAGTGCTGAAGGTGAAAAGGTGTACCTATTGACGGAAAGGAAAAAACACAGTACGCAGGTTTGATTGCATCCTATATTAATTTCTTGGCAAGGATGATATTGCACGAAAGTGCAAAGTTAGCTTTATATGTGATACATTTCGTGACGAAACATAAATTAGAAGTGTGCGAAGATTCATTCACTTTCGGTAACCACTCGGTTAACTACTGGTATAAAACTTGTATACGCACTCTAAACCCTCACGTCTTTACTTTACTCACCTTTATTATTTTCAGTGTACTTTATAGAATCTTTTACCTGTCGTGAGCCGAGTGGTTACCGAAAATCCATCCGGCGACGCCGAATCGAAACTGCGCCGACACGACCCTACGATAAAACTGCTTGCGCCGAGATGACCACGCCGAGACGGCTTTGCCTAAGTGTCCCATTCCGTCTCACAGCTAGTCTACCCTTGAGAATGACCAAATTCACAATAGTTCTCAATACCTCGTATCTTATGGCATTGGGTTTCAGACCATAGAGGAAGCTGTAAGCAGGATCCCTGCTCGTTTCTTCCAACATTTTCTGAAATATCATCTCCGTGCTTTCTATCTTATCTTTACACCCCTCATGCCCTGCTTGAATTGCTACAAGACATTTCAATTTGTGTTATTTATGGCTCCACCTTGCCTGTGAAGGTTTTCTTTCAATCAACATGTGTGATGCTGTAGCGTAGGTTGCTCTTGGACAGGAGTCTCTGTGGTACCCTTGGGTGCATGGTTTTTCAATGTGTTACAGTATCTTAGCACCTTTTTTTCTCTTCTCAATTGACAAAAGTAAAATACATTGGAACAACAGGGTTGAGGAAAAGCCACCATGGCCAGGTAAGAACCATCATAGGTAACATGCAACACTTGAGGCTCCTTCGCAGCCTCTGCTGTCTCCCTTAGTCTTCACTCCTGGTCATTTTTTCCCCCAATCTGGAATGGGCATGTATTTGTCCTTTACTGAAGGACTTGGGCCAGTGTCTTTTTGTGTATGGTAGCTATGAGCTAGAGAAGGAGTGACAGCTTTCTTGGCTGTCACTGCAAGTACACTACCTTTTACTGCCCTATGTCACATTAAAGACAAAGGAGCCGAGATGGGAGTTACACTACTCATACAACTCCATTTTTTCAGGTTTCCATCTAAGGAGACAGTAGAGCCACTTATCAATTTGCTTTTGCAAATTTTTTTCGGCACCCGAACCCCGGCACCACTTGGTTTAGCTTTAAGTAATACAGAAAATCATTCTCGAGCTTCAAGTCTTCTACTTTTAACTCCACTTATGATCCACAACAGATATCGTTATCCCCTTTCCTTCAGACACTCCACAAGTATGATCCACTTTTTATATATCTGCACTTTCTTTCTCCAAACAAAAGCATTATCGCTTTTACAAATTATTACATTATTACAAAAAATTAGACAAATTTACTGTTGAGGACAACAGAATGGGCCGCTTTCACTTATTCATACAAAGGGGACAGAAAGCATAATTCTGATATAGTTGCATTGTAGCATAACCACCCTCTGTGTCCATTTCTACAATTTTTTTGCAGTGCAGAGCTCACACTCCATAACCCATTCTTCAACAATATATTTAGGTAGACACTGACTGGCTAAAACACCTTAGAGAACAGGTATATATGTATTTGACAAGTTCTGAATATATGAATGAAGGTGACAGTTTTTAGAATTTGCGCATACAAATGAGTTGAAATCTACGTAATGGACATAAAAGTTACATATTCTTTGTGATTTGTAAAGACATATTCTTTGAGATTTGTAATGACCATTGGCTAAAAAGTGCCAGTTTTCTTATTGCACACATTGTGGAGGAAATGTAATATGCAAATTACCTTATTATTATTCTTGATTCTATATTTGATGTCGTAGTAGGCCAAGCATGACCTAATGGATTTGTGATAAAAGGTTTTTAAACATTCCCTAGCCCTAGCTGAAGTCAATCATTAAAAACTCTTGACTGCACTTTTGTGAAAGGTGCATTATTATGAAATTGTCTAGAAATTTTTACAAATGGATTAATGCTTAGGAAGGTTCAGAGGCTTTCCCAGTGATTGATGTAGATGAAGACTTCTCAGGCATTTCACTGGATATGGCTTTCTATGGCTGCTGTGTCAGTCAGTTTTTTGCCTTGAGGACAATAAGGGAGTGGCTCATCGAATTGTGAGCTATTGATAGCCCTTCTGGTTCCATCACAAAGAAGACCACATCAATTAATGCTCAAATGGAATGGAGAATTTTATCCCATTATTTAACTCTCTGAATGCTCTGGGCATTATTTATCACATTGACCATATCCATCGCTTTGATATTGCAACTTTTTCACTGGCAGAGCACATCGCACGATGTGCTCTGCCAATAATGGGATGCCCACATTGAGGAAAAATTATACTGTAACTCAGGGATATGAATAATTTCTTTTACTACAAAGAATAGTGAACTAAAAAATTGAAACACATTGTTATTAATTTTTTTAAGCTCTTATTAATTGTCCTTTTGCCAACTCAACTTTTGTAGATCACAATTTATCAGCAAATGAAAATTCCTCAAAGAAATTGATAGGGGAAAAATATCAGTGTTCCCATGACTAATTTTTCGATCAAAATACTACTTTTTAAATCTGGCTACCTACAGCCAGGTTTTAAAATATTTTGCCAGTAGGTACACATTGTTCCATTCAACATAATGTTGCTCCTTTCCAT
This sequence comes from Ceriagrion tenellum, assembly GCA_963169105.1. Lineage (NCBI taxonomy): Eukaryota > Metazoa > Arthropoda > Insecta > Odonata > Coenagrionidae > Ceriagrion > Ceriagrion tenellum. The sequence continues at coordinate 126,112,626 of OY720639.1, forward strand.
GTTCACTGATATATGCCAATAATAAAACACCAAGAATGTTAAGCTCCCAACTAAAGCTAAAGTTTCATGTTTTATTTTGCTCTGCTATTTTCCAAATTGATGTAACTCTATAGGAGTGGAATATCATTTTTAATGATTTTGAGCTATATTTGATGACTTTTTCAACAAACACATAGTGATTTGCAGGGTTATATTAGGTGTTGCAAGATTTATTCATAGAAATAAATGGAAAAAACATTGACTCTATCCTGCTAATAAGTGATGATGAAAATTTGTAGTAACCTCTAATCACAGTGAATGAACCAGCTCTTTTTTAATAGTAGGCCTCAGGCCTACGTCAAGTAAGTTAATGTCCGCCATGTTCGATGGGTTTAAACACTATATTAATAAACTCACTCTGAGAGTATACATAAGAACCCACCAGTTTGTAAAACACTACGTGTTCACATATGTCACAGGTCTCAAGTACATACAAGACACTACAACATCCTTCTCATGCACTTTTTATTGCTTACCCACTACCGGATGATGTAACATATAGTTTAGACATCTGTGTGATAGAGGTAGTAGATTTTTTTTTCTTTTTGAGTCCCCAATTACCAAGACAGATGATTATCTGACCGGGGTATTTAACTTGAAGCTGGCATTGAAATAGTGTTCTTTATCACTCAATCATGTTTAGAAGATTTTGTCTCTCAGGAAGCTTTCTAGCTCAAATTTCTGTATTTCATCCCGAATTCAGTCTGAAAATACACCTACTTGAAATGCAGTGTCAGGATAATAGACATTGATGAAATGAATGCTTCTATTTCTGATCAAGTTTATCATCTAATTAAAATCATCATCTAAAACTTCATCAGAGTCATGGGAAATAACTAGTAAATTACCTTAAAGACGGTAACATTTTGTATGGAACCATTTCAATAATCAAGCTATCTGTCTTATAACAGTGTCTTCTATGCCATCCAGTATACTTCATTCTAGAAATAAGTTTTTAAGCAAAGGATTTCTCTAGAGTTACATAAATCTTTAAAGCATTGCTCCCTTAAGGAAAGTCTATATGGAGAAATTTTCATACAACATAATAATCATTTATATTTCCCAATAAATTGTACATACAAAAATAAGACATGTCAATAGAAAAAGTACATATAGCTATAACACTGAAAATCTCATTACACAAGTTTGCATCAATAACAAAATTTTGCATTCAAAAATATATTTATCAGTCAATTCTATGTATTCATTTGCACTCCTCTAACTTGCTGCACTTTGCACTTCTCCTGCATAGTCTCTTAGCACCTCTTTTATACACACACACAGCTCACAGGGTTGAGGAAATGCCACCGTGGTAGGACCTTCCATCCTTGGAAACAGGCCATACTTGAGGCTCCTTCTCAGCCTCTTCTGACTCTCGTAGGATTCACCTTTGATCATCTTCTTCCCCACTCTGGGGTGGTAAAATATTTGTCCTTTTTCTCATCTTCTGGAGGAAGGAGGGAAGATAGAATTAGCTCTACTTATTCATCTCCATGTATTCAGGTTTCCAGCTGAGGAGACACTTGGGCCACTATCCCGTTAGCTTTTGCAAAGTTTTTGGGCACCTTACCCTGGCCCCAATTTGGCTTGCTTTAAGGAGTATAAATTATAAAGAAAGTAACACTTCATCCAACATTCTTCCAAGTTTCAACTCTGTGCTCATTCCTTTGCAGTTGGCGTCATTTTACTTTATCTCTTTAAACCATTTTGCAGTGATGCCTGGAATCAGGAAATATTTATGAGCTCTCAACTGTACATAGTTGTTTTCCACTCTCTTTTTGGGACTCCTTTAGTATCCACCTTCCACTTCTAATCTATATTTTCCTTTATATTACTGATCCAAAGCAATAGCACTGTATGTTTTCACAAGAAATATCCTCTGCTACTTGGGACCCCAAAATTTGGCCACTTTTACTTGTCATTAGCAAGGAGACAAGACACCTTTTCCAGAACTAGTTGAATTACTGTCGTCTTAGGCTATATCTGCAATTCGTGAATGGTAATAAATACTCAACCCAGAACACATTCTTCTAAAATATATTGGGTAGATGCCATTCCATACCATCTCAATTAAAACACCCTTGGGAAAAGGCAATTATTTGACTATTTCGGTGTATTTGGGTGAATATGACAATTTTTTGAAGTTTTGATGGTAACATGATTTCAACGCTTAAAAAGTGTTTCAATCAAGGTTGAGGATGTGTAAATTAGCTAACCTTAAGATGTGTGATGAAGTGCCCATGACAGACATAACCTTGGATTTATTTCTATTGATGTGTGAGAAGTAATTGGTTTGGAGTCAAATGCGATAGCCAAGTCATTATGAGAGGAGCGGATTATTATCAGTTCATTGAATACTGTGTAGCTGTTAGGAGTTGCTTTAGGTTTTCAAGAAAAGGATATGTATTTTGACTTCAAAAGGTTAATTTGAAGTTTCTACCACAAGCACAAGGCCTCCAGGGAGTTGAGAGAATGTTGCAGGGACTGGGAGTCAGTAACATTCAATATTCTTTCAATGGTTTTGCAATCATCCACATCGAGGAGGAGTGCAGCTGCATATGTCATCAGAGAACAGAGCAGAGGGAAGTGGTCTGCAAATGCTGCCTTGAGGAACACCAGAAGTTATGGGTAGACTTAGGGAAGTGGCTCTGTCATGAACAACTCACTGAATGCGATCAGTGAGAATGTTGGTTAGGAGAGATAGGAAAGGGCTATTGATATTAAATCAGTTGGCCAATTTGAGAATTAAGAGGGCGTGATTTACGGAATCGAAAGCTTTTGGAAAGTCAGTGTGGCAAATGTGTAGTTGAGAAGTGGCTTCAAGGGCAAATGTGATATGGTGATGCAAGAGAACGAGGTTTGTAGTGCAAGAGCCACCTGGAAGGAAGCCATGATCCCGAGGTGAAATGTATGGGATGGTGAATGGTAGTAGGCGGTTGTGAATAATCTGTTCAAATATGATGGAAAGAATGGGAACAATAGATATTGGACCATAAATACACAAAATAGTGTGAAATCTTAGTGGAAGTAAGGGCGTGGATTTATGATTTTTTGATTATTCAAATTATTTTAGTAACACTGGTAATTTCAAAGATACATATCTGTATATTTTAGAGAAAAATTGTGCCTTTGATGTAATGACTTGATTTAAAATTTGAGCTTTCCTAATTGAGGCTTAATGGTAGTGGCAATTTATTATAGGCAAAATATGGTTGATAATTAATGTAAAGTTGACAAATTGAATATGTACTTAACATTAGTTATTTCTGCGGCAATTCTAATGATTAAAACCGGATGGTTATATTTACATATGCAACAAAGCGCACATGTGACAATTTTATTGTAGTACCCTTCATGGTGCCAAAAGGCGTAAATCTTGCCGTTGGCGGGTAACGATGGGACTCTGTCGTGGCTACCCAAGCCTGTAATTATTTAAGTAATATACGAGGAGTTACCTGAAAATAAACGGATACTATTTTTAAAAATACACAATTTATTTTTTCGAGAAAAAAACTTACGTAACCTTCGAAATACTCTCCATTAACATTAATACATTGGTTCAAACGTATTTTCCACTGCGCAAATACCTTTTGTACTCATCCTTTCCGATGCCTTGCAGCGCCGCCTTCGATTTTTTTTCACCTCTGGAATGTCTGCAAAACTTTCAAACCCTTTCAGCTCCTTTTCATCCGGGAGAACAAAAGATATAAAAAAGTGCGAGAGGTGAGTAGGACGGGTGAGGAAGCGGTGCCATGCGGTTTTTCCTCAAAAAATAACGCACAGAAATGGCTGTGCGAGCTGAAGCGCTATCATGGTAGAAGAACCAGTCCCCACTCCGCCACAAATCGGTCCTTTTCAAGCGAACATATTGTGCAACAGCTTCACAATACTCATACAGAGGACTTGGTTCACCGTGTGATGCTCAGGGACGTACTCATGAGTGATCAGTACCAACTGATGAGGAAGACAATGAGTTGAATGTTGAATGTCTTCGATCGACAAGTCACCGTGTTTGAATCTCAAATACTACTCATAAACTTAATTTATTTTCAAGCTATGTTCCTTATACGCCTTAGAAAAGATATCAATCACGTCCAATGCACTTCTACCATGCAAAAAAAACTTACAACACCGCACCCTGTTCTCGAAAATCAGCCATTTCAAAAAATCGAAGACGTCGAAAAACTAGTCACACAAAAACTGTCTCAGGGGCTCGCTGCTGGAGACTCAAAGTGACGTCACTTAGAGTACTGACTCAGAAGGGGTTATTTCATACCCTCCTAGTGGGAGAAGCCGGAACTATGAAACCGACCTGCTCAGCAAATCCCGCCCTTTACTTTTGTGTCCCCCTTGTAATTTAAATATTTATTTAAACTATTCTATATTCAATATTCAATGCTGTTACAATGCCTATATATTTTTTTCTACAGTTTAAAAATATTTGATCTCTATACGCGTGACTCTTTCTCTCATTACCTTCCAGCAAAGTAAATCCATATTCACTCACCATTCATCATCATCAAGTAGCAACTCCAGTTTCCCAGGTGTTGTCAATCAGCCTCTTCCATCTACTCCTATCTTGGTATGTTTGTTGATGTTGAACTTCCTTACAAAAGCTCCGTTATTCAGTTCCTTCTTGGTCTGCCCACTCCTCTCTTCCCTGGTATTACCTTTTCCAACCATACCTTAGCTGTTCTGGTCGGCTCCGTCTTCAGCAGATGACCATACTATCCCAGCCTGGATGTACTGACTTTTTCATTGAATGAAATTTTGCATCCAACCTGTTTTCTAATGTCTTCATTTTTCTGCCTGTTAAGTCTTGTCTTTTGTTCCATCGTCCTTAAGAATTTCATTTCGATGGCTTGTATTCTACCGATGTCTCTACTTGATAGTGTACAAGTTTCTAACCTATATGATGTGATAAGTTCGAAGTAACACTTAAACATGGACATTTTTGCAGCTCTTGGTACCTTTTTGTCCCAAAGAAGACTGCTTACTTGGTGGTAAAAACTTGACGCTTTATTCAGTCTGTTAGTAATTTCTCAAGAATCTAAGCCATCCTGTGAAATTATATGATGGCTTAGATTCTTGGGAAATTACTAACAGATTGAATATACTCACCATTTATCTTAATCCATATTCATAATGTTGGAAAAAAACATTGAAGCTTTTTTAGCCCCAGCGTAGGATGTATTTGCCCCATAGTGGAGTTATTTCTGTATCCACTATTTGAAAGGTTACATTGGAGAGCATTGCAGGTGTTACATATATAAGGTATAAATACTATAAAAATGGGCTAGACTTTTAATTCATAGAGCACACGAACAAAATAAATATATACTCTACAATATCACTATATTTTTTGTGTATTGAAAATTGATTTATTCTTTTTAGCTACATAAAAGGGTTGAACTAAATGACTTGAAAATTTTTCAGCTGTGGTGGACTCCGTGATATGCCAAAGCATAGTTGTTTCCATGTTGTGGCATGTGAAATGGCGACTTCGTGGTTTCCACCATGACCTCCAAACTAATCCGCCATATCCTCCGTGGCGCGAGGCCACGTGGCAGTTGTGCGGATGCACGGTCTTGCCTTGTCGCCTGACGACGGCATTGAATCCGTTGTGCTTGTGGGCGGTTTACTCGACCACTCATTTTTTGCAAAAGATTTAGTTGTGCGCTAATAGTAAATAATGTAATGGCAAATCCATCCCGTCCATTTATTTTTTATTTGTTCTTTAAACGAAGTTTTAGGGCCTAATTAAGTAAGATGATGAGGATAAAACGTACAACAGGAATAATTATATGAAATAATACGAATTATACGCTTCCTTCTTGCCATCAATCTCTCCCAAGATCTCAATAAATTAGCATTAGTTTCAGTATTGGCCATGTTTGCCCTTCTTCGAGGTTTTCAATTGGTGGTCCATCTTTATTTCCTATCAACATGACATGTTTTGTCAATGATATCTGCCATGGCCCAGGGCGACGCTCTTTCCGTGGGTGTAGGATGAGGCACCACCCAAGTGCCCTCCGTAGACTCCTCCGTAGGCACCAGCTCCATAACCACCGTATCCTGCTCCATATCCACCAAGATGTCCAACGGCGCCGTAACCAACCAATCCGTGTCCAATGGCGATGTTGTTACCATTAGCATACGAGGAAGCTCCACCGTAACGAGCACCACCATATCCGCCGAGGTGTCCACCAGCGTATCCTCCGTGGTGATAGACTGGTGCGTAGTGTTGCTGGTGCACGGCCTTGCCCTGTCGCTTGACAACGGCGTTGAATCCGTTGTGCTTGTTGGCGGTGTACTCGACAACCCTGACTGTTCTGTCGGCTTCGTAGAGGCTGTAAGCACCCTTGACATCGTCTCCATCCTTGGTCTCCCACTGGCTCTTCTGGTCTCTGGTCTTGTGATCACTCACGCCATAGTCGAAGTTGTACTTGGAATGAGCCTGTAATTTTTTTTAATTCTTAAAAGTCAGGGTGTACATTCCTACAGGTATTAATAGTGAAGAGCAAGTGTAAGGGGTGTATGAACAGCTATAGGAAATACGTAGTAAACTCCCGGGCAATCGTGATAGTAAAAGTCGACTGGAATGCATCAGTGGGTAAAAGGAGACATGGATAAGGGGTGGGGACGGTATGGATTAAAAACGAAAAATGATCCCGGTGAGAAGACAGTTGAATTTACCTGGTCAAACAAAGATGCAGTGACCAACACTTCATTCAAACATCTTATCTCATCGGAAGTACACATGAAAAATTCCGGTAGCCAAAGAGATTCATCAAATTAATTATATGAAGGCAATGGTTTAGGATGAGTGTCATATTGTGGCGGAGCTTCTGAAGGAAGTAGTGAATAGGAGCATAGATAAAGCAAAAGAAATAGGTACATAGGATAAAAAAATGGGGGAATTTGAAAACAGGTACAATGATAGTGGTGGAGGAGACTGAAGGATTAGTGGAATTTGCGGGAGTAAGGGATCATGGGTCACACAAGTAATAAGGAATATGGAGGAAAGAAGAGATTGAAAAAACCTCAAGTGCCCATGACAGACATAACCTTGGATTTATTTCTATTGATGTGTGGGAAGTTATTGGGTTTAGGGTTGAATGCGATAGCCAAGTCATTATGAGAGGAGGCGTTTGTTAGCAGTTCATTGAATAGTGTGTAGCTGTTAGGAGTTGCTTTAGGTTTTCAAGGAAGGGATATGTATTTTGACTTCAAAAGGTTAATTTGAAGTTTCTACCACAAGCACAAGGCCTCCAGGGAGTTAAGAGAATGTTGCAGGGACTGGGAGTCAGTAACATTCAATATTCTTTCAATGATTTTGCAATCATCCACATCGAGGAGGAGTGCAGCTGCATATGTCATCAGAGAACAGAGCAGAGGGAAGTGGTCTGCAAATGCTGCCTTGAGGAACACCAGAAGTAATGGGTAGACTTAGGGAAGTGGCTCTGTCATGAACAACTCACTGAATGCGATCAGTGAGAATGTTGGTTAGGAGAGATAGGAAATGGCTATTGATATTATACCAGTTGGCCAATTTGAGAATTAAGAGGGCGTGATTTACGGAATCGAAAGCTTTTGGAAAGTCAGTGTGGCAAATGTGTAGTTGAGAAGTGGCTTCAAGGGCAAATGTGATATGGTGATGCAAGAGAACGAGGTTTGTAGTGCAAGATCCACCTGGAAGGAAGCCATGCTCCCGAGGTGAAATGTATGGGATGGTGAATGGTAGTAGGCGGTTGTGAATAATCTGTTCAAATATGATGAAAAGAATGGGAATAATAGATATTGGACCATAAATACACAAAATAGTGTGAAATCTTAGTGGACGTAAGGGCGTGGATTTATGATTTTTTTGATTATTCAAATTATTTTAGTAACACTGGTAATTTCAAAGATACATATCTGTATATTTTAGAGAAAAATTGTGCCTTTGATGTAATGACTTGATTTCAAATTTGAGCTTTCCTACGCCTCCCGCCAATGCCAAGCATTTGAATCATATATGAACATGAGAAATATACTCCTTTTAGGTCAGTTACACCTTAATTTGTTATATTCCTAATTACGGAATGATAATCCTGTATGGGTTTTCATTAGTACCTGTAGCAGAATAATTTTTGCAGTTTAATTCCTGTAGTTGGTTTTTGAGTATTGCAGTGAATGAGATTTTGTGTCATGAGAAATACTTTCCTTTGATTCAAATTTTATTTGAGAATGTAACTAACCTTCATGCGGGAAGTGCCAGGTATTTGTGCTTGCCTGTAGGGAAGGTGGTCGGGTAGTCTTCTAGGAGGTGTAGCCAGATGTTGTGGTCCTGGTTTTCTCTAAAATCTCTAAATGGCGATGTTGTTACCAATATCATACGAGGAAGCTCCACGCGGGTGCACGGCCTTGCCCTGTCGCTTGACAACGGCGTTGAATCCGTTGTGCTTGTTGGTGGTGTTGTCCTGAATAATAGATGTATGGAACTGTCAGTCAGGGCATCCACAAATTTTATCAGGCACTCTTCAACTCAGGGTTTTGTTTTACTACCTTCCCCTCCCACCTATTGCCTTTGATGGAATGACTTGATTTAAAATTTGAACTTACATACGCCATTATCACAATACCCAGAAGTTGGAATCATAATATGAATTTCAGAAATATTTCAGATTAGTTTCACCTTAGTTTGATATATTTCTATTTGAAGAAAGATAGTCCCATTTTGGTTTTCCTTGGTATAATTTGGAGAGTTATAAATTCGGCAATTTTTCTCCTCAGGTCTGTTTTAAATACCACAGGAATGGGATTTCGGTTTTGGGAATTCTTTCCCTTGAATTAAATTTTATTTGAGAATGTAACTAACCTTTATGGGGAAGGGCCAAAGCTTGAGATGCCTGGTGTTCTGGCTGTTTTTTCGGAGAGGTGGTGGTCTGCCGCGAGGGTGGACGAGTTGTCATTGTCCTGAATAATAAATACATAGAACTGTTAGTCAGTGTTTCCAGCAATATTATTCAGACACAGTTCATCTCACGGTTTTTCACTTCCTACTGCTACCCCTTAATTCCTTGTATACATATAGGAGTATTCCATTTTGTTCAAAATCTGCTACACAGGACCTGACAAGATTTCCCCTACATAAATAAATAGTGACTCATCCCTGTGAATGATCCATATTTAAAAGACACACTGAAGTTCATCGCAGGTAACAAAATACCAGTTCATCAAAAGCATCGGATGGGGAGACCAATATCTATGACATTATACAGCATTAGCGCCATTGATTTCTGTGACTATCGGGACAAAACATATTTGCATTTGTGTTATCACAAGACCTTGCTTGCATGCCTCGTTAATATTTGTAAGAAGAGATTCTGCTTCTGTGGATAAATAGTCACAAACCATGTTATCAAAAATCCAAGGAATTACTCGATAAACTCATTTTTGTGGAAAGAAGATTTTGAATAGAAATGTGATAAAATGTGTTGTAAAGGTAGAAAATAGTTTCAAGCCTTACTTGGTGGAATTCCTTTATCAGGGATAGAAGAATTTACTCTGCAACTCCACATGGTAAAAGATATATTCACGACCGGTTTCGCCACAGTGCAGCATCATCAGGATGCTCCCCTAAAGGCGAAACCGGTCGTGAATAAATCTTTTTCCATGTGGAATTGCAGAGTTAATTCTTCTTTCCCTGATGTGTTGTAAAGGTAAAGTAGGTAAGAGGTAGATTACAAGACGCTTGATATAAATAAGTGTTCTTACCTATTGCTGCGGGTGCCCGTCCTGTTGGTTGTCGGCGGGCTCCCGGTCTCCCCCGGGCAGACCACGGAGGAGGCAATCCCCTCTCTCTAGGGGCAGGCGCGCCACATCGCCCGGAACCTCTTCCGGCTCCTCCGGAATGACATCCAGAGAGGGTCGGAAGAAGTTTCGGGGATAGTAACGCGGTCCCAAACCTCCCGCAATCACTACCGTCTCTTCCCGGATAACTTCCAAGGAGGGCCGGAAGTAATTACGGGGGTAGTAGGGGCGTACCACCCCAAGAGACGGGGGACCACTCTCCTCCAACCTCTCCGGAGGACTCAATTCTTCCTCCTCTTGCCCTTCCCCGTCCTGCCTCCTACAACAACCTGAGAAATCAAAGAAGACATGTTGTCATAAATTATTGAGGTCGGATACACTTGATAATACAATTTCCAGAAATGACTATGGTCTATATTTTCATATATCTCTCAATTAACACTCTTCAATGTAATAAAATCTATTCAGCTGATTGAAGACCGGATCGACACGCTAACTACGTCTAAAAGTGAGGAAGCTGCGAGTAAACGGACCGTGTATATCCAACCCAACGCAAAAGTTATCATTATTTATCTAATAGCGAGCAACAGAATGCTGCGATGACGAGTATACAGCTCCGGATAACCGTGAGATATGTTGCGTGAAAATGGTGTAAGATGGAGAACCGGATTTTAATACACAGGATGGGGCAATAATGACGTAAAATAGTCGAGAGACAGAATTAAGACTACTGCTCCTGTTGTGAAATACAGGAGAAGTGGTACCAATTACCCGGAAAGTATCTATTTACTAAATGTAACGGTAACTTTCAGAGTTCAGAACAGGTAAAACTACAATTCGAAATTTATTGCGATTGCAGGTAAAAGTACGTAAATAGTAATCGCTACCAGTAATAGGATGACTCATAATTAATATCAACTCTTTTCTGGTCAAGCTACTTTAATTCATGTTACATACATGAATTACTTCTTTAAGAACATCGCGGAAATCTGATTACGTATAATTAATTACTTTCTTTTACTGTTCAGCTATATAATTGCTTAGGACTGCTGAACTATGATAGGAGTTAGTAGTTTTTTGGAGGCCGCAGAGGAAATCGCCTAGTAACGAAGTAGGCGTTCTTATTTCACTACTTTTTCCTGCTCATGGTAAAATTTTCAAATTATAATAATGCTATGATTTAGGATTTAACGCTAAAAGAAAATTTGGTTGCACTTACAAAGAAGGCAGCCCATGTTCGTAATTACTCTACTAACACCTTCTTAATATTCTTCAAAAATATCCTTCACGCCTCTCGTTTTCGGAAAAAGCAGCTTTTCATCTGAAACTGACGATTCACAATGCTCCTTGGCAACGGTTACTTTGAACCGCGAGAGGAATTTCTTGTCATTGTTGTGGCTTATAGTTTTGATTTTCTATGCGAGAATATTTAACATCATTTGGTTTCACAAATTTTTTGTTAGGAATATTGGTTCACAAATTTATTTTAGAATGTTAATAATGAATTATAAAAGCTTAATGTTTTAGTAGGGGTTACTCGTTTTAAACTCCTGCTTTTCTTCTATGGTTGTAGCAGCCCACATATTACACGTCGTTGTAGTTTTGATTCCAATTCTTTGACAATAAATAATGGAAAAATATGAATGTGATATTTTTTTGGTTCCTGAACTTAAATTTTCAATATATTAGGAAAAAATAACATTGTGATCCATACGGACAGCTTTTTTTCTCGTTTATAGTTACTGACCACTAGAAGTTCCATCTCTATTTCGTAGTCGATACGTGGCCAATGTTTAAGCATAACTTAAGTATTACTTAAGAATCAGGTCACTTTAAGCCGGCAGGCGAGTGAATTTAGGAGAGTAATGAGGCGGTTTTTCAGGGTTCTAGTCGGGAGTGACAAGACTCACGAACTTGCAGGAAGACAGGATAAATTCTCGAGGCGTCAAGTGTAATGAAGATAGTACACAGAAATTTTTGAAATTAGTAATGGCATGGATTTGGAGTCTACTATAAGCCTCCATTCTAAGATATTTTTTTTAGCTACATTGTGTACCGACCTACTGTGGGTGAAAGTAAATTACTATTTATTATTTTTACGAAGGCTTCCGCGGTTTCTTGAAAACTAGAATTTCGGGTTCTTCCCGCGTTGCGACAGTGGACAACCTTTTCGCTGGAATTCCAATCGGCAGGTCCGAATTCTGAAACTGAAATTCTGAAAAATTCTTATTTGCTTTATTTATTATTATTTCATTGGCGGGGGATATCCCAGCAAGTTTACCTGCTCGAGTTGTTTATGGGTAAAATGTAAAAGTTACTAGAAAAAGAATCGGGAATCGGTGATGGAAAACCTATTTTTGGGATCTCTTTCTGTTTGCTGGAACAAGGCATGAGTTCTTACTGAAATACGGTATCTGTGGTGGGGAGGCTATAAAATTTTCTACACTGATGATACGGTTCCAAATAACTTGTCATAATTTTTCACATCGCTTGCGAGGATGTTTTTAGGAAGGTGGTGAATTCTTTTGTTGGATAGAAAGGAGTTTCTGGCTATCTATTGTTGTTGTATTATCGAAATTAACCCTTGAGTGCCAACCGATTTTCCAGGTACTATGCTAAAATTGCCGAAGCAATTTTGCTGATTTTGCAGTAGTTTAGGAAAAAAAGTGTCTGAAATACAAGTGAAGGTTAATGTTCAAAACTCAAGGAAAACTTTATTATATGTGGTTTCACCTTTATAATATATTATTTGACGATTTTTCATAAAATATGAGTTCAGTAAATATTTACTCCATTTTGACGTGTTGGGGTAACAAAATCTAAGTAAATTTTATAAAAACGTAGCACATGTAAAACCAAAGGAAGATAAACGCCAGAGGTCAATTTAGAAACTACAAGGGTTAAGCTTCATTAGTAATCTGCATTTAGGTGCCATCTGTGAACAATCAGTGAAATACCAGCATCTAAGTGTGACATTGCAGGAGTGGCGCTATCGCGCTGCGGGCACTTTCCTCGAGAGACAGGAGGAGCGCGATAGTGTTCCCCGGCACTCTTAAGGGTTAACGCCTTGCGACGCACTACCTGGTCAGACATTTATGCTTCGCGCGTGTGTTGGGTGACTGGGTAAATTCTCGAAGCGTCGAGTATAATGAAGATAGTACACGGACATTTTGGTAAACCAGGTAATTTAACAGAATATAGCGAGAGCACTTGATCACACGTTCCCCGGGTCAACTCGTGTCAACGTCTGCTGTGGCCACATGGTAATAAGAGGTTTATACCCATAAGCAGATATTCGCAATAAGACGTCCAAGGCGAACGATCACTTCAGTAAACGATCGGATGAATATTCCTCTGCTCTTTATTGCACAAGAAACTCCAAATTAAAGAGCTCCATTCAACACTCCCCCGTAGCTCGCGTGCAGCTCAATGAGCCGCCCACCGCTTTCGCCTATGCCATTCGTTTATATAGTAGTCGAATAAATGGCATTCGCGTTTCCCCGTGACAACGCGGGACGGGAGTCGTGCGGGAGGGGATCGGACTTCGCGAGCCTGTATTTAACGATACGTTCACGATGTTTTTTGAGAGGCCCTGAGGTGCTTTTTTATGTAGCGGGTGCGAACTTACGGCGCTTGCGGCCTTCGCCTCTGCTGGCCAAGGCTGGTTTCTTCTTGCGGCCGGCCTGAATCCTTAAGATAGTTTGAGCGAAATATCATTTTACCTAGAAATGGATGAATTTGGTCTTGTTTTAAAGAAAAATACATTAATCCTCCATTGACACAAAAAATTTAACCCCTTACCACATCATTTTCCGAGAATTGTTCCAAAAAATGCCATTCCTTTTATATGGGAAATGGATTGTGCGTGAACTCCAGAGAGACCTAATATTAAAAATGTGGCATTCCCTACGCTTAGATCTCATAAAAAATCAACAGTGTGTAGTTTACGTGTTTTCTCAATTTTTTTTAAAATCAATCATATTGTCACCGCAGTAATTTCCTAGGAATCACAATAAACCTTCTGTTTTGATGGAGTTTCAAACGTACCGCGTGAAAAAAATGAGTCAAGTCAAAGACTTATTTAGATATTTTAATTCGATTACTTACAATTTCTGTCATATACAACTAGGTATATTATTACACCATAAATAATACAATATTTAATTGATGAGTCTTACAGCTGGGGAAATTGAAACGTATAATTCGATTATAGTCTCTATTATGATTAGGGAACTATGCCGCTCGGACTATCTTAATCCCTGCATTTACGCCCTTTCCAGTGTCTCTTCCCACCGCATATACCTCTTCTTGCGATATCGCCACAGCAGACGTTGACCCGCATTGACACGGGGAAGGTAGGATCCAGCTCCTTCCCTATATCCTGTCGAATATACAAGTTTCCACAATTGGCTGAGTTCTATCTTCATTATGCTCGACGCTTCGAGAATCTGACACACTCACGCCCTTTGCAGAGTCTCTTCCCACCTTATAAGCCTGCGCCTCCTCACCGCCTACCCGTTTCACTTTCCTACTCATACCATACCTTTGCCATTCCACTTCTCGGAACCGATCGGAATCAGTTGAACCCCGAGGTTCATCACACCCTTGACTCCCGAGCGCGAACTTTTGCACGGACCCGGCAAACTCCACGTACCTTTCTCACCCCAAAGAACGCCTCGACCCCACCTTCCAGTTTTGTACAACAACATAAGCAGAGCTCAGCGCATCGTGTCTCTCATCGCGCTCGAGTGAAGTGTGCGAAACTCTTTGTGTGTGTGGCTGGCGATATAAGTTGCTGAAGAAGGAAGCTACACGTCGGAGCTGGAGGAGATGGCCCGGTGGAGTTCGGGTAAGTCGTATTTACGCAGGGGCATTTATTTTGCCACTCATAAAAGTGTAGAATACAGTGATTGTATGATTGCACAAACGTAATCGTCATTGTATATTGAGTTGTGGTTCCTTATTGATGAGATTTTCAACGAAATTTGGAGCATGTGCAGCTTGTTCGAACGCTCGTGCGCAGAAACTCCTGAACTGACCATTCTGCCTCGGGAATTCCATCAGACCGCCTGCAGTCCCCGACAACCTCCAAGATCTTCCAACGCCTGCCGCGTCTTATGCTGGGTGGACACCACCTAATCTGTTGGCCACCCTGTGAACCTTCCTATTCTTCAATTCACTCCGCAGGGAACAGCCCGATGGGAAATTTATTTTTCCCCCTCCATGTTTCCTTCCGATATGCACCATCTCCTCTACTCGCCACATTTCCGCGCATTAAATGGCTGGGAGATTTTAATCAAGCTGTATTTCTTGATTTTGTCATATATTACGTCTGATTAGAGCCTAGATTAATGTAATTAAAGAAATGGTGTTAAGACAGACTAAATAAAAGTGGGACATATTCTTACCATGCTTTTCCTTCGTCAAGGGAGGACATTAATGTTCTTTTCTATTTCCAGGGTTACGTTCCGTCGCCGTGGTTTGCTGTGCAACATCCCGTCAGTCTTCCGTGTGGTAGCATTCTGCAATTAAAGTGAAGTGAAATTATCAGTGATCATTGTACGTGCATGGTCAGTTGAGTGTTTAATGTGAAGTGTTAGTGATTTGTGTTCGTCGAAGGATCGTCGATGGAAAGCAGAGTTCCTCCGCCGATGGACCTTGCAGTTCATTAAACCAAGGTAGGAAGCCACTCCCCTTGCAGGGCACTGAGTAGGGATTTACATACTGTAAGACACTATTCAAACAAGGATCCATAACACGATGGGGCCCCACCAAAGGGGCTTAAGGTACAAAAGTCACCTAAGGGACAATAGCACTTAGAGAAAAAATCTAGCTCTTGATCAAGTGATTTAGATCATAAAAAAGGTAGGACCCTTAAAGGAATTAGGCTCTTGATGTGATGGCAATGATGTGACTCTGGTGGAGTAATTCCCTCGCTGACTTTTAATGCTCAATATGATGCCAATAACTTGGGTTTTGTGTCAATTTTTAATCTAGTGCCTAACATTTTAGAAACCATCATAGTGTGCAATGACTGTATCATAAATTATGAAACTAAATAGGAAAGAATTGTATTCGAACGAAACTGATATGTATGTGAAGACTTAGTTGTAAAGCTATGGTTACGAGGATGCTCTAATGTAATCATTAAATGTAAAAGACTTGTTAAATTATTGTATAGTATTCCAAAGCTCTGTGAATAATATTGTCAGCATCCCCATCTTTCCTTCAGTCTGTTTCATCGTGAATCATTCTTCGTCACGATCTTTCCGCAATTTTTTTCCGAAGGCAGCGGTCGCCTGTTTTGAAGGCGTCATTAATGTAGCATGGTAATAATCTGTCAATTTGCATTACCAGCTTTATTTTAATGATTTTTACGTAAATATATCTTTTAAAATTTTAATTTCATTTAATTTGACAGACAAATTAAGATGTGATTTCAACGCCAGAACTGATTTTTGCAAGGGAAAAGAATACAGCAGTAGATATAATGCTGTAGAGTACGCACACGCAACCCACATTACGCTGATAGCCAGTCCCTGATGACGTCATCTGTGTGTGCATCCAGGGGACGAAGCGCTCCGGGACCGCTGCTGAGAACTGCTATGTGCAATATATTCACTTCCTCTGAATGCAAGAGAAGATCAAGTGCTAAGGTGGGACTCTTGAAATTCGATCAGATGACAACTAGCTGATCTATTGTGTCTCACCTGAGTAATGTTGGAGATCTGAAGATGATTTACACAGTCGTTAAGTAGAAAACTTGGATTCTGGTCTTCTTAATTGGTATCAACGTTTGAATTACATTTCTATCCGCATGTGCAATGTAGTCAACATAATTTAACAACCTATAAAGGGCTGGTTTTTCTAGACCTTGGAAATAATAATACTATTGATGGAAGATGAGTAGAATATTCATGTGGTCCCGTTTTTTTTTCATTTTTTTAACAGTAGGTGAAAAAGGTATTTCTATTCGTGAGTAGAATATAGACATTAGGTTAAACATAATGACATGGTTTAGTTATCAATGAAAAAACAATACTATTTCAGGAGACATTCCCCACTGAGCATTAGTCCTCATATTGTAGCCTCACCGATCCTATTGTTAATTTGATTCACATATTCTACCCACATTGCTTGTAATGTTTGTGAGACTTTTGTTTTTGAGAAATCTGAATGTGATGGCTCTTCCAAACTTTTCATTTTTGAAGTGGGGACTCAGCTAACTTTTTACATTTTAGAGCCCCCCTGATAAAGGCTGACAGTATATTATTGTCAGGCACGACTATGGAGTTCTTGATAGTAGGACAAATTTTAGCCTTTAGTTAAGTGCAAGGTATGCATCATGGTCTGTCACCCTGGATTTTTAAAATTTAAGTTAAAACTGAGGAATGGTAGAAATAAAAGATTATTATTAATGCAACTCAAATGCTTCAGCCATATAGTTTCCTTCAGCTGCCATATATTTGAGGGTATGACTGTTTTTAATTAGGAACACTGGAACCTCTTTTCAAATATTATCATCTGCACTTTCATGCTCCCTCAGCATGAGCACTATAGAGTTCAGATATACCAGAATCTACATTTTTAAGGTTGGACTGGAGGAATGCCAATAGCAAGCAGTTCCTAGGAATTGGTCTTCAGGGGTGCCTACCACTTTGGTTGGTGAGAAGTTGCAACGGTATCTGTGGTTGTTTTGACGTTCGAGAAACCTTTTTCGTGCATCCTCAAACGGCCAAAAATATAATTTAACAAAGTATCCGATTGCTTTACCCTCAGTAACAACGAAAAAAATGTGATTCGGTTTTCTGGATACCACACAAAGAGATCAATTTTGCTCAAAATCATTGAGCCTCGTATAAAGTAAGAAATCCATCTCGCCGATTGAGACACTATTCCTTATGAGCAAGATGGAAATATATCATTCTCTAATAAAGTTTAATCCGGAGAAAAGCGAAATTTTAAGTGTGGTTGCTACTTGTAGAGCTTCATTTGTTAGCATTTGCAGACAGAATTAAGACAGTGTTTAATAGAAAGAGTACTTATTCCCAGACCTAACATTCCTTCCATTTTCTACAGTTTGGGGTTACTAGTTCAATATCCAAATGGCGTCTCTCGATTACAGATTTATAGGGAGTTCCACTATGTTTTTCCATTGATTCCTATTAATAATCGAATAAGAGAAATTTGTATAAACAGTTCATAGGCCTGTTTTAATGAATGCCAAAGAAGGCGAAAATCGTCATGAAAAATCGTTTGATGCAACTGGAATCCAAACACCAGTTGCCGGTTCAACGTGAGAGTCCTTTACACCACGAAGTTGAATTTCAACGGAGATTTTTACAAACAAGATCATATTGTTTCCAGAATGCATTGTGGCACAGGAGGCGTGATCGTACTTGATAAGCTACAGTCAAAGAAGGTAAACGAAGCATTATCGTTTTTAAATTACTATCATCTGACAATCCACTTACCATAGGCATCTCAATTTCACCCTCTTTGGTCTATGCTTTGCATTTGCGTGACTTCGTACCGCGTTAGTTTTGCTACCAGAGAGATTGGACATTTGCGTGTTCTAGTGCCTAAATTTGCTATAGATATTAAGGACAATATTTATGCTTCCATAATCCTCCGCTCGTTATTAATGACAAATTCCAAATATCCTGCTCACTTCTCGAGAAACATAACAGTATTATTAACACTTCATTCCATGCGCTGTTTTAAAATGCTACTATATGAAGCAATGATGATAAAATGAAACTGTGTATTGAGTCGACACAAAATCCAAAAACGGACTATCGCAGCTTTTTGGTGACTAGTTTAATGATGACCGGGATGAGTCTCGAAAGACCTCATTTTTTATGATCTGAAAAAGGAGGCAATTGAATTGTTTGGAAGCTATTGTCCACACGTTATTTTGGCCCATAGTCATGCCTTTAACTCATTGACTTCCTTTTCAGATTTTAATCCAGATCATGGCTGCCCTTTTCACGTGAATGAATGTGACAACTACTGTATGAATTTACTATTCCTCGGAGGATATTGCGGCTCCTCTTTCAAAATGACCTGTATCTGCTACCATGAAGAACCACCTCACCTCGAAGATAATTGATATTCGGCAGTCATTTTTGCCTGTTGTATTGCCGTTCATTTTACAGTGTTCTTTGGTGAAGGAATATTTTTGCATATTTTTGAATAAATTCCCCCGAAAAATTTTCATCGGTCTATGAATGAAGAGAACCAATTGCTTAATTTCTTTGTCGAACATTATTGCTGACTCTCAAGGAAATGTGTGTATTTTCATTCTTCTTGTACTAAGAAATAATATATTTTATGTGTTTTGACTTTCAATGTTACTGACTATTGAGTTATAAAGATGTGGCCGAGACCTAGACCAAGCTTTTACACGCCTTACGGTTCATTGAGGTGGCTCGCAGGGTATTTTATAGATTATCAATATCATTCCTGTTTCCCCGTCTACACCGCTGGTTCTGTTAGCCGCCATGACTGTCATCATTGTGTCATTGGCCTGTTGCAGGAATTGGAATGGGAATCGCTTTCAAACCGTAAATTCAAAATTAGACAAATTTTTATGTAAATTTGAAAACATTTTATTTTCTGGCGAAGTTATTAATATATTACGATGTCCAATATCTGGGGTAGATCAGATCATGAGAATAAAATTATTCAAATAACCTGCAGAAAGGACAAATGTCGTTTTTCACGCGATCTACTATAAACCACTTTATACCACCATATATATAATATAAACCACTATAAACTTTAGCAGCTGATAACCCTTTAAAGTAGCTTAGTCGTCGAGTAGCTGATTAGTGGATTTGATCCCTTATACTTGTTCCTCAATCTCCCTCACGGTACTAACAGCACGTTTCGCATTTCTCCTGCACGACTTTTGTATCACGTTTAAGTAGTTAATATATACAGCGTGCATAGATTAGAGTGACCCGATTTTATAGTGTTACAATTACAGAACGGGGCATTACGAAAAGAAAATGTGTGTCAATGGAATGGGCGTGGCTAAGAGTTTTAGAGGATTTATGCTAGAAACCAGTCCATGCGTCCGCTCTGTCAATCAGAAGCAGATGGCGTTCTCTCAAGAGAAGGCAATAAATATATGAATGAATATAATATTTCAAAATCAGGTCATTCTTTTTTAAACATCCTGTACTATAATGCAAATAGTTTCTATAGCATAGGTTGCGTACGTATAGTTTAACTAATGTTGGTGAAATTTACTTGAACATTATGGTGAATGTTGGTGATAACTCCCCTCCTACCAAACACCCTCGAGGTGACTTGGAGGATATTAAGATGATGTAGCATCAGCACAGAGATGGACCTCAAGACCAGCAGGTTTGGTATGTCATCACAAATGAAAAGAAACTTTGTTTTCTTCCACCGCCCAAGTACCTGATGATGTCACTAATGTGTCGAAACATGTACCAAAATGAAAAAACCTGTGAAAGAAAACCAAGTTGTCTTTTCACTTGCGAAAATTAATTTTTCCATAAATGAACCTGAAACAATGAAATATATTGGTGTTCCATATTTTCCGCGCATGATTTTGGATTACAATAAGTATCACGGAAGCCTTCTATTTTTTTAATGGTGGGAACAGGTAGCTTTTTCTTATCCCTTTTACGTATTCCCCACCAGCTCACTAACGTTAGAATAACAAACAAAGAAACTCGGTTTGAAACACGTTATTATGTGTTCCCATGCGAGCATTATTTTCTCTTTCGGAAAAACGTTTTGGATGTAACTTTCCACTAACATTGAAAGAAAACCTGAATATTAACGAATTCACCCGTATCCTCTAAACCACCTAATTTCTCGATTTTATATTGAAAATAATGCAATGAAAAAGAAGGTTGATAAGATTACAAAATGATAAATTAAGATGACGATGATGATGAGATTCAATCTGGGGTGAAAATATCGGAGAAGAGGAAGAGACAACGAATTATTGGAGAGACAATCATTAACTGTACTTACTTTACGTATATATCAATAACGAGGCGCAAAAATCTGTCGTTAGCAGGAATTTCCAGCACTAAGTAAGGGAAAATGTTAAATTTTGCCGTGCCCGATGATGATTCCGATGACGAGCATGTCTGCACACCTGAATAAGGATCCGGAGAAACATGTATTGACTGATGGTGAGTCATAAAAGTAATTTTTAATTTATTCCTTTTGTATTGAGTATAAACTATTGATTTAATTGAGATGCCATTAATTAATGTTAAATAACTTTGCTATTCTAAAATTCATTGATTTATTCTGGGACGGAAAAAGACGAGATGTTGCAGGAGGATGAGTTGGTGAATCCGAAGAAGAAGAAGCTAGTACACACTACTAGTACGTTAATTATTAACTGTAGTCTATCTTGCTATTTATATAATGAAAGAAGGACGGGAGAGAGAAAGACACAGGTGACGAATGAGAAGAAGAAAAGGAGAAAGAAGAGAAGGTGAAATGAGGAGTAAGGAGAGGAAAGAAGATAAGATGTAGAGGAAACCCTGTCAACCAGCGAGAGTGTCAGAATCCCTGGAAAATTTCGTCTGGTGCAGAAAAGCAAAAAATTTTGCAAATAATTTAACATAACAGGGAGAGCTTTAAGATTGTAGTAAAATGAAACACCTAACGATGCTTCGCCCATTAGTTGGATGGAGGACGTCTTTGGTGGTGTTTTAAATTATGTTAAATCTAAGGATGTCAAAGCTCATGACCAAATAGGCCTGCTTTTTTGCAATGTCAATTTTCATATAGACATCGCCTGAAAAGTAGGTACTGCTAACACATTTTTCCATGACCAATAGACCAATTAAATAATGTTTACCATAATCATAAGTAATTCAAAATATTACGTAGTTTTGATAATAAATATGCATTGAAAATTTCAGTTTTCTTTTTCTTCTAATTCATGCATCCTTTTGGTTATGGAAATTCCCATCAGTGCCATCACCGTCAGCACTATATCGAAACGTTACTTCAACCACTGCTCCACTGCAACCTCACTCAAGAAGTATCGAGCTGGTCGTGTTAGGCAGCGAAGACGAGGAAGACAATGATGGTGCTAATACTCCCAATTTCCTTGAGCAATATAATGACATCAGGGTAACGACGAGGATGGAAGCCATGAATGAAATCTTCTTGCCTCTTACACAAGATCTCTTGAGTTTTTCAACTTTTTCACTAAAGTATTTAAGTAAAGTATTCAATAAGAATAATGTTATTCTGCATCATGAATTTCCCTTGGAAACATCCCTTCACTGCCATCATAGCAGTATCTATCGGCAGCGTAGTTGTAGTCATGCCAGGCTACCTTAAGCCGGCAGGCGAGTAATGAGGCGGTTTTTCAGAGTTCTAGTCGGGAGTGACGAGACTCCCGCACTTGTAGGAAGACATGGTAAATTCTCGAAGCGTCGAGTATAATGAAGATAGTACACAGGCATTTTGGGAAACTAGTTTATTTAACAGAATATAGTGAAAGAACCTGATCACACGTTCCCCGTGTCTGCTGTGGCCATATAGCAAAAAGAGGTCTATCTACATACACATCTACATACTACCCTGCGAGCCAACGCATGGGCGTGTAGCAGGGGGTGTTACGTCACCAGCCGTATAAAGATGTAAGTTTTTGGGAGATGAAATGGTCACATGTATTATAGGAGTGTATTCAGTGGAGCTCAATTTTTATGGTAGTCGCTTATTGATCGCGGAAAGAACGAGCTTTGTACCTATCTATTCGACAGGTTATCTCTCTTATTTTATCCCTTCTGTCAGACCTAGAGATGTATAAAGGAGCCATAATAAGATTGTTTGTGTCGGTCCGAAAAATATCAGTTCTGAATTCCTCAAGTATCCTAAGTCTAGCGTGTAGCCTCATGGACTCTAGGGGCTCCTACTTTAATCCCTCAAAAAGTTGTGAGACACTATATACACACTCGTAGCAGTTTTTAATGAAGCACGCTGCTTTCTTATTTATTTTAGTGCTTTTTTTGTTAACTCTTTCTGTACAGGGTCCCAAATGCTTGCGGCGTATTCAAAGTGTGGCCTAACCAGAGCATAGTAGCCACCTCTTGAACTATTTCATCCGAGGACCTTCCTATTATACGTTCAACACAACCTAGTTTCTTTAATGCTGTGCCAAATATGTTTTGCATGTGTAAACCCCACGATATATCTGAAGTTAAGGTAATTCCAAGATATTTTACTGTATTTGAAGATTTTATGTTTACTCCACCCACAGTATAGGTATGGCATTTTTGTGATGACTTTCGCAGGAGGTGAACTGTGGTGTATTTGCTGATATTTAATTCCAAACCTGGCACCACGAATGAACGTTGTTGAAAGGCCCGATGACAGAGCTTCAAAGTCCACGTCTTCGCTTATTTCACGATAGATAACTTTATCGTCTGCAAATAGTCTTATTTTACTGCTAACTCTAGAACTAAGGTCATTAATGTAAACAATGAATAAAAGAGGGCCGATCACGCTTCGTTCAGGAACATTGGATGTGACTTCGACCATATCAGAGCTAAAACCATCAATAACTACTTTCTGTTTCCGATCACTGAGAAGGTCCCTAATCCAATTCACTATTTCTATTCTATTCTATTCTATGATAGCATTTTATATATGAGTTTTTTGTGAGGAACCTTGTGGGATGCCCTCTTGAAATCAAGGAATATCGCGTCCACTTAAGTAATCGATTCACCTGATTTTAGGATATAATGAAGGGAGAGCACAAGCTGTGTTTCGCAGGACCTGCCTTTACAGAAGCCGTGCTGACTGCTATGTAAGAAGTTATAATTATCCAGGAATTTCTTAATATTAATAACGACAATGAGTTCAAGGATCCTGCACAAGATGATGTAAGCGATGTAGGCCGGTAATTTCCTGGATCACTTCTATTTCCTATATTAAATATCGGAGTGACGCTGGCTATTTTCCAGTCTTGGGGCACCTTGCCTTCAGATAATGATTTATTGAATATAATTTCTAAGAATGATGCAATCTGTGGCGCTAAATAATTCAGCACACGTGCAGGTATTCCTTCTGGACCTGGGGACTTGTAACTTTTAATCGAACGCAGTTGTTTAATTATTCCATCGCGTTGAATTCTTATGTCAGCCATCAGCTCTTTAAAGTCAGGAATGTCTAAATTGTGTGTTCCTTAGTGAATACACTTTCGAAGTATTGGTTTAATAAATTGGCTTCTTCGATGCTGTTGGTGACCACTTAGCCGTTTGTGCCCAGTGAAGACTCTACTGCCGAAGAATCGCCCTGGAGCTCTGTCGCGTGAGACCAGAATATCATGGGCTTTTCATCCAGTAATTCACCGAGGATTTTTTCTTAAAGTTTCGTAGAGTGGCGGGCACAATTTTCTTCGTTTTTGAGCGTTGAGCAACGTATGCTTCTCTCGCCGCAAGCTCCGTTGTTTTGTTACTTAACTCAGTAGAATTTTTGTGTAGATTGTGTAGTAGCCTTTGTCTTCTGAGCTCCCGCCTTATTTCGTGGTTACACCAACGAGGTTCTTTATTCTCCCGCTTGAATTTTTATAGAATATATTAATCGATTCTTTTACGTAGTATTTCCAAAAAATATATACTTCGGAGCTCTTGTACTAAAGGATACTTTGAAGCTTTCGTTCTTCATTGTGGCTACGAATTTCGTGAATGAGACTTTTTACGTAATCGCATTTTCCAAATAAGTGGACTTTTCGTTTGGGTTTTACAATGGAATCTACTGTTGTTTTCAAAGGAGTAAAAACTACTTTATGATCACTTATGCCTTCGAGAATATCGACATGTTTGATCATTATAGTCTGACTAACATCTAAAAGGTCTAATAATTTATTACCCCTCGTAGGTTCGTTTGCTATTTGAGTAAGAGAGTGGTTTGAAAGTGTATTAAGTAAGGCCTCGCTTATATCACGCCTCCTTGAACTTGGTTTAACGCTATTGGTTTTTGCAATTTATAGCCGGGTGGTTGAAATCTCCAACGATAATTATCACGCTTTTGTTCTTGTTCAAGGTAAATGAAGTTAATTGTGTTTCTATTTTATACAAAACGTCGATGATAATGGTACACCAAACGCTCTCTATTCCATTTTCGTCTAATATGTTTGCGATATTATTCAAATATGATTTAACTGATATATCTGTTCCAATTGCTATATCTGCGTTTTCAAATATATGCTAAACTTCAGCACGTTTATTCTTTACGCTACAGAAATTTACTATTACTAAATTTATATCGCATTTAGCTTGATGAATGTCGATTGGCGGTTTTCTGTAATTGTGTATGTTATCTTTTTGATGAGTATATTAACTCCTAAAATAATTCTTAGGAAGGGTGGAACTTAATTTTTCCTATGAGCAATCGCACAGGGTTGTAAGTAGACAATATGAAATTTTGTTTGTGGCGCACAATTACGGCACAGCGGAGCAACAAAAATGGAAATGAGCAAAATTTTGCCACTTTAAACGCTTAAGGTAAGCAATGTTTGACCTTTGGAATCGGAATGAAAGTAGGAGGTTATCTGTTAAAGTCAATTAGATTGGCGGACGATAAGGCATTGGTTTGTGGATTTCCGAAGGGACTGCAAGCTTTCGTAGATTCTTTAGAAATTCAAGGAGGGATATTCGGATATAAGATAAATCATAAGAAAACAAAAGTAATGGATCTTCTAGGACAAATAAAGCTAGGCTTGTGATTAAAGTTGGAGGACACAAATCGAGCAAGTAGAGCAAATTTATTACTTAGGTTGTACGCTAGAGGAAAACCGATATAGTACCAAAGACGGAAGGGAATAGCGCTAGCTAGGGAGATGTTTAGTAATAGAAGATAGTTTATGACGGAGACAAGAGGTAGCAAAAAGGTGTGAAAAGGTACCAAAGCTGTTATTAAAATCACGTACAGTAATGTTCCCCAAGAAAAAGGATGACCAGGATCCTGGTGACTTTCGTCCCATTTCAGTGTCATCAGTCATTATAAGATTATTCCATAATATATTGGCCACAAGGTTAAAATTAATCCATTGGACGACAGAGGGCCTTTATAAATGCAAACGGGTGCAGCGAGAATACTTTTCTCCTCGATACAGTGTTACGATGGAGACGGCAAAAACATCTGCCGCTATATCAGGCCTCCATTGATATGGCCAAAGCATTCGATTCGCTCTCCCATGACTCGATTTTAAACACACTCAAGGCCAGAGGAGTTCCTAATGCATGCTGAAACTACATTCGTTATGCGTATGAAAAAAGTGAACTGAAGATTGAGCATGGAAGATGGACCTCCAGTGGAATTCGACCTACTCGAGGAATGAAACAGGAGGATTCCTTATCCCCCTTATTATTCAATCTCACAAACGATGGAATGCTTAAAATGATCCCCGCGGACTTGGGACTTCGTATTGGGGACCAAACCATCAATTTCCTCGCGTTTGCTGATGTTTTGTTACTCCTCACTGAATCCAAGATTGGATTACAATCTTTATTGAATATCTCAACGGATTATTTGCCTCCCATGGACTGCTCATCGACGCGGCCAAGTGTCACACGATCGCGCTCAAAACAATACCGAAGAAAAAGAAGTCTGCGTTCAACAAGAAGACAACGTTCACCATCCAGGGAAGAGTCCTGCCCGCCTTGAACCGACTGGAGTAATGGAATTACTTATGTATTTCATTTACGGCTGAGGGAAGGATCAAGATCCAACCAAGTGACGATCTCGTGAAGAAGATTGAGAAACTCACACGGGCTCCCTTGAAGCCCCAGCAGAGAGTGTGGGCCCTGAGATATTTAATCGTGCCGGCGTTCCAGTACCAACTGACAGCTGGAAACATACATCTTGGTACCTTTAGGTCACTAGACTGTGAACTAAGGAGGGCCCTGCGGAAATGTCTTCTATTGCCTAAAGATACTCCTAATGCCTTCTTTCATGCCGATCCAAAAGACGGCGGATTGGGGATCCCCGCATTCAGATGGAGTATCCCCCTTCGACGATTAAACAGGATTAAAGGCCTAATGAAATCTACATACATCACAAACAGGACCCCGGATGCATTCTTCGAGACTGAAAAATCCATTGAAAAACGACGGCTGCAGGCGGAAGGTCGCCACGAGTTTACGCCCGTTAATGAATTAAAAAGTGGTGGGCCAGACTACTACATAAATCCGTCGATGGGAATGCTCTTCAGCACTCGAAGAAGATCCCTTCTCAGAATCAATGGATATCGGATGGTACTAGGTTTTTAAGCGGACAGGACTATATATATTCCTGTAAACTTAAGATCAATGCCCTACCTACGAAATCGAGGACGTCTAGAGGACGAATTGAGAACAGGTATTGCAGGGCAGGCTGTAATGCCATTGAAACCATGAATCACGTCCTGCAAAACTGCTATCGAACCCACGGCCTAAGGATATAACGTCATGACCCTGTAACGAAATATCTGAAGAGGGATCTGGAAAATAAGGGATTCATCACGGAAATGGAAAAAGCGAATACGACACCTACAGGACGATTTGTTCCAGATCTAATTGCTCACAAAGAGAATGTAGGATACATAATTGATGCGCACGTAATCGGCGAAAAGGTAGAACCGGACAAGGCCAACTACGCGAAGAAGAAGAAGTATGACAGCAATGTAGAACTCAAGAGGAAGATCAAAGAAGAAAATCATCTGGAAGAACTTCACACGCTAGCAGCAACCATTACCAATCGAGGAATATGGAGTTACCAGTCGGCGAGGGAGCTCATCGAAAAGAAGATCGTAAACAAAGGCGATTTGAAGGTGATTTCTAGCCGTATGATCGTCGGGGGAGTAGCAGAATGGAGATTCTTCAATCGATAAACCAGCGGATGGAGATGGCGCAAAAAGACCGGCGTCGGATGAAGAGCTGAGAAGGGAGGATGTCCGAAGGAAGAGAGGTAGCTGTTGAGTGAATAGTTTGTTCGAGTGCGTTGGTCACATTAGCGATGTTATTCCTCATTCATGCGATTTACGTTTGTCTTTTGTTTTGTTTTGAATTGTTATGACTTGAGTCTATCGAGACGTAATAAATAAGTGCAACTTAACAGATTATGAGACTTACGTGCTCAGAAAAGAAAGAAAGATAGAAAGGAAATCGAAGATAATAAGAAGACGAGAAGTAAAGAAGTAAATAAAAAAAAGGTAAAGAAGTTAAATTGAAACGAGTGACGTCCAAGCGGATTGAATCAAATGGCGGAGGACGATGCCGTAAGGAAAAACGTCAAGATAGATAAAACTAACTACTTTTCGTGGTCATTGACCACTAAAGCAATTTTACGACAAAGAGGATGTTGGGAAGCCGTCTCCCCAGGATATTTAAGAGAAGGCGACGCTGATGATACGGACACTTTTTCGCCGGAAGAAATAAAAAAGAATGATAGATCTGTGTCCCTCATTTTATTAACTCTAAGTTCGAAAACTATAGATTTCGTCGGCGATGTAAATGTTGCACAATTTATGTGGAAGAAAATTGAAAAGCTATATGCTAAAGCCGGACCAATTAACCAAACTTTGTTACTTCGTGAAATGATATCCATTAAGAGAAAGGACGATGAACGAATGGAAGAATATTTTGCACAATTCTTTAATCTTAATAGAAGGCTAAAGTCGTTGAAGGCTAATTTTGACGATAAAGTGATTGCAAGATTTATAATTGGTGTTCTTCCAATAGAAAAATACGAAGTGCTCATCACTACAATTGATCAAGGTGAAGAAATTGATTTGGAGGAAGTTATGGCCGTTTAATGGCCGAAGAGTCAAAAAGGGAGAGCCACAAGACTGGGTGTAAAACCGATAATAATTCAGTAGATGTCATCGCCCTAGCTTCTAAGTTAGAGAGAAGTATTAACTTTGGAAGCAGGGGAGGCTGGATAAGTGACTCCAGGGGAGGCCGGAGTAATGATTCGAGGGGAGGCTGGAGGAATCATCCCAGGAGAGACAGTAATGAGAATGTTTCTTTGAAGGATAGGAGGTTTGTATGCTTTGTTTGCAAAGAGCCTGGACATATTGCTCGCGAATGCCCATATTTTGAGAAGGATGGACAGTCAAGAAAAGACTACAGAGGAGGAGATAAGACGTATCAGAGAAAGGGTAAGAAGTACCAATCACCATCGATGCACCCGAAAAGAACAGCAAGATCTGTCGAGATGGATTCGGAACCAAGTTCTATTGATGGCAGTGACAGTGAAGTTGAAGAAGTAAGAGTAAGGAAAATGAAAGGTGCGGCAATGAAATCCATGATGGCAAAGGCTCTCATGGCAGGTATGAGAATTAAGAGCACTAGATTCTCTTCCATTTTCATTGATGGTGGAGCAAGTGATCACCTAACACCTCATGCGGAACTGATTCAAGAACTTCACAGGAGTTATAGAGGAAAAGTAAAGACAGCCAATGGGGATTATATACAGGTTACAGGAAGAGGTACCATGGTTGCACAGCTGGCTAAGAAGTTTGGAGGTTACCAAATTACTTTGCAAAAGGTGTACTTAGTCCCAGATCTCGACTCCACTCTTATATCAGAAAGAAGATTAGAAGAGAGAGGTTTTATAATAGTAACTGGAAAGGGAGAGAAGAAAGTCTATGACGACAAAGAACTGTTCATGTCTGCCCTTTGGAGCAAGAATTCCAAAATGTATGAATTGAAGTGTGATTATTCTTTAGTAAATGAAGTAAATGCGATTTTGAGAGCAAAACAGATGCAGGAAGAGGAAATAATTGCAGCAAAATGTTCCAGAGTTGAATTGTGTAATAACAGATTTGGACACATGAATAACCTACCTGAAATTTGTTAGGCGAAGCAGTCCATGTCCAAGTGTGATGTATGTCTGGAAGGGAAACTAAAGAGGTAGCCATTCAAGACGAGCGAATCCCATGCCTCAAATGTGCTGGAGCTTGTGCATTCTGACATCATGGGGCCGATACATGTACAATCTATTGGGGGATCTAAATACATCATCAAATTCCTGGATGATTATTCGCGATACGCTGAAGTGAGTCCCATCAAAAGGAAAAGTGAAGCTGTTACTGAGCTTAAAAACTATTTAGCTAGAAATGAAAGGACAAGTGTAAAACTCGTGTTTAATAATGATGTGAAAATTACGGAGGAAGTCAGTAGCACTGTGGTGGAAAAGTTGGAGGACGTTCAACGAAAAGTTTTAAGGGATGATAATCTAGTTAGGGCTGATGCAATTGTAGTTGATAAAGTGTACAATGGTAATTCATCAACAAAAGAACTTTCAACTAACCGAGGGACAAATGTTTCTGTGAATAAGACTCAAGATAAGGTTCGCGAACCGATGGTACAACTGAAGTTAGTTGAAATAGACTCGGGTAGCGATGATAGCTCAGTTAAGAACGAGAAGGACTTGGATTCTGAAGACATCGATGTGTCAGTGATCGAAGATGATATGAATCTTGAGAAATTGATGAAGCAGAAGGCTCTACTTCAAGCCAGACTTGGTGCTTATATGTCTGAAGAAGATGATGAGGGAAAGTCAACTGGCAAAAGCAGTAAACTTGACCCAGAAGTTATAAGTATTCACGACGATGACTCTGATCCAGTTCACAGGGCAGTAGATAGAAGGCCTGATAAAAGAAAGAGGAAATAAGCAGAAGTAGAAGCCAGTAAAAGTAAAGATGATTTTCCTGATAGAGACGAGAAGAGCAGGTATGCGTCTGAGAGTCTGAGAGATGTGAAGAGATCTAGAGAGCATGACAGCTACGGTAGAAAAAAGGTGAATGACAAGGGAAAACTGGATGACAAAAGAAAAAGTGATGATCGAAGTAGAATGTTGGAGAGATCTCGTGAGGAGAAGAGGAATGAAGAGAGAAAGAGTGAGAAAAGTAGACTAGAAAACTTAAGAAAGAGTGAAAAGGATAGGATTGGTGATAGCCTGAGAGCGTCAGAGCAATCTTCTAGGAGAAGAAGTAGTTATAGTCCTCGTGGGAGAAGTCGCAGTAGAAGTGCCCATAGGAGTGAATCATTAGCAAGGCGTGATGGTAGCCCAAGAAAAAATAATCATGGTCAACGAGGAAGCCCAAGGAGAATGAGTCCTCGAAGATCTCTTTCCCGAAGAGCTAGTCCAAGGAAGATGAGTCCAAGAAGAAGCAGCCCTAGAAGGATGAGTCCTCGGCGAGGGGCTAGTCCAAGAAGATCTCACAGTCGGGGAAGAGATAGGGACAATGACCGAGAAAGGAACCAAAGATCTGAAATTAGTCTACAAGAGAAATGGTCATCAACTTGAATTTTACGTGGATGCAGACTGGGCAAATGAGAAGACTGACCGAAAATCTGTTACAGACTTTTGTCTATCCCTAACAGGTGGAGCCATTAGTTGGAGGAGTAAGAAGCAGACCTCTGTAAGTCTGTCTACCATGGAAGCGGAATATATTGCTCTAAGTGATGTGTCAAGGGAGGTCACATGGATCCTTGGACTGCTGGAAGATCTTGGGCTTAATTATCTGGTGGTCAAACCCATTACCATCCATGTGGACAACCAGGGAGCCATTGCCGTTGCTGAGAATTGTATTATATCTGAGAGGTCCAAACACATAGATATCAAATACCATCATGTTAGAGAACTGATCGGAAATAATTCTATAATTTTGATGCATGTACATTCTAAATCAAATCGTGCTGATATTTTTACCAAAGTTTTGAACTCAAAGTTGAACAAATATCGGTGTCAAATCCTAGGACTTAATTGAACTATGGCATTGATTGATAATTTCTGTTTTAATCTTATTTAATGTGCCCAACAAGGGGAGGTGTTGAGTGAATAGTTTGTTCGAGTGTGTTGGTCACATTAGCGATGTTATTCCTCATTCATGCGATTTACGTTTGTCTTTTGTTTTGTTTTGAATCTTTGAATTGTTATGACTTTAGTCTATAGAGACGTAATAAATAAGTGCAACTTAACAGTAGCCGCCGTCGCACGGCGCAATAAGGAAGGGGGGTTTTAGTGGGTATTCCCTTACGAGGGCGAGTCCCACAGTACCTGGACAATCCACCTATGCCAGGTCTGCGTAAACGCATTCCCCTCACCCTAAAAGAAAAATATAAGGATGTGATGAAGAGGTTGGTGAAGAGCTTGATATGGAGTGTAGCGTTGCATGATGCAGAAACGTAGACCCTGAGAAAGGAGGACGAGAATATGCTGCAGGCATTTGAGATGCTGGTGTGAAACAGGATGGAGAAGGTTAGGTGGACGCAAAAGAAGGCTAACGAGGAAGTGCTTGAGATGGTGGGCGAGGAAAGGAAACTTGTGAATGAAATCCGGGATGGGCCGGGTAGATTGCTGAAGGATGTAATAATGGGTGATGGGTTGCTTAAGACTGCGGCGAAGTAGGGAAGGATGTTGGGCAAGCGGGGAATGGGAAGAAAGAGAATACGTTTCATGGATTGAATGAAGGAGGGTAGATCGTATTCTGAGGCGAAAAAGGATATACTGGATTGAGATGGGCCCCTGAATGGGTAGAGGACCGGGAGTAGTTTTTCTGACATTCAGCAAAACCTACCTTAACCGGTCGAGTACTTATATTGAAAAAAAAACTTGGAAGGTACAGCATCCTAAACTCGACTTCTCTAATGAACTGTAGGAGGGTTACACTTTAGCCAGATAAAATTCATTCGTAGGGAATGCGAATATTCTTGGGAATGATTATCGTAGTGCAAACACCCTCTACTAGTAGAGAGGAAAATTTCAGGAAGCGCCCCCTGCCGTGATGGTTGGTCCAGAGCAGGCAGTCCTCGAACGCTGGACGTCTTAGCGTTCCCTGTCCATAGTGGTCTTCGAGAGTAGGCCGCCATGGAAAGGGCTGCAGAAAAGTATGTGAGGACTACCGCAGGTGAGAAAGCGTTAATTGAACTTCGAAAAACTTACAGTCACCATGCAGAATGCAGAAATTACGTTCCCGTAGCCAAAGGGTTATAATAATAGGTTCACCTTATTTTACTTCCAGTTGGACCTTAACCTTCCGGCGGGCGCGCCCGTTTACAAAGTAACAGGTTTTGGATTTCTGGTCGGGAAAATATATAGAACGTTGTGCGATAGCTGGGACCCATCATTTTATTCCTTCAGTAGTCTTTTTTCTTCCATTGTAAGAAATTTTCAGTGAAATATTTGGTCACGTCTTAGTGGCAGAGGAACTTTTGTTGGGGACCGTCACGCAAAGTAAACAGCGCGCCTACTCGTGGACATGGCGAAGGTTGCCAAGTAAATATCATTGAAACAAGTCGATGTTTTTGCGGTTTATCAATATTAATAGAATTGTTATTCATTTAAAATATGTCGTAGCAATTAATTTACGCTACCATCTGAAAAATATTACAATTTTGGCGGTTGAATATATTGCGTTCCATTCTTATTCATAGAGCAGAAATCATGACTGCTCTACCCAAAAACACAAAAAAGTGGAAGAATACGTAGTATGTATATACTAACAAAAAAGGAGAATGTGAGTAGTTAGTACAAATGTTACAACAGCTATGAATTGCTCCGTTTTTTTTCAATTTCCTTCGTAAAAATCATTCAAGGTGCGTGATAACATAAAGGTACTCGATGTTCAATGAAAGTGATGAAAAAAATGTAATGGTTTCGTATTAAATGTAAACAATACAGAGGTGGGTGATTTCATTTTTTAAAAACCTCATAAGGATATAATTTTGAAAAATTATATCCTTAATCAATACATTCTTGAATAATCTAAGTTCATTAAAATCAAGACTGATATGTTTACTTTTTATATGGGGCGCCCGGTCGTGTAACAAAAAATACCGCGCCCGCCGCTGGGTTAAATCAATATGGTAATTAAAATGCTAAAAAAGACTTATTCATCGTGAAGTATCACCTCGAACGATAAAACCGTTTCTTCATGTCCGCGGCTGGAGTTTTCCCCCGTGATACTATACTCACTATGAGTACTTTGTACGGTAAAAAATTGTCATTATTCACGCTAATCCAATTGCTATGAAGAAGGCGATTGAGTTGAAACAATGTAGTTGGTGTAAGAGGTGAATTTTGGGGAACGGAGGAAGGTTACGTCCATGTCTAGCAGCATTTACTTAGTATCAAACAACGCGATCTACACTCCAATAAGTGGTTATGTGTCGAGAATAGAGGTATCTGATTGGGAGTATGTACTCGCATTATTTTTCTTCAAGGCCATCTGGTGGGTTCACGCCATGAATTTCAGCGCTTACACTTAGAGGCAGTGAACCTCCATTGCTTGAGGAAACATTGATCGCCGTTGTTGGGGGTTCGAGGGAAATAGTTAATCTCCGAGAATGCAATTAATCACGTAAATGGTGTTTCTTTTTACTACGGAATGGTGCTCCCTGCCAAAAAACGTGTGTTAAATCTCCATCATAGGAGAAATGACAGTATTAAGTGCGGAAGTATGGGTAAGGATGACTTAAAATGCATTTTAATGAGTGGAAGTGAATTTGAAGATATTGTTTGAACGCCTTGTCATTAGGGGAGATTTTGCTGAAGGCGGGAGGAAAGTGCTGAAGGTGAAAAGGTGTACCTATTGACGGAAAGGAAAAAACACAGTACGCAGGTTTGATTGCATCCTATATTAATTTCTTGGCAAGGATGATATTGCACGAAAGTGCAAAGTTAGCTTTATATGTGATACATTTCGTGACGAAACATAAATTAGAAGTGTGCGAAGATTCATTCACTTTCGGTAACCACTCGGTTAACTACTGGTATAAAACTTGTATACGCACTCTAAACCCTCACGTCTTTACTTTACTCACCTTTATTATTTTCAGTGTACTTTATAGAATCTTTTACCTGTCGTGAGCCGAGTGGTTACCGAAAATCCATCCGGCGACGCCGAATCGAAACTGCGCCGACACGACCCTACGATAAAACTGCTTGCGCCGAGATGACCACGCCGAGACGGCTTTGCCTAAGTGTCCCATTCCGTCTCACAGCTAGTCTACCCTTGAGAATGACCAAATTCACAATAGTTCTCAATACCTCGTATCTTATGGCATTGGGTTTCAGACCATAGAGGAAGCTGTAAGCAGGATCCCTGCTCGTTTCTTCCAACATTTTCTGAAATATCATCTCCGTGCTTTCTATCTTATCTTTACACCCCTCATGCCCTGCTTGAATTGCTACAAGACATTTCAATTTGTGTTATTTATGGCTCCACCTTGCCTGTGAAGGTTTTCTTTCAATCAACATGTGTGATGCTGTAGCGTAGGTTGCTCTTGGACAGGAGTCTCTGTGGTACCCTTGGGTGCATGGTTTTTCAATGTGTTACAGTATCTTAGCACCTTTTTTTCTCTTCTCAATTGACAAAAGTAAAATACATTGGAACAACAGGGTTGAGGAAAAGCCACCATGGCCAGGTAAGAACCATCATAGGTAACATGCAACACTTGAGGCTCCTTCGCAGCCTCTGCTGTCTCCCTTAGTCTTCACTCCTGGTCATTTTTTCCCCCAATCTGGAATGGGCATGTATTTGTCCTTTACTGAAGGACTTGGGCCAGTGTCTTTTTGTGTATGGTAGCTATGAGCTAGAGAAGGAGTGACAGCTTTCTTGGCTGTCACTGCAAGTACACTACCTTTTACTGCCCTATGTCACATTAAAGACAAAGGAGCCGAGATGGGAGTTACACTACTCATACAACTCCATTTTTTCAGGTTTCCATCTAAGGAGACAGTAGAGCCACTTATCAATTTGCTTTTGCAAATTTTTTTCGGCACCCGAACCCCGGCACCACTTGGTTTAGCTTTAAGTAATACAGAAAATCATTCTCGAGCTTCAAGTCTTCTACTTTTAACTCCACTTATGATCCACAACAGATATCGTTATCCCCTTTCCTTCAGACACTCCACAAGTATGATCCACTTTTTATATATCTGCACTTTCTTTCTCCAAACAAAAGCATTATCGCTTTTACAAATTATTACATTATTACAAAAAATTAGACAAATTTACTGTTGAGGACAACAGAATGGGCCGCTTTCACTTATTCATACAAAGGGGACAGAAAGCATAATTCTGATATAGTTGCATTGTAGCATAACCACCCTCTGTGTCCATTTCTACAATTTTTTTGCAGTGCAGAGCTCACACTCCATAACCCATTCTTCAACAATATATTTAGGTAGACACTGACTGGCTAAAACACCTTAGAGAACAGGTATATATGTATTTGACAAGTTCTGAATATATGAATGAAGGTGACAGTTTTTAGAATTTGCGCATACAAATGAGTTGAAATCTACGTAATGGACATAAAAGTTACATATTCTTTGTGATTTGTAAAGACATATTCTTTGAGATTTGTAATGACCATTGGCTAAAAAGTGCCAGTTTTCTTATTGCACACATTGTGGAGGAAATGTAATATGCAAATTACCTTATTATTATTCTTGATTCTATATTTGATGTCGTAGTAGGCCAAGCATGACCTAATGGATTTGTGATAAAAGGTTTTTAAACATTCCCTAGCCCTAGCTGAAGTCAATCATTAAAAACTCTTGACTGCACTTTTGTGAAAGGTGCATTATTATGAAATTGTCTAGAAATTTTTACAAATGGATTAATGCTTAGGAAGGTTCAGAGGCTTTCCCAGTGATTGATGTAGATGAAGACTTCTCAGGCATTTCACTGGATATGGCTTTCTATGGCTGCTGTGTCAGTCAGTTTTTTGCCTTGAGGACAATAAGGGAGTGGCTCATCGAATTGTGAGCTATTGATAGCCCTTCTGGTTCCATCACAAAGAAGACCACATCAATTAATGCTCAAATGGAATGGAGAATTTTATCCCATTATTTAACTCTCTGAATGCTCTGGGCATTATTTATCACATTGACCATATCCATCGCTTTGATATTGCAACTTTTTCACTGGCAGAGCACATCGCACGATGTGCTCTGCCAATAATGGGATGCCCACATTGAGGAAAAATTATACTGTAACTCAGGGATATGAATAATTTCTTTTACTACAAAGAATAGTGAACTAAAAAATTGAAACACATTGTTATTAATTTTTTTAAGCTCTTATTAATTGTCCTTTTGCCAACTCAACTTTTGTAGATCACAATTTATCAGCAAATGAAAATTCCTCAAAGAAATTGATAGGGGAAAAATATCAGTGTTCCCATGACTAATTTTTCGATCAAAATACTACTTTTTAAATCTGGCTACCTACAGCCAGGTTTTAAAATATTTTGCCAGTAGGTACACATTGTTCCATTCAACATAATGTTGCTCCTTTCCATGTTCACTGATATATGCCAATAATAAAACACCAAGAATGTTAAGCTCCCAACTAAAGCTAAAGTTTCATGTTTTATTTTGCTCTGCTATTTTCCAAATTGATGTAACTCTATAGGAGTGGAATATCATTTTTAATGATTTTGAGCTATATTTGATGACTTTTTCAACAAACACATAGTGATTTGCAGGGTTATATTAGGTGTTGCAAGATTTATTCATAGAAATAAATGGAAAAAACATTGACTCTATCCTGCTAATAAGTGATGATGAAAATTTGTAGTAACCTCTAATCACAGTGAATGAACCAGCTCTTTTTTAATAGTAGGCCTCAGGCCTACGTCAAGTAAGTTAATGTCCGCCATGTTCGATGGGTTTAAACACTATATTAATAAACTCACTCTGAGAGTATACATAAGAACCCACCAGTTTGTAAAACACTACGTGTTCACATATGTCACAGGTCTCAAGTACATACAAGACACTACAACATCCTTCTCATGCACTTTTTATTGCTTACCCACTACCGGATGATGTAACATATAGTTTAGACATCTGTGTGATAGAGGTAGTAGATTTTTTTTTCTTTTTGAGTCCCCAATTACCAAGACAGATGATTATCTGACCGGGGTATTTAACTTGAAGCTGGCATTGAAATAGTGTTCTTTATCACTCAATCATGTTTAGAAGATTTTGTCTCTCAGGAAGCTTTCTAGCTCAAATTTCTGTATTTCATCCCGAATTCAGTCTGAAAATACACCTACTTGAAATGCAGTGTCAGGATAATAGACATTGATGAAATGAATGCTTCTATTTCTGATCAAGTTTATCATCTAATTAAAATCATCATCTAAAACTTCATCAGAGTCATGGGAAATAACTAGTAAATTACCTTAAAGACGGTAACATTTTGTATGGAACCATTTCAATAATCAAGCTATCTGTCTTATAACAGTGTCTTCTATGCCATCCAGTATACTTCATTCTAGAAATAAGTTTTTAAGCAAAGGATTTCTCTAGAGTTACATAAATCTTTAAAGCATTGCTCCCTTAAGGAAAGTCTATATGGAGAAATTTTCATACAACATAATAATCATTTATATTTCCCAATAAATTGTACATACAAAAATAAGACATGTCAATAGAAAAAGTACATATAGCTATAACACTGAAAATCTCATTACACAAGTTTGCATCAATAACAAAATTTTGCATTCAAAAATATATTTATCAGTCAATTCTATGTATTCATTTGCACTCCTCTAACTTGCTGCACTTTGCACTTCTCCTGCATAGTCTCTTAGCACCTCTTTTATACACACACACAGCTCACAGGGTTGAGGAAATGCCACCGTGGTAGGACCTTCCATCCTTGGAAACAGGCCATACTTGAGGCTCCTTCTCAGCCTCTTCTGACTCTCGTAGGATTCACCTTTGATCATCTTCTTCCCCACTCTGGGGTGGTAAAATATTTGTCCTTTTTCTCATCTTCTGGAGGAAGGAGGGAAGATAGAATTAGCTCTACTTATTCATCTCCATGTATTCAGGTTTCCAGCTGAGGAGACACTTGGGCCACTATCCCGTTAGCTTTTGCAAAGTTTTTGGGCACCTTACCCTGGCCCCAATTTGGCTTGCTTTAAGGAGTATAAATTATAAAGAAAGTAACACTTCATCCAACATTCTTCCAAGTTTCAACTCTGTGCTCATTCCTTTGCAGTTGGCGTCATTTTACTTTATCTCTTTAAACCATTTTGCAGTGATGCCTGGAATCAGGAAATATTTATGAGCTCTCAACTGTACATAGTTGTTTTCCACTCTCTTTTTGGGACTCCTTTAGTATCCACCTTCCACTTCTAATCTATATTTTCCTTTATATTACTGATCCAAAGCAATAGCACTGTATGTTTTCACAAGAAATATCCTCTGCTACTTGGGACCCCAAAATTTGGCCACTTTTACTTGTCATTAGCAAGGAGACAAGACACCTTTTCCAGAACTAGTTGAATTACTGTCGTCTTAGGCTATATCTGCAATTCGTGAATGGTAATAAATACTCAACCCAGAACACATTCTTCTAAAATATATTGGGTAGATGCCATTCCATACCATCTCAATTAAAACACCCTTGGGAAAAGGCAATTATTTGACTATTTCGGTGTATTTGGGTGAATATGACAATTTTTTGAAGTTTTGATGGTAACATGATTTCAACGCTTAAAAAGTGTTTCAATCAAGGTTGAGGATGTGTAAATTAGCTAACCTTAAGATGTGTGATGAAGTGCCCATGACAGACATAACCTTGGATTTATTTCTATTGATGTGTGAGAAGTAATTGGTTTGGAGTCAAATGCGATAGCCAAGTCATTATGAGAGGAGCGGATTATTATCAGTTCATTGAATACTGTGTAGCTGTTAGGAGTTGCTTTAGGTTTTCAAGAAAAGGATATGTATTTTGACTTCAAAAGGTTAATTTGAAGTTTCTACCACAAGCACAAGGCCTCCAGGGAGTTGAGAGAATGTTGCAGGGACTGGGAGTCAGTAACATTCAATATTCTTTCAATGGTTTTGCAATCATCCACATCGAGGAGGAGTGCAGCTGCATATGTCATCAGAGAACAGAGCAGAGGGAAGTGGTCTGCAAATGCTGCCTTGAGGAACACCAGAAGTTATGGGTAGACTTAGGGAAGTGGCTCTGTCATGAACAACTCACTGAATGCGATCAGTGAGAATGTTGGTTAGGAGAGATAGGAAAGGGCTATTGATATTAAATCAGTTGGCCAATTTGAGAATTAAGAGGGCGTGATTTACGGAATCGAAAGCTTTTGGAAAGTCAGTGTGGCAAATGTGTAGTTGAGAAGTGGCTTCAAGGGCAAATGTGATATGGTGATGCAAGAGAACGAGGTTTGTAGTGCAAGAGCCACCTGGAAGGAAGCCATGATCCCGAGGTGAAATGTATGGGATGGTGAATGGTAGTAGGCGGTTGTGAATAATCTGTTCAAATATGATGGAAAGAATGGGAACAATAGATATTGGACCATAAATACACAAAATAGTGTGAAATCTTAGTGGAAGTAAGGGCGTGGATTTATGATTTTTTGATTATTCAAATTATTTTAGTAACACTGGTAATTTCAAAGATACATATCTGTATATTTTAGAGAAAAATTGTGCCTTTGATGTAATGACTTGATTTAAAATTTGAGCTTTCCTAATTGAGGCTTAATGGTAGTGGCAATTTATTATAGGCAAAATATGGTTGATAATTAATGTAAAGTTGACAAATTGAATATGTACTTAACATTAGTTATTTCTGCGGCAATTCTAATGATTAAAACCGGATGGTTATATTTACATATGCAACAAAGCGCACATGTGACAATTTTATTGTAGTACCCTTCATGGTGCCAAAAGGCGTAAATCTTGCCGTTGGCGGGTAACGATGGGACTCTGTCGTGGCTACCCAAGCCTGTAATTATTTAAGTAATATACGAGGAGTTACCTGAAAATAAACGGATACTATTTTTAAAAATACACAATTTATTTTTTCGAGAAAAAAACTTACGTAACCTTCGAAATACTCTCCATTAACATTAATACATTGGTTCAAACGTATTTTCCACTGCGCAAATACCTTTTGTACTCATCCTTTCCGATGCCTTGCAGCGCCGCCTTCGATTTTTTTTCACCTCTGGAATGTCTGCAAAACTTTCAAACCCTTTCAGCTCCTTTTCATCCGGGAGAACAAAAGATATAAAAAAGTGCGAGAGGTGAGTAGGACGGGTGAGGAAGCGGTGCCATGCGGTTTTTCCTCAAAAAATAACGCACAGAAATGGCTGTGCGAGCTGAAGCGCTATCATGGTAGAAGAACCAGTCCCCACTCCGCCACAAATCGGTCCTTTTCAAGCGAACATATTGTGCAACAGCTTCACAATACTCATACAGAGGACTTGGTTCACCGTGTGATGCTCAGGGACGTACTCATGAGTGATCAGTACCAACTGATGAGGAAGACAATGAGTTGAATGTTGAATGTCTTCGATCGACAAGTCACCGTGTTTGAATCTCAAATACTACTCATAAACTTAATTTATTTTCAAGCTATGTTCCTTATACGCCTTAGAAAAGATATCAATCACGTCCAATGCACTTCTACCATGCAAAAAAAACTTACAACACCGCACCCTGTTCTCGAAAATCAGCCATTTCAAAAAATCGAAGACGTCGAAAAACTAGTCACACAAAAACTGTCTCAGGGGCTCGCTGCTGGAGACTCAAAGTGACGTCACTTAGAGTACTGACTCAGAAGGGGTTATTTCATACCCTCCTAGTGGGAGAAGCCGGAACTATGAAACCGACCTGCTCAGCAAATCCCGCCCTTTACTTTTGTGTCCCCCTTGTAATTTAAATATTTATTTAAACTATTCTATATTCAATATTCAATGCTGTTACAATGCCTATATATTTTTTTCTACAGTTTAAAAATATTTGATCTCTATACGCGTGACTCTTTCTCTCATTACCTTCCAGCAAAGTAAATCCATATTCACTCACCATTCATCATCATCAAGTAGCAACTCCAGTTTCCCAGGTGTTGTCAATCAGCCTCTTCCATCTACTCCTATCTTGGTATGTTTGTTGATGTTGAACTTCCTTACAAAAGCTCCGTTATTCAGTTCCTTCTTGGTCTGCCCACTCCTCTCTTCCCTGGTATTACCTTTTCCAACCATACCTTAGCTGTTCTGGTCGGCTCCGTCTTCAGCAGATGACCATACTATCCCAGCCTGGATGTACTGACTTTTTCATTGAATGAAATTTTGCATCCAACCTGTTTTCTAATGTCTTCATTTTTCTGCCTGTTAAGTCTTGTCTTTTGTTCCATCGTCCTTAAGAATTTCATTTCGATGGCTTGTATTCTACCGATGTCTCTACTTGATAGTGTACAAGTTTCTAACCTATATGATGTGATAAGTTCGAAGTAACACTTAAACATGGACATTTTTGCAGCTCTTGGTACCTTTTTGTCCCAAAGAAGACTGCTTACTTGGTGGTAAAAACTTGACGCTTTATTCAGTCTGTTAGTAATTTCTCAAGAATCTAAGCCATCCTGTGAAATTATATGATGGCTTAGATTCTTGGGAAATTACTAACAGATTGAATATACTCACCATTTATCTTAATCCATATTCATAATGTTGGAAAAAAACATTGAAGCTTTTTTAGCCCCAGCGTAGGATGTATTTGCCCCATAGTGGAGTTATTTCTGTATCCACTATTTGAAAGGTTACATTGGAGAGCATTGCAGGTGTTACATATATAAGGTATAAATACTATAAAAATGGGCTAGACTTTTAATTCATAGAGCACACGAACAAAATAAATATATACTCTACAATATCACTATATTTTTTGTGTATTGAAAATTGATTTATTCTTTTTAGCTACATAAAAGGGTTGAACTAAATGACTTGAAAATTTTTCAGCTGTGGTGGACTCCGTGATATGCCAAAGCATAGTTGTTTCCATGTTGTGGCATGTGAAATGGCGACTTCGTGGTTTCCACCATGACCTCCAAACTAATCCGCCATATCCTCCGTGGCGCGAGGCCACGTGGCAGTTGTGCGGATGCACGGTCTTGCCTTGTCGCCTGACGACGGCATTGAATCCGTTGTGCTTGTGGGCGGTTTACTCGACCACTCATTTTTTGCAAAAGATTTAGTTGTGCGCTAATAGTAAATAATGTAATGGCAAATCCATCCCGTCCATTTATTTTTTATTTGTTCTTTAAACGAAGTTTTAGGGCCTAATTAAGTAAGATGATGAGGATAAAACGTACAACAGGAATAATTATATGAAATAATACGAATTATACGCTTCCTTCTTGCCATCAATCTCTCCCAAGATCTCAATAAATTAGCATTAGTTTCAGTATTGGCCATGTTTGCCCTTCTTCGAGGTTTTCAATTGGTGGTCCATCTTTATTTCCTATCAACATGACATGTTTTGTCAATGATATCTGCCATGGCCCAGGGCGACGCTCTTTCCGTGGGTGTAGGATGAGGCACCACCCAAGTGCCCTCCGTAGACTCCTCCGTAGGCACCAGCTCCATAACCACCGTATCCTGCTCCATATCCACCAAGATGTCCAACGGCGCCGTAACCAACCAATCCGTGTCCAATGGCGATGTTGTTACCATTAGCATACGAGGAAGCTCCACCGTAACGAGCACCACCATATCCGCCGAGGTGTCCACCAGCGTATCCTCCGTGGTGATAGACTGGTGCGTAGTGTTGCTGGTGCACGGCCTTGCCCTGTCGCTTGACAACGGCGTTGAATCCGTTGTGCTTGTTGGCGGTGTACTCGACAACCCTGACTGTTCTGTCGGCTTCGTAGAGGCTGTAAGCACCCTTGACATCGTCTCCATCCTTGGTCTCCCACTGGCTCTTCTGGTCTCTGGTCTTGTGATCACTCACGCCATAGTCGAAGTTGTACTTGGAATGAGCCTGTAATTTTTTTTAATTCTTAAAAGTCAGGGTGTACATTCCTACAGGTATTAATAGTGAAGAGCAAGTGTAAGGGGTGTATGAACAGCTATAGGAAATACGTAGTAAACTCCCGGGCAATCGTGATAGTAAAAGTCGACTGGAATGCATCAGTGGGTAAAAGGAGACATGGATAAGGGGTGGGGACGGTATGGATTAAAAACGAAAAATGATCCCGGTGAGAAGACAGTTGAATTTACCTGGTCAAACAAAGATGCAGTGACCAACACTTCATTCAAACATCTTATCTCATCGGAAGTACACATGAAAAATTCCGGTAGCCAAAGAGATTCATCAAATTAATTATATGAAGGCAATGGTTTAGGATGAGTGTCATATTGTGGCGGAGCTTCTGAAGGAAGTAGTGAATAGGAGCATAGATAAAGCAAAAGAAATAGGTACATAGGATAAAAAAATGGGGGAATTTGAAAACAGGTACAATGATAGTGGTGGAGGAGACTGAAGGATTAGTGGAATTTGCGGGAGTAAGGGATCATG
Organism: Ceriagrion tenellum; assembly: GCA_963169105.1. Classification (NCBI taxonomy): domain Eukaryota; kingdom Metazoa; phylum Arthropoda; class Insecta; order Odonata; family Coenagrionidae; genus Ceriagrion; species Ceriagrion tenellum. The sequence continues at coordinate 126,156,807 of OY720639.1, forward strand.
GGTCACACAAGTAATAAGGAATATGGAGGAAAGAAGAGATTGAAAAAACCTCAAGTGCCCATGACAGACATAACCTTGGATTTATTTCTATTGATGTGTGGGAAGTTATTGGGTTTAGGGTTGAATGCGATAGCCAAGTCATTATGAGAGGAGGCGTTTGTTAGCAGTTCATTGAATAGTGTGTAGCTGTTAGGAGTTGCTTTAGGTTTTCAAGGAAGGGATATGTATTTTGACTTCAAAAGGTTAATTTGAAGTTTCTACCACAAGCACAAGGCCTCCAGGGAGTTAAGAGAATGTTGCAGGGACTGGGAGTCAGTAACATTCAATATTCTTTCAATGATTTTGCAATCATCCACATCGAGGAGGAGTGCAGCTGCATATGTCATCAGAGAACAGAGCAGAGGGAAGTGGTCTGCAAATGCTGCCTTGAGGAACACCAGAAGTAATGGGTAGACTTAGGGAAGTGGCTCTGTCATGAACAACTCACTGAATGCGATCAGTGAGAATGTTGGTTAGGAGAGATAGGAAATGGCTATTGATATTATACCAGTTGGCCAATTTGAGAATTAAGAGGGCGTGATTTACGGAATCGAAAGCTTTTGGAAAGTCAGTGTGGCAAATGTGTAGTTGAGAAGTGGCTTCAAGGGCAAATGTGATATGGTGATGCAAGAGAACGAGGTTTGTAGTGCAAGATCCACCTGGAAGGAAGCCATGCTCCCGAGGTGAAATGTATGGGATGGTGAATGGTAGTAGGCGGTTGTGAATAATCTGTTCAAATATGATGAAAAGAATGGGAATAATAGATATTGGACCATAAATACACAAAATAGTGTGAAATCTTAGTGGACGTAAGGGCGTGGATTTATGATTTTTTTGATTATTCAAATTATTTTAGTAACACTGGTAATTTCAAAGATACATATCTGTATATTTTAGAGAAAAATTGTGCCTTTGATGTAATGACTTGATTTCAAATTTGAGCTTTCCTACGCCTCCCGCCAATGCCAAGCATTTGAATCATATATGAACATGAGAAATATACTCCTTTTAGGTCAGTTACACCTTAATTTGTTATATTCCTAATTACGGAATGATAATCCTGTATGGGTTTTCATTAGTACCTGTAGCAGAATAATTTTTGCAGTTTAATTCCTGTAGTTGGTTTTTGAGTATTGCAGTGAATGAGATTTTGTGTCATGAGAAATACTTTCCTTTGATTCAAATTTTATTTGAGAATGTAACTAACCTTCATGCGGGAAGTGCCAGGTATTTGTGCTTGCCTGTAGGGAAGGTGGTCGGGTAGTCTTCTAGGAGGTGTAGCCAGATGTTGTGGTCCTGGTTTTCTCTAAAATCTCTAAATGGCGATGTTGTTACCAATATCATACGAGGAAGCTCCACGCGGGTGCACGGCCTTGCCCTGTCGCTTGACAACGGCGTTGAATCCGTTGTGCTTGTTGGTGGTGTTGTCCTGAATAATAGATGTATGGAACTGTCAGTCAGGGCATCCACAAATTTTATCAGGCACTCTTCAACTCAGGGTTTTGTTTTACTACCTTCCCCTCCCACCTATTGCCTTTGATGGAATGACTTGATTTAAAATTTGAACTTACATACGCCATTATCACAATACCCAGAAGTTGGAATCATAATATGAATTTCAGAAATATTTCAGATTAGTTTCACCTTAGTTTGATATATTTCTATTTGAAGAAAGATAGTCCCATTTTGGTTTTCCTTGGTATAATTTGGAGAGTTATAAATTCGGCAATTTTTCTCCTCAGGTCTGTTTTAAATACCACAGGAATGGGATTTCGGTTTTGGGAATTCTTTCCCTTGAATTAAATTTTATTTGAGAATGTAACTAACCTTTATGGGGAAGGGCCAAAGCTTGAGATGCCTGGTGTTCTGGCTGTTTTTTCGGAGAGGTGGTGGTCTGCCGCGAGGGTGGACGAGTTGTCATTGTCCTGAATAATAAATACATAGAACTGTTAGTCAGTGTTTCCAGCAATATTATTCAGACACAGTTCATCTCACGGTTTTTCACTTCCTACTGCTACCCCTTAATTCCTTGTATACATATAGGAGTATTCCATTTTGTTCAAAATCTGCTACACAGGACCTGACAAGATTTCCCCTACATAAATAAATAGTGACTCATCCCTGTGAATGATCCATATTTAAAAGACACACTGAAGTTCATCGCAGGTAACAAAATACCAGTTCATCAAAAGCATCGGATGGGGAGACCAATATCTATGACATTATACAGCATTAGCGCCATTGATTTCTGTGACTATCGGGACAAAACATATTTGCATTTGTGTTATCACAAGACCTTGCTTGCATGCCTCGTTAATATTTGTAAGAAGAGATTCTGCTTCTGTGGATAAATAGTCACAAACCATGTTATCAAAAATCCAAGGAATTACTCGATAAACTCATTTTTGTGGAAAGAAGATTTTGAATAGAAATGTGATAAAATGTGTTGTAAAGGTAGAAAATAGTTTCAAGCCTTACTTGGTGGAATTCCTTTATCAGGGATAGAAGAATTTACTCTGCAACTCCACATGGTAAAAGATATATTCACGACCGGTTTCGCCACAGTGCAGCATCATCAGGATGCTCCCCTAAAGGCGAAACCGGTCGTGAATAAATCTTTTTCCATGTGGAATTGCAAGGTTAATTCTTCTATCCCTGATGTGTTGTAAAGTGAAAGTTTGTAAGAGGTAGATTACAAGACTTTTGATATAAATAAGTGTTCTTACCTATTGCTGCGGGTGCCCGTCCTGTTGGTTGTCGGCGGGCTCCCGGTCTCCCCCGGGCAGACCACGGAGGAGGCAATCCCCTCTCTCTAGGGGCAGGCGCGCCACATCGCCCGGAACCTCTTCCGGCTCCTCCGGAATGACATCCAGAGAGGGTCGGAAGAAGTTTCGAGGATAGTAACGCGGTCCCAAACCTCCCGCAATCACTACCGTCTCTTCCCGGATAACTTCCAAGGAGGGCCGGAAGTAATTACGGGGGTAGTAGGGGCGTACCACCCCAAGAGACGGGGGACCACTCTCCTCCAACCTCTCCGGAGGACTCAATTCTTCCTCCTCTTGCCCTTCCCCGTCCTGCCTCCTACAACAACCTGAGAAATCAAAGAAGACATGTTGTCATAAATTATTGAGGTCGGATACACTTGATAATACAATTTCCAGAAATGACTATGGTCTATATTTTCATATATCTCTCAATTAACACTCTTCAATGTAATAAAATCTATTCAGCTGATTGAAGACCGGATCGACACGCTAACTACGTCTAAAAGTGAGGAAGCTGCGAGTAAACGGACCGTGTATATCCAACCCAACGCAAAAGTTATCATTATTTATCTAATAGCGAGCAACAGAATGCTGCGATGACGAGTATACAGCTCCGGATAACCGTGAGATATGTTGCGTGAAAATGGTGTAAGATGGAGAACCGGATTTTAATACACAGGATGGGGCAATAATGACGTAAAATAGTCGAGAGACAGAATTAAGACTACTGCTCCTGTTGTGAAATACAGGAGAAGTGGTACCAATTACCCGGAAAGTATCTATTTACTAAATGTAACGGTAACTTTCAGAGTTCAGAACAGGTAAAACTACAATTCGAAATTTATTGCGATTGCAGGTAAAAGTACGTAAATAGTAATCGCTACCAGTAATAGGATGACTCATAATTAATATCAACTCTTTTCTGGTCAAGCTACTTTAATTCATGTTACATACATGAATTACTTCTTTAAGAACATCGCGGAAATCTGATTACGTATAATTAATTACTTTCTTTTACTGTTCAGCTATATAATTGCTTAGGACTGCTGAACTATGATAGGAGTTAGTAGTTTTTTGGAGGCCGCAGAGGAAATCGCCTAGTAACGAAGTAGGCGTTCTTATTTCACTACTTTTTCCTGCTCATGGTAAAATTTTCAAATTATAATAATGCTATGATTTAGGATTTAACGCTAAAAGAAAATTTGGTTGCACTTACAAAGAAGGCAGCCCATGTTCGTAATTACTCTACTAACACCTTCTTAATATTCTTCAAAAATATCCTTCACGCCTCTCGTTTTCGGAAAAAGCAGCTTTTCATCTGAAACTGACGATTCACAATGCTCCTTGGCAACGGTTACTTTGAACCGCGAGAGGAATTTCTTGTCATTGTTGTGGCTTATAGTTTTGATTTTCTATGCGAGAATATTTAACATCATTTGGTTTCACAAATTTTTTGTTAGGAATATTGGTTCACAAATTTATTTTAGAATGTTAATAATGAATTATAAAAGCTTAATGTTTTAGTAGGGGTTACTCGTTTTAAACTCCTGCTTTTCTTCTATGGTTGTAGCAGCCCACATATTACACGTCGTTGTAGTTTTGATTCCAATTCTTTGACAATAAATAATGGAAAAATATGAATGTGATATTTTTTTGGTTCCTGAACTTAAATTTTCAATATATTAGGAAAAAATAACATTGTGATCCATACGGACAGCTTTTTTTCTCGTTTATAGTTACTGACCACTAGAAGTTCCATCTCTATTTCGTAGTCGATACGTGGCCAATGTTTAAGCATAACTTAAGTATTACTTAAGAATCAGGTCACTTTAAGCCGGCAGGCGAGTGAATTTAGGAGAGTAATGAGGCGGTTTTTCAGGGTTCTAGTCGGGAGTGACAAGACTCACGAACTTGCAGGAAGACAGGATAAATTCTCGAGGCGTCAAGTGTAATGAAGATAGTACACAGAAATTTTTGAAATTAGTAATGGCATGGATTTGGAGTCTACTATAAGCCTCCATTCTAAGATATTTTTTTTAGCTACATTGTGTACCGACCTACTGTGGGTGAAAGTAAATTACTATTTATTATTTTTACGAAGGCTTCCGCGGTTTCTTGAAAACTAGAATTTCGGGTTCTTCCCGCGTTGCGACAGTGGACAACCTTTTCGCTGGAATTCCAATCGGCAGGTCCGAATTCTGAAACTGAAATTCTGAAAAATTCTTATTTGCTTTATTTATTATTATTTCATTGGCGGGGGATATCCCAGCAAGTTTACCTGCTCGAGTTGTTTATGGGTAAAATGTAAAAGTTACTAGAAAAAGAATCGGGAATCGGTGATGGAAAACCTATTTTTGGGATCTCTTTCTGTTTGCTGGAACAAGGCATGAGTTCTTACTGAAATACGGTATCTGTGGTGGGGAGGCTATAAAATTTTCTACACTGATGATACGGTTCCAAATAACTTGTCATAATTTTTCACATCGCTTGCGAGGATGTTTTTAGGAAGGTGGTGAATTCTTTTGTTGGATAGAAAGGAGTTTCTGGCTATCTATTGTTGTTGTATTATCGAAATTAACCCTTGAGTGCCAACCGATTTTCCAGGTACTATGCTAAAATTGCCGAAGCAATTTTGCTGATTTTGCAGTAGTTTAGGAAAAAAAGTGTCTGAAATACAAGTGAAGGTTAATGTTCAAAACTCAAGGAAAACTTTATTATATGTGGTTTCACCTTTATAATATATTATTTGACGATTTTTCATAAAATATGAGTTCAGTAAATATTTACTCCATTTTGACGTGTTGGGGTAACAAAATCTAAGTAAATTTTATAAAAACGTAGCACATGTAAAACCAAAGGAAGATAAACGCCAGAGGTCAATTTAGAAACTACAAGGGTTAAGCTTCATTAGTAATCTGCATTTAGGTGCCATCTGTGAACAATCAGTGAAATACCAGCATCTAAGTGTGACATTGCAGGAGTGGCGCTATCGCGCTGCGGGCACTTTCCTCGAGAGACAGGAGGAGCGCGATAGTGTTCCCCGGCACTCTTAAGGGTTAACGCCTTGCGACGCACTACCTGGTCAGACATTTATGCTTCGCGCGTGTGTTGGGTGACTGGGTAAATTCTCGAAGCGTCGAGTATAATGAAGATAGTACACGGACATTTTGGTAAACCAGGTAATTTAACAGAATATAGCGAGAGCACTTGATCACACGTTCCCCGGGTCAACTCGTGTCAACGTCTGCTGTGGCCACATGGTAATAAGAGGTTTATACCCATAAGCAGATATTCGCAATAAGACGTCCAAGGCGAACGATCACTTCAGTAAACGATCGGATGAATATTCCTCTGCTCTTTATTGCACAAGAAACTCCAAATTAAAGAGCTCCATTCAACACTCCCCCGTAGCTCGCGTGCAGCTCAATGAGCCGCCCACCGCTTTCGCCTATGCCATTCGTTTATATAGTAGTCGAATAAATGGCATTCGCGTTTCCCCGTGACAACGCGGGACGGGAGTCGTGCGGGAGGGGATCGGACTTCGCGAGCCTGTATTTAACGATACGTTCACGATGTTTTTTGAGAGGCCCTGAGGTGCTTTTTTATGTAGCGGGTGCGAACTTACGGCGCTTGCGGCCTTCGCCTCTGCTGGCCAAGGCTGGTTTCTTCTTGCGGCCGGCCTGAATCCTTAAGATAGTTTGAGCGAAATATCATTTTACCTAGAAATGGATGAATTTGGTCTTGTTTTAAAGAAAAATACATTAATCCTCCATTGACACAAAAAATTTAACCCCTTACCACATCATTTTCCGAGAATTGTTCCAAAAAATGCCATTCCTTTTATATGGGAAATGGATTGTGCGTGAACTCCAGAGAGACCTAATATTAAAAATGTGGCATTCCCTACGCTTAGATCTCATAAAAAATCAACAGTGTGTAGTTTACGTGTTTTCTCAATTTTTTTTAAAATCAATCATATTGTCACCGCAGTAATTTCCTAGGAATCACAATAAACCTTCTGTTTTGATGGAGTTTCAAACGTACCGCGTGAAAAAAATGAGTCAAGTCAAAGACTTATTTAGATATTTTAATTCGATTACTTACAATTTCTGTCATATACAACTAGGTATATTATTACACCATAAATAATACAATATTTAATTGATGAGTCTTACAGCTGGGGAAATTGAAACGTATAATTCGATTATAGTCTCTATTATGATTAGGGAACTATGCCGCTCGGACTATCTTAATCCCTGCATTTACGCCCTTTCCAGTGTCTCTTCCCACCGCATATACCTCTTCTTGCGATATCGCCACAGCAGACGTTGACCCGCATTGACACGGGGAAGGTAGGATCCAGCTCCTTCCCTATATCCTGTCGAATATACAAGTTTCCACAATTGGCTGAGTTCTATCTTCATTATGCTCGACGCTTCGAGAATCTGACACACTCACGCCCTTTGCAGAGTCTCTTCCCACCTTATAAGCCTGCGCCTCCTCACCGCCTACCCGTTTCACTTTCCTACTCATACCATACCTTTGCCATTCCACTTCTCGGAACCGATCGGAATCAGTTGAACCCCGAGGTTCATCACACCCTTGACTCCCGAGCGCGAACTTTTGCACGGACCCGGCAAACTCCACGTACCTTTCTCACCCCAAAGAACGCCTCGACCCCACCTTCCAGTTTTGTACAACAACATAAGCAGAGCTCAGCGCATCGTGTCTCTCATCGCGCTCGAGTGAAGTGTGCGAAACTCTTTGTGTGTGTGGCTGGCGATATAAGTTGCTGAAGAAGGAAGCTACACGTCGGAGCTGGAGGAGATGGCCCGGTGGAGTTCGGGTAAGTCGTATTTACGCAGGGGCATTTATTTTGCCACTCATAAAAGTGTAGAATACAGTGATTGTATGATTGCACAAACGTAATCGTCATTGTATATTGAGTTGTGGTTCCTTATTGATGAGATTTTCAACGAAATTTGGAGCATGTGCAGCTTGTTCGAACGCTCGTGCGCAGAAACTCCTGAACTGACCATTCTGCCTCGGGAATTCCATCAGACCGCCTGCAGTCCCCGACAACCTCCAAGATCTTCCAACGCCTGCCGCGTCTTATGCTGGGTGGACACCACCTAATCTGTTGGCCACCCTGTGAACCTTCCTATTCTTCAATTCACTCCGCAGGGAACAGCCCGATGGGAAATTTATTTTTCCCCCTCCATGTTTCCTTCCGATATGCACCATCTCCTCTACTCGCCACATTTCCGCGCATTAAATGGCTGGGAGATTTTAATCAAGCTGTATTTCTTGATTTTGTCATATATTACGTCTGATTAGAGCCTAGATTAATGTAATTAAAGAAATGGTGTTAAGACAGACTAAATAAAAGTGGGACATATTCTTACCATGCTTTTCCTTCGTCAAGGGAGGACATTAATGTTCTTTTCTATTTCCAGGGTTACGTTCCGTCGCCGTGGTTTGCTGTGCAACATCCCGTCAGTCTTCCGTGTGGTAGCATTCTGCAATTAAAGTGAAGTGAAATTATCAGTGATCATTGTACGTGCATGGTCAGTTGAGTGTTTAATGTGAAGTGTTAGTGATTTGTGTTCGTCGAAGGATCGTCGATGGAAAGCAGAGTTCCTCCGCCGATGGACCTTGCAGTTCATTAAACCAAGGTAGGAAGCCACTCCCCTTGCAGGGCACTGAGTAGGGATTTACATACTGTAAGACACTATTCAAACAAGGATCCATAACACGATGGGGCCCCACCAAAGGGGCTTAAGGTACAAAAGTCACCTAAGGGACAATAGCACTTAGAGAAAAAATCTAGCTCTTGATCAAGTGATTTAGATCATAAAAAAGGTAGGACCCTTAAAGGAATTAGGCTCTTGATGTGATGGCAATGATGTGACTCTGGTGGAGTAATTCCCTCGCTGACTTTTAATGCTCAATATGATGCCAATAACTTGGGTTTTGTGTCAATTTTTAATCTAGTGCCTAACATTTTAGAAACCATCATAGTGTGCAATGACTGTATCATAAATTATGAAACTAAATAGGAAAGAATTGTATTCGAACGAAACTGATATGTATGTGAAGACTTAGTTGTAAAGCTATGGTTACGAGGATGCTCTAATGTAATCATTAAATGTAAAAGACTTGTTAAATTATTGTATAGTATTCCAAAGCTCTGTGAATAATATTGTCAGCATCCCCATCTTTCCTTCAGTCTGTTTCATCGTGAATCATTCTTCGTCACGATCTTTCCGCAATTTTTTTCCGAAGGCAGCGGTCGCCTGTTTTGAAGGCGTCATTAATGTAGCATGGTAATAATCTGTCAATTTGCATTACCAGCTTTATTTTAATGATTTTTACGTAAATATATCTTTTAAAATTTTAATTTCATTTAATTTGACAGACAAATTAAGATGTGATTTCAACGCCAGAACTGATTTTTGCAAGGGAAAAGAATACAGCAGTAGATATAATGCTGTAGAGTACGCACACGCAACCCACATTACGCTGATAGCCAGTCCCTGATGACGTCATCTGTGTGTGCATCCAGGGGACGAAGCGCTCCGGGACCGCTGCTGAGAACTGCTATGTGCAATATATTCACTTCCTCTGAATGCAAGAGAAGATCAAGTGCTAAGGTGGGACTCTTGAAATTCGATCAGATGACAACTAGCTGATCTATTGTGTCTCACCTGAGTAATGTTGGAGATCTGAAGATGATTTACACAGTCGTTAAGTAGAAAACTTGGATTCTGGTCTTCTTAATTGGTATCAACGTTTGAATTACATTTCTATCCGCATGTGCAATGTAGTCAACATAATTTAACAACCTATAAAGGGCTGGTTTTTCTAGACCTTGGAAATAATAATACTATTGATGGAAGATGAGTAGAATATTCATGTGGTCCCGTTTTTTTTTCATTTTTTTAACAGTAGGTGAAAAAGGTATTTCTATTCGTGAGTAGAATATAGACATTAGGTTAAACATAATGACATGGTTTAGTTATCAATGAAAAAACAATACTATTTCAGGAGACATTCCCCACTGAGCATTAGTCCTCATATTGTAGCCTCACCGATCCTATTGTTAATTTGATTCACATATTCTACCCACATTGCTTGTAATGTTTGTGAGACTTTTGTTTTTGAGAAATCTGAATGTGATGGCTCTTCCAAACTTTTCATTTTTGAAGTGGGGACTCAGCTAACTTTTTACATTTTAGAGCCCCCCTGATAAAGGCTGACAGTATATTATTGTCAGGCACGACTATGGAGTTCTTGATAGTAGGACAAATTTTAGCCTTTAGTTAAGTGCAAGGTATGCATCATGGTCTGTCACCCTGGATTTTTAAAATTTAAGTTAAAACTGAGGAATGGTAGAAATAAAAGATTATTATTAATGCAACTCAAATGCTTCAGCCATATAGTTTCCTTCAGCTGCCATATATTTGAGGGTATGACTGTTTTTAATTAGGAACACTGGAACCTCTTTTCAAATATTATCATCTGCACTTTCATGCTCCCTCAGCATGAGCACTATAGAGTTCAGATATACCAGAATCTACATTTTTAAGGTTGGACTGGAGGAATGCCAATAGCAAGCAGTTCCTAGGAATTGGTCTTCAGGGGTGCCTACCACTTTGGTTGGTGAGAAGTTGCAACGGTATCTGTGGTTGTTTTGACGTTCGAGAAACCTTTTTCGTGCATCCTCAAACGGCCAAAAATATAATTTAACAAAGTATCCGATTGCTTTACCCTCAGTAACAACGAAAAAAATGTGATTCGGTTTTCTGGATACCACACAAAGAGATCAATTTTGCTCAAAATCATTGAGCCTCGTATAAAGTAAGAAATCCATCTCGCCGATTGAGACACTATTCCTTATGAGCAAGATGGAAATATATCATTCTCTAATAAAGTTTAATCCGGAGAAAAGCGAAATTTTAAGTGTGGTTGCTACTTGTAGAGCTTCATTTGTTAGCATTTGCAGACAGAATTAAGACAGTGTTTAATAGAAAGAGTACTTATTCCCAGACCTAACATTCCTTCCATTTTCTACAGTTTGGGGTTACTAGTTCAATATCCAAATGGCGTCTCTCGATTACAGATTTATAGGGAGTTCCACTATGTTTTTCCATTGATTCCTATTAATAATCGAATAAGAGAAATTTGTATAAACAGTTCATAGGCCTGTTTTAATGAATGCCAAAGAAGGCGAAAATCGTCATGAAAAATCGTTTGATGCAACTGGAATCCAAACACCAGTTGCCGGTTCAACGTGAGAGTCCTTTACACCACGAAGTTGAATTTCAACGGAGATTTTTACAAACAAGATCATATTGTTTCCAGAATGCATTGTGGCACAGGAGGCGTGATCGTACTTGATAAGCTACAGTCAAAGAAGGTAAACGAAGCATTATCGTTTTTAAATTACTATCATCTGACAATCCACTTACCATAGGCATCTCAATTTCACCCTCTTTGGTCTATGCTTTGCATTTGCGTGACTTCGTACCGCGTTAGTTTTGCTACCAGAGAGATTGGACATTTGCGTGTTCTAGTGCCTAAATTTGCTATAGATATTAAGGACAATATTTATGCTTCCATAATCCTCCGCTCGTTATTAATGACAAATTCCAAATATCCTGCTCACTTCTCGAGAAACATAACAGTATTATTAACACTTCATTCCATGCGCTGTTTTAAAATGCTACTATATGAAGCAATGATGATAAAATGAAACTGTGTATTGAGTCGACACAAAATCCAAAAACGGACTATCGCAGCTTTTTGGTGACTAGTTTAATGATGACCGGGATGAGTCTCGAAAGACCTCATTTTTTATGATCTGAAAAAGGAGGCAATTGAATTGTTTGGAAGCTATTGTCCACACGTTATTTTGGCCCATAGTCATGCCTTTAACTCATTGACTTCCTTTTCAGATTTTAATCCAGATCATGGCTGCCCTTTTCACGTGAATGAATGTGACAACTACTGTATGAATTTACTATTCCTCGGAGGATATTGCGGCTCCTCTTTCAAAATGACCTGTATCTGCTACCATGAAGAACCACCTCACCTCGAAGATAATTGATATTCGGCAGTCATTTTTGCCTGTTGTATTGCCGTTCATTTTACAGTGTTCTTTGGTGAAGGAATATTTTTGCATATTTTTGAATAAATTCCCCCGAAAAATTTTCATCGGTCTATGAATGAAGAGAACCAATTGCTTAATTTCTTTGTCGAACATTATTGCTGACTCTCAAGGAAATGTGTGTATTTTCATTCTTCTTGTACTAAGAAATAATATATTTTATGTGTTTTGACTTTCAATGTTACTGACTATTGAGTTATAAAGATGTGGCCGAGACCTAGACCAAGCTTTTACACGCCTTACGGTTCATTGAGGTGGCTCGCAGGGTATTTTATAGATTATCAATATCATTCCTGTTTCCCCGTCTACACCGCTGGTTCTGTTAGCCGCCATGACTGTCATCATTGTGTCATTGGCCTGTTGCAGGAATTGGAATGGGAATCGCTTTCAAACCGTAAATTCAAAATTAGACAAATTTTTATGTAAATTTGAAAACATTTTATTTTCTGGCGAAGTTATTAATATATTACGATGTCCAATATCTGGGGTAGATCAGATCATGAGAATAAAATTATTCAAATAACCTGCAGAAAGGACAAATGTCGTTTTTCACGCGATCTACTATAAACCACTTTATACCACCATATATATAATATAAACCACTATAAACTTTAGCAGCTGATAACCCTTTAAAGTAGCTTAGTCGTCGAGTAGCTGATTAGTGGATTTGATCCCTTATACTTGTTCCTCAATCTCCCTCACGGTACTAACAGCACGTTTCGCATTTCTCCTGCACGACTTTTGTATCACGTTTAAGTAGTTAATATATACAGCGTGCATAGATTAGAGTGACCCGATTTTATAGTGTTACAATTACAGAACGGGGCATTACGAAAAGAAAATGTGTGTCAATGGAATGGGCGTGGCTAAGAGTTTTAGAGGATTTATGCTAGAAACCAGTCCATGCGTCCGCTCTGTCAATCAGAAGCAGATGGCGTTCTCTCAAGAGAAGGCAATAAATATATGAATGAATATAATATTTCAAAATCAGGTCATTCTTTTTTAAACATCCTGTACTATAATGCAAATAGTTTCTATAGCATAGGTTGCGTACGTATAGTTTAACTAATGTTGGTGAAATTTACTTGAACATTATGGTGAATGTTGGTGATAACTCCCCTCCTACCAAACACCCTCGAGGTGACTTGGAGGATATTAAGATGATGTAGCATCAGCACAGAGATGGACCTCAAGACCAGCAGGTTTGATATGTCATCACAAATGAAAAGAAACTTTGTTTTCTTCCACCGCCCAAGTACCTGATGATGTCACTAATGTGTCGAAACATGTACCAAAATGAAAAAACCTGTGAAAGAAAACCAAGTTGTCTTTTCACTTGCGAAAATTAATTTTTCCATAAATGAACCTGAAACAATGAAATATATTGGTGTTCCATATTTTCCGCGCATGATTTTGGATTACAATAAGTATCACGGAAGCCTTCTATTTTTTTAATGGTGGGAACAGGTAGCTTTTTCTTATCCCTTTTACGTATTCCCCACCAGCTCACTAACGTTAGAATAACAAACAAAGAAACTCGGTTTGAAACACGTTATTATGTGTTCCCATGCGAGCATTATTTTCTCTTTCGGAAAAACGTTTTGGATGTAACTTTCCACTAACATTGAAAGAAAACCTGAATATTAACGAATTCACCCGTATCCTCTAAACCACCTAATTTCTCGATTTTATATTGAAAATAATGCAATGAAAAAGAAGGTTGATAAGATTACAAAATGATAAATTAAGATGACGATGATGATGAGATTCAATCTGGGGTGAAAATATCGGAGAAGAGGAAGAGACAACGAATTATTGGAGAGACAATCATTAACTGTACTTACTTTACGTATATATCAATAACGAGGCGCAAAAATCTGTCGTTAGCAGGAATTTCCAGCACTAAGTAAGGGAAAATGTTAAATTTTGCCGTGCCCGATGATGATTCCGATGACGAGCATGTCTGCACACCTGAATAAGGATCCGGAGAAACATGTATTGACTGATGGTGAGTCATAAAAGTAATTTTTAATTTATTCCTTTTGTATTGAGTATAAACTATTGATTTAATTGAGATGCCATTAATTAATGTTAAATAACTTTGCTATTCTAAAATTCATTGATTTATTCTGGGACGGAAAAAGACGAGATGTTGCAGGAGGATGAGTTGGTGAATCCGAAGAAGAAGAAGCTAGTACACACTACTAGTACGTTAATTATTAACTGTAGTCTATCTTGCTATTTATATAATGAAAGAAGGACGGGAGAGAGAAAGACACAGGTGACGAATGAGAAGAAGAAAAGGAGAAAGAAGAGAAGGTGAAATGAGGAGTAAGGAGAGGAAAGAAGATAAGATGTAGAGGAAACCCTGTCAACCAGCGAGAGTGTCAGAATCCCTGGAAAATTTCGTCTGGTGCAGAAAAGCAAAAAATTTTGCAAATAATTTAACATAACAGGGAGAGCTTTAAGATTGTAGTAAAATGAAACACCTAACGATGCTTCGCCCATTAGTTGGATGGAGGACGTCTTTGGTGGTGTTTTAAATTATGTTAAATCTAAGGATGTCAAAGCTCATGACCAAATAGGCCTGCTTTTTTGCAATGTCAATTTTCATATAGACATCGCCTGAAAAGTAGGTACTGCTAACACATTTTTCCATGACCAATAGACCAATTAAATAATGTTTACCATAATCATAAGTAATTCAAAATATTACGTAGTTTTGATAATAAATATGCATTGAAAATTTCAGTTTTCTTTTTCTTCTAATTCATGCATCCTTTTGGTTATGGAAATTCCCATCAGTGCCATCACCGTCAGCACTATATCGAAACGTTACTTCAACCACTGCTCCACTGCAACCTCACTCAAGAAGTATCGAGCTGGTCGTGTTAGGCAGCGAAGACGAGGAAGACAATGATGGTGCTAATACTCCCAATTTCCTTGAGCAATATAATGACATCAGGGTAACGACGAGGATGGAAGCCATGAATGAAATCTTCTTGCCTCTTACACAAGATCTCTTGAGTTTTTCAACTTTTTCACTAAAGTATTTAAGTAAAGTATTCAATAAGAATAATGTTATTCTGCATCATGAATTTCCCTTGGAAACATCCCTTCACTGCCATCATAGCAGTATCTATCGGCAGCGTAGTTGTAGTCATGCCAGGCTACCTTAAGCCGGCAGGCGAGTAATGAGGCGGTTTTTCAGAGTTCTAGTCGGGAGTGACGAGACTCCCGCACTTGTAGGAAGACATGGTAAATTCTCGAAGCGTCGAGTATAATGAAGATAGTACACAGGCATTTTGGGAAACTAGTTTATTTAACAGAATATAGTGAAAGAACCTGATCACACGTTCCCCGTGTCTGCTGTGGCCATATAGCAAAAAGAGGTCTATCTACATACACATCTACATACTACCCTGCGAGCCAACGCATGGGCGTGTAGCAGGGGGTGTTACGTCACCAGCCGTATAAAGATGTAAGTTTTTGGGAGATGAAATGGTCACATGTATTATAGGAGTGTATTCAGTGGAGCTCAATTTTTATGGTAGTCGCTTATTGATCGCGGAAAGAACGAGCTTTGTACCTATCTATTCGACAGGTTATCTCTCTTATTTTATCCCTTCTGTCAGACCTAGAGATGTATAAAGGAGCCATAATAAGATTGTTTGTGTCGGTCCGAAAAATATCAGTTCTGAATTCCTCAAGTATCCTAAGTCTAGCGTGTAGCCTCATGGACTCTAGGGGCTCCTACTTTAATCCCTCAAAAAGTTGTGAGACACTATATACACACTCGTAGCAGTTTTTAATGAAGCACGCTGCTTTCTTATTTATTTTAGTGCTTTTTTTGTTAACTCTTTCTGTACAGGGTCCCAAATGCTTGCGGCGTATTCAAAGTGTGGCCTAACCAGAGCATAGTAGCCACCTCTTGAACTATTTCATCCGAGGACCTTCCTATTATACGTTCAACACAACCTAGTTTCTTTAATGCTGTGCCAAATATGTTTTGCATGTGTAAACCCCACGATATATCTGAAGTTAAGGTAATTCCAAGATATTTTACTGTATTTGAAGATTTTATGTTTACTCCACCCACAGTATAGGTATGGCATTTTTGTGATGACTTTCGCAGGAGGTGAACTGTGGTGTATTTGCTGATATTTAATTCCAAACCTGGCACCACGAATGAACGTTGTTGAAAGGCCCGATGACAGAGCTTCAAAGTCCACGTCTTCGCTTATTTCACGATAGATAACTTTATCGTCTGCAAATAGTCTTATTTTACTGCTAACTCTAGAACTAAGGTCATTAATGTAAACAATGAATAAAAGAGGGCCGATCACGCTTCGTTCAGGAACATTGGATGTGACTTCGACCATATCAGAGCTAAAACCATCAATAACTACTTTCTGTTTCCGATCACTGAGAAGGTCCCTAATCCAATTCACTATTTCTATTCTATTCTATTCTATGATAGCATTTTATATATGAGTTTTTTGTGAGGAACCTTGTGGGATGCCCTCTTGAAATCAAGGAATATCGCGTCCACTTAAGTAATCGATTCACCTGATTTTAGGATATAATGAAGGGAGAGCACAAGCTGTGTTTCGCAGGACCTGCCTTTACAGAAGCCGTGCTGACTGCTATGTAAGAAGTTATAATTATCCAGGAATTTCTTAATATTAATAACGACAATGAGTTCAAGGATCCTGCACAAGATGATGTAAGCGATGTAGGCCGGTAATTTCCTGGATCACTTCTATTTCCTATATTAAATATCGGAGTGACGCTGGCTATTTTCCAGTCTTGGGGCACCTTGCCTTCAGATAATGATTTATTGAATATAATTTCTAAGAATGATGCAATCTGTGGCGCTAAATAATTCAGCACACGTGCAGGTATTCCTTCTGGACCTGGGGACTTGTAACTTTTAATCGAACGCAGTTGTTTAATTATTCCATCGCGTTGAATTCTTATGTCAGCCATCAGCTCTTTAAAGTCAGGAATGTCTAAATTGTGTGTTCCTTAGTGAATACACTTTCGAAGTATTGGTTTAATAAATTGGCTTCTTCGATGCTGTTGGTGACCACTTAGCCGTTTGTGCCCAGTGAAGACTCTACTGCCGAAGAATCGCCCTGGAGCTCTGTCGCGTGAGACCAGAATATCATGGGCTTTTCATCCAGTAATTCACCGAGGATTTTTTCTTAAAGTTTCGTAGAGTGGCGGGCACAATTTTCTTCGTTTTTGAGCGTTGAGCAACGTATGCTTCTCTCGCCGCAAGCTCCGTTGTTTTGTTACTTAACTCAGTAGAATTTTTGTGTAGATTGTGTAGTAGCCTTTGTCTTCTGAGCTCCCGCCTTATTTCGTGGTTACACCAACGAGGTTCTTTATTCTCCCGCTTGAATTTTTATAGAATATATTAATCGATTCTTTTACGTAGTATTTCCAAAAAATATATACTTCGGAGCTCTTGTACTAAAGGATACTTTGAAGCTTTCGTTCTTCATTGTGGCTACGAATTTCGTGAATGAGACTTTTTACGTAATCGCATTTTCCAAATAAGTGGACTTTTCGTTTGGGTTTTACAATGGAATCTACTGTTGTTTTCAAAGGAGTAAAAACTACTTTATGATCACTTATGCCTTCGAGAATATCGACATGTTTGATCATTATAGTCTGACTAACATCTAAAAGGTCTAATAATTTATTACCCCTCGTAGGTTCGTTTGCTATTTGAGTAAGAGAGTGGTTTGAAAGTGTATTAAGTAAGGCCTCGCTTATATCACGCCTCCTTGAACTTGGTTTAACGCTATTGGTTTTTGCAATTTATAGCCGGGTGGTTGAAATCTCCAACGATAATTATCACGCTTTTGTTCTTGTTCAAGGTAAATGAAGTTAATTGTGTTTCTATTTTATACAAAACGTCGATGATAATGGTACACCAAACGCTCTCTATTCCATTTTCGTCTAATATGTTTGCGATATTATTCAAATATGATTTAACTGATATATCTGTTCCAATTGCTATATCTGCGTTTTCAAATATATGCTAAACTTCAGCACGTTTATTCTTTACGCTACAGAAATTTACTATTACTAAATTTATATCGCATTTAGCTTGATGAATGTCGATTGGCGGTTTTCTGTAATTGTGTATGTTATCTTTTTGATGAGTATATTAACTCCTAAAATAATTCTTAGGAAGGGTGGAACTTAATTTTTCCTATGAGCAATCGCACAGGGTTGTAAGTAGACAATATGAAATTTTGTTTGTGGCGCACAATTACGGCACAGCGGAGCAACAAAAATGGAAATGAGCAAAATTTTGCCACTTTAAACGCTTAAGGTAAGCAATGTTTGACCTTTGGAATCGGAATGAAAGTAGGAGGTTATCTGTTAAAGTCAATTAGATTGGCGGACGATAAGGCATTGGTTTGTGGATTTCCGAAGGGACTGCAAGCTTTCGTAGATTCTTTAGAAATTCAAGGAGGGATATTCGGATATAAGATAAATCATAAGAAAACAAAAGTAATGGATCTTCTAGGACAAATAAAGCTAGGCTTGTGATTAAAGTTGGAGGACACAAATCGAGCAAGTAGAGCAAATTTATTACTTAGGTTGTACGCTAGAGGAAAACCGATATAGTACCAAAGACGGAAGGGAATAGCGCTAGCTAGGGAGATGTTTAGTAATAGAAGATAGTTTATGACGGAGACAAGAGGTAGCAAAAAGGTGTGAAAAGGTACCAAAGCTGTTATTAAAATCACGTACAGTAATGTTCCCCAAGAAAAAGGATGACCAGGATCCTGGTGACTTTCGTCCCATTTCAGTGTCATCAGTCATTATAAGATTATTCCATAATATATTGGCCACAAGGTTAAAATTAATCCATTGGACGACAGAGGGCCTTTATAAATGCAAACGGGTGCAGCGAGAATACTTTTCTCCTCGATACAGTGTTACGATGGAGACGGCAAAAACATCTGCCGCTATATCAGGCCTCCATTGATATGGCCAAAGCATTCGATTCGCTCTCCCATGACTCGATTTTAAACACACTCAAGGCCAGAGGAGTTCCTAATGCATGCTGAAACTACATTCGTTATGCGTATGAAAAAAGTGAACTGAAGATTGAGCATGGAAGATGGACCTCCAGTGGAATTCGACCTACTCGAGGAATGAAACAGGAGGATTCCTTATCCCCCTTATTATTCAATCTCACAAACGATGGAATGCTTAAAATGATCCCCGCGGACTTGGGACTTCGTATTGGGGACCAAACCATCAATTTCCTCGCGTTTGCTGATGTTTTGTTACTCCTCACTGAATCCAAGATTGGATTACAATCTTTATTGAATATCTCAACGGATTATTTGCCTCCCATGGACTGCTCATCGACGCGGCCAAGTGTCACACGATCGCGCTCAAAACAATACCGAAGAAAAAGAAGTCTGCGTTCAACAAGAAGACAACGTTCACCATCCAGGGAAGAGTCCTGCCCGCCTTGAACCGACTGGAGTAATGGAATTACTTATGTATTTCATTTACGGCTGAGGGAAGGATCAAGATCCAACCAAGTGACGATCTCGTGAAGAAGATTGAGAAACTCACACGGGCTCCCTTGAAGCCCCAGCAGAGAGTGTGGGCCCTGAGATATTTAATCGTGCCGGCGTTCCAGTACCAACTGACAGCTGGAAACATACATCTTGGTACCTTTAGGTCACTAGACTGTGAACTAAGGAGGGCCCTGCGGAAATGTCTTCTATTGCCTAAAGATACTCCTAATGCCTTCTTTCATGCCGATCCAAAAGACGGCGGATTGGGGATCCCCGCATTCAGATGGAGTATCCCCCTTCGACGATTAAACAGGATTAAAGGCCTAATGAAATCTACATACATCACAAACAGGACCCCGGATGCATTCTTCGAGACTGAAAAATCCATTGAAAAACGACGGCTGCAGGCGGAAGGTCGCCACGAGTTTACGCCCGTTAATGAATTAAAAAGTGGTGGGCCAGACTACTACATAAATCCGTCGATGGGAATGCTCTTCAGCACTCGAAGAAGATCCCTTCTCAGAATCAATGGATATCGGATGGTACTAGGTTTTTAAGCGGACAGGACTATATATATTCCTGTAAACTTAAGATCAATGCCCTACCTACGAAATCGAGGACGTCTAGAGGACGAATTGAGAACAGGTATTGCAGGGCAGGCTGTAATGCCATTGAAACCATGAATCACGTCCTGCAAAACTGCTATCGAACCCACGGCCTAAGGATATAACGTCATGACCCTGTAACGAAATATCTGAAGAGGGATCTGGAAAATAAGGGATTCATCACGGAAATGGAAAAAGCGAATACGACACCTACAGGACGATTTGTTCCAGATCTAATTGCTCACAAAGAGAATGTAGGATACATAATTGATGCGCAGGTAATCGGCGAAAAGGTAGAAATGGACAAGGCCAACTACGCGAAGAAGAAGAAGTATGACAGCAATGTAGAACTCAAGAGGAAGATCAAAGAAGAAAATCATCTGGAAGAACTTCACACGCTAGCAGCAACCATTACCAATCGAGGAATATGGAGTTACCAGTCGGCGAGGGAGCTCATCGAAAAGAAGATCGTAAACAAAGGCGATTTGAAGGTGATTTCTAGCCGTATGATCGTCGGGGGAGTAGCAGAATGGAGATTCTTCAATCGATAAACCAGCGGATGGAGATGGCGCAAAAAGACCGGCGTCGGATGAAGAGCTGAGAAGGGAGGATGTCCGAAGGAAGAGAGGTAGCTGTTGAGTGAATAGTTTGTTCGAGTGCGTTGGTCACATTAGCGATGTTATTCCTCATTCATGCGATTTACGTTTGTCTTTTGTTTTGTTTTGAATTGTTATGACTTGAGTCTATCGAGACGTAATAAATAAGTGCAACTTAACAGATTATGAGACTTACGTGCTCAGAAAAGAAAGAAAGATAGAAAGGAAATCGAAGATAATAAGAAGACGAGAAGTAAAGAAGTAAATAAAAAAAAGGTAAAGAAGTTAAATTGAAACGAGTGACGTCCAAGCGGATTGAATCAAATGGCGGAGGACGATGCCGTAAGGAAAAACGTCAAGATAGATAAAACTAACTACTTTTCGTGGTCATTGACCACTAAAGCAATTTTACGACAAAGAGGATGTTGGGAAGCCGTCTCCCCAGGATATTTAAGAGAAGGCGACGCTGATGATACGGACACTTTTTCGCCGGAAGAAATAAAAAAGAATGATAGATCTGTGTCCCTCATTTTATTAACTCTAAGTTCGAAAACTATAGATTTCGTCGGCGATGTAAATGTTGCACAATTTATGTGGAAGAAAATTGAAAAGCTATATGCTAAAGCCGGACCAATTAACCAAACTTTGTTACTTCGTGAAATGATATCCATTAAGAGAAAGGACGATGAACGAATGGAAGAATATTTTGCACAATTCTTTAATCTTAATAGAAGGCTAAAGTCGTTGAAGGCTAATTTTGACGATAAAGTGATTGCAAGATTTATAATTGGTGTTCTTCCAATAGAAAAATACGAAGTGCTCATCACTACAATTGATCAAGGTGAAGAAATTGATTTGGAGGAAGTTATGGCCGTTTAATGGCCGAAGAGTCAAAAAGGGAGAGCCACAAGACTGGGTGTAAAACCGATAATAATTCAGTAGATGTCATCGCCCTAGCTTCTAAGTTAGAGAGAAGTATTAACTTTGGAAGCAGGGGAGGCTGGATAAGTGACTCCAGGGGAGGCCGGAGTAATGATTCGAGGGGAGGCTGGAGGAATCATCCCAGGAGAGACAGTAATGAGAATGTTTCTTTGAAGGATAGGAGGTTTGTATGCTTTGTTTGCAAAGAGCCTGGACATATTGCTCGCGAATGCCCATATTTTGAGAAGGATGGACAGTCAAGAAAAGACTACAGAGGAGGAGATAAGACGTATCAGAGAAAGGGTAAGAAGTACCAATCACCATCGATGCACCCGAAAAGAACAGCAAGATCTGTCGAGATGGATTCGGAACCAAGTTCTATTGATGGCAGTGACAGTGAAGTTGAAGAAGTAAGAGTAAGGAAAATGAAAGGTGCGGCAATGAAATCCATGATGGCAAAGGCTCTCATGGCAGGTATGAGAATTAAGAGCACTAGATTCTCTTCCATTTTCATTGATGGTGGAGCAAGTGATCACCTAACACCTCATGCGGAACTGATTCAAGAACTTCACAGGAGTTATAGAGGAAAAGTAAAGACAGCCAATGGGGATTATATACAGGTTACAGGAAGAGGTACCATGGTTGCACAGCTGGCTAAGAAGTTTGGAGGTTACCAAATTACTTTGCAAAAGGTGTACTTAGTCCCAGATCTCGACTCCACTCTTATATCAGAAAGAAGATTAGAAGAGAGAGGTTTTATAATAGTAACTGGAAAGGGAGAGAAGAAAGTCTATGACGACAAAGAACTGTTCATGTCTGCCCTTTGGAGCAAGAATTCCAAAATGTATGAATTGAAGTGTGATTATTCTTTAGTAAATGAAGTAAATGCGATTTTGAGAGCAAAACAGATGCAGGAAGAGGAAATAATTGCAGCAAAATGTTCCAGAGTTGAATTGTGTAATAACAGATTTGGACACATGAATAACCTACCTGAAATTTGTTAGGCGAAGCAGTCCATGTCCAAGTGTGATGTATGTCTGGAAGGGAAACTAAAGAGGTAGCCATTCAAGACGAGCGAATCCCATGCCTCAAATGTGCTGGAGCTTGTGCATTCTGACATCATGGGGCCGATACATGTACAATCTATTGGGGGATCTAAATACATCATCAAATTCCTGGATGATTATTCGCGATACGCTGAAGTGAGTCCCATCAAAAGGAAAAGTGAAGCTGTTACTGAGCTTAAAAACTATTTAGCTAGAAATGAAAGGACAAGTGTAAAACTCGTGTTTAATAATGATGTGAAAATTACGGAGGAAGTCAGTAGCACTGTGGTGGAAAAGTTGGAGGACGTTCAACGAAAAGTTTTAAGGGATGATAATCTAGTTAGGGCTGATGCAATTGTAGTTGATAAAGTGTACAATGGTAATTCATCAACAAAAGAACTTTCAACTAACCGAGGGACAAATGTTTCTGTGAATAAGACTCAAGATAAGGTTCGCGAACCGATGGTACAACTGAAGTTAGTTGAAATAGACTCGGGTAGCGATGATAGCTCAGTTAAGAACGAGAAGGACTTGGATTCTGAAGACATCGATGTGTCAGTGATCGAAGATGATATGAATCTTGAGAAATTGATGAAGCAGAAGGCTCTACTTCAAGCCAGACTTGGTGCTTATATGTCTGAAGAAGATGATGAGGGAAAGTCAACTGGCAAAAGCAGTAAACTTGACCCAGAAGTTATAAGTATTCACGACGATGACTCTGATCCAGTTCACAGGGCAGTAGATAGAAGGCCTGATAAAAGAAAGAGGAAATAAGCAGAAGTAGAAGCCAGTAAAAGTAAAGATGATTTTCCTGATAGAGACGAGAAGAGCAGGTATGCGTCTGAGAGTCTGAGAGATGTGAAGAGATCTAGAGAGCATGACAGCTACGGTAGAAAAAAGGTGAATGACAAGGGAAAACTGGATGACAAAAGAAAAAGTGATGATCGAAGTAGAATGTTGGAGAGATCTCGTGAGGAGAAGAGGAATGAAGAGAGAAAGAGTGAGAAAAGTAGACTAGAAAACTTAAGAAAGAGTGAAAAGGATAGGATTGGTGATAGCCTGAGAGCGTCAGAGCAATCTTCTAGGAGAAGAAGTAGTTATAGTCCTCGTGGGAGAAGTCGCAGTAGAAGTGCCCATAGGAGTGAATCATTAGCAAGGCGTGATGGTAGCCCAAGAAAAAATAATCATGGTCAACGAGGAAGCCCAAGGAGAATGAGTCCTCGAAGATCTCTTTCCCGAAGAGCTAGTCCAAGGAAGATGAGTCCAAGAAGAAGCAGCCCTAGAAGGATGAGTCCTCGGCGAGGGGCTAGTCCAAGAAGATCTCACAGTCGGGGAAGAGATAGGGACAATGACCGAGAAAGGAACCAAAGATCTGAAATTAGTCTACAAGAGAAATGGTCATCAACTTGAATTTTACGTGGATGCAGACTGGGCAAATGAGAAGACTGACCGAAAATCTGTTACAGACTTTTGTCTATCCCTAACAGGTGGAGCCATTAGTTGGAGGAGTAAGAAGCAGACCTCTGTAAGTCTGTCTACCATGGAAGCGGAATATATTGCTCTAAGTGATGTGTCAAGGGAGGTCACATGGATCCTTGGACTGCTGGAAGATCTTGGGCTTAATTATCTGGTGGTCAAACCCATTACCATCCATGTGGACAACCAGGGAGCCATTGCCGTTGCTGAGAATTGTATTATATCTGAGAGGTCCAAACACATAGATATCAAATACCATCATGTTAGAGAACTGATCGGAAATAATTCTATAATTTTGATGCATGTACATTCTAAATCAAATCGTGCTGATATTTTTACCAAAGTTTTGAACTCAAAGTTGAACAAATATCGGTGTCAAATCCTAGGACTTAATTGAACTATGGCATTGATTGATAATTTCTGTTTTAATCTTATTTAATGTGCCCAACAAGGGGAGGTGTTGAGTGAATAGTTTGTTCGAGTGTGTTGGTCACATTAGCGATGTTATTCCTCATTCATGCGATTTACGTTTGTCTTTTGTTTTGTTTTGAATCTTTGAATTGTTATGACTTTAGTCTATAGAGACGTAATAAATAAGTGCAACTTAACAGTAGCCGCCGTCGCACGGCGCAATAAGGAAGGGGGGTTTTAGTGGGTATTCCCTTACGAGGGCGAGTCCCACAGTACCTGGACAATCCACCTATGCCAGGTCTGCGTAAACGCATTCCCCTCACCCTAAAAGAAAAATATAAGGATGTGATGAAGAGGTTGGTGAAGAGCTTGATATGGAGTGTAGCGTTGCATGATGCAGAAACGTAGACCCTGAGAAAGGAGGACGAGAATATGCTGCAGGCATTTGAGATGCTGGTGTGAAACAGGATGGAGAAGGTTAGGTGGACGCAAAAGAAGGCTAACGAGGAAGTGCTTGAGATGGTGGGCGAGGAAAGGAAACTTGTGAATGAAATCCGGGATGGGCCGGGTAGATTGCTGAAGGATGTAATAATGGGTGATGGGTTGCTTAAGACTGCGGCGAAGTAGGGAAGGATGTTGGGCAAGCGGGGAATGGGAAGAAAGAGAATACGTTTCATGGATTGAATGAAGGAGGGTAGATCGTATTCTGAGGCGAAAAAGGATATACTGGATTGAGATGGGCCCCTGAATGGGTAGAGGACCGGGAGTAGTTTTTCTGACATTCAGCAAAACCTACCTTAACCGGTCGAGTACTTATATTGAAAAAAAAACTTGGAAGGTACAGCATCCTAAACTCGACTTCTCTAATGAACTGTAGGAGGGTTACACTTTAGCCAGATAAAATTCATTCGTAGGGAATGCGAATATTCTTGGGAATGATTATCGTAGTGCAAACACCCTCTACTAGTAGAGAGGAAAATTTCAGGAAGCGCCCCCTGCCGTGATGGTTGGTCCAGAGCAGGCAGTCCTCGAACGCTGGACGTCTTAGCGTTCCCTGTCCATAGTGGTCTTCGAGAGTAGGCCGCCATGGAAAGGGCTGCAGAAAAGTATGTGAGGACTACCGCAGGTGAGAAAGCGTTAATTGAACTTCGAAAAACTTACAGTCACCATGCAGAATGCAGAAATTACGTTCCCGTAGCCAAAGGGTTATAATAATAGGTTCACCTTATTTTACTTCCAGTTGGACCTTAACCTTCCGGCGGGCGCGCCCGTTTACAAAGTAACAGGTTTTGGATTTCTGGTCGGGAAAATATATAGAACGTTGTGCGATAGCTGGGACCCATCATTTTATTCCTTCAGTAGTCTTTTTTCTTCCATTGTAAGAAATTTTCAGTGAAATATTTGGTCACGTCTTAGTGGCAGAGGAACTTTTGTTGGGGACCGTCACGCAAAGTAAACAGCGCGCCTACTCGTGGACATGGCGAAGGTTGCCAAGTAAATATCATTGAAACAAGTCGATGTTTTTGCGGTTTATCAATATTAATAGAATTGTTATTCATTTAAAATATGTCGTAGCAATTAATTTACGCTACCATCTGAAAAATATTACAATTTTGGCGGTTGAATATATTGCGTTCCATTCTTATTCATAGAGCAGAAATCATGACTGCTCTACCCAAAAACACAAAAAAGTGGAAGAATACGTAGTATGTATATACTAACAAAAAAGGAGAATGTGAGTAGTTAGTACAAATGTTACAACAGCTATGAATTGCTCCGTTTTTTTTCAATTTCCTTCGTAAAAATCATTCAAGGTGCGTGATAACATAAAGGTACTCGATGTTCAATGAAAGTGATGAAAAAAATGTAATGGTTTCGTATTAAATGTAAACAATACAGAGGTGGGTGATTTCATTTTTTAAAAACCTCATAAGGATATAATTTTGAAAAATTATATCCTTAATCAATACATTCTTGAATAATCTAAGTTCATTAAAATCAAGACTGATATGTTTACTTTTTATATGGGGCGCCCGGTCGTGTAACAAAAAATACCGCGCCCGCCGCTGGATTAAATCAATATGGTAATTAAAATGCTAAAAAAGACTTATTCATCGTGAAGTATCACCTCGAACGATAAAACCGTTTCTTCATGTCCGCGGCTGGAGTTCTCCCCCGTGATACTATACTCACTATGAGTAGTTTGTACGGTAAAAAATTGTCATTATTCACCCTAATCCAATTGTTATGAAGAAGGCGATTGAGTTGAAACAATGTAGTTGGTGTAAGAGGTGAATTTTGGGGAACGGAGGAAGGTTACGTCCATGTCTAGCAGCATTTACTTAGTATCAAACAACGCGATCTACACTCCAATAAGTGGTTATGTGTCGAGAATAGAGGTATCTGATTGGGAGTACTCGCATTATTTTTCTTCAAGGCCATCTGGTGGGTTCACGCCATGAATTTCAGCGCTTACACTTAGAGGCAGTGAACCTCCATTGCTTGAGGGAACATTGATCGCCGTTGTTGGGGGTTCGAGGGAAATAGTTAATCCCCGAGAATGCAATTAATCACGTAAATGGTGTTTTTTTTACTACGGAATGGTGCTCCTTGCCAAAAAACGTGTGTTAAATCTCCATAATAGGAGAAATGACAGTATTAAGTGCGGAAGTATGGGTAAGGATGACTTAAAATGCATTTTAATGAGTGGAAGTGAATTTGAAGATATTGTTTGAACGCCTTGTCATTAGGGGAGATTTTGCTGAAGGCGGGAGGAAAGTGCTGAAGGTGAAAAGGTGTACCTATTGACGGAAAGGAAAAAACACAGTACGCAGGTTTGATTGCATCCTATTTCTATTGAAATTAATTTCTTGGCAAGGATGATATTGCACGAAAGTGCAAAGTTAGCTTTATATGTGATACATTTCGTGACGAAACATAAATTAGAAGTGTGCGAAGATTCGTTCTCTTTCGGTAACCACTCGGTTAACTACTGGTATAAAACTTGTATACGCACTCTAAACCCTCACGTCTTTACTTTACTCACCTTTATTATTTTCAGTGTACTTTATAGAATCTTTTACCTGTCGTGAGCCGAGTGGTTACCGAAAATCCATCCGGCGACGCCGAATCGAAACTGCGCCGACACGACCCTACGATAAAACTGCTTGCGCCGAGATGACCACGCCGAGACGGCTTTGCCTAAGTGTCCCATTCCGTCTCACAGCTAGTCTACCCTTGAGAATGACCAAATTCACAATAGTTCTCAATACCTCGTATCTTATGGCATTGGGTTTCAGACCATAGAGGAAGCTGTAAGCAGGATCCCTGCTCGTTTCTTCCAACATTTTCTGAAATATCATCTCCGTGCTTTCTATCTTATCTTTACACCCCTCATGCCCTGCTTGAATTGCTACAAGACATTTCAATTTGTGTTATTTATGGCTCCACCTTGCCTGTGAAGGTTTTCTTTCAATCAACATGTGTGATGCTGTAGCGTAGGTTGCTCTTGGACAGGAGTCTCTGTGGTACCCTTGGGTGCATGGTTTTTCAATGTGTTACAGTATCTTAGCACCTTTTTTTCTCTTCTCAATTGACAAAAGTAAAATACATTGGAACAACAGGGTTGAGGAAAAGCCACCATGGCCAGGTAAGAACCATCATAGGTAACATGCAACACTTGAGGCTCCTTCGCAGCCTCTGCTGTCTCCCTTAGTCTTCACTCCTGGTCATTTTTTCCCCCAATCTGGAATGGGCATGTATTTGTCCTTTACTGAAGGACTTGGGCCAGTGTCTTTTTGTGTATGGTAGCTATGAGCTAGAGAAGGAGTGACAGCTTTCTTGGCTGTCACTGCAAGTACACTACCTTTTACTGCCCTATGTCACATTAAAGACAAAGGAGCCGAGATGGGAGTTACACTACTCATACAACTCCATTTTTTCAGGTTTCCATCTAAGGAGACAGTAGAGCCACTTATCAATTTGCTTTTGCAAATTTTTTTCGGCACCCGAACCCCGGCACCACTTGGTTTAGCTTTAAGTAATACAGAAAATCATTCTCGAGCTTCAAGTCTTCTACTTTTAACTCCACTTATGATCCACAACAGATATCGTTATCCCCTTTCCTTCAGACACTCCACAAGTATGATCCACTTTTTATATATCTGCACTTTCTTTCTCCAAACAAAAGCATTATCGCTTTTACAAATTATTACATTATTACAAAAAATTAGACAAATTTACTGTTGAGGACAACAGAATGGGCCGCTTTCACTTATTCATACAAAGGGGACAGAAAGCATAACTCTGATATAGTTGCATTGTAGCATAACCACCCTCTGTGTCCATTTCTACAATTTTTTTGCAGTGCAGAGCTCACACTCCATAACCCATTCTTCAACAATATATTTAGGTAGACACTGACTGGCTAAAACACCTTAGAGAACAGGTATATATGTATTTGACAAGTTCTGAATATATGAATGAAGGTGACAGTTTTTAGAATTTGCGCATACAAATGAGTTGAAATCTACGTAATGGACATAAAAGTTACATATTCTTTGTGATTTGTAAAGACATATTCTTTGAGATTTGTAATGACCATTGGCTAAAAAGTGCCAGTTTTCTTATTGCACACATTGTGGAGGAAATGTAATATGCAAATTACCTTATTATTATTCTTGATTCTATATTTGATGTCGTAGTAGGCCAAGCATGACCTAATGGATTTGTGATAAAAGGTTTTTAAACATTCCCTAGCCCTAGCTGAAGTCAATCATTAAAAACTCTTGACTGCACTTTTGTGAAAGGTGCATTATTATGAAATTGTCTAGAAATTTTTACAAATGGATTAATGCTTAGGAAGGTTCAGAGGCTTTCCCAGTGATTGATGTAGATGAAGACTTCTCAGGCATTTCACTGGATATGGCTTTCTATGGCTGCTGTGTCAGTCAGTTTTTTGCCTTGAGGACAATAAGGGAGTGGCTCATCGAATTGTGAGCTATTGATAGCCCTTCTGGTTCCATCACAAAGAAGACCACATCAATTAATGCTCAAATGGAATGGAGAATTTTATCCCATTATTTAACTCTCTGAATGCTCTGGGCATTATTTATCACATTGACCATATCCATCGCTTTGATATTGCAACTTTTTCACTGGCAGAGCACATCGCACGATGTGCTCTGCCAATAATGGGATGCCCACATTGAGGAAAAATTATACTGTAACTCAGGGATATGAATAATTTCTTTTACTACAAAGAATAGTGAACTAAAAAATTGAAACACATTGTTATTAATTTTTTTAAGCTCTTATTAATTGTCCTTTTGCCAACTCAACTTTTGTAGATCACAATTTATCAGCAAATGAAAATTCCTCAAAGAAATTGATAGGGGAAAAATATCAGTGTTCCCATGACTAATTTTTCGATCAAAATACTACTTTTTAAATCTGGCTACCTACAGCCAGGTTTTAAAATATTTTGCCAGTAGGTACACATTGTTCCATTCAACATAATGTTGCTCCTTTCCATGTTCACTGATATATGCCAATAATAAAACACCAAGAATGTTAAGCTCCCAACTAAAGCTAAAGTTTCATGTTTTATTTTGCTCTGCTATTTTCCAAATTGATGTAACTCTATAGGAGTGGAATATCATTTTTAATGATTTTGAGCTATATTTGATGACTTTTTCAACAAACACATAGTGATTTGCAGGGTTATATTAGGTGTTGCAAGATTTATTCATAGAAATAAATGGAAAAAACATTGACTCTATCCTGCTAATAAGTGATGATGAAAATTTGTAGTAACCTCTAATCACAGTGAATGAACCAGCTCTTTTTTAATAGTAGGCCTCAGGCCTACGTCAAGTAAGTTAATGTCCGCCATGTTCGATGGGTTTAAACACTATATTAATAAACTCACTCTGAGAGTATACATAAGAACCCACCAGTTTGTAAAACACTACGTGTTCACATATGTCACAGGTCTCAAGTACATACAAGACACTACAACATCCTTCTCATGCACTTTTTATTGCTTACCCACTACCGGATGATGTAACATATAGTTTAGACATCTGTGTGATAGAGGTAGTAGATTTTTTTTTCTTTTTGAGTCCCCAATTACCAAGACAGATGATTATCTGACCGGGGTATTTAACTTGAAGCTGGCATTGAAATAGTGTTCTTTATCACTCAATCATGTTTAGAAGATTTTGTCTCTCAGGAAGCTTTCTAGCTCAAATTTCTGTATTTCATCCCGAATTCAGTCTGAAAATACACCTACTTGAAATGCAGTGTCAGGATAATAGACATTGATGAAATGAATGCTTCTATTTCTGATCAAGTTTATCATCTAATTAAAATCATCATCTAAAACTTCATCAGAGTCATGGGAAATAACTAGTAAATTACCTTAAAGACGGTAACATTTTGTATGGAACCATTTCAATAATCAAGCTATCTGTCTTATAACAGTGTCTTCTATGCCATCCAGTATACTTCATTCTAGAAATAAGTTTTTAAGCAAAGGATTTCTCTAGAGTTACATAAATCTTTAAAGCATTGCTCCCTTAAGGAAAGTCTATATGGAGAAATTTTCATACAACATAATAATCATTTATATTTCCCAATAAATTGTACATACAAAAATAAGACATGTCAATATAAAAAGTACACATAGCTATAACACGGAAAATCACATTACACAAGTTTGCATCAATAACAAAATTTTGCATTCAAAAATATATTTATCAGTCAATTCTATGTATTCATTTGCACTCCTCTAACTTGCTGCACTTTGCACTTCTCCTGCACAGTCTCTTAGCACCTCTTTTATACACACACACAGCTCACAGGGTTGAGGAAATGCCACCGTGGTAGGACCTTCCATCCTTGGAAACAGGCCATACTTGAGGCTCCTTCTCAATCTATTCTGACTCTCTTAGTGTTCACCTTTGATCATCTTCTTCCCCACTCTGGGGTGGTAAAATATTTGTCCTTTTTCTCATCTTCTGGAGGAAGGAGGGAAGATAGAATTAGCTCTACTTATTCATCTCCATGTATTCAGGTTTCCAGCTGA
This sequence comes from Ceriagrion tenellum, assembly GCA_963169105.1. Classification (NCBI taxonomy): domain Eukaryota; kingdom Metazoa; phylum Arthropoda; class Insecta; order Odonata; family Coenagrionidae; genus Ceriagrion; species Ceriagrion tenellum. The sequence goes on from OY720639.1 coordinate 126,188,481, forward strand.
GGAGACACTTGGGCCACTATCCCGTTAGCTTTTGCAAAGTTTTTGGGCACCTTACCCTGGCCCCAATTTGGCTTGCTTTAAGGAGTATAAATTATAAAGAAAGTAACACTTCATCCAACATTCTTCCAAGTTTCAACTCTGTGCTCATTCCTTCATGTATGGCGTCATTTTACTTTATCTCTTTACACCATTTTGCAGTGATGCCTGGAATCAGGAAATATTTATGAGCTCTCAACTGTACATAGTTGTTTTCCACTCTCTTTTTGGGACTCCTTTAGTATCCACCTTCCACTTCTAATCTATATTTTCCTTTATATTACTGATCCAAAGCAATAGCACTGTATGTTTTCACAAGAAATATCCTCTGCTACTTGGGACCCCAAAATTTGGCCACTTTTACTTGTCATTAGCAAGGAGACAAGACACCTTTTCCAGAACTAGTTGAATTACTGTCGTCTTAGGCTATATCTGCAATTCGTGAATGGTAATAAATACTCAACCCAGAACCCATTCTTCTAAAATATATTGGGTAGATGCCATTCCATACCATCTCAATTAAAACACCCTTGGGAAAAGGCAATTATTTGACTATTTCGGTGTATTTGGGTGAATATGACAATTTTTTGAAGTTTTGATGGTAACATGATTTCAACGCTTAAAAAGTGTTTCAATCAAGGTTGAGGATGGGTAAATTAGCTAACCTTAAGATGTGTGATGAAGTGCCCATGACAGACATAACCTTGGATTTATTTCTATTGATGTGTGAGAAGTAATTGGTTTGGAGTCAAATGCGATAGCCAAGTCATTATGAGAGGAGCGGATTATTATCAGTTCATTGAATACTGTGTAGCTGTTAGGAGTTGCTTTAGGTTTTCAAGAAAAGGATATGTATTTTGACTTCAAAAGGTGAATTTGAAGTTTCTACCACAAGCACAAGGCCTCCAGGGAGTTGAGAGAATGTTGCAGGGACTGGGAGTCAGTAACATTCAATATTCTTTCAATGATTTTGCAATCATCCACATCGAGGAGGAGTCGGGAGGAGGAGTGCAGCTGCATATGTCATCAGAGAACAGAGCAGAGGGAAGTGGTCTGCAAATGCTGCCTTGAGGAACACCAGAAGTTATGGGTAGACTTAGGGAAGTGGCTGTGTCATGAACAACTCACTGAATGCGATCAGTGAGAATGTTGGTTAGGAGAGATAGGAAAGGGCTATTGATATTATACCAGTTGGCCAATTTGAGAATTAAGAGGGCGTGATTTACGGAATCGAAAGCTTTTGGAAAGTCAGTGTGGCAAATGTGTAGTTGAGAAGTGGCTTCAAGGGCAAATGTGATATGGTGATGCAAGAGAACGAGGTTTGTAGTGCAAGAGCCACCTGGAAGGAAGCCATGCTCCCGAGGTGAAATGTATGGGATGGTGAATGGTAGTAGGCGGTTGTGAATAATCTGTTCAAATATGATGGAAAGAATGGGAACAATAGATATTGGACCATAAATACACAAAATAGTGTGAAATTTTAGTGGAAGTAAGGGCGTGGATTTATGATTTTTTGATTATTCAAATTATTTTAGTAACACTGGTAATTTCAAAGATACATATCTGTATATTTTAGAGAAAAATTGTGCCTTTGATGTAATGACTTGATTTAAAATTTGAGCTTTCCTAATTGAGGCTTAATGGTAGTGGCAATTTATTATAGGCAAAATATGGTTGATAATTAATGTAAAGTTGACAAATTGAATATGTACTTAACATTAGTTATTTCTGCGGCAATTCTAATGATTAAAACCGGATGGTTATATTTACATATGCAACAAAGCGCACATGTGACAATTTTATTGTAGTACCCTTCATGGTGCCAAAAGGCGTAAATCTTGCCGTTGGCGGGTAACGATGGGACTCTGTCGTGGCTACCCAAGCCTGTAATTATTTAAGTAATATACGAGGAGTTACCTGAAAATAAACGGATACTATTTTTAAAAATACACAATTTATTTTTTCGAGAAAAAAACTTACGTAACCTTCGAAATACTCTCCATTAACATTAATACATTGGTTCAAACGTATTTTCCACTGCGCAAATACCTTTTGTACTCATCCTTTCCGATGCCTTGCAGCGCCGCCTTCGATTTTTTTTCACCTCTGGAATGTCTGCAAAACTTTCAAACCCTTTCAGCTCCTTTTCATCCGGGAGAACAAAAGATATAAAAAAGTGCGAGAGGTGAGTAGGACGGGTGAGGAAGCGGTGCCATGCGGTTTTTCCTCAAAAAATAACGCACAGAAATGGCTGTGCGAGCTGAAGCGCTATCATGGTAGAAGAACCAGTCCCCACTCCGCCACAAATCGGTCCTTTTCAAGCGAACATATTGTGCAACAGCTTCACAATACTCATACAGAGGACTTGGTTCACCGTGTGATGCTCAGGGACGTACTCATGAGTGATCAGTACCAACTGATGAGGAAGACAATGAGTTGAATGTTGAATGTCTTCGATCGACAAGTCACCGTGTTTGAATCTCAAATACTACTCATAAACTTAATTTATTTTCAAGCTATGTTCCTTATACGCCTTAGAAAAGATATCAATCACGTCCAATGCACTTCTACCATGCAAAAAAAACTTACAACACCGCACCCTGTACTCGAAAATCAGCCATTTCAAAAAATCGAAGACGTCGAAAAACTAGTCACACAAAAACTGTCTCAGGGGCTCGCTGCTGGAGACTCAAAGTGACGTCGCTTAGAGTACTGACTCAGAAGGGGTTATTTCATACCCTCCTAGTGGGAGAAGCCGGAACTATGAAACCGACCTGCTCAGCAAATCCCGCCCTTTACTTTTGTGTCCCCCTTGTAATTTAAATATTTATTTAAACTATTCTATATTCAATATTCAATGCTGTTACAATGCCTATATATTTTTTTCTACAGTTTAAAAATATTTGATCTCTATACGCGTGACTCTTTCTCTCATTACCTTCCAGCAAAGTAAATCCATATTCACTCACCATTCATCATCATCAAGTAGCAACTCCAGTTTCCCAGGTGTTGTCAATCAGCCTCTTCCATCTACTCCTATCTTGGTATGTTTGTTGATGTTGAACTTCCTTACAAAAGCTCCGTTATTCAGTTCCTTCTTGGTCTGCCCACTCCTCTCTTCCCTGGTATTACCTTTTCCAACCATACCTTAGCTGTTCTGGTCGGCTCCGTCTTCAGCAGATGACCATACTATCCCAGCCTGGATGTACTGACTTTTTCATTGAATGAAATTTTGCATCCAACCTGTTTTCTAATGTCTTCATTTTTCTGCCTGTTAAGTCTTGTCTTTTGTTCCATCGTCCTTAAGAATTTCATTTCGATGGCTTGTATTCTACCGATGTCTCTACTTGATAGTGTACAAGTTTCTAACCTATATGATGTGATAAGTTCGAAGTAACACTTAAACATGGACATTTTTGCAGCTCTTGGTACCTTTTTGTCCCAAAGAAGACTGCTTACTTGGTGGTAAAAACTTGACGCTTTATTCAGTCTGTTAGTAATTTCTCAAGAATCTAAGCCATCCTGTGAAATTATATGATGGCTTAGATTCTTGGGAAATTACTAACAGATTGAATATACTCACCATTTATCTTAATCCATATTCATAATGTTGGAAAAAAACATTGAAGCTTTTTTAGCCCCAGCGTAGGATGTATTTGCCCCATAGTGGAGTTATTTCTGTATCCACTATTTGAAAGGTTACATTGGAGAGCATTGCAGGTGTTACATATATAAGGTATAAATACTATAAAAATGGGCTAGACTTTTAATTCATAGAGCACACGAACAAAATAAATATATACTCTACAATATCACTATATTTTTTGTGTATTGAAAATTGATTTATTCTTTTTAGCTACATAAAAGGGTTGAACTAAATGACTTGAAAATTTTTCAGCTGTGGTGGACTCCGTGATATGCCAAAGCATAGTTGTTTCCATGTTGTGGCATGTGAAATGGCGACTTCGTGGTTTCCACCATGACCTCCAAACTAATCCGCCATATCCTCCGTGGCGCGAGGCCACGTGGCAGTTGTGCGGATGCACGGTCTTGCCTTGTCGCCTGACGACGGCATTGAATCCGTTGTGCTTGTGGGCGGTTTACTCGACCACTCATTTTTTGCAAAAGATTTAGTTGTGCGCTAATAGTAAATAATGTAATGGCAAATCCATCCCGTCCATTTATTTTTTATTTGTTCTTTAAACGAAGTTTTAGGGCCTAATTAAGTAAGATGATGAGGATAAAACGTACAACAGGAATAATTATATGAAATAATACGAATTATACGCTTCCTTCTTGCCATCAATCTCTCCCAAGATCTCAATAAATTAGCATTAGTTTCAGTATTGGCCATGTTTGCCCTTCTTCGAGGTTTTCAATTGGTGGTCCATCTTTATTTCCTATCAACATGACATGTTTTGTCAATGATATCTGCCATGGCCCAGGGCGACGCTCTTTCCGTGGGTGTAGGATGAGGCACCACCCAAGTGCCCTCCGTAGACTCCTCCGTAGGCACCAGCTCCATAACCACCGTATCCTGCTCCATATCCACCAAGATGTCCAACGGCGCCGTAACCAACCAATCCGTGTCCAATGGCGATGTTGTTACCATTAGCATACGAGGAAGCTCCACCGTAACGAGCACCACCATATCCGCCGAGGTGTCCACCAGCGTATCCTCCGTGGTGATAGACTGGTGCGTAGTGTTGCTGGTGCACGGCCTTGCCCTGTCGCTTGACAACGGCGTTGAATCCGTTGTGCTTGTTGGCGGTGTACTCGACAACCCTGACTGTTCTGTCGGCTTCGTAGAGGCTGTAAGCACCCTTGACATCGTCTCCATCCTTGGTCTCCCACTGGCTCTTCTGGTCTCTGGTCTTGTGATCACTCACGCCATAGTCGAAGTTGTACTTGGAATGAGCCTGTAATTTTTTTTAATTCTTAAAAGTCAGGGTGTACATTCCTACAGGTATTAATAGTGAAGAGCAAGTGTAAGGGGTGTATGAACAGCTATAGGAAATACGTAGTAAACTCCCGGGCAATCGTGATAGTAAAAGTCGACTGGAATGCATCAGTGGGTAAAAGGAGACATGGATAAGGGGTGGGGACGGTATGGATTAAAAACGAAAAATGATCCCGGTGAGAAGACAGTTGAATTTACCTGGTCAAACAAAGATGCAGTGACCAACACTTCATTCAAACATCTTATCTCATCGGAAGTACACATGAAAAATTCCGGTAGCCAAAGAGATTCATCAAATTAATTATATGAAGGCAATGGTTTAGGATGAGTGTCATATTGTGGCGGAGCTTCTGAAGGAAGTAGTGAATAGGAGCATAGATAAAGCAAAAGAAATAGGTACATAGGATAAAAAAATGGGGGAATTTGAAAACAGGTACAATGATAGTGGTGGAGGAGACTGAAGGATTAGTGGAATTTGCGGGAGTAAGGGATCATGGGTCACACAAGTAATAAGGAATATGGAGGAAAGAAGAGATTGAAAAAACCTCAAGTGCCCATGACAGACATAACCTTGGATTTATTTCTATTGATGTGTGGGAAGTTATTGGGTTTAGGGTTGAATGCGATAGCCAAGTCATTATGAGAGGAGGCGTTTGTTAGCAGTTCATTGAATAGTGTGTAGCTGTTAGGAGTTGCTTTAGGTTTTCAAGGAAGGGATATGTATTTTGACTTCAAAAGGTTAATTTGAAGTTTCTACCACAAGCACAAGGCCTCCAGGGAGTTAAGAGAATGTTGCAGGGACTGGGAGTCAGTAACATTCAATATTCTTTCAATGATTTTGCAATCATCCACATCGAGGAGGAGTGCAGCTGCATATGTCATCAGAGAACAGAGCAGAGGGAAGTGGTCTGCAAATGCTGCCTTGAGGAACACCAGAAGTAATGGGTAGACTTAGGGAAGTGGCTCTGTCATGAACAACTCACTGAATGCGATCAGTGAGAATGTTGGTTAGGAGAGATAGGAAATGGCTATTGATATTATACCAGTTGGCCAATTTGAGAATTAAGAGGGCGTGATTTACGGAATCGAAAGCTTTTGGAAAGTCAGTGTGGCAAATGTGTAGTTGAGAAGTGGCTTCAAGGGCAAATGTGATATGGTGATGCAAGAGAACGAGGTTTGTAGTGCAAGATCCACCTGGAAGGAAGCCATGCTCCCGAGGTGAAATGTATGGGATGGTGAATGGTAGTAGGCGGTTGTGAATAATCTGTTCAAATATGATGAAAAGAATGGGAATAATAGATATTGGACCATAAATACACAAAATAGTGTGAAATCTTAGTGGACGTAAGGGCGTGGATTTATGATTTTTTTGATTATTCAAATTATTTTAGTAACACTGGTAATTTCAAAGATACATATCTGTATATTTTAGAGAAAAATTGTGCCTTTGATGTAATGACTTGATTTCAAATTTGAGCTTTCCTACGCCTCCCGCCAATGCCAAGCATTTGAATCATATATGAACATGAGAAATATACTCCTTTTAGGTCAGTTACACCTTAATTTGTTATATTCCTAATTACGGAATGATAATCCTGTATGGGTTTTCATTAGTACCTGTAGCAGAATAATTTTTGCAGTTTAATTCCTGTAGTTGGTTTTTGAGTATTGCAGTGAATGAGATTTTGTGTCATGAGAAATACTTTCCTTTGATTCAAATTTTATTTGAGAATGTAACTAACCTTCATGCGGGAAGTGCCAGGTATTTGTGCTTGCCTGTAGGGAAGGTGGTCGGGTAGTCTTCTAGGAGGTGTAGCCAGATGTTGTGGTCCTGGTTTTCTCTAAAATCTCTAAATGGCGATGTTGTTACCAATATCATACGAGGAAGCTCCACGCGGGTGCACGGCCTTGCCCTGTCGCTTGACAACGGCGTTGAATCCGTTGTGCTTGTTGGTGGTGTTGTCCTGAATAATAGATGTATGGAACTGTCAGTCAGGGCATCCACAAATTTTATCAGGCACTCTTCAACTCAGGGTTTTGTTTTACTACCTTCCCCTCCCACCTATTGCCTTTGATGGAATGACTTGATTTAAAATTTGAACTTACATACGCCATTATCACAATACCCAGAAGTTGGAATCATAATATGAATTTCAGAAATATTTCAGATTAGTTTCACCTTAGTTTGATATATTTCTATTTGAAGAAAGATAGTCCCATTTTGGTTTTCCTTGGTATAATTTGGAGAGTTATAAATTCGGCAATTTTTCTCCTAAGGTCTGTTTTAAATACCACAGGAATGGGATTTCGGTTTTGGGAATTCTTTCCCTTGAATTAAATTTTATTTGAGAATGTAACTAACCTTTATGGGGAAGGGCCAAAGCTTGAGATGCCTGGTGTTCTGGCTGTTTTTTCGGAGAGGTGGTGGTCTGCCGCGAGGGTGGACGAGTTGTCATTGTCCTGAATAATAAATACATAGAACTGTTAGTCAGTGTTTCCAGCAATATTATTCAGACACAGTTCATCTCACGGTTTTTCACTTCCTACTGCTACCCCTTAATTCCTTGTATACATATAGGAGTATTCCATTTTGTTCAAAATCTGCTACACAGGACCTGACAAGATTTCCCCTACATAAATAAATAGTGACTCATCCCTGTGAATGATCCATATTTAAAAGACACACTGAAGTTCATCGCAGGTAACAAAATACCAGTTCATCAAAAGCATCGGATGGGGAGACCAATATCTATGACATTATACAGCATTAGCGCCATTGATTTCTGTGACTATCGGGACAAAACATATTTGCATTTGTGTTATCACAAGACCTTGCTTGCATGCCTCGTTAATATTTGTAAGAAGAGATTCTGCTTCTGTGGATAAATAGTCACAAACCATGTTATCAAAAATCCAAGGAATTACTCGATAAACTCATTTTTGTGGAAAGAAGATTTTGAATAGAAATGTGATAAAATGTGTTGTAAAGGTAGAAAATAGTTTCAAGCCTTACTTGGTGGAATTCCTTTATCAGGGATAGAAGAATTTACTCTGCAACTCCACATGGTAAAAGATATATTCACGACCGGTTTCGCCACAGTGCAGCATCATCAGGATGCTCCCCTAAAGGCGAAACCGGTCGTGAATAAATCTTTTTCCATGTGGAATTGCAGAGTTAATTCTTCTTTCCCTGATGTGTTGTAAAGGTAAAGTAGGTAAGAGGTAGATTACAAGACGCTTGATATAAATAAGTGTTCTTACCTATTGCTGCGGGTGCCCGTCCTGTTGGTTGTCGGCGGGCTCCCGGTCTCCCCCGGGCAGACCACGGAGGAGGCAATCCCCTCTCTCTAGGGGCAGGCGCGCCACATCGCCCGGAACCTCTTCCGGCTCCTCCGGAATGACATCCAGAGAGGGTCGGAAGAAGTTTCGGGGATAGTAACGCGGTCCCAAACCTCCCGCAATCACTACCGTCTCTTCCCGGATAACTTCCAAGGAGGGCCGGAAGTAATTACGGGGGTAGTAGGGGCGTACCACCCCAAGAGACGGGGGACCACTCTCCTCCAACCTCTCCGGAGGACTCAATTCTTCCTCCTCTTGCCCTTCCCCGTCCTGCCTCCTACAACAACCTGAGAAATCAAAGAAGACATGTTGTCATAAATTATTGAGGTCGGATACACTTGATAATACAATTTCCAGAAATGACTATGGTCTATATTTTCATATATCTCTCAATTAACACTCTTCAATGTAATAAAATCTATTCAGCTGATTGAAGACCGGATCGACACGCTAACTACGTCTAAAAGTGAGGAAGCTGCGAGTAAACGGACCGTGTATATCCAACCCAACGCAAAAGTTATCATTATTTATCTAATAGCGAGCAACAGAATGCTGCGATGACGAGTATACAGCTCCGGATAACCGTGAGATATGTTGCGTGAAAATGGTGTAAGATGGAGAACCGGATTTTAATACACAGGATGGGGCAATAATGACGTAAAATAGTCGAGAGACAGAATTAAGACTACTGCTCCTGTTGTGAAATACAGGAGAAGTGGTACCAATTACCCGGAAAGTATCTATTTACTAAATGTAACGGTAACTTTCAGAGTTCAGAACAGGTAAAACTACAATTCGAAATTTATTGCGATTGCAGGTAAAAGTACGTAAATAGTAATCGCTACCAGTAATAGGATGACTCATAATTAATATCAACTCTTTTCTGGTCAAGCTACTTTAATTCATGTTACATACATGAATTACTTCTTTAAGAACATCGCGGAAATCTGATTACGTATAATTAATTACTTTCTTTTACTGTTCAGCTATATAATTGCTTAGGACTGCTGAACTATGATAGGAGTTAGTAGTTTTTTGGAGGCCGCAGAGGAAATCGCCTAGTAACGAAGTAGGCGTTCTTATTTCACTACTTTTTCCTGCTCATGGTAAAATTTTCAAATTATAATAATGCTATGATTTAGGATTTAACGCTAAAAGAAAATTTGGTTGCACTTACAAAGAAGGCAGCCCATGTTCGTAATTACTCTACTAACACCTTCTTAATATTCTTCAAAAATATCCTTCACGCCTCTCGTTTTCGGAAAAAGCAGCTTTTCATCTGAAACTGACGATTCACAATGCTCCTTGGCAACGGTTACTTTGAACCGCGAGAGGAATTTCTTGTCATTGTTGTGGCTTATAGTTTTGATTTTCTATGCGAGAATATTTAACATCATTTGGTTTCACAAATTTTTTGTTAGGAATATTGGTTCACAAATTTATTTTAGAATGTTAATAATGAATTATAAAAGCTTAATGTTTTAGTAGGGGTTACTCGTTTTAAACTCCTGCTTTTCTTCTATGGTTGTAGCAGCCCACATATTACACGTCGTTGTAGTTTTGATTCCAATTCTTTGACAATAAATAATGGAAAAATATGAATGTGATATTTTTTTGGTTCCTGAACTTAAATTTTCAATATATTAGGAAAAAATAACATTGTGATCCATACGGACAGCTTTTTTTCTCGTTTATAGTTACTGACCACTAGAAGTTCCATCTCTATTTCGTAGTCGATACGTGGCCAATGTTTAAGCATAACTTAAGTATTACTTAAGAATCAGGTCACTTTAAGCCGGCAGGCGAGTGAATTTAGGAGAGTAATGAGGCGGTTTTTCAGGGTTCTAGTCGGGAGTGACAAGACTCACGAACTTGCAGGAAGACAGGATAAATTCTCGAGGCGTCAAGTGTAATGAAGATAGTACACAGAAATTTTTGAAATTAGTAATGGCATGGATTTGGAGTCTACTATAAGCCTCCATTCTAAGATATTTTTTTTAGCTACATTGTGTACCGACCTACTGTGGGTGAAAGTAAATTACTATTTATTATTTTTACGAAGGCTTCCGCGGTTTCTTGAAAACTAGAATTTCGGGTTCTTCCCGCGTTGCGACAGTGGACAACCTTTTCGCTGGAATTCCAATCGGCAGGTCCGAATTCTGAAACTGAAATTCTGAAAAATTCTTATTTGCTTTATTTATTATTATTTCATTGGCGGGGGATATCCCAGCAAGTTTACCTGCTCGAGTTGTTTATGGGTAAAATGTAAAAGTTACTAGAAAAAGAATCGGGAATCGGTGATGGAAAACCTATTTTTGGGATCTCTTTCTGTTTGCTGGAACAAGGCATGAGTTCTTACTGAAATACGGTATCTGTGGTGGGGAGGCTATAAAATTTTCTACACTGATGATACGGTTCCAAATAACTTGTCATAATTTTTCACATCGCTTGCGAGGATGTTTTTAGGAAGGTGGTGAATTCTTTTGTTGGATAGAAAGGAGTTTCTGGCTATCTATTGTTGTTGTATTATCGAAATTAACCCTTGAGTGCCAACCGATTTTCCAGGTACTATGCTAAAATTGCCGAAGCAATTTTGCTGATTTTGCAGTAGTTTAGGAAAAAAAGTGTCTGAAATACAAGTGAAGGTTAATGTTCAAAACTCAAGGAAAACTTTATTATATGTGGTTTCACCTTTATAATATATTATTTGACGATTTTTCATAAAATATGAGTTCAGTAAATATTTACTCCATTTTGACGTGTTGGGGTAACAAAATCTAAGTAAATTTTATAAAAACGTAGCACATGTAAAACCAAAGGAAGATAAACGCCAGAGGTCAATTTAGAAACTACAAGGGTTAAGCTTCATTAGTAATCTGCATTTAGGTGCCATCTGTGAACAATCAGTGAAATACCAGCATCTAAGTGTGACATTGCAGGAGTGGCGCTATCGCGCTGCGGGCACTTTCCTCGAGAGACAGGAGGAGCGCGATAGTGTTCCCCGGCACTCTTAAGGGTTAACGCCTTGCGACGCACTACCTGGTCAGACATTTATGCTTCGCGCGTGTGTTGGGTGACTGGGTAAATTCTCGAAGCGTCGAGTATAATGAAGATAGTACACGGACATTTTGGTAAACCAGGTAATTTAACAGAATATAGCGAGAGCACTTGATCACACGTTCCCCGGGTCAACTCGTGTCAACGTCTGCTGTGGCCACATGGTAATAAGAGGTTTATACCCATAAGCAGATATTCGCAATAAGACGTCCAAGGCGAACGATCACTTCAGTAAACGATCGGATGAATATTCCTCTGCTCTTTATTGCACAAGAAACTCCAAATTAAAGAGCTCCATTCAACACTCCCCCGTAGCTCGCGTGCAGCTCAATGAGCCGCCCACCGCTTTCGCCTATGCCATTCGTTTATATAGTAGTCGAATAAATGGCATTCGCGTTTCCCCGTGACAACGCGGGACGGGAGTCGTGCGGGAGGGGATCGGACTTCGCGAGCCTGTATTTAACGATACGTTCACGATGTTTTTTGAGAGGCCCTGAGGTGCTTTTTTATGTAGCGGGTGCGAACTTACGGCGCTTGCGGCCTTCGCCTCTGCTGGCCAAGGCTGGTTTCTTCTTGCGGCCGGCCTGAATCCTTAAGATAGTTTGAGCGAAATATCATTTTACCTAGAAATGGATGAATTTGGTCTTGTTTTAAAGAAAAATACATTAATCCTCCATTGACACAAAAAATTTAACCCCTTACCACATCATTTTCCGAGAATTGTTCCAAAAAATGCCATTCCTTTTATATGGGAAATGGATTGTGCGTGAACTCCAGAGAGACCTAATATTAAAAATGTGGCATTCCCTACGCTTAGATCTCATAAAAAATCAACAGTGTGTAGTTTACGTGTTTTCTCAATTTTTTTTAAAATCAATCATATTGTCACCGCAGTAATTTCCTAGGAATCACAATAAACCTTCTGTTTTGATGGAGTTTCAAACGTACCGCGTGAAAAAAATGAGTCAAGTCAAAGACTTATTTAGATATTTTAATTCGATTACTTACAATTTCTGTCATATACAACTAGGTATATTATTACACCATAAATAATACAATATTTAATTGATGAGTCTTACAGCTGGGGAAATTGAAACGTATAATTCGATTATAGTCTCTATTATGATTAGGGAACTATGCCGCTCGGACTATCTTAATCCCTGCATTTACGCCCTTTCCAGTGTCTCTTCCCACCGCATATACCTCTTCTTGCGATATCGCCACAGCAGACGTTGACCCGCATTGACACGGGGAAGGTAGGATCCAGCTCCTTCCCTATATCCTGTCGAATATACAAGTTTCCACAATTGGCTGAGTTCTATCTTCATTATGCTCGACGCTTCGAGAATCTGACACACTCACGCCCTTTGCAGAGTCTCTTCCCACCTTATAAGCCTGCGCCTCCTCACCGCCTACCCGTTTCACTTTCCTACTCATACCATACCTTTGCCATTCCACTTCTCGGAACCGATCGGAATCAGTTGAACCCCGAGGTTCATCACACCCTTGACTCCCGAGCGCGAACTTTTGCACGGACCCGGCAAACTCCACGTACCTTTCTCACCCCAAAGAACGCCTCGACCCCACCTTCCAGTTTTGTACAACAACATAAGCAGAGCTCAGCGCATCGTGTCTCTCATCGCGCTCGAGTGAAGTGTGCGAAACTCTTTGTGTGTGTGGCTGGCGATATAAGTTGCTGAAGAAGGAAGCTACACGTCGGAGCTGGAGGAGATGGCCCGGTGGAGTTCGGGTAAGTCGTATTTACGCAGGGGCATTTATTTTGCCACTCATAAAAGTGTAGAATACAGTGATTGTATGATTGCACAAACGTAATCGTCATTGTATATTGAGTTGTGGTTCCTTATTGATGAGATTTTCAACGAAATTTGGAGCATGTGCAGCTTGTTCGAACGCTCGTGCGCAGAAACTCCTGAACTGACCATTCTGCCTCGGGAATTCCATCAGACCGCCTGCAGTCCCCGACAACCTCCAAGATCTTCCAACGCCTGCCGCGTCTTATGCTGGGTGGACACCACCTAATCTGTTGGCCACCCTGTGAACCTTCCTATTCTTCAATTCACTCCGCAGGGAACAGCCCGATGGGAAATTTATTTTTCCCCCTCCATGTTTCCTTCCGATATGCACCATCTCCTCTACTCGCCACATTTCCGCGCATTAAATGGCTGGGAGATTTTAATCAAGCTGTATTTCTTGATTTTGTCATATATTACGTCTGATTAGAGCCTAGATTAATGTAATTAAAGAAATGGTGTTAAGACAGACTAAATAAAAGTGGGACATATTCTTACCATGCTTTTCCTTCGTCAAGGGAGGACATTAATGTTCTTTTCTATTTCCAGGGTTACGTTCCGTCGCCGTGGTTTGCTGTGCAACATCCCGTCAGTCTTCCGTGTGGTAGCATTCTGCAATTAAAGTGAAGTGAAATTATCAGTGATCATTGTACGTGCATGGTCAGTTGAGTGTTTAATGTGAAGTGTTAGTGATTTGTGTTCGTCGAAGGATCGTCGATGGAAAGCAGAGTTCCTCCGCCGATGGACCTTGCAGTTCATTAAACCAAGGTAGGAAGCCACTCCCCTTGCAGGGCACTGAGTAGGGATTTACATACTGTAAGACACTATTCAAACAAGGATCCATAACACGATGGGGCCCCACCAAAGGGGCTTAAGGTACAAAAGTCACCTAAGGGACAATAGCACTTAGAGAAAAAATCTAGCTCTTGATCAAGTGATTTAGATCATAAAAAAGGTAGGACCCTTAAAGGAATTAGGCTCTTGATGTGATGGCAATGATGTGACTCTGGTGGAGTAATTCCCTCGCTGACTTTTAATGCTCAATATGATGCCAATAACTTGGGTTTTGTGTCAATTTTTAATCTAGTGCCTAACATTTTAGAAACCATCATAGTGTGCAATGACTGTATCATAAATTATGAAACTAAATAGGAAAGAATTGTATTCGAACGAAACTGATATGTATGTGAAGACTTAGTTGTAAAGCTATGGTTACGAGGATGCTCTAATGTAATCATTAAATGTAAAAGACTTGTTAAATTATTGTATAGTATTCCAAAGCTCTGTGAATAATATTGTCAGCATCCCCATCTTTCCTTCAGTCTGTTTCATCGTGAATCATTCTTCGTCACGATCTTTCCGCAATTTTTTTCCGAAGGCAGCGGTCGCCTGTTTTGAAGGCGTCATTAATGTAGCATGGTAATAATCTGTCAATTTGCATTACCAGCTTTATTTTAATGATTTTTACGTAAATATATCTTTTAAAATTTTAATTTCATTTAATTTGACAGACAAATTAAGATGTGATTTCAACGCCAGAACTGATTTTTGCAAGGGAAAAGAATACAGCAGTAGATATAATGCTGTAGAGTACGCACACGCAACCCACATTACGCTGATAGCCAGTCCCTGATGACGTCATCTGTGTGTGCATCCAGGGGACGAAGCGCTCCGGGACCGCTGCTGAGAACTGCTATGTGCAATATATTCACTTCCTCTGAATGCAAGAGAAGATCAAGTGCTAAGGTGGGACTCTTGAAATTCGATCAGATGACAACTAGCTGATCTATTGTGTCTCACCTGAGTAATGTTGGAGATCTGAAGATGATTTACACAGTCGTTAAGTAGAAAACTTGGATTCTGGTCTTCTTAATTGGTATCAACGTTTGAATTACATTTCTATCCGCATGTGCAATGTAGTCAACATAATTTAACAACCTATAAAGGGCTGGTTTTTCTAGACCTTGGAAATAATAATACTATTGATGGAAGATGAGTAGAATATTCATGTGGTCCCGTTTTTTTTTCATTTTTTTAACAGTAGGTGAAAAAGGTATTTCTATTCGTGAGTAGAATATAGACATTAGGTTAAACATAATGACATGGTTTAGTTATCAATGAAAAAACAATACTATTTCAGGAGACATTCCCCACTGAGCATTAGTCCTCATATTGTAGCCTCACCGATCCTATTGTTAATTTGATTCACATATTCTACCCACATTGCTTGTAATGTTTGTGAGACTTTTGTTTTTGAGAAATCTGAATGTGATGGCTCTTCCAAACTTTTCATTTTTGAAGTGGGGACTCAGCTAACTTTTTACATTTTAGAGCCCCCCTGATAAAGGCTGACAGTATATTATTGTCAGGCACGACTATGGAGTTCTTGATAGTAGGACAAATTTTAGCCTTTAGTTAAGTGCAAGGTATGCATCATGGTCTGTCACCCTGGATTTTTAAAATTTAAGTTAAAACTGAGGAATGGTAGAAATAAAAGATTATTATTAATGCAACTCAAATGCTTCAGCCATATAGTTTCCTTCAGCTGCCATATATTTGAGGGTATGACTGTTTTTAATTAGGAACACTGGAACCTCTTTTCAAATATTATCATCTGCACTTTCATGCTCCCTCAGCATGAGCACTATAGAGTTCAGATATACCAGAATCTACATTTTTAAGGTTGGACTGGAGGAATGCCAATAGCAAGCAGTTCCTAGGAATTGGTCTTCAGGGGTGCCTACCACTTTGGTTGGTGAGAAGTTGCAACGGTATCTGTGGTTGTTTTGACGTTCGAGAAACCTTTTTCGTGCATCCTCAAACGGCCAAAAATATAATTTAACAAAGTATCCGATTGCTTTACCCTCAGTAACAACGAAAAAAATGTGATTCGGTTTTCTGGATACCACACAAAGAGATCAATTTTGCTCAAAATCATTGAGCCTCGTATAAAGTAAGAAATCCATCTCGCCGATTGAGACACTATTCCTTATGAGCAAGATGGAAATATATCATTCTCTAATAAAGTTTAATCCGGAGAAAAGCGAAATTTTAAGTGTGGTTGCTACTTGTAGAGCTTCATTTGTTAGCATTTGCAGACAGAATTAAGACAGTGTTTAATAGAAAGAGTACTTATTCCCAGACCTAACATTCCTTCCATTTTCTACAGTTTGGGGTTACTAGTTCAATATCCAAATGGCGTCTCTCGATTACAGATTTATAGGGAGTTCCACTATGTTTTTCCATTGATTCCTATTAATAATCGAATAAGAGAAATTTGTATAAACAGTTCATAGGCCTGTTTTAATGAATGCCAAAGAAGGCGAAAATCGTCATGAAAAATCGTTTGATGCAACTGGAATCCAAACACCAGTTGCCGGTTCAACGTGAGAGTCCTTTACACCACGAAGTTGAATTTCAACGGAGATTTTTACAAACAAGATCATATTGTTTCCAGAATGCATTGTGGCACAGGAGGCGTGATCGTACTTGATAAGCTACAGTCAAAGAAGGTAAACGAAGCATTATCGTTTTTAAATTACTATCATCTGACAATCCACTTACCATAGGCATCTCAATTTCACCCTCTTTGGTCTATGCTTTGCATTTGCGTGACTTCGTACCGCGTTAGTTTTGCTACCAGAGAGATTGGACATTTGCGTGTTCTAGTGCCTAAATTTGCTATAGATATTAAGGACAATATTTATGCTTCCATAATCCTCCGCTCGTTATTAATGACAAATTCCAAATATCCTGCTCACTTCTCGAGAAACATAACAGTATTATTAACACTTCATTCCATGCGCTGTTTTAAAATGCTACTATATGAAGCAATGATGATAAAATGAAACTGTGTATTGAGTCGACACAAAATCCAAAAACGGACTATCGCAGCTTTTTGGTGACTAGTTTAATGATGACCGGGATGAGTCTCGAAAGACCTCATTTTTTATGATCTGAAAAAGGAGGCAATTGAATTGTTTGGAAGCTATTGTCCACACGTTATTTTGGCCCATAGTCATGCCTTTAACTCATTGACTTCCTTTTCAGATTTTAATCCAGATCATGGCTGCCCTTTTCACGTGAATGAATGTGACAACTACTGTATGAATTTACTATTCCTCGGAGGATATTGCGGCTCCTCTTTCAAAATGACCTGTATCTGCTACCATGAAGAACCACCTCACCTCGAAGATAATTGATATTCGGCAGTCATTTTTGCCTGTTGTATTGCCGTTCATTTTACAGTGTTCTTTGGTGAAGGAATATTTTTGCATATTTTTGAATAAATTCCCCCGAAAAATTTTCATCGGTCTATGAATGAAGAGAACCAATTGCTTAATTTCTTTGTCGAACATTATTGCTGACTCTCAAGGAAATGTGTGTATTTTCATTCTTCTTGTACTAAGAAATAATATATTTTATGTGTTTTGACTTTCAATGTTACTGACTATTGAGTTATAAAGATGTGGCCGAGACCTAGACCAAGCTTTTACACGCCTTACGGTTCATTGAGGTGGCTCGCAGGGTATTTTATAGATTATCAATATCATTCCTGTTTCCCCGTCTACACCGCTGGTTCTGTTAGCCGCCATGACTGTCATCATTGTGTCATTGGCCTGTTGCAGGAATTGGAATGGGAATCGCTTTCAAACCGTAAATTCAAAATTAGACAAATTTTTATGTAAATTTGAAAACATTTTATTTTCTGGCGAAGTTATTAATATATTACGATGTCCAATATCTGGGGTAGATCAGATCATGAGAATAAAATTATTCAAATAACCTGCAGAAAGGACAAATGTCGTTTTTCACGCGATCTACTATAAACCACTTTATACCACCATATATATAATATAAACCACTATAAACTTTAGCAGCTGATAACCCTTTAAAGTAGCTTAGTCGTCGAGTAGCTGATTAGTGGATTTGATCCCTTATACTTGTTCCTCAATCTCCCTCACGGTACTAACAGCACGTTTCGCATTTCTCCTGCACGACTTTTGTATCACGTTTAAGTAGTTAATATATACAGCGTGCATAGATTAGAGTGACCCGATTTTATAGTGTTACAATTACAGAACGGGGCATTACGAAAAGAAAATGTGTGTCAATGGAATGGGCGTGGCTAAGAGTTTTAGAGGATTTATGCTAGAAACCAGTCCATGCGTCCGCTCTGTCAATCAGAAGCAGATGGCGTTCTCTCAAGAGAAGGCAATAAATATATGAATGAATATAATATTTCAAAATCAGGTCATTCTTTTTTAAACATCCTGTACTATAATGCAAATAGTTTCTATAGCATAGGTTGCGTACGTATAGTTTAACTAATGTTGGTGAAATTTACTTGAACATTATGGTGAATGTTGGTGATAACTCCCCTCCTACCAAACACCCTCGAGGTGACTTGGAGGATATTAAGATGATGTAGCATCAGCACAGAGATGGACCTCAAGACCAGCAGGTTTGATATGTCATCACAAATGAAAAGAAACTTTGTTTTCTTCCACCGCCCAAGTACCTGATGATGTCACTAATGTGTCGAAACATGTACCAAAATGAAAAAACCTGTGAAAGAAAACCAAGTTGTCTTTTCACTTGCGAAAATTAATTTTTCCATAAATGAACCTGAAACAATGAAATATATTGGTGTTCCATATTTTCCGCGCATGATTTTGGATTACAATAAGTATCACGGAAGCCTTCTATTTTTTTAATGGTGGGAACAGGTAGCTTTTTCTTATCCCTTTTACGTATTCCCCACCAGCTCACTAACGTTAGAATAACAAACAAAGAAACTCGGTTTGAAACACGTTATTATGTGTTCCCATGCGAGCATTATTTTCTCTTTCGGAAAAACGTTTTGGATGTAACTTTCCACTAACATTGAAAGAAAACCTGAATATTAACGAATTCACCCGTATCCTCTAAACCACCTAATTTCTCGATTTTATATTGAAAATAATGCAATGAAAAAGAAGGTTGATAAGATTACAAAATGATAAATTAAGATGACGATGATGATGAGATTCAATCTGGGGTGAAAATATCGGAGAAGAGGAAGAGACAACGAATTATTGGAGAGACAATCATTAACTGTACTTACTTTACGTATATATCAATAACGAGGCGCAAAAATCTGTCGTTAGCAGGAATTTCCAGCACTAAGTAAGGGAAAATGTTAAATTTTGCCGTGCCCGATGATGATTCCGATGACGAGCATGTCTGCACACCTGAATAAGGATCCGGAGAAACATGTATTGACTGATGGTGAGTCATAAAAGTAATTTTTAATTTATTCCTTTTGTATTGAGTATAAACTATTGATTTAATTGAGATGCCATTAATTAATGTTAAATAACTTTGATATTCTAAAATTCATTGATTTATTCTGGGACGGAAAAAGACGAGATGTTGCAGGAGGATGAGTTGGTGAATCCGAAGAAGAAGAAGCTAGTACACACTACTAGTACGTTAATTATTAACTGTAGTCTATCTTGCTATTTATATAATGAAAGAAGGACGGGAGAGAGAAAGACACAGGTGACGAATGAGAAGAAGAAAAGGAGAAAGAAGAGAAGGTGAAATGAGGAGTAAGGAGAGGAAAGAAGATAAGATGTAGAGGAAACCCTGTCAACCAGCGAGAGTGTCAGAATCCCTGGAAAATTTCGTCTGGTGCAGAAAAGCAAAAAATTTTGCAAATAATTTAACATAACAGGGAGAGCTTTAAGATTGTAGTAAAATGAAACACCTAACGATGCTTCGCCCATTAGTTGGATGGAGGACGTCTTTGGTGGTGTTTTAAATTATGTTAAATCTAAGGATGTCAAAGCTCATGACCAAATAGGCCTGCTTTTTTGCAATGTCAATTTTCATATAGACATCGCCTGAAAAGTAGGTACTGCTAACACATTTTTCCATGACCAATAGACCAATTAAATAATGTTTACCATAATCATAAGTAATTCAAAATATTACGTAGTTTTGATAATAAATATGCATTGAAAATTTCAGTTTTCTTTTTCTTCTAATTCATGCATCCTTTTGGTTATGGAAATTCCCATCAGTGCCATCACCGTCAGCACTATATCGAAACGTTACTTCAACCACTGCTCCACTGCAACCTCACTCAAGAAGTATCGAGCTGGTCGTGTTAGGCAGCGAAGACGAGGAAGACAATGATGGTGCTAATACTCCCAATTTCCTTGAGCAATATAATGACATCAGGGTAACGACGAGGATGGAAGCCATGAATGAAATCTTCTTGCCTCTTACACAAGATCTCTTGAGTTTTTCAACTTTTTCACTAAAGTATTTAAGTAAAGTATTCAATAAGAATAATGTTATTCTGCATCATGAATTTCCCTTGGAAACATCCCTTCACTGCCATCATAGCAGTATCTATCGGCAGCGTAGTTGTAGTCATGCCAGGCTACCTTAAGCCGGCAGGCGAGTAATGAGGCGGTTTTTCAGAGTTCTAGTCGGGAGTGACGAGACTCCCGCACTTGTAGGAAGACATGGTAAATTCTCGAAGCGTCGAGTATAATGAAGATAGTACACAGGCATTTTGGGAAACTAGTTTATTTAACAGAATATAGTGAAAGAACCTGATCACACGTTCCCCGTGTCTGCTGTGGCCATATAGCAAAAAGAGGTCTATCTACATACACATCTACATACTACCCTGCGAGCCAACGCATGGGCGTGTAGCAGGGGGTGTTACGTCACCAGCCGTATAAAGATGTAAGTTTTTGGGAGATGAAATGGTCACATGTATTATAGGAGTGTATTCAGTGGAGCTCAATTTTTATGGTAGTCGCTTATTGATCGCGGAAAGAACGAGCTTTGTACCTATCTATTCGACAGGTTATCTCTCTTATTTTATCCCTTCTGTCAGACCTAGAGATGTATAAAGGAGCCATAATAAGATTGTTTGTGTCGGTCCGAAAAATATCAGTTCTGAATTCCTCAAGTATCCTAAGTCTAGCGTGTAGCCTCATGGACTCTAGGGGCTCCTACTTTAATCCCTCAAAAAGTTGTGAGACACTATATACACACTCGTAGCAGTTTTTAATGAAGCACGCTGCTTTCTTATTTATTTTAGTGCTTTTTTTGTTAACTCTTTCTGTACAGGGTCCCAAATGCTTGCGGCGTATTCAAAGTGTGGCCTAACCAGAGCATAGTAGCCACCTCTTGAACTATTTCATCCGAGGACCTTCCTATTATACGTTCAACACAACCTAGTTTCTTTAATGCTGTGCCAAATATGTTTTGCATGTGTAAACCCCACGATATATCTGAAGTTAAGGTAATTCCAAGATATTTTACTGTATTTGAAGATTTTATGTTTACTCCACCCACAGTATAGGTATGGCATTTTTGTGATGACTTTCGCAGGAGGTGAACTGTGGTGTATTTGCTGATATTTAATTCCAAACCTGGCACCACGAATGAACGTTGTTGAAAGGCCCGATGACAGAGCTTCAAAGTCCACGTCTTCGCTTATTTCACGATAGATAACTTTATCGTCTGCAAATAGTCTTATTTTACTGCTAACTCTAGAACTAAGGTCATTAATGTAAACAATGAATAAAAGAGGGCCGATCACGCTTCGTTCAGGAACATTGGATGTGACTTCGACCATATCAGAGCTAAAACCATCAATAACTACTTTCTGTTTCCGATCACTGAGAAGGTCCCTAATCCAATTCACTATTTCTATTCTATTCTATTCTATGATAGCATTTTATATATGAGTTTTTTGTGAGGAACCTTGTGGGATGCCCTCTTGAAATCAAGGAATATCGCGTCCACTTAAGTAATCGATTCACCTGATTTTAGGATATAATGAAGGGAGAGCACAAGCTGTGTTTCGCAGGACCTGCCTTTACAGAAGCCGTGCTGACTGCTATGTAAGAAGTTATAATTATCCAGGAATTTCTTAATATTAATAACGACAATGAGTTCAAGGATCCTGCACAAGATGATGTAAGCGATGTAGGCCGGTAATTTCCTGGATCACTTCTATTTCCTATATTAAATATCGGAGTGACGCTGGCTATTTTCCAGTCTTGGGGCACCTTGCCTTCAGATAATGATTTATTGAATATAATTTCTAAGAATGATGCAATCTGTGGCGCTAAATAATTCAGCACACGTGCAGGTATTCCTTCTGGACCTGGGGACTTGTAACTTTTAATCGAACGCAGTTGTTTAATTATTCCATCGCGTTGAATTCTTATGTCAGCCATCAGCTCTTTAAAGTCAGGAATGTCTAAATTGTGTGTTCCTTAGTGAATACACTTTCGAAGTATTGGTTTAATAAATTGGCTTCTTCGATGCTGTTGGTGACCACTTAGCCGTTTGTGCCCAGTGAAGACTCTACTGCCGAAGAATCGCCCTGGAGCTCTGTCGCGTGAGACCAGAATATCATGGGCTTTTCATCCAGTAATTCACCGAGGATTTTTTCTTAAAGTTTCGTAGAGTGGCGGGCACAATTTTCTTCGTTTTTGAGCGTTGAGCAACGTATGCTTCTCTCGCCGCAAGCTCCGTTGTTTTGTTACTTAACTCAGTAGAATTTTTGTGTAGATTGTGTAGTAGCCTTTGTCTTCTGAGCTCCCGCCTTATTTCGTGGTTACACCAACGAGGTTCTTTATTCTCCCGCTTGAATTTTTATAGAATATATTAATCGATTCTTTTACGTAGTATTTCCAAAAAATATATACTTCGGAGCTCTTGTACTAAAGGATACTTTGAAGCTTTCGTTCTTCATTGTGGCTACGAATTTCGTGAATGAGACTTTTTACGTAATCGCATTTTCCAAATAAGTGGACTTTTCGTTTGGGTTTTACAATGGAATCTACTGTTGTTTTCAAAGGAGTAAAAACTACTTTATGATCACTTATGCCTTCGAGAATATCGACATGTTTGATCATTATAGTCTGACTAACATCTAAAAGGTCTAATAATTTATTACCCCTCGTAGGTTCGTTTGCTATTTGAGTAAGAGAGTGGTTTGAAAGTGTATTAAGTAAGGCCTCGCTTATATCACGCCTCCTTGAACTTGGTTTAACGCTATTGGTTTTTGCAATTTATAGCCGGGTGGTTGAAATCTCCAACGATAATTATCACGCTTTTGTTCTTGTTCAAGGTAAATGAAGTTAATTGTGTTTCTATTTTATACAAAACGTCGATGATAATGGTACACCAAACGCTCTCTATTCCATTTTCGTCTAATATGTTTGCGATATTATTCAAATATGATTTAACTGATATATCTGTTCCAATTGCTATATCTGCGTTTTCAAATATATGCTAAACTTCAGCACGTTTATTCTTTACGCTACAGAAATTTACTATTACTAAATTTATATCGCATTTAGCTTGATGAATGTCGATTGGCGGTTTTCTGTAATTGTGTATGTTATCTTTTTGATGAGTATATTAACTCCTAAAATAATTCTTAGGAAGGGTGGAACTTAATTTTTCCTATGAGCAATCGCACAGGGTTGTAAGTAGACAATATGAAATTTTGTTTGTGGCGCACAATTACGGCACAGCGGAGCAACAAAAATGGAAATGAGCAAAATTTTGCCACTTTAAACGCTTAAGGTAAGCAATGTTTGACCTTTGGAATCGGAATGAAAGTAGGAGGTTATCTGTTAAAGTCAATTAGATTGGCGGACGATAAGGCATTGGTTTGTGGATTTCCGAAGGGACTGCAAGCTTTCGTAGATTCTTTAGAAATTCAAGGAGGGATATTCGGATACAAGATAAATCATAAGAAAACAAAAGTAATGGATCTTCTAGGACAAATAAAGCTAGGCTTGTGATTAAAGTTGGAGGACACAAATCGAGCAAGTAGAGCAAATTTATTACTTAGGTTGTACGCTAGAGGAAAACCGATATAGTACCAAAGACGGAAGGGAATAGCGCTAGCTAGGGAGATGTTTAGTAATAGAAGATAGTTTATGACGGAGACAAGAGGTAGCAAAAAGGTGTGAAAAGGTACCAAAGCTGTTATTAAAATCACGTACAGTAATGTTCCCCAAGAAAAAGGATGACCAGGATCCTGGTGACTTTCGTCCCATTTCAGTGTCATCAGTCATTATAAGATTATTCCATAATATATTGGCCACAAGGTTAAAATTAATCCATTGGACGACAGAGGGCCTTTATAAATGCAAACGGGTGCAGCGAGAATACTTTTCTCCTCGATACAGTGTTACGATGGAGACGGCAAAAACATCTGCCGCTATATCAGGCCTCCATTGATATGGCCAAAGCATTCGATTCGCTCTCCCATGACTCGATTTTAAACACACTCAAGGCCAGAGGAGTTCCTAATGCATGCTGAAACTACATTCGTTATGCGTATGAAAAAAGTGAACTGAAGATTGAGCATGGAAGATGGACCTCCAGTGGAATTCGACCTACTCGAGGAATGAAACAGGAGGATTCCTTATCCCCCTTATTATTCAATCTCACAAACGATGGAATGCTTAAAATGATCCCCGCGGACTTGGGACTTCGTATTGGGGACCAAACCATCAATTTCCTCGCGTTTGCTGATGTTTTGTTACTCCTCACTGAATCCAAGATTGGATTACAATCTTTATTGAATATCTCAACGGATTATTTGCCTCCCATGGACTGCTCATCGACGCGGCCAAGTGTCACACGATCGCGCTCAAAACAATACCGAAGAAAAAGAAGTCTGCGTTCAACAAGAAGACAACGTTCACCATCCAGGGAAGAGTCCTGCCCGCCTTGAACCGACTGGAGTAATGGAATTACTTATGTATTTCATTTACGGCTGAGGGAAGGATCAAGATCCAACCAAGTGACGATCTCGTGAAGAAGATTGAGAAACTCACACGGGCTCCCTTGAAGCCCCAGCAGAGAGTGTGGGCCCTGAGATATTTAATCGTGCCGGCGTTCCAGTACCAACTGACAGCTGGAAACATACATCTTGGTACCTTTAGGTCACTAGACTGTGAACTAAGGAGGGCCCTGCGGAAATGTCTTCTATTGCCTAAAGATACTCCTAATGCCTTCTTTCATGCCGATCCAAAAGACGGCGGATTGGGGATCCCCGCATTCAGATGGAGTATCCCCCTTCGACGATTAAACAGGATTAAAGGCCTAATGAAATCTACATACATCACAAACAGGACCCCGGATGCATTCTTCGAGACTGAAAAATCCATTGAAAAACGACGGCTGCAGGCGGAAGGTCGCCACGAGTTTACGCCCGTTAATGAATTAAAAAGTGGTGGGCCAGACTACTACATAAATCCGTCGATGGGAATGCTCTTCAGCACTCGAAGAAGATCCCTTCTCAGAATCAATGGATATCGGATGGTACTAGGTTTTTAAGCGGACAGGACTATATATATTCCTGTAAACTTAAGATCAATGCCCTACCTACGAAATCGAGGACGTCTAGAGGACGAATTGAGAACAGGTATTGCAGGGCAGGCTGTAATGCCATTGAAACCATGAATCACGTCCTGCAAAACTGCTATCGAACCCACGGCCTAAGGATATAACGTCATGACCCTGTAACGAAATATCTGAAGAGGGATCTGGAAAATAAGGGATTCATCACGGAAATGGAAAAAGCGAATACGACACCTACAGGACGATTTGTTCCAGATCTAATTGCTCACAAAGAGAATGTAGGATACATAATTGATGCGCACGTAATCGGCGAAAAGGTAGAACCGGACAAGGCCAACTACGCGAAGAAGAAGAAGTATGACAGCAATGTAGAACTCAAGAGGAAGATCAAAGAAGAAAATCATCTGGAAGAACTTCACACGCTAGCAGCAACCATTACCAATCGAGGAATATGGAGTTACCAGTCGGCGAGGGAGCTCATCGAAAAGAAGATCGTAAACAAAGGCGATTTGAAGGTGATTTCTAGCCGTATGATCGTCGGGGGAGTAGCAGAATGGAGATTCTTCAATCGATAAACCAGCGGATGGAGATGGCGCAAAAAGACCGGCGTCGGATGAAGAGCTGAGAAGGGAGGATGTCCGAAGGAAGAGAGGTAGCTGTTGAGTGAATAGTTTGTTCGAGTGCGTTGGTCACATTAGCGATGTTATTCCTCATTCATGCGATTTACGTTTGTCTTTTGTTTTGTTTTGAATTGTTATGACTTGAGTCTATCGAGACGTAATAAATAAGTGCAACTTAACAGATTATGAGACTTACGTGCTCAGAAAAGAAAGAAAGATAGAAAGGAAATCGAAGATAATAAGAAGACGAGAAGTAAAGAAGTAAATAAAAAAAAGGTAAAGAAGTTAAATTGAAACGAGTGACGTCCAAGCGGATTGAATCAAATGGCGGAGGACGATGCCGTAAGGAAAAACGTCAAGATAGATAAAACTAACTACTTTTCGTGGTCATTGACCACTAAAGCAATTTTACGACAAAGAGGATGTTGGGAAGCCGTCTCCCCAGGATATTTAAGAGAAGGCGACGCTGATGATACGGACACTTTTTCGCCGGAAGAAATAAAAAAGAATGATAGATCTGTGTCCCTCATTTTATTAACTCTAAGTTCGAAAACTATAGATTTCGTCGGCGATGTAAATGTTGCACAATTTATGTGGAAGAAAATTGAAAAGCTATATGCTAAAGCCGGACCAATTAACCAAACTTTGTTACTTCGTGAAATGATATCCATTAAGAGAAAGGACGATGAACGAATGGAAGAATATTTTGCACAATTCTTTAATCTTAATAGAAGGCTAAAGTCGTTGAAGGCTAATTTTGACGATAAAGTGATTGCAAGATTTATAATTGGTGTTCTTCCAATAGAAAAATACGAAGTGCTCATCACTACAATTGATCAAGGTGAAGAAATTGATTTGGAGGAAGTTATGGCCGTTTAATGGCCGAAGAGTCAAAAAGGGAGAGCCACAAGACTGGGTGTAAAACCGATAATAATTCAGTAGATGTCATCGCCCTAGCTTCTAAGTTAGAGAGAAGTATTAACTTTGGAAGCAGGGGAGGCTGGATAAGTGACTCCAGGGGAGGCCGGAGTAATGATTCGAGGGGAGGCTGGAGGAATCATCCCAGGAGAGACAGTAATGAGAATGTTTCTTTGAAGGATAGGAGGTTTGTATGCTTTGTTTGCAAAGAGCCTGGACATATTGCTCGCGAATGCCCATATTTTGAGAAGGATGGACAGTCAAGAAAAGACTACAGAGGAGGAGATAAGACGTATCAGAGAAAGGGTAAGAAGTACCAATCACCATCGATGCACCCGAAAAGAACAGCAAGATCTGTCGAGATGGATTCGGAACCAAGTTCTATTGATGGCAGTGACAGTGAAGTTGAAGAAGTAAGAGTAAGGAAAATGAAAGGTGCGGCAATGAAATCCATGATGGCAAAGGCTCTCATGGCAGGTATGAGAATTAAGAGCACTAGATTCTCTTCCATTTTCATTGATGGTGGAGCAAGTGATCACCTAACACCTCATGCGGAACTGATTCAAGAACTTCACAGGAGTTATAGAGGAAAAGTAAAGACAGCCAATGGGGATTATATACAGGTTACAGGAAGAGGTACCATGGTTGCACAGCTGGCTAAGAAGTTTGGAGGTTACCAAATTACTTTGCAAAAGGTGTACTTAGTCCCAGATCTCGACTCCACTCTTATATCAGAAAGAAGATTAGAAGAGAGAGGTTTTATAATAGTAACTGGAAAGGGAGAGAAGAAAGTCTATGACGACAAAGAACTGTTCATGTCTGCCCTTTGGAGCAAGAATTCCAAAATGTATGAATTGAAGTGTGATTATTCTTTAGTAAATGAAGTAAATGCGATTTTGAGAGCAAAACAGATGCAGGAAGAGGAAATAATTGCAGCAAAATGTTCCAGAGTTGAATTGTGTAATAACAGATTTGGACACATGAATAACCTACCTGAAATTTGTTAGGCGAAGCAGTCCATGTCCAAGTGTGATGTATGTCTGGAAGGGAAACTAAAGAGGTAGCCATTCAAGACGAGCGAATCCCATGCCTCAAATGTGCTGGAGCTTGTGCATTCTGACATCATGGGGCCGATACATGTACAATCTATTGGGGGATCTAAATACATCATCAAATTCCTGGATGATTATTCGCGATACGCTGAAGTGAGTCCCATCAAAAGGAAAAGTGAAGCTGTTACTGAGCTTAAAAACTATTTAGCTAGAAATGAAAGGACAAGTGTAAAACTCGTGTTTAATAATGATGTGAAAATTACGGAGGAAGTCAGTAGCACTGTGGTGGAAAAGTTGGAGGACGTTCAACGAAAAGTTTTAAGGGATGATAATCTAGTTAGGGCTGATGCAATTGTAGTTGATAAAGTGTACAATGGTAATTCATCAACAAAAGAACTTTCAACTAACCGAGGGACAAATGTTTCTGTGAATAAGACTCAAGATAAGGTTCGCGAACCGATGGTACAACTGAAGTTAGTTGAAATAGACTCGGGTAGCGATGATAGCTCAGTTAAGAACGAGAAGGACTTGGATTCTGAAGACATCGATGTGTCAGTGATCGAAGATGATATGAATCTTGAGAAATTGATGAAGCAGAAGGCTCTACTTCAAGCCAGACTTGGTGCTTATATGTCTGAAGAAGATGATGAGGGAAAGTCAACTGGCAAAAGCAGTAAACTTGACCCAGAAGTTATAAGTATTCACGACGATGACTCTGATCCAGTTCACAGGGCAGTAGATAGAAGGCCTGATAAAAGAAAGAGGAAATAAGCAGAAGTAGAAGCCAGTAAAAGTAAAGATGATTTTCCTGATAGAGACGAGAAGAGCAGGTATGCGTCTGAGAGTCTGAGAGATGTGAAGAGATCTAGAGAGCATGACAGCTACGGTAGAAAAAAGGTGAATGACAAGGGAAAACTGGATGACAAAAGAAAAAGTGATGATCGAAGTAGAATGTTGGAGAGATCTCGTGAGGAGAAGAGGAATGAAGAGAGAAAGAGTGAGAAAAGTAGACTAGAAAACTTAAGAAAGAGTGAAAAGGATAGGATTGGTGATAGCCTGAGAGCGTCAGAGCAATCTTCTAGGAGAAGAAGTAGTTATAGTCCTCGTGGGAGAAGTCGCAGTAGAAGTGCCCATAGGAGTGAATCATTAGCAAGGCGTGATGGTAGCCCAAGAAAAAATAATCATGGTCAACGAGGAAGCCCAAGGAGAATGAGTCCTCGAAGATCTCTTTCCCGAAGAGCTAGTCCAAGGAAGATGAGTCCAAGAAGAAGCAGCCCTAGAAGGATGAGTCCTCGGCGAGGGGCTAGTCCAAGAAGATCTCACAGTCGGGGAAGAGATAGGGACAATGACCGAGAAAGGAACCAAAGATCTGAAATTAGTCTACAAGAGAAATGGTCATCAACTTGAATTTTACGTGGATGCAGACTGGGCAAATGAGAAGACTGACCGAAAATCTGTTACAGACTTTTGTCTATCCCTAACAGGTGGAGCCATTAGTTGGAGGAGTAAGAAGCAGACCTCTGTAAGTCTGTCTACCATGGAAGCGGAATATATTGCTCTAAGTGATGTGTCAAGGGAGGTCACATGGATCCTTGGACTGCTGGAAGATCTTGGGCTTAATTATCTGGTGGTCAAACCCATTACCATCCATGTGGACAACCAGGGAGCCATTGCCGTTGCTGAGAATTGTATTATATCTGAGAGGTCCAAACACATAGATATCAAATACCATCATGTTAGAGAACTGATCGGAAATAATTCTATAATTTTGATGCATGTACATTCTAAATCAAATCGTGCTGATATTTTTACCAAAGTTTTGAACTCAAAGTTGAACAAATATCGGTGTCAAATCCTAGGACTTAATTGAACTATGGCATTGATTGATAATTTCTGTTTTAATCTTATTTAATGTGCCCAACAAGGGGAGGTGTTGAGTGAATAGTTTGTTCGAGTGTGTTGGTCACATTAGCGATGTTATTCCTCATTCATGCGATTTACGTTTGTCTTTTGTTTTGTTTTGAATCTTTGAATTGTTATGACTTTAGTCTATAGAGACGTAATAAATAAGTGCAACTTAACAGTAGCCGCCGTCGCACGGCGCAATAAGGAAGGGGGGTTTTAGTGGGTATTCCCTTACGAGGGCGAGTCCCACAGTACCTGGACAATCCACCTATGCCAGGTCTGCGTAAACGCATTCCCCTCACCCTAAAAGAAAAATATAAGGATGTGATGAAGAGGTTGGTGAAGAGCTTGATATGGAGTGTAGCGTTGCATGATGCAGAAACGTAGACCCTGAGAAAGGAGGACGAGAATATGCTGCAGGCATTTGAGATGCTGGTGTGAAACAGGATGGAGAAGGTTAGGTGGACGCAAAAGAAGGCTAACGAGGAAGTGCTTGAGATGGTGGGCGAGGAAAGGAAACTTGTGAATGAAATCCGGGATGGGCCGGGTAGATTGCTGAAGGATGTAATAATGGGTGATGGGTTGCTTAAGACTGCGGCGAAGTAGGGAAGGATGTTGGGCAAGCGGGGAATGGGAAGAAAGAGAATACGTTTCATGGATTGAATGAAGGAGGGTAGATCGTATTCTGAGGCGAAAAAGGATATACTGGATTGAGATGGGCCCCTGAATGGGTAGAGGACCGGGAGTAGTTTTTCTGACATTCAGCAAAACCTACCTTAACCGGTCGAGTACTTATATTGAAAAAAAAACTTGGAAGGTACAGCATCCTAAACTCGACTTCTCTAATGAACTGTAGGAGGGTTACACTTTAGCCAGATAAAATTCATTCGTAGGGAATGCGAATATTCTTGGGAATGATTATCGTAGTGCAAACACCCTCTACTAGTAGAGAGGAAAATTTCAGGAAGCGCCCCCTGCCGTGATGGTTGGTCCAGAGCAGGCAGTCCTCGAACGCTGGACGTCTTAGCGTTCCCTGTCCATAGTGGTCTTCGAGAGTAGGCCGCCATGGAAAGGGCTGCAGAAAAGTATGTGAGGACTACCGCAGGTGAGAAAGCGTTAATTGAACTTCGAAAAACTTACAGTCACCATGCAGAATGCAGAAATTACGTTCCCGTAGCCAAAGGGTTATAATAATAGGTTCACCTTATTTTACTTCCAGTTGGACCTTAACCTTCCGGCGGGCGCGCCCGTTTACAAAGTAACAGGTTTTGGATTTCTGGTCGGGAAAATATATAGAACGTTGTGCGATAGCTGGGACCCATCATTTTATTCCTTCAGTAGTCTTTTTTCTTCCATTGTAAGAAATTTTCAGTGAAATATTTGGTCACGTCTTAGTGGCAGAGGAACTTTTGTTGGGGACCGTCACGCAAAGTAAACAGCGCGCCTACTCGTGGACATGGCGAAGGTTGCCAAGTAAATATCATTGAAACAAGTCGATGTTTTTGCGGTTTATCAATATTAATAGAATTGTTATTCATTTAAAATATGTCGTAGCAATTAATTTACGCTACCATCTGAAAAATATTACAATTTTGGCGGTTGAATATATTGCGTTCCATTCTTATTCATAGAGCAGAAATCATGACTGCTCTACCCAAAAACACAAAAAAGTGGAAGAATACGTAGTATGTATATACTAACAAAAAAGGAGAATGTGAGTAGTTAGTACAAATGTTACAACAGCTATGAATTGCTCCGTTTTTTTTCAATTTCCTTCGTAAAAATCATTCAAGGTGCGTGATAACATAAAGGTACTCGATGTTCAATGAAAGTGATGAAAAAAATGTAATGGTTTCGTATTAAATGTAAACAATACAGAGGTGGGTGATTTCATTTTTTAAAAACCTCATAAGGATATAATTTTGAAAAATTATATCCTTAATCAATACATTCTTGAATAATCTAAGTTCATTAAAATCAAGACTGATATGTTTACTTTTTATATGGGGCGCCCGGTCGTGTAACAAAAAATACCGCGCCCGCCGCTGGATTAAATCAATATGGTAATTAAAATGCTAAAAAAGACTTATTCATCGTGAAGTATCACCTCGAACGATAAAACCGTTTCTTCATGTCCGCGGCTGGAGTTCTCCCCCGTGATACTATACTCACTATGAGTAGTTTGTACGGTAAAAAATTGTCATTATTCACCCTAATCCAATTGTTATGAAGAAGGCGATTGAGTTGAAACAATGTAGTTGGTGTAAGAGGTGAATTTTGGGGAACGGAGGAAGGTTACGTCCATGTCTAGCAGCATTTACTTAGTATCAAACAACGCGATCTACACTCCAATAAGTGGTTATGTGTCGAGAATAGAGGTATCTGATTGGGAGTACTCGCATTATTTTTCTTCAAGGCCATCTGGTGGGTTCACGCCATGAATTTCAGCGCTTACACTTAGAGGCAGTGAACCTCCATTGCTTGAGGGAACATTGATCGCCGTTGTTGGGGGTTCGAGGGAAATAGTTAATCCCCGAGAATGCAATTAATCACGTAAATGGTGTTTTTTTTACTACGGAATGGTGCTCCTTGCCAAAAAACGTGTGTTAAATCTCCATAATAGGAGAAATGACAGTATTAAGTGCGGAAGTATGGGTAAGGATGACTTAAAATGCATTTTAATGAGTGGAAGTGAATTTGAAGATATTGTTTGAACGCCTTGTCATTAGGGGAGATTTTGCTGAAGGCGGGAGGAAAGTGCTGAAGGTGAAAAGGTGTACCTATTGACGGAAAGGAAAAAACACAGTACGCAGGTTTGATTGCATCCTATTTCTATTGAAATTAATTTCTTGGCAAGGATGATATTGCACGAAAGTGCAAAGTTAGCTTTATATGTGATACATTTCGTGACGAAACATAAATTAGAAGTGTGCGAAGATTCGTTCTCTTTCGGTAACCACTCGGTTAACTACTGGTATAAAACTTGTATACGCACTCTAAACCCTCACGTCTTTACTTTACTCACCTTTATTATTTTCAGTGTACTTTATAGAATCTTTTACCTGTCGTGAGCCGAGTGGTTACCGAAAATCCATCCGGCGACGCCGAATCGAAACTGCGCCGACACGACCCTACGATAAAACTGCTTGCGCCGAGATGACCACGCCGAGACGGCTTTGCCTAAGTGTCCCATTCCGTCTCACAGCTAGTCTACCCTTGAGAATGACCAAATTCACAATAGTTCTCAATACCTCGTATCTTATGGCATTGGGTTTCAGACCATAGAGGAAGCTGTAAGCAGGATCCCTGCTCGTTTCTTCCAACATTTTCTGAAATATCATCTCCGTGCTTTCTATCTTATCTTTACACCCCTCATGCCCTGCTTGAATTGCTACAAGACATTTCAATTTGTGTTATTTATGGCTCCACCTTGCCTGTGAAGGTTTTCTTTCAATCAACATGTGTGATGCTGTAGCGTAGGTTGCTCTTGGACAGGAGTCTCTGTGGTACCCTTGGGTGCATGGTTTTTCAATGTGTTACAGTATCTTAGCACCTTTTTTTCTCTTCTCAATTGACAAAAGTAAAATACATTGGAACAACAGGGTTGAGGAAAAGCCACCATGGCCAGGTAAGAACCATCATAGGTAACATGCAACACTTGAGGCTCCTTCGCAGCCTCTGCTGTCTCCCTTAGTCTTCACTCCTGGTCATTTTTTCCCCCAATCTGGAATGGGCATGTATTTGTCCTTTACTGAAGGACTTGGGCCAGTGTCTTTTTGTGTATGGTAGCTATGAGCTAGAGAAGGAGTGACAGCTTTCTTGGCTGTCACTGCAAGTACACTACCTTTTACTGCCCTATGTCACATTAAAGACAAAGGAGCCGAGATGGGAGTTACACTACTCATACAACTCCATTTTTTCAGGTTTCCATCTAAGGAGACAGTAGAGCCACTTATCAATTTGCTTTTGCAAATTTTTTTCGGCACCCGAACCCCGGCACCACTTGGTTTAGCTTTAAGTAATACAGAAAATCATTCTCGAGCTTCAAGTCTTCTACTTTTAACTCCACTTATGATCCACAACAGATATCGTTATCCCCTTTCCTTCAGACACTCCACAAGTATGATCCACTTTTTATATATCTGCACTTTCTTTCTCCAAACAAAAGCATTATCGCTTTTACAAATTATTACATTATTACAAAAAATTAGACAAATTTACTGTTGAGGACAACAGAATGGGCCGCTTTCACTTATTCATACAAAGGGGACAGAAAGCATAACTCTGATATAGTTGCATTGTAGCATAACCACCCTCTGTGTCCATTTCTACAATTTTTTTGCAGTGCAGAGCTCACACTCCATAACCCATTCTTCAACAATATATTTAGGTAGACACTGACTGGCTAAAACACCTTAGAGAACAGGTATATATGTATTTGACAAGTTCTGAATATATGAATGAAGGTGACAGTTTTTAGAATTTGCGCATACAAATGAGTTGAAATCTACGTAATGGACATAAAAGTTACATATTCTTTGTGATTTGTAAAGACATATTCTTTGAGATTTGTAATGACCATTGGCTAAAAAGTGCCAGTTTTCTTATTGCACACATTGTGGAGGAAATGTAATATGCAAATTACCTTATTATTATTCTTGATTCTATATTTGATGTCGTAGTAGGCCAAGCATGACCTAATGGATTTGTGATAAAAGGTTTTTAAACATTCCCTAGCCCTAGCTGAAGTCAATCATTAAAAACTCTTGACTGCACTTTTGTGAAAGGTGCATTATTATGAAATTGTCTAGAAATTTTTACAAATGGATTAATGCTTAGGAAGGTTCAGAGGCTTTCCCAGTGATTGATGTAGATGAAGACTTCTCAGGCATTTCACTGGATATGGCTTTCTATGGCTGCTGTGTCAGTCAGTTTTTTGCCTTGAGGACAATAAGGGAGTGGCTCATCGAATTGTGAGCTATTGATAGCCCTTCTGGTTCCATCACAAAGAAGACCACATCAATTAATGCTCAAATGGAATGGAGAATTTTATCCCATTATTTAACTCTCTGAATGCTCTGGGCATTATTTATCACATTGACCATATCCATCGCTTTGATATTGCAACTTTTTCACTGGCAGAGCACATCGCACGATGTGCTCTGCCAATAATGGGATGCCCACATTGAGGAAAAATTATACTGTAACTCAGGGATATGAATAATTTCTTTTACTACAAAGAATAGTGAACTAAAAAATTGAAACACATTGTTATTAATTTTTTTAAGCTCTTATTAATTGTCCTTTTGCCAACTCAACTTTTGTAGATCACAATTTATCAGCAAATGAAAATTCCTCAAAGAAATTGATAGGGGAAAAATATCAGTGTTCCCATGACTAATTTTTCGATCAAAATACTACTTTTTAAATCTGGCTACCTACAGCCAGGTTTTAAAATATTTTGCCAGTAGGTACACATTGTTCCATTCAACATAATGTTGCTCCTTTCCATGTTCACTGATATATGCCAATAATAAAACACCAAGAATGTTAAGCTCCCAACTAAAGCTAAAGTTTCATGTTTTATTTTGCTCTGCTATTTTCCAAATTGATGTAACTCTATAGGAGTGGAATATCATTTTTAATGATTTTGAGCTATATTTGATGACTTTTTCAACAAACACATAGTGATTTGCAGGGTTATATTAGGTGTTGCAAGATTTATTCATAGAAATAAATGGAAAAAACATTGACTCTATCCTGCTAATAAGTGATGATGAAAATTTGTAGTAACCTCTAATCACAGTGAATGAACCAGCTCTTTTTTAATAGTAGGCCTCAGGCCTACGTCAAGTAAGTTAATGTCCGCCATGTTCGATGGGTTTAAACACTATATTAATAAACTCACTCTGAGAGTATACATAAGAACCCACCAGTTTGTAAAACACTACGTGTTCACATATGTCACAGGTCTCAAGTACATACAAGACACTACAACATCCTTCTCATGCACTTTTTATTGCTTACCCACTACCGGATGATGTAACATATAGTTTAGACATCTGTGTGATAGAGGTAGTAGATTTTTTTTTCTTTTTGAGTCCCCAATTACCAAGACAGATGATTATCTGACCGGGGTATTTAACTTGAAGCTGGCATTGAAATAGTGTTCTTTATCACTCAATCATGTTTAGAAGATTTTGTCTCTCAGGAAGCTTTCTAGCTCAAATTTCTGTATTTCATCCCGAATTCAGTCTGAAAATACACCTACTTGAAATGCAGTGTCAGGATAATAGACATTGATGAAATGAATGCTTCTATTTCTGATCAAGTTTATCATCTAATTAAAATCATCATCTAAAACTTCATCAGAGTCATGGGAAATAACTAGTAAATTACCTTAAAGACGGTAACATTTTGTATGGAACCATTTCAATAATCAAGCTATCTGTCTTATAACAGTGTCTTCTATGCCATCCAGTATACTTCATTCTAGAAATAAGTTTTTAAGCAAAGGATTTCTCTAGAGTTACATAAATCTTTAAAGCATTGCTCCCTTAAGGAAAGTCTATATGGAGAAATTTTCATACAACATAATAATCATTTATATTTCCCAATAAATTGTACATACAAAAATAAGACATGTCAATATAAAAAGTACACATAGCTATAACACGGAAAATCACATTACACAAGTTTGCATCAATAACAAAATTTTGCATTCAAAAATATATTTATCAGTCAATTCTATGTATTCATTTGCACTCCTCTAACTTGCTGCACTTTGCACTTCTCCTGCACAGTCTCTTAGCACCTCTTTTATACACACACACAGCTCACAGGGTTGAGGAAATGCCACCGTGGTAGGACCTTCCATCCTTGGAAACAGGCCATACTTGAGGCTCCTTCTCAATCTATTCTGACTCTCTTAGTGTTCACCTTTGATCATCTTCTTCCCCACTCTGGGGTGGTAAAATATTTGTCCTTTTTCTCATCTTCTGGAGGAAGGAGGGAAGATAGAATTAGCTCTACTTATTCATCTCCATGTATTCAGGTTTCCAGCTGAGGAGACACTTGGGCCACTATCCCGTTAGCTTTTGCAAAGTTTTTGGGCACCTTACCCTGGCCCCAATTTGGCTTGCTTTAAGGAGTATAAATTATAAAGAAAGTAACACTTCATCCAACATTCTTCCAAGTTTCAACTCTGTGCTCATTCCTTCATGTATGGCGTCATTTTACTTTATCTCTTTACACCATTTTGCAGTGATGCCTGGAATCAGGAAATATTTATGAGCTCTCAACTGTACATAGTTGTTTTCCACTCTCTTTTTGGGACTCCTTTAGTATCCACCTTCCACTTCTAATCTATATTTTCCTTTATATTACTGATCCAAAGCAATAGCACTGTATGTTTTCACAAGAAATATCCTCTGCTACTTGGGACCCCAAAATTTGGCCACTTTTACTTGTCATTAGCAAGGAGACAAGACACCTTTTCCAGAACTAGTTGAATTACTGTCGTCTTAGGCTATATCTGCAATTCGTGAATGGTAATAAATACTCAACCCAGAACCCATTCTTCTAAAATATATTGGGTAGATGCCATTCCATACCATCTCAATTAAAACACCCTTGGGAAAAGGCAATTATTTGACTATTTCGGTGTATTTGGGTGAATATGACAATTTTTTGAAGTTTTGATGGTAACATGATTTCAACGCTTAAAAAGTGTTTCAATCAAGGTTGAGGATGGGTAAATTAGCTAACCTTAAGATGTGTGATGAAGTGCCCATGACAGACATAACCTTGGATTTATTTCTATTGATGTGTGAGAAGTAATTGGTTTGGAGTCAAATGCGATAGCCAAGTCATTATGAGAGGAGCGGATTATTATCAGTTCATTGAATACTGTGTAGCTGTTAGGAGTTGCTTTAGGTTTTCAAGAAAAGGATATGTATTTTGACTTCAAAAGGTGAATTTGAAGTTTCTACCACAAGCACAAGGCCTCCAGGGAGTTGAGAGAATGTTGCAGGGACTGGGAGTCAGTAACATTCAATATTCTTTCAATGATTTTGCAATCATCCACATCGAGGAGGAGTCGGGAGGAGGAGTGCAGCTGCATATGTCATCAGAGAACAGAGCAGAGGGAAGTGGTCTGCAAATGCTGCCTTGAGGAACACCAGAAGTTATGGGTAGACTTAGGGAAGTGGCTGTGTCATGAACAACTCACTGAATGCGATCAGTGAGAATGTTGGTTAGGAGAGATAGGAAAGGGCTATTGATATTATACCAGTTGGCCAATTTGAGAATTAAGAGGGCGTGATTTACGGAATCGAAAGCTTTTGGAAAGTCAGTGTGGCAAATGTGTAGTTGAGAAGTGGCTTCAAGGGCAAATGTGATATGGTGATGCAAGAGAACGAGGTTTGTAGTGCAAGAGCCACCTGGAAGGAAGCCATGCTCCCGAGGTGAAATGTATGGGATGGTGAATGGTAGTAGGCGGTTGTGAATAATCTGTTCAAATATGATGGAAAGAATGGGAACAATAGATATTGGACCATAAATACACAAAATAGTGTGAAATTTTAGTGGAAGTAAGGGCGTGGATTTATGATTTTTTGATTATTCAAATTATTTTAGTAACACTGGTAATTTCAAAGATACATATCTGTATATTTTAGAGAAAAATTGTGCCTTTGATGTAATGACTTGATTTAAAATTTGAGCTTTCCTAATTGAGGCTTAATGGTAGTGGCAATTTATTATAGGCAAAATATGGTTGATAATTAATGTAAAGTTGACAAATTGAATATGTACTTAACATTAGTTATTTCTGCGGCAATTCTAATGATTAAAACCGGATGGTTATATTTACATATGCAACAAAGCGCACATGTGACAATTTTATTGTAGTACCCTTCATGGTGCCAAAAGGCGTAAATCTTGCCGTTGGCGGGTAACGATGGGACTCTGTCGTGGCTACCCAAGCCTGTAATTATTTAAGTAATATACGAGGAGTTACCTGAAAATAAACGGATACTATTTTTAAAAATACACAATTTATTTTTTCGAGAAAAAAACTTACGTAACCTTCGAAATACTCTCCATTAACATTAATACATTGGTTCAAACGTATTTTCCACTGCGCAAATACCTTTTGTACTCATCCTTTCCGATGCCTTGCAGCGCCGCCTTCGATTTTTTTTCACCTCTGGAATGTCTGCAAAACTTTCAAACCCTTTCAGCTCCTTTTCATCCGGGAGAACAAAAGATATAAAAAAGTGCGAGAGGTGAGTAGGACGGGTGAGGAAGCGGTGCCATGCGGTTTTTCCTCAAAAAATAACGCACAGAAATGGCTGTGCGAGCTGAAGCGCTATCATGGTAGAAGAACCAGTCCCCACTCCGCCACAAATCGGTCCTTTTCAAGCGAACATATTGTGCAACAGCTTCACAATACTCATACAGAGGACTTGGTTCACCGTGTGATGCTCAGGGACGTACTCATGAGTGATCAGTACCAACTGATGAGGAAGACAATGAGTTGAATGTTGAATGTCTTCGATCGACAAGTCACCGTGTTTGAATCTCAAATACTACTCATAAACTTAATTTATTTTCAAGCTATGTTCCTTATACGCCTTAGAAAAGATATCAATCACGTCCAATGCACTTCTACCATGCAAAAAAAACTTACAACACCGCACCCTGTACTCGAAAATCAGCCATTTCAAAAAATCGAAGACGTCGAAAAACTAGTCACACAAAAACTGTCTCAGGGGCTCGCTGCTGGAGACTCAAAGTGACGTCGCTTAGAGTACTGACTCAGAAGGGGTTATTTCATACCCTCCTAGTGGGAGAAGCCGGAACTATGAAACCGACCTGCTCAGCAAATCCCGCCCTTTACTTTTGTGTCCCCCTTGTAATTTAAATATTTATTTAAACTATTCTATATTCAATATTCAATGCTGTTACAATGCCTATATATTTTTTTCTACAGTTTAAAAATATTTGATCTCTATACGCGTGACTCTTTCTCTCATTACCTTCCAGCAAAGTAAATCCATATTCACTCACCATTCATCATCATCAAGTAGCAACTCCAGTTTCCCAGGTGTTGTCAATCAGCCTCTTCCATCTACTCCTATCTTGGTATGTTTGTTGATGTTGAACTTCCTTACAAAAGCTCCGTTATTCAGTTCCTTCTTGGTCTGCCCACTCCTCTCTTCCCTGGTATTACCTTTTCCAACCATACCTTAGCTGTTCTGGTCGGCTCCGTCTTCAGCAGATGACCATACTATCCCAGCCTGGATGTACTGACTTTTTCATTGAATGAAATTTTGCATCCAACCTGTTTTCTAATGTCTTCATTTTTCTGCCTGTTAAGTCTTGTCTTTTGTTCCATCGTCCTTAAGAATTTCATTTCGATGGCTTGTATTCTACCGATGTCTCTACTTGATAGTGTACAAGTTTCTAACCTATATGATGTGATAAGTTCGAAGTAACACTTAAACATGGACATTTTTGCAGCTCTTGGTACCTTTTTGTCCCAAAGAAGACTGCTTACTTGGTGGTAAAAACTTGACGCTTTATTCAGTCTGTTAGTAATTTCTCAAGAATCTAAGCCATCCTGTGAAATTATATGATGGCTTAGATTCTTGGGAAATTACTAACAGATTGAATATACTCACCATTTATCTTAATCCATATTCATAATGTTGGAAAAAAACATTGAAGCTTTTTTAGCCCCAGCGTAGGATGTATTTGCCCCATAGTGGAGTTATTTCTGTATCTACTATTTGAAAGGTTACATTGGAGAGCATTGCAGGTGTTACATATATAAGGTATAAATACTATAAAAATGGGCTAGACTTTTAATTCATAGAGCACACGAACAAAATAAATATATACTCTACAATATCACTATATTTTTTGTGTATTGAAAATTGATTTATTCTTTTTAGCTACATAAAAGGGTTGAACTAAATGACTTGAAAATTTTTCAGCTGTGGTGGACTCCGTGATATGCCAAAGCATAGTTGTTTCCATGTTGTGGCATGTGAAATGGCGACTTCGTGGTTTCCACCATGACCTCCAAACTAATCCGCCATATCCTCCGTGGCGCGAGGCCACGTGGCAGTTGTGCGGATGCACGGTCTTGCCTTGTCGCCTGACGACGGCATTGAATCCGTTGTGCTTGTGGGCGGTTTACTCGACCACTCATTTTTTGCAAAAGATTTAGTTGTGCGCTAATAGTAAATAATGTAATGGCAAATCCATCCCGTCCATTTATTTTTTATTTGTTCTTTAAACGAAGTTTTAGGGCCTAATTAAGTAAGATGATGAGGATAAAACGTACAACAGGAATAATTATATGAAATAATACGAATTATACGCTTCCTTCTTGCCATCAATCTCTCCCAAGATCTCAATAAATTAGCATTAGTTCCAGTATTGGCCATGTTTGCCCTTCTTCGAGGTTTTCAACTGGTGGTCCATCTTTATTTCCTATCAACATGACATGTTTTGTCAATGGTATCTGCCATGGCCCAGGGCGACGCTCTTTCCGTGGGTGTAGGATGAGGCACCACCCAAGTGCCCTCCATAGACTCCTCCGTAGGCACCAGCTCCATAACCACCGTATCCTGCTCCATATCCACCAAGATGTCCAACGGCGCCGTAACCAACCAATCCGTGTCCAATGGCGATGTTGTTACCATTAGCATACGAGGAAGCTCCACCGTAACGAGCACCACCATATCCGCCGAGGTGTCCACCAGCGTATCCTCCGTGGTGATAGACTGGTGCGTAGTGTTGCTGGTGCACGGCCTTGCCCTGTCGCTTGACAACGGCGTTGAATCCGTTGTGCTTGTTGGCGGTGTACTCGACAACCCTGACTGTTCCGTCGGCTTCGTAGAGGCTGTAAGCACCCTTGACATCGTCTCCATCCTTGGTCTCCCACTGGCTCTTCTGGTCTCTGGTCTTGTGATCACTCACGCCATAGTCGAAGTTGTACTTGGAATGAGCCTGTAATTTTTTTTAATTCTTAAAAGTCAGGGTGTACATTCCTACAGGTATTAATAGTGAAGAGCAAGTGTAAGGGGTGTATGAACAGCTATAGGAAATACGTAGTAAACTCCCGGGCAATCGTGATAGTAAAAGTCGACTGGAATGCATCAGTGGGTAAAAGGAGACATGGATAAGGGGTGGGGACGGTATGGATTAAAAACGAAAAATGATCCCGGTGAGAAGGCAGTTGAATTTAGCTGGTCAAACAAAGAAGCAGTGACCAACACTTCATTCAAACATCTTATCTCATCGGAAGTACACATGAAAAATTCCGGTAGCCAAAGAGATTCATCAAATTAATTATATGAAGGCAATGGTTTAGGATGAGTGTCATAATGTGGCGGAGCTTCTGAAGGAAGTAGTGAATAGGAGCATAGATAAAGCAAAAGAAATAGGTACATAGGATAAAAAAATGGGAGAATTTGAAAACAGGTACAATGATAGTGGTGGAGGAGACTGAAGGATTAGTGGAATTTGCGGGAGTAAGGGATCATGGGTCACACAAGTAATAAGGAATATGGAGGAAAGAAGAGATTGAAAAAACCTCAAGTGCCCATGACAGACATAACCTTGGATTTATTTCTATTGATGTGTGGGAAGTTATTGGGTTTAGGGTTGAATGCGATAGCCAAGTCATTATGAGAGGAGGCGTTTGTTAGCAGTTCATTGAATAGTGTGTAGCTGTTAGGAGTTGCTTTAGGTTTTCAAGGAAGGGATATGTATTTTGACTTCAAAAGGTTAATTTGAAGTTTCTACCACAAGCACAAGGCCTCCAGGGAGTTAAGAGAATGTTGCAGGGACTGGGAGTCAGTAACATTCAATATTCTTTCAATGATTTTGCAATCATCCACATCGAGGAGGAGTGCAGCTGCATATGTCATCAGAGAACAGAGCAGAGGGAAGTGGTCTGCAAATGCTGCCTTGAGGAACACCAGAAG
Source organism: Ceriagrion tenellum (assembly GCA_963169105.1). Classification (NCBI taxonomy): domain Eukaryota; kingdom Metazoa; phylum Arthropoda; class Insecta; order Odonata; family Coenagrionidae; genus Ceriagrion; species Ceriagrion tenellum. The sequence continues at coordinate 126,231,582 of OY720639.1, forward strand.
TAATGGGTAGACTTAGGGAAGTGGCTCTGTCATGAACAACTCACTGAATGCGATCAGTGAGAATGTTGGTTAGGAGAGATAGGAAATGGCTATTGATATTATACCAGTTGGCCAATTTGAGAATTAAGAGGGCGTGATTTACGGAATCGAAAGCTTTTGGAAAGTCAGTGTGGCAAATGTGTAGTTGAGAAGTGGCTTCAAGGGCAAATGTGATATGGTGATGCAAGAGAACGAGGTTTGTAGTGCAAGAGCCACCTGGAAGGAAGCCATGCTCCTGAGGTGAAATGTATGGGATGGTGAATGGTAGTAGGCGGTTGTGAATAATCTGTTCAAATATGATGGAAAGAATGGGAACAATAGATATTGGACCATAAATACACAAAATAGTGTGAAATCTTAGTGGAAGTAAGGGCGTGGATTTATGATTTTTTGATTATTCAAATTATTTTAGTAACACTGGTAATTTCAAAGATACATATCTGTATATTTTAGAGAAAAATTGTGCCTTTGATGTAATGACTTGATTTCAAATTTGAGCTTTCCTACGCCTCCCGCCAATGCCAAGCATTTGAATCATATATGAACATGAGAAATATACTCCTTTTAGGTCAGTTACACCTTAATTTGTTATATTCCTAATTAAGGAATGATAATCCTGTATGGGTTTTCATTAGTACCTGTAGCAGAATAATTTTTACAGTTTAATTCCTGTAGTTGGTTTTTGAGTATTGCAGTGAATGAGATTTTGTGTCATGAGAAATACTTTCCTTTGATTCAAATTTTATTTGAGAATGTAACTAACCTTCATGCGGGAAGTGCCAGGTATTTGTGCTTGCCTGTAGGGAAGGTGGTCGGGTAGTCTTCTAGGAGGTGTAGCCAGATGTTGTGGTCCTGGTTTTCTCTAAAATCTCTAAATGGCGATGTTGTTACCAATATCATACGAGGAAGCTCCACGCGGGTGCACGGCCTTGCCCTGTCGCTTGACAACGGCGTTGAATCCGTTGTGCCTGTTGGTGGTGTTGTCCTGAATAATAGATGTATGGAACTGTCAGTCAGGGCATCCACAAATTTTATCAGGCACTCTTCAACTCAGGGTTTTGTTTTACTACCTTCCCCTCCCACCTATTGCCTTTGATGGAATGACTTGATTTAAAATTTGAACTTACATACGCCATTATCACAATACCAAGAAGTTGGAATCATAATATGAATTTCAGAAATATTTCAGATTAGTTTCACCTTAGTTTGATATATTTCTATTTGAAGAAAGATAGTCCCATTTTGGTTTTCCTTGGTATAATTTGGAGAGTTATAAATTCGGCAATTTTTCTCCTCAGGTCTGTTTTAAATACCACAGGAATGGGATTTCGGTTTTGGGAATTCTTTCCCTTGAATTAAATTTTATTTGAGAATGTAACTAACCTTTATGGGGAAGGGCCAAAGCTTGAGATGCCTGGTGTTCTGGCTGTTTTTTCGGAGAGGTGGTGGTCTGCCGCGAGGGTGGACGAGTTGTCATTGTCCTGAATAATAAATTCATAGAACTGTTAGTCAGTGTTTCCAGCAATATTATTCAGACACAGTTCATCTCACGGTTTTTCACTTCCTACTGCTACCCCATAATTCCTTGTATACATATAGGAGTATTCCATTTTGTTAAAAATCTGCTACACAGGACCTGACAAGATTTCCCCTAAATAATATAAATACTGACTCATCCCCGTGAATGATCCATATTTACAAGACACACTGAAGTTCATCGCAGGTAACAAAATACCAGTTCATCAAAGGCATCGGATGGGGAGACCAATATGACATTATACAGCATTAGCGCCATTGATTTCTGTGACTATCGAGACAAAACATATTTGCATTTGTGTTATCACAAGACCTTGCTTGCATGCCTCGTTAATATTCGTATGAAAAGATTCTGCTTCTGTGGATAAATAGTCACAAACCATGTTATCAAAAATCCAAGGAATTACTTGATTAACTCATTTTTGTGGAAAGATGATTTTGAATAGAAATGTGATAAAATGTGTTTTAAAGGTAGAAAATAGTTTCAAGCCTTACTTGGTGGAATTCCTTTATCAGGGATAGAAGAATTAACTCTGCAACTCCACATGGTAAAAGATATATTCACGACCGGTTTCGCCACAATGCAGCATCATCAGGATGCATGCATCAGGATGCTCCCCTAAAGGCGAAACCGGTCGTGAATAAATCTTTTTCCATGTGGAATTGCAGAGTTAATTCTTCTTTCCCTGATGTGTTGTAAAGGTAAAGTAGGTAAGAGGTAGATTACAAGACGCTTGATATAAATAAGTGTTCTTACCTATTGCTGCGGGTGCCCGTCCTGTTGGTTGTCGGCGGGCTCCCGGTCTCCCCCGGGCAGACCACGGAGGAGGCAATCCCCTCTCTCTAGGGGCAGGCGCGCCACATCGCCCGGAACCTCTTCCGGCTCCTCCGGAATGACATCCAGAGAGGGTCGGAAGAAGTTTCGGGGATAGTAACGCGGTCCCAAACCTCCCGCAATCACTACCGTCTCTTCCCGGATAACTTCCAAGGAGGGCCGGAAGTTATTACGGGGGTAGTAGAGACGTACCACCTCAAGAGACGGGGGACCACTCTCCTCCAACCTCTCCGGAGGACTCAATTCTTCCTCCTCTTGCCCTTCCCCGTCCTGCCTCCTACAACAACCTGAGAAATCAAAGAAGACATGTTGTCATAAATTATTGAGGTCGGATACACTTGATAATACAATTTCCAGAAATGACCATGGTCTATATTTTCATATATCTCTCAATTAACACTCTTCAATGTAATAAAATCTTATCAGCTGATTGAAGACCGGATCGACACGCTAACTACGTCTAAAAGTGAGGAAGCTGCGAGTAAACGGACCGTGTATATCCAACCCAACGCAAAAGTTATCATTATTTATCTAATAGCGAGCAACAGAATGCTACGATGACGGGTATACAGCTCCGGATAACCGTGAGATATGTTGCGTGAAAATGGTGTAAGATGGAGAACCGGATTTTAATACACAGGATGGGGCAAAAGTGACGTAAAATAGTCGAGAGACAGAATTAATACTACTGCTCCTGTTGTGAATTACAGGAGAAGTGGTACCAATTACCCGGAAAGTATCTATTTACTAAATGTAACGGTAACTTTCAGAGTTCATAACAGGTAAAATTCGAAATTTATTGCAATTGCAGGTAAAAGTACGTAAATAGTAATCGCTACCAGTAATAGGATGACTTATAATTAATATCAACGCTTTTCTGGTCAAGCTACTTTGATTCATGTTACATACATGAATTACTTCTTTAAGAACATCGCGGAAATCTGATTACGTATAATTAATTACTTTCTTTTACTGTTCAGCTATATAATTGCTTAGGACTGCTGAACTATGATAGGAGTTAGTAGTTTTTTGGAGGCCGCAGAGGAAATCGCCTAGTAACGAAGTAGGCGTTCTTATTTCACTACTTTTTCCTGCTCATGGTAAAATTTTCAAATTATAATAATGCTATGATTTAGGATTTAACGCTAAAAGAAAATTTGGTTGCACTTACAAAGAAGGCAGCCCATGTTCGTAATTACTCTACTAACACCTTCTTAATATTCTTCAAAAATATCCTTCACGCCTCTCGTTTTCGGAAAAAGCAGCTTTTCATCTGAAACTGACGATTCACAATGCTCCTTGGCAACGGTTACTTTGAACCGCGAGAGGAATTTCTTGTCATTGTTGTGGCTTATAGTTTTGATTTTCTATGCGAGAATATTTAAAATCATTTGGTTTCACGAATTTTTTGTTAGGATTATTGGTTCACAAATTTATTTTAGAATGTTAATAATGAATTATAAAAGCTTAATGTTTTAGTAGGGGTTACTCGTTTTAAACTCCTGCTTTTCTTCTATGGTTGTAGCAGCCCACATATTACACGTCGTTGTAGTTTTGATTCCAATTCTTTGACAATAAATAATGGAAAAATATGAATGTGATATTTTTTTGGTTCCTGAACTTAAATTTTCAATATATTAGGAAAAAATAACATTGTGATCCATACGGACAGCTTTTTTTCTCGTTTATAGTTACTGACCACTAGAAGTTCCATCTCTATTTCGTAGTCGATACGTGGCCAATGTTTAAGCATAACTTAAGTATTACTTAAGAATCAGGTCACTTTAAGCCGGCAGGCGAGTGAATTTAGGAGAGTAATGAGGCGGTTTTTCAGGGTTCTAGTCGGGAGTGACAAGACTCACGAACTTGCAGGAAGACAGGATAAATTCTCGAAGCGTCAAGTGTAATGAAGATAGTACACAGAAATTTTTGAAATTAGTAATGGCATGGATTTGGAGTCTACTATAAGCCTCCATTCTAAGATATTTTTTTTAGCTACATTGTGTACCGACCTACTGTGGGTGAAAGTAAATTACTATTTATTATTTTTACGAAGGCTTCCGCGGTTTCTTGAAAACTAGAATTTCGGGTTCTTCCCGCGTTGCGACAGTGGACAACCTTTTCGCTGGAATTCCAATCGGCAGGTCCGAATTCTGAAACTGAAATTCTGAAAAATTCTTATTTGCTTTATTTATTATTATTTCATTGGCGGGGGATATTCCAGCAAGTTTACCTGCTCGAGTTGTTTATGGGTAAAATGTAAAAGTTACTAGAAAAAGAATCGGGAATCGGTGATGGAAAACCTATTTTTGGGATCTCTTTCCGTTTGCTGGAACAAGGCATGAGTTCTTACTGAAATACGGTATCTGTGGTGGGGAGGCTATAAAATTTTCTACACTGATGATACGGTTCCAAATAACTTGTCATAATTTTTCACATCGCTTGCGAGGATGTTTTTAGGAAGGTGGTGAATTCTTTTGTTGGATAGAAAGGAGTTTCTGGCTATCTATTGTTGTTGTATTATCGAAATTAACCCTTGAGTGGCAACCGATTTTCTAGGTACTATGCTAAAATTGCCAAAGCATTTTTGCTGATTTTGCAGTAGTTTAGGAAAAAAAGTGTCTGAAATACAAGTGAAGGTTAATGTTCAAAACTCAAGGAAAACTTTATTATATGTGGTTTCACCTTTATAATATATTATTTGACGATTTTTCATAAAATATGAGTTCAGTAAATATTTACTCCATTTTGACGTGTTGGGGTAACAAAATCTAAGTAAATTTTATAAAAACGTAGCACATGTAAAACCAAAGGAAGATAAACGCCAGAGGTCAATTTAGAAACTACAAGGGTTAAGCTTCATTAGTAATCTGCATTTAGGTGCCATCTGTGAACAATCAGTGAAATACCAGCATCTAAGTGTGACATTGCAGGAGTGGCGCTATCGCGCTCCGGGCACTTCTCTCGAGAGACAGGAGGAGCGCGATAGTGTTCCCCGGCACTATTAAGGGTTAACGCCTTGCGACGCACTACCTGGTCAGACATTTATGCTTCGCGCGTGTGTTGGGTGACTGGGTAAATTCTCGAAGCGTCGAGTATAATGAAGATAGTACACGGACATTTTGGTAAGCCAGGTAATTTAACAGAATATAGCGAGAGCACTTGATCACACGTTCCCCGGGTCAACTCGTGTCAACGTCTGCTGTGGCCACATGGTAATAAGAGGTTTATACCCATAAGCAGTGACAACGCGGGACGGGAGTCGTGCGGGAGGGGATCGGACTTCGCGAGCCTGTGTTTAACGATACGTTCACGATGTTTTTTGAGAGGCCCTGAGGTGCTTTTTTATGTAGCGGGTGCGAACTTACGGCGCTTGCGGCCTTCGCCTCTGCTGCCCAAGGCTGGTTTCTTCTTGCGGCCGGCCTGAATCCTTAAGATAGTTTGAGCGAAATATCATTTTACCTAGAAATGGATGAATTTGGTCTTGTTTTAAAGAAAAATACATTAATCCTCCATTGACACAAAAAATTTAACCCCTTACCACATCATTTTCCGAGATATGTTCCAAAAAATGCCATCCCTTTTATATGGGAAATGGATTGTGCGTGAACTCCAGAGAGACCTAATATTAAAAATGTGGCATTCCCTACGCTTAGATCTCATAAAAAAATCAACAGTGTGTAGTTTACGTGTTTTCTCAATTTTTTTTAAAATCAATCATATTGTCACCGCAGTAATTTCCTAGGAATCACAATAAACCTTCTGTTTTGATGGAGTTTCAAACGTACCGCGTGAAAAAAATGAGTCAAGTCAAAGACTTATTTAGATATTTTAATTCGATTACTTACAATTTCTGTCATATACAACTAGGTATATTATTACACCATAAATAATACAATATTTAATTGATGAGTCTTACAGCTGGGGAAATTGAAACGTATAATTCGATTATAGTCTCTATTATGACTAGGGAACTATGCCGCTCGGACTATCTTAATCCCTGCATTTACGCCCTTTCCAGTGTCTCTTCCCACCGCATATACCTCTTCTTGCGATATCGCCACAGCAGACGTTGACCCGCATTGACACGGGGAAGGTAGGATCCAGCTCCTTCCCTATATCCTGTCGAATATACAAGTTTCCACAATTGGCTGAGTTCTATCTTCATTATGCTCGACGCTTCGAGAATCTGACACACTCACGCCCTTTGCAGAGTCTCTTCCCACCTTATAAGCCTGCGCCTCCTCACCGCCTACCCGTTTCACTTTCCTACTCATACCATACCTTTGCCATTCCACTTCTCGGAACCGATCGGAATCAGTTGAACCCCGAGGTTCATCACACCCTTGACTCCCGAGCGCGAACTTTTGCACGGACCCGGCAAACTCCACGTACCTTTCTCACCCCAAAGAACGCCTCGACCCCACCTTCCAGTTTTGTACAACAACATAAGCAGAGCTCAGCGCATCGTGTCTCTCATCGCGCTCGAGTGAAGTGTGCGAAACTCTTTGTGTGTGTGGCTGGCGATATAAGTTGCTGAAGAAGGAAGCTACACGTCGGAGCTGGAGGAGATGGCCCGGTGGAGTTCGGGTAAGTCGTATTTACGCAGGGGCATTTATTTTGCCACTCATAAAAGTGTAGAATACAGTGATTGTATGATTGCACAAACGTAATCGTCATTGTATATTGAGTTGTGGTTCCTTATTGATGAGATTTTCAACGAAATTTGGAGCATGTGCAGCTTGTTCGAACGCTCGTGCGCAGAAACTCCTGAACTGACCATTCTGCCTCGGGAATTCCATCAGACCGCCTGCAGTCCCCGACAACCTCCAAGATCTTCCAACGCCTGCCGCGTCTTATGCTGGGTGGACACCACCTAATCTGTTGGCCACCCTGTGAACCTTCCTATTCTTCAATTCACTCCGCAGGGAACAGCCCGATGGGAAATTTATTTTTCCCCCTCCATGTTTCCTTCCGATATGCACCATCTCCTCTACTCGCCACATTTCCGCGCATTAAATGGCTGGGAGATTTTAATCAAGCTGTATTTCTTGATTTTGTCATATATTACGTCTGATTAGAGCCTAGATTAATGTAATTAAAGAAATGGTGTTAAGACAGACTAAATAAAAGTGGGACATATTCTTACCATGCTTTTCCTTCGTCAAGGGAGGACATTAATGTTCTTTTCTATTTCCAGGGTTACGTTCCGTCGCCGTGGTTTGCTGTGCAACATCCCGTCAGTCTTCCGTGTGGTAGCATTCTGCAATTAAAGTGAAGTGAAATTATCAGTGATCATTGTACGTGCATGGTCAGTTGAGTGTTTAATGTGAAGTGTTAGTGATTTGTGTTCGTCGAAGGATCGTCGATGGAAAGCAGAGTTCCTCCGCCGATGGACCTTGCAGTTCATTAAACCAAGGTAGGAAGCCACTCCCCTTGCAGGGCACTGAGTAGGGATTTACATACTGTAAGACACTATTCAAACAAGGATCCATAACACGATGGGGCCCCACCAAAGGGGCTTAAGGTACAAAAGTCACCTAAGGGACAATAGCACTTAGAGAAAAAATCTAGCTCTTGATCAAGTGATTTAGATCATAAAAAAGGTAGGACCCTTAAAGGAATTAGGCTCTTGATGTGATGGCAATGATGTGACTCTGGTGGAGTAATTCCCTCGCTGACTTTTAATGCTCAATATGATGCCAATAACTTGGGTTTTGTGTCAATTTTTAATCTAGTGCCTAACATTTTAGAAACCATCATAGTGTGCAATGACTGTATCATAAATTATGAAACTAAATAGGAAAGAATTGTATTCGAACGAAACTGATATGTATGTGAAGACTTAGTTGTAAAGCTATGGTTACGAGGATGCTCTAATGTAATCATTAAATGTAAAAGACTTGTTAAATTATTGTATAGTATTCCAAAGCTCTGTGAATAATATTGTCAGCATCCCCATCTTTCCTTCAGTCTGTTTCATCGTGAATCATTCTTCGTCACGATCTTTCCGCAATTTTTTTCCGAAGGCAGCGGTCGCCTGTTTTGAAGGCGTCATTAATGTAGCATGGTAATAATCTGTCAATTTGCATTACCAGCTTTATTTTAATGATTTTTACGTAAATATATCTTTTAAAATTTTAATTTCATTTAATTTGACAGACAAATTAAGATGTGATTTCAACGCCAGAACTGATTTTTGCAAGGGAAAAGAATACAGCAGTAGATATAATGCTGTAGAGTACGCACACGCAACCCACATTACGCTGATAGCCAGTCCCTGATGACGTCATCTGTGTGTGCATCCAGGGGACGAAGCGCTCCGGGACCGCTGCTGAGAACTGCTATGTGCAATATATTCACTTCCTCTGAATGCAAGAGAAGATCAAGTGCTAAGGTGGGACTCTTGAAATTCGATCAGATGACAACTAGCTGATCTATTGTGTCTCACCTGAGTAATGTTGGAGATCTGAAGATGATTTACACAGTCGTTAAGTAGAAAACTTGGATTCTGGTCTTCTTAATTGGTATCAACGTTTGAATTACATTTCTATCCGCATGTGCAATGTAGTCAACATAATTTAACAACCTATAAAGGGCTGGTTTTTCTAGACCTTGGAAATAATAATACTATTGATGGAAGATGAGTAGAATATTCATGTGGTCCCGTTTTTTTTTCATTTTTTTAACAGTAGGTGAAAAAGGTATTTCTATTCGTGAGTAGAATATAGACATTAGGTTAAACATAATGACATGGTTTAGTTATCAATGAAAAAACAATACTATTTCAGGAGACATTCCCCACTGAGCATTAGTCCTCATATTGTAGCCTCACCGATCCTATTGTTAATTTGATTCACATATTCTACCCACATTGCTTGTAATGTTTGTGAGACTTTTGTTTTTGAGAAATCTGAATGTGATGGCTCTTCCAAACTTTTCATTTTTGAAGTGGGGACTCAGCTAACTTTTTACATTTTAGAGCCCCCCTGATAAAGGCTGACAGTATATTATTGTCAGGCACGACTATGGAGTTCTTGATAGTAGGACAAATTTTAGCCTTTAGTTAAGTGCAAGGTATGCATCATGGTCTGTCACCCTGGATTTTTAAAATTTAAGTTAAAACTGAGGAATGGTAGAAATAAAAGATTATTATTAATGCAACTCAAATGCTTCAGCCATATAGTTTCCTTCAGCTGCCATATATTTGAGGGTATGACTGTTTTTAATTAGGAACACTGGAACCTCTTTTCAAATATTATCATCTGCACTTTCATGCTCCCTCAGCATGAGCACTATAGAGTTCAGATATACCAGAATCTACATTTTTAAGGTTGGACTGGACGAATGCCATTAGCAAGCAGTTCCTAGGGATTGGTCATATAGCAAGAGTGCAGCATACTTATTACTCCATATAATAATAATTATCGAGAAAAGCAGTGAAACCCTGCTCATCTCGATAAGTATAATTTACAATACCCTCACCAGGGAGTACTTGGAGAGAGTCAGTTATAGACAATGATCTCATTCAAAAATTTCCACTCTAGCTCCTTAATGGGTTGTGCAGGAAATACAAACCCTTCCCAAACCCAAACAAATATCAATATCCTTTGGGTATGTGTTTCATGAACTCCACTGTGTAAGAGATTCCTCGTGCCAAACTAAACATTCAGCATATTCAAAAATCAGCCAGTGAAGATGCAAGGAAGATATCCTTAAGGGAGAGAAAAGAGGAATTCTCAAGTAATTGCACTCCCCTTTTGAAATGGAATATTTGGATTTGTAGAATTTGTTTTTTGACTACCTTGATTTGGTACCTCAACAGGAAGCTTGTATTTTGGACCTAGTAAAACCAGGTCATCAAATGCCAATGAATCTGGTATTGGAACAAAGGGCTCCTCCTCCATGAAATGAGAAATATTTGGAACAGACTGTGGCAGTTCATAACATTGATACATATACATTGAGAAATGTATAGGTACAGGTAATACTTTCAGATACATTGAGAATTGTCAAGGTCTACCATGGAGGTTTTTGTTAAGTTAAAATTTATTTAACCTTTTCACACTGCTACTTATGCTAATGACTTAAATATATTTAGCTAAAGTACTTGGCTTTAATAAATACTGAGGCTTAACTGCGGTACTTGGCTTAAATAAATATTGAGGCATAACTGCGTTGATATCCAGTTTATTATTGAGTGCTTCAGGGGTGCCTACCACTTTCTGCAAGGTATGAAAGTTGTACAATTACCATTCTTTCCATTCCACTATCTATTACTTAATTATCCCCATCTATTAGGGTCGTAACTATCCTCATCCATTAGGGAGAGGTGTCCGCCATATGGCGGAAGCAGCCCCTCACCCCAAAGTCATCAGTATTACTCTGTTCATTGTAATTTCTTGATATATTGTCACTCTCATACCATTGAGACCATTCTGAATTTTTTTTTTTTAATGGTTCCATTTAAGTTCCATATTAACACCAGTGTAGCCACTTACATCATCAGGCTTAAACTGTTCTCCCTTGTTTTACCCAGAGTACAAGCTAGCATACTTTTTCTCCACTGAGTACTGCACAATTGAATGTAATGCCCATCTCTCAAGTAGAACTTCAACTTGTGGGTTCCATCTAAAAACTCAAGGTACTTTGCTACTTTTACCTTGTCCTAACTATGACGGCAGTTTGCATACATTTCTCCCTTGTACGGAGCAAAGAGCACCTAAAATGCATCCTCTGTGTTAGTGGATAGTTTTAAAATGTCTCCACACCACAAACTTCCCAAAGGTTGCATCAATATGTTTCTAACTAGACCGAAAAACTTGTTTAGCTTAAATTTTCATGATTTTTTTTAATGCCTCTATTGTCTTAATGGTTATTAATATTGTTTCTTACAAATGGAATATTTAAGGTGCTCTATATTTTTGATACATATGTTATTAATATGAGGAATGGTAGAGAGCTCATGTAAAATCTTTTTCCGTGGAAAAAAGAAGGGAATAAAATAAATTTATGATGCCACAACTCGCACTCATTTCAGTTGCTTACTGTGGGGAGATACATCTGGACCAGTTGCTGCCATTAGAGAAGGTGGTGTTGGCTGGGGTGTGGCTGCTAGTCGATCCTCTCAGTGGGAGACCAGTTTGGTTTAGCTCCAAGTACCACACACATGTGCTTGAGAAGGTTGTGAATGGTATCCATGCCATGATGGAGGAATACATCAAATGGTTTACTGCTGCTCACACAGTACGACACATCAAATTTGAGTGGTAATGAATTGTGACAAAAATTCTCTGGGTCTGATCATTCACTTTATCTATGAAGGCTTTGCATGAACAAGATACAGAGGATGAATTCCCCCCCTGCAGCAATCTCTGCAAAGTAAGAATTTGCATTATGCAGTTAAGAAAGATTTTTCCAAATTCCAGTGACCTTTATATCCTTCCTGCAAGAATCAAGTGCCCAATGACAGTTCAAATATTTCATCAGGCTTTGTTGGCTTAGCATCCCTTTTTTGAGAAAAAAGATGAGAAATTTTTGAAATGTAGACGGTGGTGTGTTCTGTCACTCTACTCATAATAAAGTCACGAAAATATAGGAAAAAACAATCATCGATGGATTTTGTGGCTTTTCCTTTTTCCCTTTGTCCCTGGTAAATGAGAAAGTATGTTATGGGACCTAGTTCTTGAGTTGGGAGGTGGCTTGATTTTCCTCCACCTAGTCACTTTGTCTTTTCCTAAGTAATAGTTTTTACCTTCATCACGGTCCTCCCTTGATTCACTTCCACTACACCCATCACACAATTTACATCTTCTGCCTCTTGCTCTGATGCCGAGTCGTGGTCACTCTCGTCGATGGCATTGCACTCACTGCCTTGAGAATCAGTAAATTCAAATTCACTTTCTTGTCCACTCTCTTCAGAAAGTATTCTGTGTAATAGCTTGACATCTCCATCATTGTACAAATTAAGCACACGCCGGTCACTCTGCCAATAAAATGTTTCACAAGTGCGATAAACTTAAGATTTGAGTTTAATAGAGTTGAAGAATATTGAAACAGCAGCAGTAGAAGGTGATATTTCTCACCATTATGGCCAGAGTCTAGATGCAGGAAGAAAGCTCAGGGGCAGTCTGATGAATCCTAAGAGAAGCGTGGAAGGGCGCATTGGGTGTAGGTAATACCCCCGAACACTTTGACTCATTCCGATCTCGAAGCAAAATGAAATGCTTATGGACTGCTGACATAAATTCATTAGAATGTAAGAGATTTGAAGGTATGAAAACTTGTAACATTGTAGATACAAGGATGGACATACAATGTATCAAAGAAGAACCTAGGGGTGTCAATTACACCCCGCATGCCCTTTCCCAGGTTAATAGTATTGCTTATTAACTTAATGAGGTTGCATATGGATGCGTACATTAATATGACAACATGTCATCATACTCCGATCTTTCAAAGCCTTCAATGTAGTTCATTCCTCTTACATGTGTAGTAGTCACGATATGTCTCAGATGGCGTAAGACTTTTAGCAATAGCCAATTCTGAAGCCAAATCTACAGAGTCCACTCAAAAAGCACCATACCTGCAAACCCAGTGTTTTTCCCAAATTTAGTGCGGCCAGCAGCATTCTCCCATTAATACCTCAATGGTCTCTTTTATAATAAATATGTATACAATCTCTGCAAATCTTCAATCATGTGAGTTATTACCCACTCCCTGACTGTATTCATTGCAAATGGCTATTGATGATCCTCTCTCACTCTTTCCAGGTGTTTCAGGGTGGATCCCGAAGGATACCCAGTGTGATGGGGTCATACAAATAAAGCAGCCTGTAGGAAACATAATAAGTTTTCATTATAGGAAAGGTTTTCTCTCAATCATTCTTCAGGATACTTCCGATGATAAATGAAAACTATATTGTAAAACTATGTTAGTTCATCATAAATATTTTATACTATTGACGTCCAGCACTCCCCGCCCCCACCCCTTTCCCTTCAAGAGCACTCCCACGTTCTGAGGAGGACAACAGAAAAGGTTACAATATAACATGTATTCTAAATAAGATCAGAAGTGAAATAAGCAATAATAAGATCAGAAGTGTACTTACAAATCCTTGATTTCCTAAGTCTTCAGCTGCGGGATCGGTTTCCAAAAAGTTCTCTGAATACATATTGTCAAACATATTACTTACTTTGCCCATGAAGGCTTACTCAATGTTGTTAAAAATATGGATGGTACACTAAGGCCAATTCTTGTCAGTTACTTGTGTGAGTATTAAGGAATTGATGGTGAAAAACTTTGTGAAGAAGTTAACGTATTTAGTCAATTGTACATAGTTAACTACCAAAGCTTTGATTTATGAGACGTGCTGAGCTTGAGTGGCGAGAGTCCGAGCCAAAATAATGAAGAAAGTGACACCCAAGTTTCTTGTGACGACAAGCCTGATGGTTCAAGTACAGATCCTAATATAGCAGAACAAAGATTTCCGGATCAATGAGTCAAGAAAGGATTCATTGGGCCTTATAGGTGTTTATTAAATATTTCTGGATTTCTCTACTTAACGGTATATAGCAAATACTTCTGGCATTGCCAGCAACAAGTTGCTCAGCAGAGCAGGTTATGAGCAGATTAAGAATTATAAAAAAATAGGCTGAGACACAGCATCGGAGATGTCTGACTCTCCGACATGCTCGTCCTTTCTTCCGAAAAAGACATTTTAAAATCTATTCATAACAGGGAATTTATAGAAAAATTTGCTTTTTCAAGTGAGTAAAGAAATAAACTACTATGTACTGTATAAAGGACATCAAGGGTCGGCTAGTCAAAATGGAACCACCACCACCAGTACTGATTTTATCTGTATTATATTATTATTATTATTTGAGTTTTTTACCAGTATAATTTGTAAATAAGAGCTATGAATAATGATGTAAATGGGCTCCGTTTAATTAAAGACGAATCTTAATTTAAAATGTTTGGTTTATTTAGATGTTCTCATTTTTTGCTCATTTCACTGGTACAGCTCTCGCGAAAGCTTATGGCTTTCAGAAGAGCAGAAAACGACGTCATGGAGGGGTAAATTTTGGTGGAAGGGGTAGAGAAAAGGGATGTAGGGGAAAGCGAATACATGGCATTTGTGCCATGCATGAATGCATTGAAAAAATGGAATTTGTATGATGCGGACAACACAAACGCCGCACATCCGAACGCCATAAGCTTTCGCCAGAGCTGTATATAGCTGTAAGGTGTGGTATAAAGTATCATAATAGTGTCTTTGAAGTGATCATTGAAGTTTATTTAGGCTTCCCACCCGATCAAACTCTCCATCTCAGCCGACGTTTCGATGAACAAGTCGTCCATTGTCATCAGGGCATGATGACGGTGGTAGACTTTCAGAAGAAGCCTTCAGTAACTTTAATAAAATATAAGAACTAAATAATTCTCATTTTTACAATTTATTCCTTTTGTAAGCATGCTATCATAACAAATAAACTCTCACATCCCCATGGTTTTTTGTATTAAGTTTAAATTAGTTCCCCTATATAAGCGCAATAGTTTGCTTAAGATTTTATATTTATTTTTTAGAGTTAGTTTTTGAGGGTTTGGTCATAAATCATTGTAGCCAAACCTTTGTCTTTTTTGTTGTTGTCTTTCTATCCCACTGTAAGGTCTTACCTTTAAAGAAAAGAATTTTAAAGAGTTTTAAAGGTGAAATTTGTAACATGCAAGGCGTTACTATCTGAGGATTATAATTCTTGGTACTAAGCACATGTCCGTTACCTTGAACTTCAATTTATAGTAACCACATTGTTAGATATCATAGATAGACCATTGGTGAAGTAACTATAATTTCACAATTGAGCTTACTCAGCTAGTTTATTGAGCATTTATTGCAGGTTTCTCTCCACCTTTCCTCCCTTACCTGTCCTCTATGGTGCAAATGAACTTAGTTGTCTGTTGTCTCCCTAAATATCCAATCCAATCCCCTCCACTCGATGGTGGCAAGTTAGCAGTCCTATCCATATTCTTAATTTGCTTCTGTCCACCTAGAGACACATTTTTATATTACCAAGATTTTGTGAGCCAATGGACATCCTAACCCTCCCATGGCTGATGACATTAGAGGTAGCTCCCCTCTACTGGCACATTTAAAATTTACTACATAGTTTATTCTCACCTTAAAACACCTTAGGTTGTTTTTTTTTAGGACACCGCATTTGTGTTGATAAAGGCTACATCCTGTATAATGTGCAATTCCCTGCCCTAAATTTAAAATGTCTTCACAAAAAAAATAATTTCCTTGGCTCAAATAAGGTAATAATATTTTTTGTAAATAAAATTTTACTTCGAGTGTTGAATTTCAATTATGTCCTCGTTTTGTCAATTTACTTAAACTTTCCCTGCCATAACTCAAATGGATAATATGATTGTCTTAAAAATGTTGATCGTAAATTAGAAATGTAATATCGTTCAAATCCTTCTCATAATGTTTTCAGATCATAAATCGTTTCCGGGAATAAAAAAATTTAAAAATTTTTGCTGAGAAATATTTTGAAATATTTCGGGGTTCGAACCTACGCTTCAATAAGATTTGCTTTAATATAACTTAGTATGAATGTAAAATGTAAGAAATGATACCGTTCAAATAATTTTCAGGAAAATTTTGCTTCGATTTTGTCATTTTATTTGAACAAGCACCGACAGAAAAGGAATTAGTAATATGAATCAAAACCAAAAAAGGGAAATTGTTAATTACAAGGCGATACCATTCTTATTTTTTTCACAACCAACATCATTTATGGAAATATCGTATTTTATATGGTCTACAATAAATGGAATAAAAAATGTCATTACAACAAAAAGTGTGAGAAATAAAATTTTTCTTCGAGTGCGGCTTCAACTTTTGCACGAAACTTTTCGAAATGGCTTCACAAAAAACAATAATTTTCGTGGTTCTGAAAAGGTAAAAATATTTTTTTTTATATAAAGTTTTACTTCGAGTGTGGCTCGAACCTGCGTTTCAATAATATCCCCCTTTTATGTCAATTTATTTTTACTTGCAAATCCACAAGAGAATTGGATTGTTTTAAAAATGTTTATTGTATATAAAAGTGATATGGTTCAATTTCTTTTCAAAATATTTTCACCACAAAAATCGTCTCCGAAATAACAAAGGCATATATTTTTTCTTAGAAATAAATTTTTCTCGAGTCTGGGTCGAATCAGTGCTTCAATAATAGCTATTTCTACTTTTAACAGTTTTATGTTAACTGTCACGCCACACTATACATGACTTAAAATGGAAACTGTATATAAGAAAGAGATACAATTCTAATACTTTCAAAATGTCTTCACAACAAAAATTGATTCCTGGATAAAAAAGGTAAAAATTATCTTTTAGAAATAAAATGGTAATTATGAGTTAGAAAATCATAAGGTTCGACATTTTTTAAAAATATCTTCACAACAATATTAGTCATAAGGATTTAAGAAGGTGCAATTTTTTCGGAGATAAAAATTATATTTTGAGGTTGGCTCATTCCTGCGCTTCAATAATATCTTCCTTTTGTCTGATGAATTTTAACTTGAATTAAATTTATTATTATTAAAAAATAAAATTTAAAAAAATAACCGCACTAAATGCAAAGGATACGATGAAGATTGGAAGACAGAAATTAGAAAGTGATACTGTTCTAAATTGTTTTATAAATATATTCAAAGAATAATTGTTTTTTGGATAAAAAAAGTAAAATATTTTCCCATAAATATAAATTTCTTCTTGTTGGATTCGAACCTGCAATCGAATCTTTTATTTCAAGCATAGCGATTGATTATGCACTACGGAAATGAATGTGAAATAAATTTCTTGAAAGTTTCTCATACACGTGAAACCCACGACGGAAATGAATCTAATGAACTTTCTGAAATGTAAATTATATAGTAGATTGTGATGCCAAATAACATCCATCTTCTCGATCAAAAAATTTTCCAGGGTAGTTAGAGGTATAAAAAATTTTTTCCGATAAGTATAAATTTTTTCCAGTTGGCCTCGAACCTGAGGTTTAAAAATATGCTCCCATTGCTTGTTTTGTATAGACGTGCACCGATAAGATGGAAATGAATTTGATGAAATTTACAAAATGGAAGTCTTACAGTAGAGGGTGATACAGTTTTAAAATTTTCTTCACAATAAAAATCTTTTCCAGGAAAGTTAACGGTAAAAATATTTTTCGATGAATATGAATTTTTTCCAGTTGGGCTCGAATCTAAGTTTTAATATTATGCTCCTATTGGTAGTGTATAGACGTGCACCACCATGACGGAAAGTAATTTATTAAAATTAACAAAAAAGGAAGTGTAGTAGCAAGTGATTCCATTCAAAATTTCTTTACAGATAATATCTTTTCTGGGAAAGTTAAAAGAATTTTCCCAAACAAATACATTTCTTCCTGTTGGGCTAGGACCTGAGGTTCAATAATATAATTTGCTGCCATTGGTAGTACCGCCACGACGGAAATGAAGTTAATGAAATTTAAAATGTCAGTTCAAATAGTTCTAATTTATGGCTCAAATGTATGTCAGTACGTCTTGTAGACCGATGAATCTTCGATCGTTAAGTCGTTAGGGGTCGAAAAATTTAAATATATTTCGAAAAAAAAAGCAAAATTGGTTGGAATTAATTCAAGTCTACGTCTGCTTCCTTCTGAATAAACTTTGATAAAATGACCACCACCGCAGTAGTCTTACCGGGCTTAATAATGGGCTCTAACCTGAGGTTCAATAATATCCTCCTGCTGGTATTTTCTTATACACGTGCACTGCCACGACGGAAATGAATTTGATGACTTCCATTTTATTTTTTTCATTTATAATATTAATTTATTATTATTAAATTTATAATAGACTGTGATACCATTTTAAAAATTTCTTCATAATAAAAATCATTTTTGGATAGTTAAAGGTAAAAATATTTTCAATAAAAATGAATTTCTTCCATTGGAGCTCGAACCTAAGAATTAGTAATATGCTCCTGTTGGTAGTTTTCGAGTAAAAATTTTACATTTTTGGACACGCTAAATGGAGGATGTTTCTTTTAGAGAAAAAACGTAATTAGTTTAGTAGTCGTTTGATAGCAGCCGATCAGAACGATCTTTTTCGACCACCGCATCGCGCCCGCCTTGTAAATTCGAGAGATTTCTGCAAAAAATCAAATGACTGTCCTCAGTATCTCTAGCCTACTTCCGCATGAATTTTTAATATTTTCTTAATTAAAATCAAAGCTTCAAATATGTCGTTTTGATGTCATTAAAGAGAATTTGCCACGGGAAAGGGAGATGATACCCAAGGAAGCACTCCAAAGCTATATGGTGAAGTGGAAACACCCGGGGAATAAATGTCAAGATATTAATCTCAAGATGATGAGAGTATTTCTTAGGATATTAGAACCATTGAGGAAATAGTCCTACAAAATATTTTATTACATATTTTTCCGGTATGTTTTTAGCAACCCTTGTAGTGTATCCCAGAAAGTTGAACCGAATTTACCCCAAAGCAGTTTTAATTTTAAGGCCGCTCCGCGGAAGATTTTAGATAAAATGTGAAAATGGGCTTTTGTCTGATAATGAAAAAATGATTAAATAGAGCGATGATAAATATAATCTTTTGCATATGAAAAACGAATGTCATTGGAAGGAACATTTTTCCAAGATTTTTAATAATCTAGTAAAAATTAACTGGAATTATTATCGGAAATATTTTCGCTCATGGCTGAAATATTGAAGGAACAATAGTACGGGAGAGAGCGGAATAAATCGATTGTAATATACGCGGCCGACGGAAAAGTTATCATTTTCATCGAAGCTAAAACAATCTTTTCAAAGCATAATTGGGTGTATTCTTTCTAACAATGTTACAGTTTTTAAGGAAATGAAAATTATAATTCGCGATTGTAATTCGAGCCGAGGTTACTTCTACATTTTCTCGATGGCACCTTTTATTGAGAGGCTAGTGCCCTCATTTATTTTCTAATATTAATAGAAAATATGAAGTCTGATTATGATTTCCCAAATATAAATTCTTCTCTCACGGGCACTTGTTCCTCTTGTCTTATATCCACTAATTATTCCAATAATTCTGACACTAATTTCAGTAAAAACTCAATATGTCATAATATTCTATTATTTGTAAAATTTCACGAAACATAATATAAATAAATGTAAAATACTGAAATAATCTCACTTCATTTGAATATTCCAGGAATACTCCGTATTTAATTTTTCTCCCGAAAACAAAGTTAAAATCTCGTTAAAGTGTTCAAAGTAGTCTTTTTGACATATATTTAGAATTTTTTAGGAAACGCAGATTTAAAAAAATTTCAAGATTGTTTTAACTCAAAAGAAATTGTTATGAATTTTCATTACTTTTGCTTGGTATCGACATGCAAAACGAATCAGACTGCTGGTTTTACTTAGCATGTTACTTATCTTTTTCATTTGTTTCTGTTCGACTAATTTTTATATGAAATATATCATTTTTTTCGATCGAAACACTAATTTATAGTTATTGGTTTGGAAGGTAAATCATTTAAAAGGTCGCAGATTTCTTAATTTTTCTGTAGCGCGTAATACTTATTTGAAAAGTTTAGCTCATTAAAGGTTGAAAAAATATTCTTGGCTGGGATATTTGGCCAAAACAAATGCCGCAGAGGTGTGCATTTTCAGGGGTGGCGTGCTAATTTTTCGTTATTGATTATACATGCACACACAAAAATTTCCATGAAGCTTTTACTTTTGGATTATTAAACAAAATGAAAGAAAGGGATTGGATTATTTATTCGGCCGCACACACATTTCTAATGCACACTTACACTAGCTTTGATCAGTCATTTCATTACAAATTTTTCTTATTTTTTTAAATGTCAAGAATGAAGACGTAAATACTTCTCATTTTAAGCTGCGGACTCTCGTTGATCAGTAGCTCGTTAAAAGGAAGTGGAGAAATGAAACAAAAATATTTAAAACTTTTACTCATTAAAGTTTACACTTATCCCGGAGTCCTCCATTCATCCCTCAAGCCAATCTGGAACCAATTAAAGATCTAGATTAATTCACCCATGAAGAAGCATACTAACTTCACAAGTATGATTACACTTTTGGCTTAGCCTTTACATAACTCATGCATTTTTCTAGTGAGTAACCGATAACGTGAAGGGTCTTAAACGTGAACATTCTTCTCACTTTTGATATAATTATGTCGGTCACACAATATACCACCATCAATTAAAATGACCATATATTTTGTCCAGAGAAATAGTTACACGTCGAAAACTATTGCTCACAATTCCTTACTACACATCGCTTTAACACTTAATGTTCTTCTAGGACTCAACTGCTCAAACTCTCAACTCAAACAACTGCTCAAAACAACCTCCCTAATCCCTAAGATAATTCCAATCAACCTGTTACAGCTAATGTCCTGAGAAATATACTTATTTTAGACAGACTGTTGTACTATTCAGCTCCTACCAACCTAATTCCTGACCTAATAATACCCACTTGTGCACTGGCATGTAATCGGATCTCAGAATGCAAATAGAGATTTTTTTCTTTTTCTGCTAATAAATGGTGTTTTTTTCTTAATTTTTTCCATTCATGTGCAAAGTTACGAAAAAATTAGGCAATGACCTTCCCTTGTTTCACCCCCTCGCCACGATGAGGCTGCAGTTTGGATTTGAGGGGGGCATGCACCACAACTACTTTTAAGCACTACTTACTACAGAACTACCAGCAAAGACCATTCTATTTCTAAAACATGGGTGCATCTACCAAATACCACATTCATCCATTCACACTCCACATTCACACATACAAATGCACAAACCAGCCTCCTCAATACCTACGAAAACGCCTATTAACCTGTGACTAATGGCTAACGTCCTGAAAAATATACTGTTCGCCTAATCAGTTCCTACCTACCTAAATCCTGATCTAATATCTAAGCGTGCCTATGCCTAGTATGCAACCGGCTCTAAGAATGCGAATGACCTGCCTGACTATCCTCACTGCCTACCCACATAGCGAACACAAAATATGACAGCACCCTTTACAAAAGATAAATTACAAATCATTTCAGGTCCATAACCATTGATCACACACGGAGCACACATGGAACTTCTTCAGTCCTCTTCATCGTGTCCCACGTGGTTTCTTCATTTCCTCCAGTTTTCGGAAACACGCGTCCTGCTGTTAATCCATCGGTATCAGCATACCTAAAATTCATAACACAACCTACTATTACAAAGATGGACATGCACACCCAAACTCATGAAAGTGGATTTCTAGCGGACTGAAAGAGTTTGGCATTTAAAAGACACCTATTTCGGTTACTAATTAACTCAGGAAATTGGAACAAAATATGTTGAACGACTTTGTTCGAAACGTTTAAATACGCGGACCAAAATTTTTTTTCTAAACTGATACTCTTTCGAATTCTAAATGCTGGTTTAAAAGAAAGTTTGCTAGAAGTGAAATAACTTAACGGTTATAAGAAAGTGAAAAAATTATCATTCGTCTTATCCTTTTCATGGTACCTTTACCGGGAGCAGGAATTGCCATAAATTGTTTAAACTAAGACTTAATTGACATTATTACAAAATAAGACTCCATTTCTTCGACACCCAGTATGTTGATATTAATCATGAATATAATTATTTATTTTATATCAATATCGGAGTAGAATTTTAATAAAACATTTACAAAAAACAACAACATTCAACCTTAATGAATTTGAGTAAATATTAGGCCAATATGGTGCTCATTTTTCATGTGTATATCATTATTTTGGTAGCAATTACATACGGAGAAAAAAAATTACTTAATACAATCATTACTACCATAATTTCACCAATGAAAACTAATTAATTTTGAAAATAATGGTCAATGCCTAATAATCTGAAATATTAAAATGTTGACTATCAAGATTCCCAACATTAAATATTGAAAAATTTTGAAGATAATTTAGTAAAGATATTAGATAGGGAAATCAGCAAAAAATGAGAGGATTTCATTTCTTGTGGAAATATTTCAACTATTCACCGCATGAAATTGCCAGGAATTTTAGCACCAAAGTAATAGGATAACGAAAAGATGATAAAATATAACCATCTGAAATCTCATTGAATCTAAATCTTATAGACCAAATGATGACTTAAATAATTATTTCAATATAGAAGTGACAATTTATGAAAATAATTGCAATAACCATTGAAACTATTCAATTGAGAAACACTTCAGGGACATAAACTACATTCTGTAATATGGATAAATGGTATTCGATGATGTGAGAGATGAGAGAAGATAATTACTTGAGTATGAGAAAATGACTCACCGATTCATTCCTTGACCTGGCCTCTAAATTTTATCTTGCAACACTATCAAATCCTCCAGTGAAGTCTTCATTATGATGTTATCCAGCGATGAAGATAACCTACGGAGATAGCGGATTAGTACAAAAAAACACAATAAAACAATTCCCAGCCTAAAACGAAGAAAAATTCGTCACGGTCCTATTGGCCCAAGGCTAAGCTAAACCCCCGGTCCTCTTCTCGAAGTCTTCTCTCTTGTAATCCAGCAATGAAAACCTATGGAGAGAGCGGATTAGTACACAAAAACAATAAAAGGAACTCCTAGCCTTAAATGAAGAAAAATTCGTTATGGCTCTATTGGCCCAAGGGTAAGCTAAATGTCCGGCCCTCTTCTATCTTTTTCATCTTCTATCTTGTTCTTGTATCTTCTATCTTTTATTTTCGTCATCTTCTATCTTGGTTCCCTTGGTTGTTATTGTGGCCTTTACAGACGGAAGCAATCAGTTCATTCAGAAAAGCTTCGTTTTCTTTTAAAATGCGCACACCATCCCCAAACTAATGAAATTCAAGTGGTGCTCTCTTCCATTCTCGGGAGATATCTCTAATAAATTGCAATAATTTCTCCGAATAATTTACCACGGCGCTGAGCATTTACAAGGAGTGAATTAGACTCATTTCGTAAAATACGGCACAACAAATGTCTGCCTAAATGCTTCTTTTTCCACGGCGTATGGTTGTACATGGTACGGCGATTCAGGTACCACGAGCAATATGACAAATGATATAGAATTCTTCACAAAATAACTTCGGAATGCTGAAGGAAAAGTAGCCGTTTTCAATTCGGAACACATTGCTGCCGATGGACCAAAAGAGCGAGAAGGTCACGAGGCGCGAAGCGCGACGGATGTTTGCCAAACACGAATATCACACAAATTTGTTGGCAAGAAGCCGAGTGAATCGTTTTGATCGATTCAAGATTGTTGAGTATTTAAAGCAAGGATGAAAGAGTTGAGTAAGGAAAGAGGAAGTCACGAGGTGCAAAGCCCAACACGAGGTACGAAGCCTGAATTCTATTTTCTGGAGATTGTAGGTCATAATTCATTTATAAACTTTTACTCTTTCTCCAACGTTACGCCTAATTAACGAGAAAGTCACGAGGCGCGAAGCGCAACGGATGTTTGCCCGAATGCATCGTCTGCCATCGATCAATGGGCTCAGATTACGCAAAGAAAATAACGCACTGCATAAGTAAAATCACCAAGGAGGAAAAAGAATTTGAGATGAAGTAACAGAACCCGGACGAATTATTTGTAACAATTTAATCGAAAGCTCACTGCGAAAAGATTATAGTCCGGAAGTTAAATGATAAGAATTATCAACCCGATGATGAGGTTCTTATAAGAGAAGGTGCGTGGATAATAGTAAATGAAGAGAAACCAGAAAAACCCAAGGCGAGAGGGAAAGAGAGTACGAACAAGCACAAGGCATCTCTTGGCGTCGAGACGTTTCAAATAATAAAAATTGTAAGTGCCAAAGTACCAGAGAAATGTGGATTAAGTTACAAAGAGTACATGAAAGCGCCAATTTCAGCAATAAATTATATCTTCTTAGAAAATATTATAAATAAAAGCACAAGAATAGGTCAATCAGTATATTCATACCAACATTAGAATCAATCTTTTTTGTTTGCGGGACATTAGAAAAGAAATTATAGATTTCCTAATCGCTGTTCGTTTGCTTGGTGGTTTGACAGATGAATATCACACTCTTGACATGGCGGCGGTGAATCGCGTAAGTGCTCTCAGTTTGCAGCTTTGAAAACACGAATATCACACAAATTGGTTTGCAAGAAGCCGATTGAATCGTTTTGATCGATTCAAGATTGTTGAGTATTTAAAGCAAGGATGAAAGAGTTGAGTAAGGAAAGAGGAAGTCACGAGGTGCAAAGCCCAACACGAGGTACGAAGCCTGTCTGCCTGAATGCTATTTTTTGGAGATTGTACGTCATAATTCATTTATAAATTTTTACTCTTTCGCCAACGTTACGCCTAATTATCTTACTAATAGAATCAGCGGACTGTAATAATTTATGAAAATCTGGAAGAACAACGGAATCGAAAATTTCTGCTGACCTAAAGTCAATCAACTAAAATATGCAGTAACAATGCATGGCAGGATGATAGGTCGATAAGAGGAAGAGAAACACAAGTCACCAAGAAAGAACTAAAGACAACCAACCTGGAGACGGAGAGAAATAGATCAACCAGTCCAAAAATCCTCAATAGATTGCAAAAGAGTGTCACCAAAAAGTTAACCATACGCAGTTACAATTAACATAAGACTCTCCAGATTACTTAGTAGAGGTAACGGAATTGCTTACGAATAAAAGAGAAGAGTGGATCAAAGCCGATAATTAAGTAATGAAATTCCTTGAAGGATATAAAGAATAGATTTTAACAAAGTTGGCCGAAGGAAAGCATGCCATTGGATATAAATGGGTGTTCAAAACAAAATATAATTAGAAAGGAGATATTTTCCTATGGGTTGTTTGTCCAACCCTTTGATGTAAAAGGTGATGGTCTCAATGGTGATATCAAAGACGAATAAAGTCATTGATGTCACAGTTATATTATCATCAGCGGACTGAAGAAGCAAGGATCAACCTCTAAGTGTTGGAGATGGAAGTAGTACTTACTAATACTGAGTACGCTGTTATTTGTAAACAGTTTTTTGATATTGTTGTTGTGGACTTTCCAGTAAAAAGAATGAACAAAGTTGGTCAGAAAATCGTTTCTTTTTAAAATCAGCAACCGCCGGGATACTAGAAGAAAACTGAAAAATACGTAGTCTGTAGGCTTCAAAAATCAGCATATAGGTTGAAGCAGTCAGTAAGGGCTTGGAATGTAAAAATAAATGAAGCTTTTCTTGAAAAAGGATTTAAGTGCAGCCTTGCAGATCTGTGTCTTTTATCCGAAGAATAAAAAGATAAAAGAAAGTATATTCTGATGTCCGTAGATTGCTGATGAATAGGCCTACTCTCTTCCCTAATCTAATGGAAAGATGTAAAAATAACATAATGATCCCACCCTCATAGGGCCACAGGTCAACGTAGGGGTCTAGGAATCCTAAATGCAGCTCTAGGAAGGCCTATCTCTTGATATTGGATTTTGTTGTGGGAAGTATATCTATCAGGGTGAATGTCCTATGTATATGAATCAGAGTGGGCAACTATAGCTCATGGGTTAGGGTCAGGGTGCCCATTATCACAATTGCTTTTTAACATTTATGCTGAGGGAAGAGCTAGAAGTGGGCATTGAAGTAGGAGGGCAGATGATGAAGTCTGTAAGATTCACAGATGATCAGGTGTTGGTAAGTCAATCTCTGAAGGGACTATTAGCATATAAGAAGAGGTCGATGAGGTCCTCTTGGATGGAAAAATAACTTAATGATCTATTCCACCCTCGAAGGGCCACAGGTCAATGTAGGGGTCTAGGAATCCTAAAGGCGGCTCTGGGAAGGCCTATCCGTTGACATTGCAAAAAATAAGTGAGGCTGGTCATTAAAGTTGGAGGTCATAAACTCGAGCAAGAAGAACATTTTATTTATTTATCCAAATGGTTGAAGAAAATGGGCACTTCAGCAAAAACATGAGGAGGAGAATAGAGCTAAGGAGTCATTCAGTAATAGAAGTAGGCTGATGACAGGGACCTTCTGTAAGAATGTGAAGAAGATACTGGTGAGGAGCTTAAAGCATAGCATCGTATGGGGCAGAAACGTGGACCCTCAAAAATGAGGACATGATTAGGATGCAGGCATTAGATATGTGGGTGTGGAGAGAGATGGAGAAGGTGAGGTGGATGGAAAGGAAGGCTAATGTGGAAGTGCTCAAAATGATTGACAAGGAAAGGATACTTCTGAATGAAATCTGGGATAGGCAGAGTAGGTGGATGGAAGATGTAATAAGGGGCTGATGGGTTGCTCAACAGTGTGATAGAGGGAAGGATGTTGGGTAAGCAGGGAAGAGAAAGAATGAGAATAGATTTCATGGACAGGATGAAGAATTGTAGATCGTATGCCGAGGCAAAAAAGGTAATACTAGACGTAGTTAGGCCCTTGAAGGTGTCGAAAACCAGGAGTTAATTCATTAACTTTCATTAAAATCTACCTTTACCAGTATAATACTAAAAAAAGCTGCAAAAGATACATATTCAGAAAGTTGATCATAACATCAAACATCAAGAAAAAAGGGCTTCATACAAAAGCAATCTTAGATATAGGGGTGGGGGAGTAGAATTCTGTGGGAAACTATGGATACCACAGGTGTATATTTACCAATGCAGGTGCAGCTTAACAGGTTCTTCTACTTGTACAGCCTCAGTCTATCCAAACTATCACTATGGATGATTATATTTTGCAAATTATGAATGCAAACATCTTTTTCAAGTTCATTGACCTTTTTTTTTTGAATAATTCAGTACTAAAATACCTGCATTCATTATGCAGTAGAATATGGTGACCAACTATTGAAATACATTTATACTTTTTTGTGAGGACGGCAATAGAAATTTGAATTCAAAGCTGTGAATCCAATGGAAGTCATTAAGCAGTATTTTTTCCACTATGTGATGCACTTCATAAAGTATTTTATTCTTTTATATTGACCAGCCTTCCAGTATTTGGTTGCAGCATCTGTATTGCATAATCCTCCTGGTAGAGAATCAGAGGGTGGAAAAAGCATTTGATAGAAGAACTTGATCAAGTAAGGGAGTTCAATTAAGATAATGAAGACAATTGGCCTTCCATGTAGGTCTTTAAGTTATTGAATATACGCTGGCAGATGTCTTCTATTGGCATATAAAATAAGTTACAATCACCTAGGTGTTGCAGGGTTAGAAGAATTGAGAATTTAGGGCATATGCCCTGAAGATTAAGGTTTTTGTCTTACTACCATAGGGAGTCTAGGAGATGGATTTGTCGGAAGCAAAGGCAGATGTAGGGAGAATGTCTTTCAGAGGCAGGAACAGAGGGCAGGGAATTGCACATTATACAGGATGTGGGCTTTATCAACACAAATGCAGCGTGTCCTAAAACAAACAACCTAAGGTGTTTTGGGACACGCACTGCCTATTAATGTGAGAATAAGCTATGTAGTAAATTTTAAATGTGCCAGTAGAGGGGAGCTACCTCTAATGTCATCAGCCATGGGAGGGTTAGGACGTCCATTGGCTAACAAAATCTTGGTAACATAAAAATGTGTCTCTAGATGGACAGAAGCAAATTAAGAATATGGATAGGACTGCTAACTTGCCACCATCGAGTGAAGGGGATTGGATTGGATATTTAGGGAGACAACAGACAACTAAGTTCATTTGCACCATAGAGGACAGGTAAGGGAGGAAGGGTGGAGAGAAACCTGGTGTCTGCATTATCCTGCTCTGAACAAAAGGCAATAAATGCTCAATAAACAAGCTGAGTAAGCTCAATTTGAAATTATAGTTACTTCACCAATGGTCTACCATCATGATATCTAACAATGTGGTTACTATAAATTTAAGTTCAAGGTAACAGACATGTGCTTAGTACTAAGTATTTAATCCTTAGCTGGTAATGCCTTACATGTTGCAATTTTCACCTTTAAAACTCTATTCTTTTCTTTAAAGGTAAGACTTTACAGTGGGGGCAAAGGATGTGTGATCCCAGGGTGGGTAGCAGAGCAGAACATACTGCCCACCAAGACCGTCATGCATGCTGAAGAGCCACATCCTCCACGAGGTGCCCCTGGTTTTTGCTGAACATGACGGATCTAGACCTGGCTGGTCGATAACTAGCTCCCCTCACTACGGTGACTCCCCTCGCAAATGGTGACCGTGTCTGCGGGGTGGAGGGTAAGAAGTCGTCAACGGGGAAACTCCGGATACAGGGCGACCTCCGGTTTTATTCAGTCTTACCTTATTTAGAATGCGTGTACATATATATTGTAATCTTTTCCTTTGTCCTCCTTAGAACGTGGGTGCGCTCGTGAAGGGAAAGGGGTGGGGGTGGGGAGTGCTGGACATCAATAGTATGAAATATTTATGATGAACTAATATAGTTTTACAATATAATTTTCATTTATCATCGGAAGTATCCTGAAGAATGATTGAGAGAAAGCCTTTCCTATAATGAAAACCTATTATGTTTCCTACAGGCTGCTTTATTTGTATGTGGCAACCATCAATGACCCCATCACACTGGGTATCCTTCGGGATCCACCCTGAAACACCTGGAAAGAGTGAGAGAGGATCATCAATAGCCATTTGCAATGAATACAGTCAGGGAGTGGGTTATGACTCACATGATTGAAGATTTGCAGAGATTGTATACATATTTATTATAAAATAGACCATTGAGGTATTAATGGGAGAATGCTTCTGGCCACACTAAATTTGGGAAACACACTGGGTTTGCAGGTATGGTGCTTTTTGAGAGGACTCTGTAGATTTGGCTTCAGAATTGGCTATTGTTAAAAGTCTTAAGCCATCTGAGACATATCGTGACCACTACACATGTAAGAGGAATTTTGAAGGCTTTGAAAGATAGGAGTATGGTGACATGTTGTCATATTAATGTACACATCCATATGCAACCTCATTAAGTTACTAATCAATACTATTAACCTGGAAAAGGGCATGCGGGGTGTGATTGACACCCCTATGTTCTTCTTTGATACATTGTATGTCCATCCTTGTATCTACAATGTTACAAGTTTTCATACCTTCAAATCTCTTACATTCTGATGAATTTATGTCAGCAGTCCATAAGCATTTCATTTTGCTTCGAGATCGGAATGAGTCAAAGTGTTCTGGGGTATTACCTACACCCAATGCGCCCTTCCACGCTCCTCTTAGGATTCATCAGATTGCCCCTGAGCTTTTTTCCTGCATCTAGACCATGGCCATAATGGTGAGAAATATCACTTTCTACCGCTGCTGTTTCAATATACTTCAAATCTA
Source organism: Ceriagrion tenellum (assembly GCA_963169105.1). Taxonomy (NCBI): domain Eukaryota; kingdom Metazoa; phylum Arthropoda; class Insecta; order Odonata; family Coenagrionidae; genus Ceriagrion; species Ceriagrion tenellum. The sequence goes on from OY720639.1 coordinate 126,261,349, forward strand.
TTAAACTCAAATCTTAAGATTATCGCACTTCAAAAAATGAAACATTTTATTGGCAGAGTGACCGCCGTGTGCTTAATTTGTACAATGATGGAGATGTCAAGCTATTACACAGAATACTTTCTGAAGAGAGTGGACAAGAAAGTGAATTTGAATTTACTGATTCTCAAGGCAGTGAGTGCAATGCCATCGAGGAGAGTGACCACGACTCGGCATCAGAGCAAGAGGCAGAAGTTTTTAATAATAGGTCTCTCTGGAGTTCACGCACAATCCATTTCCCATATAAAAGGGACGGCATTTTTTGGAACATATCTCGGAAAATGATGTGGTAAGGGGTTAAATTTTTTGTGTCAATGGAGGATTAATGTATTTTTCTTTAAAATGCGACCAGATCCATTTATTTCTAGGTAAAATGATATTTCGCTCAAACTATCTTAAGGATTCAGGCCGGCCGCAAGAAGAAACCAGCCTTGGGCAGCAGAGGCGAAGGCCGCAAGCACCGTAAGGTCGCACCCGCTACATAAAAAAGCACCTCAGGGCCTCTCAAAAAACATCGTGAACGTATCGTTAAATACAGGCTCGCGAAGTCCGATCCCCTCCCGCACGACTCCCGTCCCGCGTTGTCACTGCTTATGGTTATAAACCTCTTATTACCATGTGGCCACAGCAGACGTTGACACGAGTTGACCCGGGGAACTTGTGATCAAGTGCTCTCGCTATATTCTGTTAAATTACCTGGTTTACCAAAATGTCCGTGTACTATCTTCATTATACTCGACGCTTCGAGAATTTACCCAGTCACCCAACATACGCGCGAAGCATAAATGTCTGACTAGGTAGTGCGTCGCAAGGCGTTAACCCTTAAGAGTGCCGGGGAACACTATCGCGCTCCTCCTCTCTCTCGAGAAAAGTGCCCAGAGCGCGGTAGCGCCACTCCTGCAATGTCACACTTAGATGCTGGTATTTCACTGATTGTTCACAGATGGCACCTAAATGCAGATTACTAATGAAGCTTAACCCTTGTAGTTTCTAAATTGACCTCTGGCGTTTATCTTCCTTTGGTTTTACATGTGCTACGTTTTTAGAAAATTTACTTAGATTTTGTTACCCCAACACGTCAAAGTGGCATAGATATTTACTGAACTCATATTTTATGAAAAATCGTCAAATATATTAAAAAGGTGAAACCACATATAATAAAGTTTTCCTTGAGTTTTTGAACATTTACCTTCACTTGAATTTCAGACAATTTTTTTCCAAAACTACTGCAAAATCAGCAAAAATGCCTCGGCAATTTTAGCATAGTACCTGGAAAATCGATTGGCCATCAAGGGTTAATTTCGATAATACAACAACAAAAGATAGCCAGAAACTCCTTTCTATTCAACAAAAGAATTCACCACCTTCCTAAAAACATCCTCGCAAGCGATGTGAAAAATTATGACAAGTTATTTGGAACCGTATCATAAGTGTAGAAAATTTTATAGCCTCCCCATCACAGATGCCGTATTTCAGTAAGAACTCATGCCTTGTTCCAGCAAACGGAAAGATATCCCAAAAATAGGTTTTCCATCACCGATTCCCGATCCTTTTTCTAGTAACTTTTACATTTTACCCATAAACAACTCGAGCAGGTAAACATGCTGGGATATCCACCGCCAATGAAATAATAATACATAAAGCAAATTAGAATTTTTCAGAATTTCAGTTTCAGAATTCGGACCTGCCGATTGGAATTCCAGCGAAAAGGTTGTCCACTGTCGCAACGCGGGAAGAACCCGAAATTCTAGTTTTCAAGAAAACTGCGGAAGCATTCGTAAAAATAATAAATAGTAATTTACTTTCACCCACAGTAGGTCGGTACACAATGTAGCTAAAAAAATATCTTAGAATGGAGGTTTATAGTAGACTCCAAATCCATGCCATTACTAATTTCAAAAATGTCTGTGTACTATCTTCATTGCACTTGACGCTTCGATAATTTATCCTGCAGATAGTCTTCCTGCAAGTTCGTGAGTCTTGTCACTCCCGACTAGAACCCTGAAAAACTGCCTCATTATTCTCCTAAATTCACTCGCCTGCCGGCTTAAGGTCACTTACTATAAGCGAGAAAAAAAGCTGTCCGTATGGATCACAATGTTATTTGTTCCTAATAAATTGAAAATATAAGTTCAGGAACAAAAAATATCACATTTATTATTTTGCATTATTTCTTGTCAAAGAATTGGAATCAAAACTGCAACGACGTGTAATATGTGGGCTGCTACAACCATAGAAGAAAAGCAGGAGTTTAAAACGAGTAAATCCTACTAAAACATTAAGCTTTTATAATTCATTATTAACATTCTAAAATAAATTTGTGAACCAATAATCCTAACAAAAAATTCGTGAAACCAAATGATTTTAAATATTCTCGCATAGAAAATCAAAACTATAAGCCACAACAATGACAAGAAATTCCTCTCGCGGTTCAAAGTAACCGTTGCCAAGGAGCATTGTGAATCGTCAGTTTCAGATGAAAAGCTGCTTTTTCCGAAAACGAGAGGCGTGAAGGATATTTTTGAAGAATATTAAGAAGGTGTTAGTAGAGTAATTACGAACATGGGCTGCCTTCTTTGTAAGTGCAACCAAATTTTCTTTTACCGTTAAATCCTAAATCATAGCATTATTATAATTTGAAAATTTTACCATGAGCAGGAAAAAATAGTGAAATAAGAACGCCTACTTCGTTACTAGGCGATTTCCTCTGCGGCCTCCAAAAAACTACTAACTCCTATCATAGTTCAGCAGTCCTAGGAAATTATATAGCTGAACAGTAAAAGAAAGTAATAAATTATACGTAATCAGATTTCCGCGATGTTCTTAGAGAAGTAATTCATGTATGTAACATGAATCAAAGTAGCTTGACCAGAAAAGCGTTGATATTAATTATAAGTCATCCTATTACTGGTAGCGATTACTATTTACGTACTTTTACCTGCAATTGCAATAAATTTCGAATTTTACCTGTTATGAACTCTGAAAGTTACCGTTACATTTAGTAAATAGATACTTTCCGGGTAATTGGTACCACTTCTCCTGTAATTCACAACAGGAGCAGTAGTATTAATTCTGTCTCTCGACTATTTTACGTCACTTTTGCCCCATCCTGTGTATTAAAATCCGGTTCTCCATCTTACACCATTTTCACGCAACATATCTCACGGTTATCCGGAGCTGTATACCCGTCATCGTAGCATTCTGTTGCTCGCTATTAGATAAATAATGATAACTTTTGCGTTGGGTTGGATATACACGGTCCGTTTACTCGCAGCTTCCTCACTTTTAGACGTAGTTAGCGTGTCGATCCGGTCTTCAATCAGCTGATAAGATTTTATTACATTGAAGAGTGTTAATTGAGAGATATATGAAAATATAGACCATAGTCATTTCTGGAAATTGTATTATCAAGTGTATCCGACCTCAATAATTTATGACAACATGTCTTCTTTGATTTCTCAGGTTGTTGTAGGAGGCAGGACGGAGAAGGGCAAGAGGAGGAAGAATTGAGTCCTCCGGAGAGGTTGGAGGAGAGTGGTCCCCCGTCTCTTGAGGTGGTACGTCTCTACTACCCCCGTAATAACTTCCGGCCCTCCTTGGAAGTTATCCGGGAAGAGACGGTAGTGATTGCGGGAGGTTTGGGACCGCGTTACTATCCCCGAAACTTCTTCCGACCCTCTCTGGATGTCATTCCGGAGGAGCCGGAAGAGGTTCCGGGCGATGTGGCGCGCCTGCCCCTAGAGAGAGGGGATTGCCTCCTCCGTGGTCTGCCCGGGGGAGACCGGGAGCCCGCCGACAACCAACAGGACGGGCACCCGCAGCAATAGGTAAGAACACTTATTTATATCAAGCGTCTTGTAATCTACCTCTTACCTACTTTACCTTTACAACACATCAGGGATAGAAGAAGTAACTCTGCAATTCCACATGGAAAAAGATTTATTCACGACCGGTTTCGCCTTTAGGGGAGCATCCTGATGCATGCATCCTGATGATGCTGCACTGTGGCGAAACCGGTCGTGAATATATCTTTTACCATGTGGAGTTGCAGAGTTAATTCTTCTATCCCTGATAAAGGAATTCCACCAAGTAAGGCTTGAAACTATTTTCTATCTTTACAACACATTTTATCACATTTCTATTCAAAATCTTCTTTCCACAAAAATGAGTTAATCGAGTAAGTCCTTGGATTTTTGATAACATGGTTTGTGAATATTTATCCACAGAAGCAGAATCTCTTCTTACAAATATTAACGAGGCATGCAAGCAAGGTCTTGTGATAACACAAATACAAATATGTTTTGTCCCGATAGTCACAGAAATCAATGGAGCTAATGCTGTATAATGTCATATTGGTCTCCCCATCCAATGCCTTTGATGAACTGGTATTTTGTTACCTGCGATGAACTTCAGTGTGTCTTGTAAATATGGATCATTCACGGGGATGAGTCAGAATTTATATTATGTAGGAGAAATCTTGTCAGGTCCTGTGTAGCAGATTTTGAACAAAATGGAATACTCCTATATGTATACAAGGAATTAAGGGGTAGCAGTAGGAAGTGAAAAACCCTGAGATAAACTGTGTCTGATTAATATTGCTGGAAACACTGACTAAAAGTTCTATGTATTTATTATTCAGGACAATGACAACTCGTCCACCCTCGCGGCAGACCACCACCTCTCCGAAAAAACAGCCAGAACACCAGGCAACTCAAGCTTTGGCCCTTCCCCATAAAGGTTAGTTACATTCTCAAATAAAATTTAATTCAAGGGAAATAATTCCCAAAACCGAAATCCCATTCCTGTGGTATCTCAAACAGACCTGAGGAGAAAAATTGCCGAATTTATAACTCCCCAAATTATACCAAGGAAAACCAAAATGGGACTATCTTTCTTCAAATAGAAATATATCAAACTAAGGTGAAACTAATCTGAAATATTTCTGAAATTCATATTATGATTCCAACTTCTTGGTATTGTGATAATGGCGTATGTAAGTTCAAATTTTAAATCAAGTCATTCCATCAATGGCAATAGATGGGAGGGGAAGGTAGTAAAACAAAACCCTGAGTTGAAGAGTGCCTGATAAAATTTGTGGATGCCCTGACTGAAAGTTCCATACATCTATTATTCAAGACAACACCACCAACAAGCACAACGGATTCAACGCCGTTGTCAAGCGACAGGGCAAGGCCGTGCACCCGCGTGGAGCTTCCTCGTATGATACTGGTAACAACATTGCCATTTAGAGATTTTAGAGAAAACCAGGACCACAACATCTGGCTACACCTCCTAGAAGACTACCCGACCACCTTCCCTACAGGCAAGCCCAAATACCTGGCACTTCCCGCATGAAGGTTAGTTACATTCTCAAATAAAATTTGAATCAAAGGAAAGTATTTCTCATGACACAAAATCTCATTCACTGCAATACTCAAAAACCAACTACAGGAATTAAACTGCAAAAATTATTCTGCTACAGGTACTAACCGTCCCCACCCCTTATCCATGTCTCCTTTTACCCACTGATGCATTCCAGTCGACTTTTACCATCACGATTGCCCGGGACTTTACTACGTATTTCCTATAGCTGTTCATACACCCCATACACTTGCTCTTCACTATTATTACCTGTAGGAATGTACACCCTGACTTTTAAGAATTAAAAAAAATTACAGGCTCATTCCAAGTACAACTTCGACTACGGCGTGAGTGATCACGAGACCGGAGACCAGAAGAGCCAGTGGGAGACCAAGGACGGAGACATGGTCAAGGGTGCTTACAGCCTCCACGAAGCCGACAGAACAGTCAGGGTTGTCGAGTACATCGCCGACAAGCACAACGAATTCAACGCCGTTGTCAAGCGACAGGGCAAGGCCGTGCACCCGCAACACTACGCACCAGTCTATCACCACAGAGGATACGCTGGTGGACACCTCGGCGGATATGGTGGTGCTCGTTACGGTGGAGCTTCCTCGTATGCTAATGGTAACAACATTGCCATTGGACACGGATTGGTTGGTTACGGCGCCGTTGGACATCTTGGTGGATATGGAGCAGGATACGGTGGTTATGGAGCTGGTGCCTACGGAGGAGTCTATGGAGGGCACTTGGGTGGTGCCTCATCCTACACCCACGGAAAGAGCGTCGCCCTGGGCATTGGCAGATACCATTGACAAAACATGTCATGTTGATAGGAAATAAAGATGGACCACCAGTTGAAAACCTCGAAGAAGGGCAAACATGGCCAATACTGGAACTAATGCTAATTTATTGAGATCTTGGGGGAGATTGATGGCAAGAAGGAAGCGTATAATTCATATTATTTCATATAATTATTCCTGTTGTACATTTTATCGTCATCATCTTACTTAATTAGGCCCTAAAACTTCGTTTAAAGAACAAATAAAAAATAAATGGACGGAATGGATTTGCCAGTACATTATTTACCATTAGCGCACAACTAAATCTTTTGCAAAAAATGAATGGTCGAGTAAACCGCCCACAAGCACAACGGATTCAACACCGTCGTCAGGCGACAAGGCAAGACCGTGCATCCGCACAACTGCCACGTGGCCTCGCGCCTTGGAGGATATGGCGGATTAGTTTGTAGGTCATGGTGGAAACCACGAAGTCGCCATTTCACATGCCAACGGAAAGAACTATGCTTTGGCATATCACGGAGTCCACCACAGTTGAAAATTTTTCAAGTCATTTAGTTCAAACCTTTTATGTAGCTAAAAAGAATAAATCAATTTTCAATACACAAAAAATATATTGATATTGTAGAGTATATATTTATTTTGTTCGTGTGCTCTATGAATTAAAAGTCTAGCCCATTTTTATAGTATTTTTACCTTATATATGTAACACCTGCAATGCTCTCCAATGTAACCTTTCAAATAGTAGATACAGAGAAAACTCCACTATGGGGAGAATCCATCCTACGCTGGGGCTTAAAAAGCTTCAATATGTTTTTTTCCAACATTATGAATATGGATTAAGATAATTGGTGAGTATATTCAATCTGTTAGTAATTTCCCAAGAATCTAAGCCATCATATAATTTCACAGGATGGCTTAGATACTTGAGAAATTACTAACAGACTGAATAAAGCGTCAAGTTTTTACCACCAAGTAAGCAGTCTTCTGTGGGACAAAAAGGTACCAAGAGCTGCAAAAATGTCCATGTTTAAGTGTTACTTTGAACTTATCACATCATATAGGTTAGAAACTTGTACACTATCAAGTAGAGACATCGGTAGAATACAAGCCATCGAAATGAAATTCTTAAGGACGATGGAACAAAAGACAAGACTTAACAGGCAGAAAAATGAAGACATTAGAAAACAGGTTGGATGCAAAATTTCATTTAATGAAAAAGTCAGTAGATCCAGGCTGGGATAGTATGGTCATCTGCTGAGGACGGAACAGACCAGAACAGCTAAGGTATGGTTGGAAAAGGTAATACCAGGGAAGCAAAGAGTGGGCAGACCAAGAAGGAACTGAGTAACGTAGCTTTTGTAAGGAAGTTCAACATCAACAAACATACCAAGATAGGAGCAGATAGAAGAGGCTGATAGACAACACTTGGGAAACTGGAGTTGCTACTTGATGATGATGAATGGTGAGTGAATATGGATTTACTTTGCTGGAAGGTAATGAGAGAAAGAGTCACGCGTATAGAGATCAAATATTTTTAAACTGTAGAAAAAAATATATAGGCATTGTAACAGCAATGAATATTGAATATAGAATAGTTTAAATAAATATTTAAATTACGAGGGGGGACACAAAAGTAAAGGGCGGGATTTGCTGAGCAGGTCGGTTTCATAGTTCCGGCTTCTCCCACTAGGAGGGTATTAAATAACCCCTTCTGAGTCAGTACTCTAAGCAACGTCGCTTTGAGTCTCCAGCAGCGAGCCCATGAGACAGTTTTTGTGTGACTAGTTTTTCGACGTCTTCGATTTTTTGAAATGGCTGATTTTCGAGAACAGCGTGCGGTGTTGAAAGTTTTTTTTGCACGGTAGAAGTGCATTGGACGTGATTAATATCTTTTCTAAGGCGTATAAGAAACATAGCTTGAAAATAAATTAATTTTATGAGTAGTATTTGAGATTCAAACGCGGTGACTTGTCGATCGAAGACATTCAACATTCAACTCATTGTCTTCCTCATCAGTTGGTACTGATCACTCATGAGTACGTCCCTGAGCATCACACGGTGAACCAAGTCCTATGTATGAGTATTGTGAAGCTGTTGCGCAATATGTTCGCTTGAAAAGGACCGATTTGTGGCGGAGTGGGGACTGGTTCTTCTACCATGATAGCGCTTTAGCTCGCACAGCCATTTCTGAGCGTGATTTTTTTAGGAAAAACCGCATGGCACTGCTTCCTCACCCGTCCTACTCACTTCTCGCACCTTTTTTATATCTTTTGTTTTCCCGGATGAAAAGGAGCTGAAAGGGTTTGAAAGTTTTGCAGACATTCCAGAGGTGAAAAGAAAATCGAAGGCGACGCTGCAAGGCATCGGAAAGGACGAGTACAAAAGGTATTTGCGCAGTGGAAAATACGTTTGAACCAATGTATTAATGTTAATGGAGAGTATTTCGAAGGTTACGTAAGTTTTTTTCTCGAAAAAATAAATTATGTATTTTTAAAAATAGTATCCGTTTATTTTCAGGTAACTCCTCGTATATTACTTAAATAATTACAGGCCTGGGTAGCCACGACAGAGTCCCATCGTTACCCGCCAACAGCAAGATTTACGCCTTTTGGCACCATGAAGGGTAAAATAATAAAATTGTCACATGTGCGCTTTGTTGCATATGTAAATATAACCATCCGGTTTTAATCATTAGAATGGCCGCAGAAATAACTAATGTTACGTACATATTCAATTTGTCAACTTTACATTAATTATCAACCATATTTTGCCTATAATAAATTGCCACTACCATAAAGCCTCAATTAGGAAAGCTCATATTTTAAATCAAGTCATTACATCAAAGGCACAATTTTTCTCTAAAATATACAGATATGTATCTTTGAAATTACCAGTGTTACTAAAATAATTTGAATAATCAAAAAATCATAAATCCACGCCCTTACTTCCACTAAAATTTCACACTATTTTGTGTATTTATGGTCCAATATCTATTGTTCCCATTCTTTCCATCATATTTGAACAGATTATTCACAACCGCCTACTACCATTCACCATCCCATACATTTCACCTCGGGAGCATGGCTTCCTTCCAGGTGGCTCTTGCACTACAAACCTCGTTCTCTTGCATCACCATATCACATTTGCCCTTGAAGCCACTTCTCAACTACACATTTGCCACACTGACTTTCCAAAAGCTTTCGATTCCGTAAATCACGCCCTCTTAATTCTCAAATTGGCCAACTGGTATAATATCAATAGCCCTTTCCTATCTCTCCTAACCAACATTCTCACTGATCGCATTCAGTGAGTTGTTCATGACACAGCCACTTCCCTAAGTCTACCCATAACTTCTGGTGTTCCTCAAGGCAGCATTTGCAGACCACTTCCCTCTGCTCTGTTCTCTGATGACATATGCAGCTGCACTCCTCCTCCCGACTCCTCCTCGATGTGGATGATTGCAAAATCATTGAAAGAATATTGAATGTTACTGACTCCCAGTCCCTGCAACATTCTCTCAACTCCCTGGAGGCCTTGTGCTTGTGGTAGAAACTTCAAATTCACCTTTTGAAGTCAAAATACATATCCTTTTCTTGAAAACCTAAAGCAACTCCTAACAGCTACACAGTATTCAATGAACTGATAATAATCCGCTCCTCTCATAATGACTTGGCTATCGCATTTGACCCCAAACCAATTACTTCTCACACATCATTAGAAATAAATCCAAGGTTATGTCTGTCATGGGCACTTCATCACACATCTTAAGGTTAGCTAATTTACACATCCTCAACCTTGTTTAAACACTTTTTAAGCGTTGAAATCAAGTTACCTTCAAAACTTCAAAAAATTGTCCTATTCACCCAAATACACCGAAATAGCCTAATAATTGCCTTTTCCCAAGGGTGATTTAATTGAGATGGTATGGAATGGCATCTACCCAATATATTTTAGGAGAATGGGTTCTGGGTTGAGCATTATTACCATTCACAAATTGCAGATATAGCCTAAGACGACAGTAATTCAACTAGTTCAGGAAAAGGTGTCTTGTCTCCTTGCTAATGACAAGTAAAAGTGGCCAATTTTGGGGTCCAAAGTAGCAGAGGATATTTCTGGTGAAATCATACAGCGCTATTGCTTTGGATCAGTAATATAAAGGAAAATATAGATTAGAAGTGGAAGGTGGTGGTGAAGGTGGATGTTGTATGAAAATTCCTCCATATAGACTTTCCTTAAGGGAGCAATGCTTTAAAGATTTATACAACTCCAGAGAAATCCTTTGCTTAAAAACTTATTTCTAGAATGAAGTATACTGGATGGCATAGAAGACACTGTTATAAGACAGATAGCTTGATTATTGTAATGGTTCCATACAAAAAGTTGCTGTCTTTAAGATAATTTACTAGTTATTTCCCATGAGTCTGATGAAGTTTTAGATGATGATTTTAATTATATGATAAACTTAATCAGTAATAGAAGCTTTCATTTCATCAATGTCTATTATCCTGACACTGCATTTCAAGTAGGCGTATTTTCAGACTGAATTCGGGATGAAATACAGAAATTTGAGCTAGAAAGCTTCCTGAGAGACAAAATCTTCCAAACATGATTGAGTGATAAAGAACACTATTTCAATGCCAGCTTCAAGTTAAATGACCCGGTCAGATAATCACCTGTCTTGGTAATTGGGGCCTCAAAAAGAAAAAAAAATCTACTACCTCTATCACACAGATGTCTAAACTGTATGTTACATCATCCGGTGGTGGGTAAGCAATAAAAAGTGCATGAGAAGGATGTTGTAGTGTCTTGTATGTACTTGAGACCTGTGACATATGTGATCACGCAGTGTTTTACAAACTGGTGGTTGTCTTATGTATTCTCTCAGAGTGAGTTTATTAATATAGTGTTTAAACCCATCGAACATGGCGCACACTTTAACTTACTTGACGTATGCCTTAGGCCTACTATTAAAAAAGACCTGGTTCATTCACTGTGATTATAGGTTACTACAAATTTTCATCATCACTTATTAGCAGGATAGAGTCAATGTTTTTTCCATTTATTTCTATGAATAAATCTTGCAACACCTAATGTAACCCTGCAAATCACTTGGTTTGTTGAAATAGTCATCAAATATAGCTCAAAATCATTAAAAATGATATTCCACTACTATAGAGTTACGTCAATTTGGAAAATAGCAGAGCAAAATAAAACATGAAACTTAAGATTTAGTTGGGAGCTTTACATTCTTGGTGTTTAATTATTGGCATATATCAGTGAACATGGAAAGGAGCAACATTATGTTGAATGGAACAATGTGTACCAACTGGCAAAATATTTTAAAACCTGGCTGTAGGTAGCCAGATTTAAAAAGTAGTATTTTGATCAAAAAATTAGTCATGGGAACACTGATATTTTTTCCTCTATCAATTTCTTTGAGGAATTTTCATTTGCTGATAAATTGTGACCTACAAAAGTTGACTTGGCAGTGAGACAATTAATAAGAGCTTAAAAAAATTAATAACAATGTGTTTCAATTTTTTAGTTCACTATTCTTTGTAGTAAAAGAAATTATTCATATTCCAGAGTTACAGGATAATTTTTCCTCAATGTGGGCATCCCATTAATGGCATAGCACATCGTGCGATGTGCTCTGCCAGTGAAAAAGTTGCAATATCAAAGCGATGGATATGGTCAATGTGAAAAATAATGCCCAGAGCATTCAGAGTGTTAAATAATGGGATAAAATTCTCCATTCCATTTGAGCATTAATTGATGTGGTCTTCTTTGCGATGGAACGAGATTAGCTATCAATAGCTCACAATTCGATGAGCCACTCCCTTATTGTCCTCAAGGCAAAAAAACTGACTGACACAGCAGCCATAGAAAGCCATACCCAGTGAAATGCCTGAGAAGTCTTCATCTACATCAATCACGGGGAAAGCCTATGAACTTTCCTAAGCATTCGTCCATTTGTAAAAATTTCTAGACAATTTCATAATCATGCACCTTTCACAAAAGTGCAGTCAAGAGTTTTTAATGATTGACTTCAGCTAGGGCTCATTTTAACACTGTAGCTGCTTCAACCCTGAAAGACGACCTTGGATCTAATGATTTCCTCTTAGTTAAGGAACCCTTAAAAAATGTATGGCATAATTTGTTCCATTGTAAGGAGAAAAAAATAATTTTGTAGGGTTGAACAATATCTGGAAGCATTAATACCAGAAGTACTCTGCAGCAACATTTCTGACTAAATAACGTGAATGGCTAGATCACAGGACAAACATTGTCGATGGAGCAATGAGTCTTACTCTTGTTTTAGTTTCTTCCCTAATATATTTGCTCAATTATCATAAATTTGTCCTCTTCAATAGTTTCTACAAGTGTAATGATACATTTTGCAAGGTAAATAAAACAAGGTATCCTGAAGATACTGTGCATCACGTCTTTTTACAGGTAGCAATGTTAAAAAACCTTTTATCACAAATCCATTAGGTCATGCATGGCCTACTACGACATCAAATATAGAATCAAGAATAATAATAAGGTAATTTGCATATTACATTTCCTCCACAATGTGTGCAATAAGAAAATTGGCACTTTTTAGCCAATGGTCATTTCAAATCTCAAAGAATATGACTTTACAAATCACAAAGTGTATGTAACTTTCCTGTCCACTACGTTGATTTCAACTTATTTGTATGCGCAAATTCTAAAAACTGTCACCTTTATTCATATATTAAGAACTTGTCAAATGCATATATACCTGTTCTCAAAGGTGTTTAAGCCAGTCAGTGTCTACCTAAATATATTGTTGAAGAATGGGTTATGGAGTGTGAGCTCTGCACTGCAAAAAAAATTGTAGAAATGGACACAGAGGGTCGTTATGCTACAATGCAACTATATCAGAATTATGTTTTCTGTCCCCTTCTTTATGAATAAGTGAAAGCGGCCCATTCTGTTGTCCTCGACAGTAAATTTGTCTGCGATAATGCTTTTGTTTGGAGAAAGAAAGTGCAGATATATAAAAAGTGGATCATACTTGTGGAGTGTCTGAAGGAAAGGGGATAACGATTTCAGTTGTGGATCATAAGTGGAGTTAAAAGTTGAAGACTTGAAGCTCGAGAATGATTTTCTGTTTTACTTAAAGCTAAACCAAGTGGTGCCGGGGATAGGGTGCCCAAAAATTTGCAAAAGCAAATTGATAAGTGGCTCAACTGTCTCCTTAGATGGATACCTGAAAAAATGGAGTTGTATGAGTAGTGTAACTTCCATCTTGGCTCCTTCGTCTTTAATGTGACATAGGGCAGTAAAAGGTAGTGTACTTGCAGTGACAGCCAGGAAAGCTGTCACTCCTTCTCTAGCTCATAGCTACCATACCCAAAAAGACACTGGCCCAAGTCCTTCAGTAAAGGACAAATACATGCCCATCCCAGAGTGGGGAAAAAAATGACCAGGAGTGAAGCCTAAGGGAGACAGCAGAGGCTGCGAAGGAGCCTCAAGTGTTGCATGTTACCTATGATGGTTCTTACCTGGCCATGGTGGCTTTTCCTCAACCCTGTTGTTCCAATGCATTCTACTTTTGTCAATTGAGAAGAGAAAAAAAGGTGCTAAGATACTGTAACACATTGAAAAACCATGCACCCAAGGGTACCACAGAGACTCCTGTGCAAGAGCAACCTAGGCTACAGCATCACACATGTTGATTGAAAGAAAACCTTCACAGACAAGATGGAGCCATAAATAACACAAATTGGAATGTCTTGTGGCAATTCAAGGAGGGCATGAGGGGTGTAAAGATAAGATAGAAAGCATGGAGATGATATTTCAGAAAATATTGGAAGAAATGAGCAGGGATCCTGCTTACAACTTCCTCTATGGTCTGAAACCCAATGCCATAAGAAACGAGGTATTGAGAACTATTGTGAATTTGGTCATTCTCAAGGGTAGACTAGCTGTGAGAGGGGAATGGGACACTTAGGCAAAGCCGTCTCGGCGTGGTCATCTCGGCGCAAGCAGTTTTATCGTAGGGTCGTGTCGGCGCAGTTTCGATTCGGCGTCGCCGGATGGATTTTCGGTAACCACTCGGCTCACGACAGGTAAAAGATTCTAAAAAGTACACTGAAAATAATAATGGTGAGTAAAGTAAAGACGTGAGGGTTTAGTGTGCGTATACAAGTTTTATACCAGTAGTTAACCGAATGGTTACCGAAAGTGAATGAATCTTCGCACACTTCTAATTGATGTTTCGTCACGAAATATATCACATATAAAGCTAACTTTGCACTTTCGTGCAATATTATACTTGCCAATAAATTAATTTCAATAGAAATGATGCAAAGGATGCAATCAAACCTGCGTACTGCGTTTTTCCTTTCCGTCAATAGGTACACCTTTTCACCTTCAGCACTTTCCTCCCGCCTTCTACAAAATCTCCCCTAATGACAAGGCGTTCAAACAATATCTTCAAATTCACTTCCACTCATTAAAATGCATTTTAAGTCATCTTTACCCATCCTTTCGCACTTTATATTGTCATTTGTCCTATTATGGAGCTTTAACACAGGTGTATTTGGCAGGGAGCACCATTTAGTAGTAAAAAAAACACCATTTACGTGATTAATTGCATTCTCGGAGATTAACTATTTCCCTCGAACCCCCAACAACGGCGATCAATGTTCCCTCAAGCAATGGAGGTTCACTGCCTCTAAGTGTAAGCGCTGAAATTCATGGCGTGAACCCACCAGATGGCCTTGAAGAAAAATAATGCGAGTACTCCCAATCAGATACCTCTATTCTCGACACATATAACCACTTATTGGAGTGTAGATCGCGTTGCTTGATACTAAGTAAATGCCGCTAGACATGAACGTAACCTTCCTCCGTTCCCCAAAATTCACCTCTTTCACCGACTACATTGTTTCAACTCAATCGCCTTCTTCAAAACAATTGGAATAGCGTGAATAATGACAATTTTTTACCGTACAAACTACTCATAGTGAGTATAGTATCACGGGGGAAAACTCCAGCCGCGGACACGAAGAAACGGTTTTATCGTTCGATGTGATACTTCACGATGAATAAGTCTTTTTAAGCATTTTAATTACCATATTGATTTAACCCAGCGGCGGGCGCGGTATTTTTTGTTACACGACCGGGCGCCCCATTTAAAAAGTAAACATATCAGTCTTGATTTTAATGAACTTAGATTATCTTAGATGAACTTAGAAATTATATCAAGAATGTATTGATTAAGGATATAATTTTTCAAAATTATATCCTTAAGAGGGTTTTAAAAAATGAAATCACCCACCTCTGTATTGTTTACATTTAATACGAATCCATTACATTTTTTCATCACTTTCATTGAACATCAAGTACCTTTATGTTATCACGCACCTTGAATGATTTTTACGAAGGAAATTGAAAAAAAAACGGAGCAATTCATAGCTGTTGTAACATTTGTACTAACTACTCACATGCTCATTTTTTGTTAGTATATACATACTACGTATTCTTCCACTTTGTGTTTTTGGGTAGAGCAGTCATGATTTCTGCTCTACGAATAAGAATGGAACGCAATATATTCAACCGCCAAAATTGTAATATTTTTCAGATGGTAGAGTAAATTAATAGCTACGGCATATTTTAAATGAATAACAATTCTATTAATATTGATAAACCGCAAAAACATTGACTTGTTTCAATGATATTTACTTGGCAACCTTCGCCATGTCCACGAGTAGGCGCGCCGTTTACTTTGCGTGACGGTCCCCAACAGAAGTTCCTCTGCCACTGAGACGTGACCAAATATTTCACTGAAAATTTCTTACAATGGAAGAAAAAAGACTACTGAAGGAATAAAATGATGGGTCCCAGCTATCGCACAACGTTTTATATATTTTCCCGACCAGAAATCCAAAACCTTTTACTTTGTAAACGGGCGCGCCCGCCGGAAGGTTAAGGTCCAACTGGAAGTAAAATAAGGTGAACCTATTATTTTAACCCTTTGGCTACGGGAACGTAATTTCTGCGTTCTGCATGGTGACTGTAAGATTTTCGAAGTTCAATTATCGCTTTCTCACCTGCGGTAGTCCTCACATACTTTTCTGCAGCCCTTTCCATGGCGGCCTACTCTCGAAGACCACTATGGACAGGGAACGCTAAGACGTCCAGCGTTCGAGGACTGCCTGCTCTGGACCAACCATCACGGCAGGGGGCGCTTCCTGAAATTTTCCTCTCTACTAGTAGAGAGGGTGTTTGCACTACGATAATCATTCCCAAGAATATTCGCATTCCCTACGAATGAATTTTATCTGGCTAGAGTGTAACCCTCCTACAGTTCATTAGAGAAGTCGAGTTTAGGATGCTGTACCTTCCAAGTTTTTTTTAAATATAAGTACTCTACCGGTTAAGGTAGGTTTTGCTGAATGTCAGGGAAACTACTCCCGGTCCTCTACCCATTCAGGGGCCCATCTCAATCCAGTATACCCTCTTTCGCCTCAGCATACGATCTACCCTCCTTCATTCAATCCATGAAACGTATTCTCTTTCTTCCCATTCCCCGCTTGCCCAACATCCTTCCCTACTTCGCCGCACTCTTAAGCAACCCATCACCCAATATATTACATCCTTCAGCAATCTACCCGGCCCATCCAAGATTTCATTCACAAGTTTCCTTTCCTCGCCCACCATCTCAATCACTTCCTCGTTAGCCTTCTTTTGCGTCCACCTAACCTTCTCCATCCTGTTTCACACCAGCATCTCAAATGCCTGCAGCATATTCTCGTCCTCCTTTCTCAGGGTCTACGTTTATGCATCATGCAACGCTACACTCCATATCAAGCTCTTCACTAACCTCTTCTTCACATCCTTATATTTTTCTTTTAAGGGGGGGGGGAGATATGCGTTTACGCAGACCTGTCATAGGTGGATTGTCCAGGTACTGTGGGACTCGCCCTCGTAAGGGAATACCCACTAAAACCCCCCTTCCTTATTGCGCCGTGCGACGGCGGCTACTGTAAAGTTGCACTTATTTATTACGTCTCGATAGACTCAAATCATAACAATTCAAAGATTCAAAACAAAACAAAAGACAAACGTAAATCGCATGAATGAGGAATAACATCGCTAATGTGACCAACACACTCGAACAAACTATTCACTCATCACCTCCCCTTGTTGGGCACATTAAATAAGATTAAAACACAAATTATCAATCAATGCCATAGTTCAATTAAGTCCTAGGATTTGACACCGATATTTGTTCAACTTTGAGTTCAAAACTTTAGTAAAAATATCAGCACGATTTGATTTAGAATGTACATGCATCAAAATTATAGAATTATTTCTGATCAGTTCTCTAACATGATGGTATTTGATATCTATGTGTTTGGACCTCTCAGATATAATGCAATTCTCAGCAACGGCAATGGCTCCCTGGTTGTCCACATGGATGGTAATGGGTTTGACCACCAGATAATTAAGCCCAAGATCTTCCAGCAGTCCAAGGATCCATGTGACCTCCCTTGACACATCACTTAGAGCAATATATTCCGCTTCCATGGTAGACAGACTTACAGAGGTCTGCTTCTTACTCCTCCAACTAATGGCTCCACCTGTTAGGGATAGACAAAAGTCTGTAACAGATTTTCGGTCAGTCTTCTCATTTGCCCAGTCTGCATCCACGTAAACTTCAAGTTGATGACCATTTCTCTTGTAGACTAATTTCAGATCTTTGGTTCCTTTCTCGGTCATTGTCCCTATCTCTTCCCCGACTGTGAGATCTTCTTGGACTAGCCCCTCGCCGAGGACTCATCCTTCTAGGGCTGCTTCTTCTTGGACTCATCTTCCTTGGACTAGCTCTTCGGGAAAGAGATCTTCGAGGACTCATTCTCCTTGGGCTTCCTCGTTGACCATGATTAATTTTTCTTGGGCTACCATCACGCCTTGCTAATGATTCACTCCTATGGGCACTTCTACTGCGACTTCTCCCACGAGGACTATAACTACTTCTTCTCCTAGAAGATTGCTCTGACGCTCTCAGGCTATCACCAATTCTATCCTTTTCACTCTTTCTTAAGTTTTCTAGTCTACTTTTCTCACTCTTTCTCTCTTCATTCCTCTTCTCCTCACGAGATCTCTCCAACATTCTACTTCGATCATCACTTTTTCTTTTGTCATCCAGTTTTCCCTTGTCATTCACCTTTTTTCTACCGTAGCTGTCATGCTCTCTAGATCTCTTCACATCTCTCAGACTTTCAGACGCATACCTGCTCTTCTTGTCTCTATCAGGAAAATCATCTTTACTTTTATACCTATCATCCCCACGGGACATCTTTGAGAATTCATCCTTAGAAAATACCCTAAAATTCTTTTTCTGGCTTCTACTTCTGCTGTATTTCCTCTTTCTTTTTTCAGGCCTTCTATCTACTGCCCTGTGAACTGGATCAGAGTCATCGTCGTGAATACTTATAACTTCTGGGTCAAGTTTACTGCTTTTACCAGTTGACTTTCCCTCATCATCTTCTTCAGACATATAAGCACCAAGTCTGGCTTGAAGTAGAGCCTTCTGCCTCATCAATTCCTCAAGATTCATATCATCTTCGATCACTGACACATCGATGTCTTCAGAATCCAAGTCCTTCTCGTTCTTAACTGAGCTATCATCGCTACCCGAGTCTATTTCAACTAACTTCAGTTGTACCATCGGTTCGCGAACCTTATCTTGAGTCTTATTCACAGAAACATTTGTCACTCGGTTAGTTGAAAGTTCTTTTGTTGATAAATTACCATTGGACACTTTATCAACTACAATTGCATCAGCCCTAACTTGATTATCATAGATTGTACATGTAACGGCCCCATGATGTCAGAATGCACAAGCTCCAGCACATTTGAGGCATGGGATTCGCTCCTCTTGAATGACAACCTCTTTAGTTTCCCTTCCAGACATACATCACACTTGGACATGGACTGCTTCGCCTCACAAATTTCAGGTAGGTTATTCATGTGTCCAAATCTGTTATGCCACAATTCAACTCTGGAACATTTTGCTGCAATTATTTCCTCTTCCTGCATGTTTTGCTCTCAAAATCGCCTTTACATCATTTACTAAAAAATAATCACACTTCAATTCATACATTTTGGAATTCTTGCTCCAAAGGGCAGACATGAACAGTTCTTTGTCGTCATAGACTTTCTTCTCTCCCTTTTCAGTTACTATTATAAAACCTTTCTCTTCTAATCTTCTTTCTGATATAAGAGTGGAGTCGAGATCTGGGACTAAGTACACCTTTTGCAAAGTAATTTGGCAACCTCCACACTTCTTAGCCAGCTGTGCAACCATGGTACCTCTTCCTGTAACCTGTATATAATCCCCATTGGCTGTCTTTACTTTTCCTCTATAACTCCTGTGAAGTTCTTGAATCAGTTCCGCATGAGGTGTTAGGTGATCACTTGCTCCACCATCAATGAAAATGGAAGAGAATCTAGTGCTCTTAATTCTCATACCTGCCATGAGAGCCTTTGCCATCATGGATTTCATTGCCGCACCTTTCATTTTCCTTACTCTTACTTCTTCAACTTCACTGTCACTGCCATCAATAGAACTTGGTTCCGAATCCATCTCGACAGATCTTGCTGTTCTTTTCGGGTGCATCGATGGTGATTGGTACTTCTTACCCTTTCTCTGATACATCTTATCTCCTTCTCTGTAGTCTTTTCTTCACTGTCCATCCTTCTCAAAATATGGGCATTCGCGAGCAATATGTCCAGGCTCTTTGCAAGCAAAGCATACAAACCTCCTATCCTTCAAAGAAACATTCTCATTACTGTCTCTCCTGGGATAATTCCTCCAGCCTCCCCTCGAATCATTACTCCGGCCTCCCCTGGAGTCACTTATCTAGCCTCCCCTGCTTCCAAAGTTAATATTTCTGTCAAACTTTGAAGCTAGGGCGATGACATCATCTGAATTATTATCGGTTTTACACCCAGTCTAGTGACCTAAGTGTACCAAGATGTATGTTTCCAGCTGTCAGTTGGTACTGGAACGCCGGCATGATTAAATTTCTCAGGGCCCACACTCTCTGCTGGGGCTTCAAGGGAGCCCGTGTGAGTTTCTCCATCTTCTTCACGAGATCGTCACGTGGTTGGATCTTGATCCTTCCCTCAGCCGTAAATGAAATACATAAGTAATTCCATTACTCCAGTCGGTTCAAGGCGGGCAGGAGTCTTCCCTGGATGGTGAACGCTGTCTTCTTGTCGAACACAGACTTCTTTTTCTTCGGTATTGTTTTGAGCGCGATCGTGTGACACTTGGCTGCGTCGATGAGCAGTCCATGGGAGGGCAAATAATCCGTAGAGATTGAATCAAGATTGTAATCCAATCTTGGATTCAGTGAGGAGTACCAAACCATCAGCAAACTCGAGGAAATTGATGGTGTGGTCCCCAATACGAACTCCCAAGTCCACGGAGATCTTTTTAAGCATTCCATCGATTGTGAGATTGAATAATAAGGGGGATAAGGGATCCTCCTGTTTCATTCCTCGAGTAGGTCGAATTCCACTGGAGGTCCATCTTCCATGCTCAATCTTCAGTTCACTTTTTTCATACGCATAACGAATGTAGTTTCAACATGCATTAGGAACTCCTCTGGCCTTGAGTGTGTTTAAAATCGAGTCATGGGAGAGCGAATCAGATGCTTTAGCCATATCAATGGAGGCCAGATATAGCGGCAGATGTTTTTGCCGTCTCCATCGTAACACTGTATCGAGGAGAAAAGTATTCTCGCTGCACCCGTTTGCTAAATGCGATATAAATTGAGTAATAGTATATTTCCGTAGCGTAAAGAACAAACGTTCTGAAGTTTAGTATATGTTTGAAAACGCAGATATAGCAATTGGAACAGATATAGCAGTTAAATCATATTTGAATAATATCGCAAACACATTAGACGACAATGGAAGAGAGCGTTTGGTGTACCATTATCATCGACGTTTTGTATAAAATAGAAACACAATTAACTTCATTTACCTTGAACAATAACAAAAGCGTCATAATTATCGGTGGAGATTTCAACCACCCGGCTATAAATTGCAAAAACCAATAGCGTTAAACCAAGTTCAAGGAGGCGTGTTATAAGCGAGGCCTTACTTAATACACTTTCAAACCACTCTCTTACTCAAATAGAAAACGAACCTACGAGGGGTAATAAAATATTAGACCTTTTAGATGTTAGTCAGACTATAACGATCAAACATGTCGATATCCTCGAAGGCATAAGTGATCATAAAGTAGTTTTTAAGCCTTTGAAAACAACAGTAGATTCCATTGTAAAACCCAAACGAAAAGTCCACTTATTTGGAAAATGCGATTACGTAAGAATCGGAGAGACGTT
The DNA here is from genome assembly GCA_963169105.1 of Ceriagrion tenellum. Classification (NCBI taxonomy): domain Eukaryota; kingdom Metazoa; phylum Arthropoda; class Insecta; order Odonata; family Coenagrionidae; genus Ceriagrion; species Ceriagrion tenellum. Next base: position 126,282,947 of record OY720639.1, read on the forward strand.
AGAATCCTCAATTACGAAATTCGTAGCCACAATGAAGAACGAAAGCTTCGAAGTATCCTTTAGAACAAGAGCTCCGAAGTATATTTTTTGGAAATACTACGTAAAAGAATCGATTAATATATTCTATTAAAATTCAAGCGGGAGAGTGAAGAACCTCGTTGGTGTAACCACGAAATAAGGCGGGAGCTCAGAAGACAAAGGCTACTACACAATCTACACACAAATTCTACTGAGTTAGGTAACAAAACAACGGAGCTTGCGGCGAGAGAAACATACGTTGCTCAACGCTCAAAAACGAAGAAAATTGTGCCCGCCACTCTACGAAACTTTAAGAAAAAATCCTCGGTGAATTACTGGATGAAAAGCCCATGATATTCTGGTCTCACGCGACAGAGCTCCAGGGCGATTCTTCGGCAGTAGAGTCTTCACTGGGCACAAACGGCTAAGTGGTCACCAACAGCATCGAAGAAGCCAATTTATTAAACCAATACTTCGAAAGTGTATTCACTAAGGAACACACAATTTAGACATTCCTGACTTTAAAGAGCTGATGGCTGACATAAGAATTCAACGCGATGGAATAATTAAACAACTGCGTTCGATTAAAAGTTACAAGTCCCCAGGTCCAGAAGGAATACCTGCACGTGTGCTGAATTATTTAGCGCCACAGATTGCATCATTCTTAGAAATTATATTCAATAAATCATTATCTGAAGGCAAGGTGCCCCAAGACTGGAAAATAGCCAGCGTCACTCCGATATTTAATATAGGAAATAGAAGTGATCCAGGAAATTACCGGCCTACATCGCTTACATCATCTTGTGCAGGATCCTTGAACTCATTGTCGTTATTAATATTAAGAAATTCCTGGATAATTATAACTTCTTACATAGCAGTCAGCACGGCTTCTGTAAAGGCAGGTCCTGCGAAACACAGCTTGTGCTCTCCCTTCATTATATCCTAAAATCAGGTGAATCGATTACTTAAGTGGACGCGATATTCCTTGATTTCAAGAGGGCATCCCACAAGGTTCCTCACAAAAAACTCATATATAAAATGCTATCATAGAATAGAATAGAAATAGTGAATTGGATTAGGGACCTTCTCAGTGATCGGAAACAGAAAGTAGTTATTGATGGTTTTAGCTCTGATATGGTCGAAGTCACATCCAATGTTCCTGAACGAAGCGTGATCGGCCCTCTTTTATTCATTGTTTACATTAATGACCTTAGTTCTAGAGTTAGCAGTAAAATAAGACTATTTGCAGACGATAAAGTTATCTATCGTGAAATAAGCGAAGACGTGGACTTTGAAGCTCTGTCATCGGGCCTTTCAACAACGTTCATTCGTGGTGCCAGGTTTGGAATTAAATATCAGCAAATACACCACAGTTCACCTCCTGCGAAAGTCATCACAAAAATGCCATACCTATACTGTGGGTGGAGTAAACATAAAATCTTCAAATACAGTAAAATATCTTGGAATTACCTTAACTTCAGATATATCGTGGGGTTTACACATGCAAAACATATTTGGCACAGCATTAAAGAAACTAGGTTGTGTTGAACGTATAATAGGAAGGTCCTCGGATGAAATAGTTCAAGAGGTGGCTACTATGCTCTGGTTAGGCCACACTTTGAATGCGCCGCAGGCATTTGGGACCCTGTACAGAAAGATTTAATAAAAAAATTACTAAAATAAAAAAGAAAGCAGCGTGCTTCTTTAAAAACTGCTACGAGTGTGTATATAGTGTCTCACAACGTTTTGAGGGATTAAGCTGGGAGCCCCTAGAGACCATGAGGCTACACGCTAGACTTAGGTTACTTGAGGAATTCAGAACTGATATTTTTCGGACTAACACAGACAATATTACTATGGCTCCTTTATACATCTCTAGGTCTGACAGAAGGGATAAAATATGAGAGATAACCTGTCGGATAGATAGGTACAAAACTCGCTCTTTCCGCGATCAATAAGCGACTACCATAAAAATTGAGCTCCACTGAATACACTCCTATAATACATGTGACCATTTCATCTCCCAAAAACTTACATCCTTACACGTCTGGTGACCTAACACCCCCTGCTACACGCCTATGCGTTGGCTCGCAGGGTAGTATGTAGATGTGTATGTAGATAGACCTCTTTTTGCCATATGGCCACAGCAGACACGGGGAACGTGCGATCAGGTGCTTTCACTATATTCTGCTAAATAAACTAGTTTCCCAAAATGCCTGTGTACTATCTTCATTATACTCGACGCTTCGAGAATTTACCCTGTCTTCCTACAAGTGCGGGAGTCTCGTCACTCCCGACTAGAACTCTGAAAAACCGCCTCATTACTCGCCTGCCGGCTTAAGGTAGCCTGGAATGACTACAACTACGCTGCCGATAGGTACTGCTATGATGGCAGTGAAGGGATGTTTCCAAGGGAAATTCTTGATGCAGAATAACATTTTTCTTATTGAATACTTTACTTAAAATACTTTAGTGAAAAAGTTGAAAAACTCAAGAGATCTTGAGTAAGAGGCCAGAAGATTTCACTCATGGCTTCCATCCTCGTCGTTAGCCTGATGTCATTATATTGCTAAAGGAAATTGGGAGTAGTAGCACCATCATTGTCGTCCTCGTCTTCGCTGCCTAACACGACCAGCTCGATACTTCTTTAGTGAGATTGCAGTGGTTGAAGTAACGTTTGGATATAGTGCTGACGGTGATGGCACTGATGGGAATTTCCATAACCAAAAGGATGCATGAATTAGAAGAACAAGAAAACTGAAATTTACAATGCATATTTATTATCAAAACTACGTAATATTTTGAATTACTTATGATTATGGTAAACATTATTTAATTGGTCTATTGGTCATGGAAAAATGTGTTAGCAGTACCTACTTTTCAGGCGATGTCTATATGAAAATTGACATTGCAAAAAAGCAAGCCTATTTGGTCATGAGCTTTGACATCCTTTGATTTAACATAATTTAAAACATCACCAAAGACGTCCTCAATCCAACTAATGGGCGAAGCATCATTAGGTGTTTCATTTTACTACTATCTTAAAGCTCTCCCTGTTATGTTAAATTATTTGCAAAATTTTTCGCTTTTCTACACCAGACGACATTTTCCTGGGATTCTGACACTTCCCCTCTTTCCTCTAATCTTATCTTCTTCATCTTCTTTCTCCTTCTCTTCTTTCTCCTCTTCCTCTTCTCATTCGTCGCCTGTGTCTTTCTCTCTCCCGTCCTTCTTTCATTATATAAATAGCAAGATAGACTACAGTTAATAATTAACGTACTAATAGTGTGTACTAGCTTCTTCTTCTTCGGATCCCCCACCACATCCTCCTCCTCCTCTCTCTGCTCCTCCAACATCTCGTCTTCTTCCCTCCCAGAATAAATCAATTAGTTTGAGAATAGCAAAGTTATTTAACATTAATTAATTGCATCTCAATCAAATCAATAGTTTATAATCAATACAAAAGGAATAAATTAAAAATAACTTTTATGACTACCCATCAGTCAATACGTTTCTCCTGATCCTTATTCAGTTGTGCAGACATGCTCGTCATCGGAATCATCATCGGGCATGGCAAAATTTACCATTTCCGTTACCTAGTGCTGGAAATGCCTGCTAACGACAGATTTTTGTGCCTCGTTATTGATATATACGTAAAGTAAGTAGGTACAGTTAATGATTGTCTCTCCAATAATTTGTTGTCTCTTCCTCTTCTCCGATATTTTCACCCCAGATTGAATCTCATCATCATCGTCATCTTAATTTATCATTTTGTAATCTTATCAATCTTCTTTTTCATTGCATTATTTTCAATATAAAATCGAGAAATTAGGTGGTTTAGAGGATACGGGTGAATTCGTTAATATTCAGGTTTTCTTTCAATGTTAGTGGAACGTTACATCCAAAGCGTTTTTCCGAACGAGAAAAAAATGCTCGCATGGGTACACATAATAACGTGTTTCAAACCGAGTTTCTTTGTTTGTTATTCTAACGTTAGTGAGCTGGTGGGGAATACGTAAAAGAGATAATAAAAAACTACCTGTTCCCACCATTAAAAAAATAGAAGGCTTTCGTGATACTTATTGTAATACAAAATCATTCGCGGAACATATGGAACACCAATATATTTCATTGTTTCAGGTTCATTTATGGAAAAATTAATTTTCGCAAGTGAAAAGACAACTTGGTTTTCTTTCACAGGTTTTTTCATTTTGGTACATGTTTCGACACATTAGTGACATCATCAGGTACTTGGGCGGTGGAAGAAAACAAAGTTTCTTTTCATTTGTGATGACATATCAAACCTGCTGGTCTTGAGGTCCATCTCTGTGCTGATGCTACATCATCTTAATATCCTCCAAGTCACCTCGAGGGTGTTTGGTAGGAGGGGAGTTATCACCAACATTCACCATAATGTTCAAGTAACTTTCACCAACATGTGTTAAACTATACGTACGCTACCTATGCTATAGAAACTATTTGCATTATAGTACAGGATGTATAAAAAAGAATAGCCTGATTTTGAAACTTTATATTCATTGATATATTTATTGCCTTCTCTTGAGCGAACGCCATCTGCTTCTGATTGACAGAGCGGACGCATGGACTGGTTTCTAGCATAAATCCTCTAAAACTCTTAGCCACGCCCATTCCATTGACACACATTTTCTTTTCGTATTGCCCCGTTCTGTAATTGTAACACTATAAAATCGGGTCACTCTTTTATATGCACGCTGTATATTTTAACTACTTAAACGAGATACAAAAGTCGTGCAGGAGTGATGCGAAACGTGCTGTTAGTACCGTGAGGGAGATTGAGGAACAAGTATAAGGGATCAAATCTACTAATCAGCTACTCGACGACTAAGCTACTTTAAAGGGTTATCAACTGCTAAAGTGGTTTATTGTCGATCGCGGGAAAAACGAAATTTGTCCATTCTGCAGGTTATTTGAATAATTTTATTCTCATCATCTGATCTACCCCAGCATATTGAACATCTTAATATATTAATAACTTCGCCAGAAAATAAAATGATTTCAAATTTACATAAAAAATTGTCTAATTTTGAAATTACGGTTTGAAAGCGATTCCCATTCCAATTCCTGCAACAGGCCAATGACACAATGATGACAGTCATGGCGGCTAACAGAACCAGCGGTGTAGATGGGGAAACAGGAATGACATAGATAATCTATAAAATACCCTGCGAGCCACCTCAATGAACCGTAAGGCGTGTAAAAGCTTGGTCTAGGTCTCGGCCACATCTTTATAACTCAATAGTCAGTAACATTGAAAGTCAAAACACATAAAATATATTATTTCTTACTACAAGAAGAATGAAAATACACATATTTCCTTGAGAGTCAGCCATAATGTTCGATAAAGAAATTAACCAATTGGTTCTATTCATCCATAGACCGATGAAAATTTTTCGGGAGAATTTATTCAAAAATATGCAAAAATATTCCTTCACCAAAGAACACTGTAAAATGAACGGCAATACAACTGGCAAAAATGACTGCCGAATATCAATTATCTTCGAGGTGAGGTGGTTCTTCATGGTAGCAGATACAGGTCATTATGTAATAGGCGCCGCAATATCCTCCGAGAAATAGTAAATTCATACAGTAGTTGTCACATTCATTCACGTGAAAAGGGCAGCCATGATCTGGATTAAATTCTGAAAAGGAAGTCAATGAGGTAAAGGCATGTCTATGGGCCAAATTAACGTGTGGACAATAGCTTCCAAATAATTCAATTGCCACCTTTTTCAGATCATAAAAAATGAGGTCTTTCGAGAATCTACTCATCCCGGTCATCATTAAACTAGTCACCAAAAAGCTGCGATAGTCCGTTTTTGGATTTTGTGTCGACTCAATACACAGTTTCATTTTATCATCATTGCTTCATATAGTTACATTTTAAAACAGCGCATGGAATGAAGAGTTAATAATACTGTTATGTTTCTCTAGAAGTGAGCAGGATATTTGGAATTTGTCATTAATAACGAGCGGAGGATTATGGAAGCATAAATATTGTCCTCAATATTTATAACAAATTTAGGCACTAGAACACACAAATGTCCAATCTCTGTGGTAGCAAAACTAACGCGGTACGAAGTCACGCAAATATGTAATTGCAAAGCATAGACCAAAGAGGGTGAAATTGAGATGTCTATGGTAAGTGGATTGTCAGATGATAGTAATTTCAAAACGATAATGCTGTGTTTACCTTCTTTGACTGTAGCTTATCAAGTACGGTCTCGCCTCTTGTGCCACATTGCATTCTGGAAACGATACGATCTTGTTTGTAAAAATCTCCGCTGAAATTCAACTTCGTGGTGTAAAGGACTCTCACGTTGAACCGACAACTGGTGTTCGGATTCCAGTTGCATCAAAGGATTTTTCATGACGATTTTCGCCCTCTTTGGCATGCATCAAAACAGGCCTATGAACTGCTTATACAAACTTCTCTTATTCGATTATTAATAGGAATCAATGGAAAAACATAGTGGTACTCCATATAAATCAGTAATCGAGAGACGCCATTTGGATATTGAACTAGTAGCCCCAAACTGTAGAAAATGGAACGAATGTTAAGTCTGGGTATAAATACTCTTTCTATTAAACACTATCTTAATTCTGTCCGCAAATGCTAACAACCGAAGCTCTACAAGTAGCAACCAACTTAAAATTTCTCTTTTCTCCGGATTAAACATTATTAGAGAATGATATATTTCCAACTTGCTCATAAGGATAGTGTCTCAATCGGCGAGATGGATTTCTTACTTAATACGCGGCTCGATGATTTTGAGCAAAATTGATCTCTTTGTGTGGTTTCCAGAAAACCGAATCACATTTTTTTTCGTTATTACTCAGGGTAAAACAATCGGATGCTTTGTTAAATTATATTTTTGGCCGTTTGAGGATGCACGGAAAAGAAGGTTTCTCGAACGTCAAAACAACCACGGATACCGTTGCAACTTCTCACCAACCAAAGTGGTGGGCACCCATGAAGCACTCAATAATAAACTGGATATCAACGCAGTTATGCCTCAAAATTTATTTAAGCCAAGTACCGCAGTTAAGCCTCAGAATTTATTAAAGCCAAATACTTTAGTTCCATATATTTAAGCCATTAGCATAAGTAGCAGTGTGAAAAGGTTAAATAAATTTTAACTTAACAAAAACCTCCATGGTAGACCTTGACAATTCTCAATGTATCTGAAAGTATTACCTGTACCTATACATTTCTCAATGTACATGTATCAATGTTATAAGCTGCCACAGTCTGTACCAAATATTTCTCATTTCATGGAGGAGCCCTTTGTTCCAATACCAGATTCATTGGCATTTGATGACCTGGTATTACTAGGTCCAAAATACAAGCTTCCTGTTGAGGTACCAAATCAAGGTAGTCAAAAAACAAATTTAACAAATCCAAATATTCCATTTCAAAATGGGAGTGCAACTACCTGAGAATTCCTCTTTTCCCTCCCTTAAGAATATCTTCCTTGCGTCTTCATTGGCTGATTTTTGAATATGCTGAAGGTTTAGTTTGGCACCACGAATCTCTAACACAGGGGAGTTCATGAAACACATACCCAAAGGATATTGATGTTTGTTTGGGCTTGGGAAGGTATGTATTACCTGCACAACCCATTAAGGAGCTAGAGTGGAAATTTTTGAATGAGATCATTGTCTATAACTGACTCTCTCCAAGTACTCCCTGGTGAGGGTGTTGTAAATTATACTTATCGAGATGAGCAGGGTTTCACTGCTTTTCTCGATAATTATTATTATATGGAGTAATAAGTATGCTGCACTCTTGCTATAAGACCAATTCCTAGGAACTGCTTCCTATTGGAATTCCTCCAGTCCAACCTTAAAAATGTAGATTCTGGTATATCTGAACTCAATAGTGCTCATGCTGAGGGAGCATGAAACTGCAGATGATAATATTTGAAAAGAGGTTCCAGTGTTCCTAATTAAAAACAGTCATACCCTCAAATATATGGCAGCTGAATGAAACTATAAGGCCGAAGCATTTGAGTTGCATTAATAATAATCTTTTATTCCTACCATTCCTCAGTTTTCACTTAAATTTTAAAAATCCAGGGTGACGGACCATGATGCATACCTTGCACTTAACTAAAGCCTAAAATTTGTCCTACTAACAAGAACTCTAGCAGTTGGTAGAGATCATAGTCTTGTCTGACAATATTATACTGTCATCCATTCAAAAATTCAAAAAAAAGTTCGGATGAGCCATACATTCAGATTTCTCAAAAACAAAACTCTCACAAACATTACAAGTAATGTGGGTAGAATATGTGAATCAAATTAACAATAGGAGGGGTGAGGCTACAATATGAGGACTAATGCTCAGTGGGGAATGTCTCCTGAAATAGTATTGTTTTTTAATTGATAACTAAACCATGTCATTATGTTTAACCTAATGTCTATATTCTACTCACGAATAGAAATACCTTTTTCACCTACTGTTAAAAAAATGAAAAAAAAACGGGACCACATGAATATTCTACTCATCTTCCATCAATAGTATTATTATTTCCAAGGTCTAGAAAAACCAGCCCTTTATAGGTTGTTAAATTATGTTGACTACATTGCACATGCGGATAGAAATGTAATTCAAACGTTGATACGAATTAAGAAGACCAGAATACAAGTTTTCTACTTAACGACTGTGTAAATCATCTTCAGATCTCCAACATTACTCAGGTGAGACACAATAGTTCAGCTAGTTGTCATCTGCCTGAATTGTGCATCAAGAGTCCCACCTTAGCACTTGATCTTCATTTGCATTCAGAGGAAGTGAATATATTGCACATAGCAGTTCGCAGCAGCGGTCCCGTAGCGCTTCGTCCCCTGGATGCACACACAGATGACGTCATCAGGGACTGGCTATCAGCGTAATGTGGGTTGCGTGTTGTACCCTACAGCATTATATCTACTGCTGTATTCTTTCCCCTTGCAAAAATCAGTTCTGACGTTGAAATCACATCTTAACTTGTCTGTCAAATTAAATGAAATTAAAATGTTAAAAGATATATTTACGTAAAAATCATTAACATGAAGCTGGTAATGCAAATTGAGAGATTATTACCATGCTACATGGACGCCATCAAAACAGGCGACCGCTGCCTTCTGAAAAAAATTGCGGAAAGATCGTGATGATGATCAATTCACGATGAAACAGACTAAAGGAAAGATGGGGATGCTGACAATATTATTGACAGAGCTTTGGAATACTATACAAAAATTTAACAGGACTTTTACATTTAATGATTACATTTGACCATCCTTGTAACAATACCTTTACAACCAAGTCTTCACATACAGATCAGTTTCGTTCGAATACATTTCTCTCCTATTTAGTTTCATAATATATGATACAGTCACTGCACACTATGATGGTTTCTAAAATGTTAGGCACTAGATTAAAAATTGACACAAAAGTTATTGGCATCATATTGAGCATTAAAAGTCAGCGAGGGAATTACTCCACCAGAGTCACATTCATTGCCATCACATCAAGAGCCTAATTCCTTTAAGGGTCCTACCTTTTTTATGATCTAAATCACTTGATCAAGAGCTAGATTTCTCTAAGTGCTATTGTCCCTTAGGTGACTTTTGTTCCTTAAGCCCCTTTGGTGGGGCCCCATCGTGTTATGGATCCTTGTTTCAATAGTGTCTTACAGTATGTAAATCCCTACTCAGTGCCCTGCAAGGGGAGTAGCTTCCTACCTTGGTTTAATGAACTACAAGGTCCATCGGCGGAGGAACTCTGCTTTCCATCGACGATCCTTCGACGAACACAAATCACATTAAACACACAACTGACCATACACGTATAATGATCACTGATAATTTCACTTCACTTTACTTGCAGAATGCTCCCACACTGAAGACTGACGGGATGTTGCACAGCAAACCACGGCGACGGAACGGAACCCTGGAAATAGAAAAGAACATTAATGTCCTCCCTTGACAAAGGAAAAGCATGGTAAGAATAATTCCCAATTTTATTTAGTCTATCTTATCACCATTTCTCTGATTACATTAATCTAGTCTCTAATCAGACGTAATATATGATAAAATCAAGAAATACAGCTTGATTTAAAATCTCCCAGCCCCTTAATGCGCGGAAATGTGGCGAGTAGAGGAGAGGGTGCATATCGGGAAGAAACATGGAGGGGGAAAAATAAATCTACCAACGGGCTGTTCCCTGCGGAGTAATTGAAGAATAGAAAGGTTCACAGGGTGGCCAACAGATTAGGTGGTGTCCACCCAGCATAAGACGCGGCAGGGAAATTAATTTTAAAAACATAAAGAAATAACAAAATCTTGGAGGTTGGCGGGGAATGCAGGCGGTCTGATGGAATTCCCGAGGCAGAATGGTCAGTTCAGGAGTTTCTGCGCACGAGACTTCAAACAAGCTGCACATGCTCCAAATTTCATTGAAAATCTTATCAATTAGGAGCCAAAACTCAATATACAATGACAATTAGGTTAGTGCAATCATACAATTAGTATATTCTACACTTTCAATGAGTGGCAAAATAAATGCCTCTGCGTAAATACGACTTACCCGAACTCCTCCGGGACATCTCATCCAGCTCCGACGTGTAGCTTCCTTCTTCAGCAACTTATATCGCCAGCCACACACACAGAAGAGTTTCGCACACTTCACTCGAGCGCGATGAGAGACACGAGGCGCTGAGCTCTGCTTCTGTTGTTGTACAAAACTGGAAGGTGGGGTCATGGCTTTCTTTGGGGTGAGAAAGGTACGTGGAGTTTTCCGGGTCCGAGCTAAAGTTCGCGCTCGGGAGTCAAGGGTGTGATGAACCTCGGGGTTCAACTGATTCCGATCGGCTCCGAGAAGTGGAATGGCAAAGGTATGGTATGAGTAGGAAAGTGAAACGGGTAGGCGGTGAGAAGGCGCAGGCTTATAAGGTAGGAAGAGACGCTGCAAAGGGCGTGAGTGTGTCAGATTATGGGGTAAATTCTCGAAGCGTCGAGCATAATGAACATAGAACTCAGCCAATTGTGGAAACTTGTATATTCGACAGGATATAGGGAAGGAGCTGGATCCTACCTTCCCCGTGTCAATGCGGGCCAACGTCTGCTGTGGCGATATCGCAAGAAGAGGTATATGCGGTGGGAAGAGACACTGGAAAGGGCGTAAATGCAGGGATTAAGATAGTCCGAGCGACATAGTTCCCTAGCCATAATAGAGACTATAATCGAATTATACGTTTTAATTTCCCCAACTGTAAGACTCGTCAATTAAATATTGTATTATTAATTGTGTAATAATATACCTAGTTGTATATGACAGAAATTGTAAGTCATCGAATTAAAATATCTAAATAAGTCTTTGACTTGACTCATTTTTTTCACGCGGTACGTTTGAAACTCCATCAAAACAGAAGGTTTATTGTGATTCCCAGGAAATTACTGCGGTGACAATATGATTAATTTAAAAAAAAAGTTGAGAAAACACGTAAACTACACACTGTTGATTTTTTGATGAGATCTAAGCGTAGGGAATGCCACATTTTTAATAATAGGTCTCTCTGGAGTTCACGCACAATCCATTTCCCATATAAAAGGGATGGCATTTTTTGGAACATATCTCGGAAAATGATGTGGTAAGGGGTTAAATTTTTTGTGTCAATGGAGGATTAATGTATTTTTCTTTAAAATGCGACCAGATCCATTTATTTCTAGGTAAAATGATATTTCGCTCAAACTATCTTAAGGATTCAGGCCGGCCGCAAGAAGAAACCAGCCTTGGGCAGCAGAGGCGAAGGCCGCAAGCGCCGTAAGGTCGCACCCGCTACATAAAAAAGCACCTCAGGGCCTCTCAAAAAACATCGTGAACGTATCGTTAAATACAGGCTCGCGAAGTCCGATCCCCTCCCGCACGACTCCGGTCCCGCGTTGTCACTGCTTATGGGTATAAACCTCTTATTACCATGTGGCCACAGCAGACGTTGACACGAGTTGACCCGGGGAACGTGTGATCAAGTGCTCTCGCTATATTCTGTTAAATTACCTGGTTTACCAAAATGTCAGTGTACTATTTTCATTATACTCGACGCTTCGAGAATTTACCCAGTCACCCAACACACGCGCGAAGCATAAATGTCTGACCAGGTAGTGCGTCGCAAGGCGTTAACAATTGGAGTGCCGGGGAACACTATCGCGCTCCTCTTGTCTCTCGAGAAAAGTGCCCGGAGCGCGATAGCGCCACTCCTGCAATGTCACACTTAGATGCTGGTGTTTCACTGATTGTTCACAGATGGCACCTAAATGCATATTACTTATGAAGCTTGTAGTTTCTAATTCTAAAGAAGAATTACTTGTAGTTTCTAAATTGACCACTGGCGTTTAACTTCCTTTGGTATTACATGTGCTACGTTTTTATAAAATTTACTTAGACTTTGTTACCCCAACACGTCAAAATGGCGTAAATATTTACTGAACTCATATTTTATGAAAAATCGTCAAATAATATATTAAAAAGGTGAAACCACATATAATAAAGTTTTCCTTGAGTTTTTGAACATTTACCTTCACTTGAATTTCAGACAATTTTTTTCCAAAACTACTGCAAAATCAGCAAAAATGCCTCGGCAATTTTAGCATAGTACCTGGAAAATCGATTGGCCATCAAGGGTTAATTTCGATAATACAACAACAAAAGATAGCCAGAAACTCCTTTCTATTCAACAAAAGAATTCACCACCTTCCTAAAAACATCCTCGCAAGCGATGTGAAAAATTATGACAAGTTATTTGGAACCGTATCATAAGTGTAGAAAATTTTATAGTCTCCCCATCACAGATGCCGTATTTCAGTAAGAACTCATGCCTTGTTCCAGCAAACGGAAAGAGATCCCAAAAATAGGTTTTCCATCACCGATTCTTTTTCTAGTAACTTTTACATTTTACCCATAAACAACTCGAGCAGGTAAACATGCTGGGATGTCCCCCGCCAATGAAATAATAATAAATAAAGCAAATTAGAATTTTTCAGAATTTCAGTTTCAGAATTCGGACCTGCCGATTGGAATTCCAGCGAAAAGGTTGTCCACTGTCGCAACGCGGGAAGAACCCGAAATTCTAGTTTTCAAGAAAACCGCGGAAGCCTTCGTAAAAATAATAAATAGTAATTTACTTTCACCCACAGTAGGTAGGTACACAATATAGCTAAAAAAATAACTTAGAATGGAGGCTTATAGTAATTAAGTAGTTAAGCTTATATAATTCATTATTAAAATTCTAAAATAAATTTGTGAACCAATAATCCTAACATAAAATTCGTGAAACCAAATGATTTTAAATATTCTCGCATAGAAAATCAAAACTATAAGCCACAACAATGACAAGAAATTCCTCTCGCGGTTCAAAGTAACCGTTGCCAAGGAGCATTGTGAATCGTCAATTCCAGATGAAAAGCTGCTTTTTCCGAAAACGAGTGGTGTGAATAATATTTTTGAAGAATACTAAGAAGGTGTTAGTAGACTAATTACGAACATGGGCTGCCTTCTTTGTAAGTGCAACCAAATTTTCTTTTAGCGTTAAATCCTAAATCATAGCATTATTATAATTTGAAAATTTTACCATGAGCAGGAAAAAATAGTAAAATAAGAACGCCTACTTCGTTACTAGGCGATTTCCTCTGCGGCCTCCAAAAAACTACTAACTCCTATCATAGTTCAGCAGTCCTAAGAAATTATATAGCTGAACAGTAAAAGAAAGTAATTAATTATACGTAATCAGATTTCCGCGATGCTCTTAGAGAAGTAATTAATGTATGTAACATGAATCAAAGTAGCTTGACCAGAAAAGCGTTGATATTAATTATAAGTCATCCTATTACTGGTAGCAATTACTATTTACGTACTTTTACCTGCAATTGCAATAAATTTCGAATTTTACCTGTTATGAACTCTGAAAGTTACCGTTACATTTAGTAAATAGATACTTTCGGGGTAATTGGTACCACTCTACTCCTGTATTTCACAACAGGAGCAGTAGTATTAATTCTGTCTCTCGACTATTTTACGTCACTATTGCCCCATCCTGTGTATTAAAATCCGGTTCTCCATCTTACACCATTTTCACGCCACATATCTCACGGTTATCCGGAGCTGTATACCCGTCATCGCAGCATTCTGTTGCTCGCTATTAGATAAATAATGATAACATTTGCGTTGGGTTGGATATACACGGTCCGTTTACTCGCAGCTACCTCACTTTTAGACGTAGTTAGCGTGTCGATCCGGTCTTCAATCAGCTGATAAGATTTTATTACTGTTGAAGAGTGTTAATTGAGAGATATATGAAAATATAGACCATGGTCATTTCTGGAAATTGTATTATCAAGTGTATCCGACCTCATGACAACATGTCTTCTTTGATTTCTCAGGTTGCTGTAGGAGGCAGGACGGGGAAGGGCCAGAGGAGGAAGAATTGAGTCCTCCGGAGAGGTTGGAGGAGAGTGGTCCCCCGTCTCTTGGGGTGGTACGCCCCTACTACCCCCGTAATAACTTCCGGCCCTCCTTGGAAGTTATCCGGGAAGAGACGGTAGTGATTGCGGGAGGTTTGGGACCGCGTTACTATCCTCGAAACTTCTTCCGACCCTCTCTGGATGTCATTCCGGAGGAGCCGGAAGAGGTTCCGGGCGATGTGGCGCGCCTGCCCCTAGAGAGAGGGGATTGCCTCCTCCGTGGTCTGCCCGGGGGAGACCGGGAGCCCGCCGACAACCAACAGGACGGGCACCCGCAGCAATAGGTAAGAACACTTATTTATATCAAGCGTCTTGTAATCTACCTCTTACCTACTTTCACTTTACAACACTTCAGGGATAGAAGAATTAACTCTGCAATTCCACATGGAAAAAGATTTATTCACGACCGGTTTCGCATTTAGGGGAGCATCCTGATGCATGCATCCTGATGATGCTGCACTGTGGCGAAACCGGTCGTGAATATATCTTTTACCATGTGGAGTTGCAGAGTAAATTCTTCTATCCCTGATAAAGGAATTCCACCAAGTAAGGCTTGAAACTATTTTCTACCTTTACAACACATTTTATCACATTTCTATTCAAAATCTTCTTTCCACAAAAATGAGTTAATCAAGTAATTCCTTGGATTTTGATAACATGGTTTGTGAATATTTATCCACAGAAGCAGAATCTCTTCTTACAAATATTAACGAGGCATGCAAGCAAGGTCTTGTGATAACACAAATGCAATTATGTTTTGTCCCGATAGTCACAGAAATCAATGGAGCTAATGCTGTAATATGTCATATTGGTCTCCCCATCCGATGCTTTTGATGAACTGGTATTTTGTTACCTGCGATGAACTTCATTGTGTCTTGTAAATATGGATCATTCACGGGGATGAGTCAGTATTTATATTATTTAGGGGAAATCTTGTCAGGTCCTGTGTAGCAGATTTTGAACAAAATGGAATACTCCTATATGTATACAAGGAATTAAGGGGTAGCAGTAGGAAGTGAAAAACCCTGAGATGAACTGTGTCTGATTAATATTGCTGGAAACACTGACTAACAGTTCTATGTATTTATTATTCAGGACAATGACAACTCGTCCACCCTCGCGGCAGACCACCACCTCTCCGAAAAAACAGCCAGAACACCAGGCATCTCAAGCTTTGGCCCTTCCCCATAAAGGTTAGTTACATTCTCAAATAAAATTTAATTCAAGGGAAAGAATTCCCAAAACCGAAATCCCATTCCTGTGGTATTTAAAACAGACCTTAGGAGAAAAATTGCCGAATTTATAACTCTCCAAATTATACCAAGGAAAACCAAAATGGGACTATCTTTCTTCAAATAGAAATATATCAAACTAAGGTGAAACTAATCTGAAATATTTCTGAAATTCATATTATGATTCCAACTTCTGGGTATTGTGATAATGGCGTATGTAAGTTCAAATTTTAAATCAAGTCATTCCATCAAAGGCAATAGGTGGGAGGGGAAGGTAGTAAAACAAAACCCTGAGTTGAAGAGTGCCTGATAAAATTTGTGGATGCCCTGACTGACAGTTCCATACATCTATTATTCAGGACAACACCACCAACAAGCACAACGGATTCAACGCCGTTGTCAAGCGACAGGGCAAGGCCGTGCACCCGCGTGGAGCTTCCTCGTATGATATTGGTAACAACATCGCCATTTAGAGATTTTAGAGAAAACCAGGACCACAACATCTGGCTACACCTCCTAGAAGACTACCCGACCACCTTCCCTACAGGCAAGCACAAATACCTGGCACTTCCCGCATGAAGGTTAGTTACATTCTCAAATAAAATTTGAATCAAAGGAAAGTATTTCTCATGACACAAAATCTCATTCACTGCAATACTCAAAAACCAACTACAGGAATTAAACTGCAAAAATTATTCTGCTACAGGTACTAATGAAAACCCATACAGGATTATCATTCCGTAATTAGGAATATAACAAATTAAGGTGTAACTGACCTAAAAGGAGTATATTTCTCATGTTCATATATGATTCAAATGCTTGGCATTGGCGGGAGGCGTAGGAAAGCTCAAATTTGAAATCAAGTCATTACATCAAAGGCACAATTTTTCTCTAAAATATACAGATATGTATCTTTGAAATTACCAGTGTTACTAAAATAATTTGAATAATCAAAAAAATCATAAATCCACGCCCTTACGTCCACTAAGATTTCACACTATTTTGTGTATTTATGGTCCAATATCTATTATTCCCATTCTTTTCATCATATTTGAACAGATTATTCACAACCGCCTACTACCATTCACCATCCCATACATTTCACCTCGGGAGCATGGCTTCCTTCCTGGTGGATCTTGCACTACAAACCTCGTTCTCTTGCATCACCATATCACATTTGCCCTTGAAGCCACTTCTCAACTACACATTTGCCACACTGACTTTCCAAAAGCTTTCGATTCCGTAAATCACGCCCTCTTAATTCTCAAATTGGCCAACTGGTATAATATCAATAGCCATTTCCTATCTCTCTTAACCAACATTCTCACTGATCGCATTCAGTGAGTTGTTCATGACAGAGCCACTTCCCTAAGTCTACCCATTACTTCTGGTGTTCCTCAAGGCAGCATTTGCAGACCACTTCCCTATGTTCTGTTCTCTGATGACGTTTGCAACTGCACTCCTCTTCCCGACTCCTCCTCGATGTGGATGATTGCAAAATCATTGAAAGAATATTGAATGTTACTGACTCCCAGTCCCTGCAACATTCTCTCAACTTCCTGGAGGCCTTGCGCTTGTGGTAGAAACTTCAAATTAACCTTTTGAAGTCAAAATACATATCCCTTCCTTGAAAACCTAAAGCAACTCCTAACAGCTACACACTATTCAATGAACTGCTAATAATCGCCTCCTCTCATAATGACTTGGCTATCGCATTTGACCCCAAACCAATTACTTCCCACACATCAATAGAAATAAATCCAAGGTTATGTCTGTCATGGGCACTTGAGGTTTTTCCAATCTCTTCTTTCCTCCATATTCCTTATTACTTGTGTGACCCATGATCCCTTACTACCGCAAATTCCACTGATCCTTCAGTCTCCTCCACCACTATCATTGTACCTGTTTTCAAATTCTCCCATTTTTTTATCCTATGTACCTATTTCTTTTGCTTTATCTATGCTCCTATTCACTACTTCCTTCAGAAGCTCCGCCACATTATGACACTCATCCTAAACCATTGCCTTCATATAATTAATTTGATGAATCTCTTTGGCTACCGGAATTTTTCATGTGTACTTCCGATGAGATAAGATGTTTGAATGAAGTGTTGGTCACTGCTTCTTTGTTTGACCAGCTAAATTCAACTGCCTTCTCACCGGGATCATTTTTCGTTTTTAATCCATACCGTCCCCACCCCTTATCCATGTCTCCTTTTACCCACTGATGCATTCCAGTCGACTTTTACTATCACGATTGCCCGGGAGTTTACTACGTATTTCCTATAGCTGTTCATACACCCCTTACACTTGCTCTTCACTATTAATACCTGTAGGAATGTACACCCTGACTTTTAAGAATTAAAAAAAATTACAGGCTCATTCCAAGTACAACTTCGACTACGGCGTGAGTGATCACGAGACCGGAGACCAGAAGAGCCAGTGGGAGACCAAGGACGGAGACGTGGTCAAGGGTGCTTACAGCCTCCACGAAGCCGACAGAACAGTCAGGGTTGTCGAGTACATCGCCGACAAGCACAACGAATTCAACGCCGTTGTCAAGCGACAGGGCAAGGCCGTGCACCCGCAACACTACGCACCAGTCTATCACCACAGAGGATACGCTGGTGGACACCTCGGCGGATATGGTGGTGCTCGTTACAGTGGAGCTTCCTCGTATGCTAATGGTAACAACATTGCCATTGGACACGGATTGGTTGGTTACGGCGCCGTTGGACATCTTGGTGGATATGGAGCAGGATACGGTGGTTATGGAGCTGCTGCCTACGGAGGAGTCTACGGAGGGCACTTGGGTGGTGCCTCATCCTACACCCACGGAAAGAGCGTCGCCCTGGGCATTGGCAGATACCATTGACAAAACATGTCATGTTGATAGGAAATAAAGATGGACCACCAGTTGAAAACCTCGAAGAAGGGCAAACATGGCCAATACTGGAACTAATGCTAATTTATTGAGATCTTGGGGGAGATTGATGGCAAGAAGGAAGCGTATAATTCGTATTATTTCATATAATTATTCCTGTTGTACATTTTATCGTCATCATCTTACTTAATTAGGCCCTAAAACTTCGTTTAAAGAACAAATAAAAAATAAATGGACGGAATGGATTTGCCATTACATTATTTACCATTAGCGCACAACTAAATCTTTTGCAAAAAATGAATGGTCGAGTAAACCGCCCACAAGCACAACGGATTCAACACCGTCGTCAGGCGACAAGGCAAGACCGTGCATCCGCACAACTGCCACGTGGCCTCGCGCCATGGAGGATATGGCGGATTAGTTTGGAGGTCATGGTGGAAACCACGAAGTCGCCATTTCACATGCCAACGGAAAGAACTATGCTTTGGCATATCACGGAGTCCACCACAGTTGAAAATTTTTCAAGTCATTTAGTTCAAACCTTTTATGTAGCTAAAAAGAATAAATCAATTTTCAATACACAAAAAATATATTGATATTGTAGAGTATATATTTATTTTGTTCGTGTGCTCTATGAATTAAAAGTCTAGCCCATTTTTATAGTATTTTTACCTTATATATGTAACACCTGCAATGCTCTCCAATGTAACCTTTCAAATAGTAGATACAGAAAAAACTCCACTATGGGGAGAATCCATCCTACGCTGGGGCTTAAAAAGCTTCAATATGTTTTTTTCCAACATTATGAATATGGATTAAGATAATTGGTGAGTATATTCAATCTGTTAGTAATTTCCCAAGAATCTAAGCCATCATATCATTTCACAGGATGGCTTAGATACTTGAGAAATTACTAACAGATTGAATTACTAACAGTTAGTAATTTCCCAAGAATCTAAGCCATCATATAATTTCACAGGATGGCTTAGATTCTTGAGAAATTACTAACAGACTGAATAAAGCGTCAAGTTTTTACCACCAAGTAAGCAGTCTTCTTTGGGACAAAAAGGTACCAAGAGCTGCAAAAATGTCCATGTTTAAGTGTTACTTCGAACTTATCACATCATATAGGTTAGAAACTTGTACACTATCAAGTAGAGACATCGGTAGAATACAAGCCATCGAAATGAAATTCTTAAGGACGATGGAACAAAAGACAAGACTTAACAGGCAGAAAAATGAAGACATTAGAAAACAGGTTGGATGCAAAATTTCATTAAATGAAAAAGTCAGTAGATCCAGGCTGGGATAGTATGGTCATCTGCTGAGGACGGAACAGACCAGAACAGCTAAGGTATGGTTGGAAAAGGTAATACCAGGGAAGCAAAGAGTGGGCAGACCAAGAAGGAACTGAGTAACGTAGCTTTTGTAAGGAAGTTCAACATCAACAAACATACCAAGATAGGAGCAGATAGAAGAGGCTGATAGACAACACTTGGGAAACTGGAGTTGCTACTTGATGATGATGAATGGTGAGTGAATATGGATTTACTTTGCTGGAAGGTAATGAGAGAAAGAGTCACGCGTATAGAGATCAAATATTTTTAAACTGTAGAAAAAAATATATAGGCATTGTAACAGCAATGAATATTGAATATAGAATAGTTTAAATAAATATTTAAATTACGAGGGGGGACACAAAAGTAAAGGGCGGGATTTGCTGAGCAGGTCGGTTTCATAGTTCCGGCTTCTCCCACTAGGAGGGTATTAAATAACCCCTTCTGAGTCAGTACTCTAAGCAACGTCGCTTTGAGTCTCCAGCAGCGAGCCCATGAGACAGTTTTTGTGTGACTAGTTTTTCGACGTCTTCGATTTTTTGAAATGGCTGATTTTCGAGAACAGCGTGCGGTGTTGAAAGTTTTTTTTGCACGGTAGAAGTGCATTGGACGTGATTGATATCTTTTCTAAGGCGTATAAGGAACATAGCTTGAAAATAAATTAATTTTATGAGTAGTATTTGAGATTCAAACGCGGTGACTTGTCGATCGAAGACATTCAACATTCAACTCATTGTCTTCCTCATCGGTTGGTACTGATCACTCATGAGTACGTCCCTGAGCATCACACGGTGAACCAAGTCCTCTGTATGAGTATTGTGAAGCTGTTGCGCAATATGTTCGCTTGAAAAGGACCGATTTGTGGCGGAGTGGGGACTGGTTCTTCTACCATGATAGCGCTTCAGCTCGCACAGCCATTTCTGAGCGTGATTTTTTTAGGAAAAACCGCATGGCACTGCTTCCTCACCCGTCCTACTCACTTCTCGCACCTTTTTTATATCTTTTGTTTTCCCGGATGAAAAGGAGTTGAAAGGGTTTGAAAGTTATGCAGACATTCCAGAGGTGAAAAGAAAATCGAAGGCGGCGCTGCAAGGCATCGGAAAGGATGAGTACAAAAGGTATTTGCGCAGTGGAAAATACGTTTGAACCAATGTATTAATGTTAATGGAGAGTATTTCGAAGGTTACGTACGTTTTTTTCTCGAAAAAATAAATTATGTATTTTTAAAAATAGTATCCGTTTATTTTCAGGTAACTCCTCGTATATTACTTAAATAATTACAGGCCTGGGTAGCCACGACAGAGTCCCATCGTTACCCGCCAACAGCATGATTTACGCCTTTTGGCACCATGAGGGTACTATAATAAAATTGTCACATGTGCGCTTTGTTGCATATGTAAATATAACCATCCGGTTTTAATCATTAGAATTGCCGCAGAAATAACTAATGTTACGTACATATTCAATTTGTCAACTTTACATTAATTATCAACCATATTTTGCCTATAATAAATTGCCACTACCATTAAGCCTCAATTAGGAAAGCTCAAATTTTAAATCAAGTCATTACATCAAAGGCACAATTTTTCTCTAAAATATACAGATATGTATCTTTGAAATTACCAGTGTTACTAAAATAATTTGAATAATCAAAAAAATCATAAATCCACGCCCTTACGTCCACTAAGATTTCACACTATTTTGTGTATTTATGGTCCAATATCTATTATTCCCATTCTTTTCATCATATTTGAACAGATTATTCACAACCGCCTACTACCATTCACCATCCCATACATTTCACCTCGGGAGCATGGCTTCCTTCCAGGTGGATCTTGCACTACAAACCTCGTTCTCTTGCATCACCATATCACATTTGCCCTTGAAGCCACTTCTCAACTACACATTTGCCACACTGACTTTCCAAAAGCTTTCGATTCCGTAAATCACGCCCTCTTAATTCTCAAATTGGCCAACTGGTATAATATCAATAGCCCTTTCCTATCTCTCCTAACCAACATTCTCACTGATCGCATTCAGTGAGTTGTTCATGACACAGCCACTTCCCTAAGTCTACCCATTACTTCTGGTGTTCCTCAAGGCAGCATTTGCAGACCACTTCCCTCTGCTCTGTTCTCTGATGACATTTGCAACTGCACTCCTCCTCCCGACTCCTCCTCGATGTGGATGATTGCAAAATCATTGAAAGAATATTGAATGTTACTGACTCCCAGTCCCTGCAACATTCTCTCAACTCCCTGGAGGCCTTGTGCTTGTGGTAGAAACTTCAAATTCACCTTTTGAAGTCAAAATACATATCCTTTTCTTGAAAACCTAAAGCAACTCCTAACAGCTTCACAGTATTCAATGAACTGATAATAATCCGCTCCTCTCATAATGACTTGGCTATCGCATTTGACCCCAAACCAATTACTTCTCACACATCATTAGAAATAAATCCAAGGTTATGTCTGTCATGGGCACTTCATCACACATCTTAAGGTTAGCTAATTTACACATCCTCAACCTTGTTTAAACACTTTTTAAGCGTTGAAATCAAGTTACCTTCAAAACTTCAAAAAATTGTCCTATTCACCCAAATACACCGAAATAGCCTAATAATTGCCTTTTCCCAAGGGTGATTTAATTGAGATGGTATGGAATGGCATCTACCCAATATATTTTAGGAGAATGGGTTCTGGGTTGAGCATTATTACCATTCACAAATTGCAGATATAGCCTAAGACGACAGTAATTCAACTAGTTCAGGAAAAGGTGTCTTGTCTCCTTGCTAATGACAAGTAAAAGTGGCCAATTTTGGGGTCCAAAGTAGCAGAGGATATTTCTGGTGAAATCATACAGCGCTATTGCTTTGGATCAGTAATATAAAGGAAAATATAGATTAGAAGTGGAAGGTGGTGGTGAAGGTGGATGTTGTATGAAAATTCCTCCATATAGACTTTCCTTAAGGGAGCAATGCTTTAAAGATTTATACAACTCCAGAGAAATCCTTTGCTTAAAAACTTATTTCTAGAATGAAGTATACTGGATGGCATAGAAGACACTGTTATAAGACAGATAGCTTGATTATTGTAATGGTTCCATACAAAAAGTTGCTGTCTTTAAGATAATTTACTAGTTATTTCCCATGAGTCTGATGAAGTTTTAGATGATGATTTTAATTATATGATAAACTTAATCAGTAACAGAAGCTTTCATTTCATCAATGTCTATTATCCTGACACTGCATTTCAAGTAGGCGTATTTTCAGACTGAATTCGGGATGAAATACAGAAATTTGAGCTAGAAAGCTTCCTGAGAGACAAAATCTTCCAAACATGATTGAGTGATAAAGAACACTATTTCAATGCCAGCTTCAAGTTAAATGACCCGGTCAGATAATCACCTGTCTTGGTAATTGGGGCCTCAAAAAGAAAAAAAAATCTACTACCTCTATCACACAGATGTCTAAACTGTATGTTACATCATCCGGTGGTGGGTAAGCAATAAAAAGTGCATGAGAAGGATGTTGTAGTGTCTTGTATGTACTTGAGACCTGTGACATATGTGATCACGCAGTGTTTTACAAACTGGTGGTTGTCTTATGTATTCTCTCAGAGTGAGTTTATTAATATAGTGTTTAAACCCATCGAACATGGCGCACACTTTAACTTACTTGACGTATGCCTTAGGCCTACTATTAAAAAAGACCTGGTTCATTCACTGTGATTATAGGTTACTACAAATTTTCATCATCACTTATTAGCAGGATAGAGTCAATGTTTTTTCCATTTATTTCTATGAATAAATCTTGCAACACCTAATGTAACCCTGCAAATCACTTGGTTTGTTGAAATAGTCATCAAATATAGCTCAAAATCATTAAAAATGATATTCCACTCCTATAGAGTTACGTCAATTTGGAAAATAGCAGAGCAAAATAAAACATGAAACTTAAGATTTAGTTGGGAGCTTTACATTCTTGGTGTTTAATTATTGGCATATATCAGTGAACATGGAAAGGAGCAACATTATGTTGAATGGAACAATGTGTACCAACTGGCAAAATATTTTAAAACCTGGCTGTAGGTAGCCAGATTTAAAAAGTAGTATTTTGATCAAAAAATTAGTCATGGGAACACTGATATTTTTTCCTCTATCAATTTCTTTGAGGAATTTTCATTTGCTGATAAATTGTGATCTACAAAAGTTGACTTGGCAGTGAGACAATTAATAAGAGCTTAAAAAAATTAATAACAATGTGTTTCAATTTTTTAGTTCACTATTCTTTGTAGTAAAAGAAATTATTCATATTCCAGAGTTACAGGATAATTTTTCCTCAATGTGGGCATCCCATTAATGGCATAGCACATCGTGCGATGTGCTCTGCCAGTGAAAAAGTTGCAATATCAAAGCGATGGATATGGTCAATGTGAAAAATAATGCCCAGAGCATTCAGAGTGTTAAATAATGGGATAAAATTCTCCATTCCATTTGAGCATTAATTGATGTGGTCTTCTTTGCGATGGAACGAGATTAGCTATCAATAGCTCACAATTCGATGAGCCACTCCCTTATTGTCCTCAAGGCAAAAAAACTGACTGACACAGCAGCCATAGAAAGCCATACCCAGTGAAATGCCTGAGAAGTCTTCATCTACATCAATCACGGGGAAAGCCTATGAACTTTCCTAAGCATTCGTCCATTTGTAAAAATTTCTAGACAATTTCATAATCATGCACCTTTCACAAAAGTGCAGTCAAGAGTTTTTAATGATTGACTTCAGCTAGGGCTCATTTTAACACTGTAGCTGCTTCAACCCTGAAAGACGACCTTATATCTAATAATTTCCTCTTAGTTAAGGAACCCTTAAAAAATGTATGGCATAATTTGTTCCATTGTAAGGAGAAAAAAATAATTTTGTAGGGTTGAACAATATCTGGAAGCATTAATACCAGAAGTACTCTGCAGCAACATTTCTGACTAAATAACGTGAATGGCTAGATCACAGGACAAACATTGTCGATGGAGCAATGAGTCTTACTCTTGTTTTAGTTTCTTCCCTAATATATTTGCTCAATTATCATAAATTTGTCCTCTTCAATATTTTCTACAAGTGTAATGATACATTTTGCAAGGTAAATAAAACAAGGTCTCCTGAAGATACTGTGCATCACGTCTTTTTACAGGTAGGAATGTTAAAAAACCTTTTATCACAAATCCATTAGGTCATGCATGGCCTACTACGACATCAAATATAGAATCAAGAATAATAATAAGGTAATTTGCATATTACATTTCCTCCACAATGTGTGCAATAAGAAAATTGGCACTTTTTAGCCAATGGTCATTTCAAATCTCAAAGAATATGTCATTACAAAGCACAAAGTGTATGTAACTTTCCTGTCCACTACGTTGATTTCAACTTATTTGTATGCGCAAATTCTAAAAACTGTCACCTTCATTCATATATTAAGAACTTGTCAAATGCATATATACCTGTTCTCAAAGGTGTTTAAGCCAGTCAGTGTCTACCTAAATATATTGTTGAAGAATGGGTTATGGAGTGTGAGCTCTGCACTGCAAAAAAAATTGTAGAAATGGACACAGAGGGTCGTTATGCTACAATGCAACTATATCAGAATTATGTTTTCTGTCCCCTTCTTTATGAATAAGTGAAAGCGGCCCATTCTGTTGTCCTCGACAGTAAATTTGTCTGCGATAATGCTTTTGTTTGGAGAAAGAAAGTGCAGATATATAAAAAGTGGATCATACTTGTGGAGTGTCTGAAGGAAAGGGGATAACGATTTCAGTTGTGGATCATAAGTGGAGTTAAAAGTTGAAGACTTGAAGCTCGAGAATGATTTTCTGTTTTACTTAAAGCTAAACCAAGTGGTGCCGGGGATAGGGTGCCCAAAAATTTGCAAAAGCAAATTGATAAGTGGCTCAACTGTCTCCTTAGATGGATACCTGAAAAAATGGAGTTGTATGAGTAGTGTAACTTCCATCTTGGCTCCTTCGTCTTTAATGTGACATAGGGCAGTAAAAGGTAGTGTACTTGCAGTGACAGCCAGGAAAGCTGTCACTCCTTCTCTAGCTCATAGCTACCATACACAAAAAGACACTGTACCAAGTCCTTCAGTAAAGGACAAATACATGCCCATCCCAGAGTGGGGAAAAAAATGACCAGGAGTGAAGACTAAGGGAGACAGCAGAGGCTGCGAAGGAGCCTCAAGTGTTGCATGTTACCTATGATGGTTCTTACCTGGCCATGGTGGCTTTTCCTCAACCCTGTTGTTCCAATGCATTTTACTTTTGTCAATTGAGAAGAGAAAAAAAGGTGCTAAGATACTGTAACACATTGAAAAACCATGCACCCAAGGGTACCACAGAGACTCCTGTGCAAGAGCAACCTAGGCTACAGCATCACACATGTTGATTGAAAGAAAACCTTCACAGACAAGATGGAGCCATAAATAACACAAATTGGAATGTCTTGTGGCAATTCAAGGAGGGCATGAGGGGTGTAAAGATAAGATAGAAAGCATGGAGATGATATTTCAGAAAATATTGGAAGAAATGAGCAGGGATCCTGCTTACAACTTCCTCTATGGTCTGAAACCCAATGCCATAAGAAACGAGGTATTGAGAACTATTGTGAATTTGGTCATTCTCAAGGGTAGACTAGCTGAGAGAGGGGAATGGACACCTAGGCAAAGCCGTCTCGGCGTGGTCATCTCGGCGCAAGCAGTTTTATCGTAGGGCCGTTTCGGCGCAGTTACGACGGCAGTTAGTTCGGCGTCGCCGGATGGATTTTCGGTAACCACTCGGCTCACGACAGGTAAAAGATTCTAAAAAGTACACTGAAAATAATAATGGTGAGTAAAGTAAAGACGTGAGGGTTTAGTGTGCGTATACAAGTTTTATACCAGTAGTTAACCGAATGGTTACCGAAAGTGAATGAATCTTCGCACACTTCTAATTGATGTTTCGTCACGAAATATATCACATATAAAGCTAACTTTGCACTTTCGTGCAATATTATACTTGCCAATAAATTAATTTCAATAGAAATGATGCAAAGGATGCAATCAAACCTGCGTACTGCGTTTTTCCTTTCCGTCAATAGGTACACCTTTTCACCTTCAGCACTTTCCTCCCGCCTTCTACAAAATCTCCCCTAATGACAAGGCGTTCAAACAATATCTTCAAATTCACTTCCACTCATTAAAATGCATTTTAAGTCATCTTTACCCATCCTTTCGCACTTTATATTGTCATTTGTCCTATTATGGAGCTTTAACACAGGTGTATTTGGCAGGGAGCACCATTTAGTAGTAAAAAAAACACCATTTACGTGATTAATTGCATTCTCGGAGATTAACTATTTCCCTCGAACCCCCAACAACGGCGATCAATGTTCCCTCAAGCAATGGAGGTTCACTGCCTCTAAGTGTAAGCGCTGAAATTCATGGCGTGAACCCACCAGATGGCCTTGAAGAAAAATAATGCGAGTACTCCCAATCAGATACCTCTATTCTCGACACATATAACCACTTATTGGAGTGTAGATCGCGTTGCTTGATACTAAGTAAATGCCGCTAGACATGAACGTAACCTTCCTCCGTTCCCCAAAATTCACCTCTTTCACCGACTACATTGTTTCAACTCAATCGCCTTCTTCAAAACAATTGGAATAGCGTGAATAATGACAATTTTTTACCGTACAAACTACTCATAGTGAGTATAGTATCACGGGGGAAAACTCCAGCCGCGGACACGAAGAAACGGTTTTATCGTTCGATGTGATACTTCACGATGAATAAGTCTTTTTAAGCATTTTAATTACCATATTGATTTAACCCAGCGGCGGGCGCGGTATTTTTTGTTACACGACCGGGCGCCCCATTTAAAAAGTAAACATATCAGTCTTGATTTTAATGAACTTAGATTATCTTAGATGAACTTAGAAATTATATCAAGAATGTATTGATTAAGGATATAATTTTTCAAAATTATATCCTTAAGAGGGTTTTAAAAAATGAAATCACCCACCTCTGTATTGTTTACATTTAATACGAATCCATTACATTTTTTCATCACTTTCATTGAACATCAAGTACCTTTATGTTATCACGCACCTTGAATGATTTTTACGAAGGAAATTGAAAAAAAAACGGAGCAATTCATAGCTGTTGTAACATTTGTACTAACTACTCACATGCTCATTTTTTGTTAGTATATACATACTACGTATTCTTCCACTTTGTGTTTTTGGGTAGAGCAGTCATGATTTCTGCTCTACGAATAAGAATGGAACGCAAT
The DNA here is from genome assembly GCA_963169105.1 of Ceriagrion tenellum. Taxonomy (NCBI): domain Eukaryota; kingdom Metazoa; phylum Arthropoda; class Insecta; order Odonata; family Coenagrionidae; genus Ceriagrion; species Ceriagrion tenellum. Next base: position 126,311,283 of record OY720639.1, read on the forward strand.
ATATTCAACCGCCAAAATTGTAATATTTTTCAGATGGTAGAGTAAATTAATAGCTACGGCATATTTTAAATGAATAACAATTCTATTAATATTGATAAACCGCAAAAACATTGACTTGTTTCAATGATATTTACTTGGCAACCTTCGCCATGTCCACGAGTAGGCGCGCCGTTTACTTTGCGTGACGGTCCCCAACAGAAGTTCCTCTGCCACTGAGACGTGACCAAATATTTCACTGAAAATTTCTTACAATGGAAGAAAAAAGACTACTGAAGGAATAAAATGATGGGTCCCAGCTATCGCACAACGTTTTATATATTTTCCCGACCAGAAATCCAAAACCTTTTACTTTGTAAACGGGCGCGCCCGCCGGAAGGTTAAGGTCCAACTGGAAGTAAAATAAGGTGAACCTATTATTTTAACCCTTTGGCTACGGGAACGTAATTTCTGCGTTCTGCATGGTGACTGTAAGATTTTCGAAGTTCAATTATCGCTTTCTCACCTGCGGTAGTCCTCACATACTTTTCTGCAGCCCTTTCCATGGCGGCCTACTCTCGAAGACCACTATGGACAGGGAACGCTAAGACGTCCAGCGTTCGAGGACTGCCTGCTCTGGACCAACCATCACGGCAGGGGGCGCTTCCTGAAATTTTCCTCTCTACTAGTAGAGAGGGTGTTTGCACTACGATAATCATTCCCAAGAATATTCGCATTCCCTACGAATGAATTTTATCTGGCTAGAGTGTAACCCTCCTACAGTTCATTAGAGAAGTCGAGTTTAGGATGCTGTACCTTCCAAGTTTTTTTTAAATATAAGTACTCTACCGGTTAAGGTAGGTTTTGCTGAATGTCAGGGAAACTACTCCCGGTCCTCTACCCATTCAGGGGCCCATCTCAATCCAGTATACCCTCTTTCGCCTCAGCATACGATCTACCCTCCTTCATTCAATCCATGAAACGTATTCTCTTTCTTCCCATTCCCCGCTTGCCCAACATCCTTCCCTACTTCGCCGCACTCTTAAGCAACCCATCACCCAATATATTACATCCTTCAGCAATCTACCCGGCCCATCCAAGATTTCATTCACAAGTTTCCTTTCCTCGCCCACCATCTCAATCACTTCCTCGTTAGCCTTCTTTTGCGTCCACCTAACCTTCTCCATCCTGTTTCACACCAGCATCTCAAATGCCTGCAGCATATTCTCGTCCTCCTTTCTCAGGGTCTACGTTTATGCATCATGCAACGCTACACTCCATATCAAGCTCTTCACTAACCTCTTCTTCACATCCTTATATTTTTCTTTTAAGGGGGGGGGGAGATATGCGTTTACGCAGACCTGTCATAGGTGGATTGTCCAGGTACTGTGGGACTCGCCCTCGTAAGGGAATACCCACTAAAACCCCCCTTCCTTATTGCGCCGTGCGACGGCGGCTACTGTAAAGTTGCACTTATTTATTACGTCTCGATAGACTCAAATCATAACAATTCAAAGATTCAAAACAAAACAAAAGACAAACGTAAATCGCATGAATGAGGAATAACATCGCTAATGTGACCAACACACTCGAACAAACTATTCACTCAACACCTCCCCTTGTTGGGCACATTAAATAAGATTAAAACACAAATTATCAATCAATGCCATAGTTCAATTAAGTCCTAGGATTTGACACCGATATTTGTTCAACTTTGAGTTCAAAACTTTAGTAAAAATATCAGCACGATTTGATTTAGAATGTACATGCATCAAAATTATAGAATTATTTCTGATCAGTTCTCTAACATGATGGTATTTGATATCTATGTGTTTGGACCTCTCAGATATAATGCAATTCTCAGCAACGGCAATGGCTCCCTGGTTGTCCACATGGATGGTAATGGGTTTGACCACCAGATAATTAAGCCCAAGATCTTCCAGCAGTCCAAGGATCCATGTGACCTCCCTTGACACATCACTTAGAGCAATATATTCCGCTTCCATGGTAGACAGACTTACAGAGGTCTGCTTCTTACTCCTCCAACTAATGGCTCCACCTGTTAGGGATAGACAAAAGTCTGTAACAGATTTTCGGTCAGTCTTCTCATTTGCCCAGTCTGCATCCACGTAAACTTCAAGTTGATGACCATTTCTCTTGTAGACTAATTTCAGATCTTTGGTTCCTTTCTCGGTCATTGTCCCTATCTCTTCCCCGACTGTGAGATCTTCTTGGACTAGCCCCTCGCCGAGGACTCATCCTTCTAGGGCTGCTTCTTCTTGGACTCATCTTCCTTGGACTAGCTCTTCGGGAAAGAGATCTTCGAGGACTCATTCTCCTTGGGCTTCCTCGTTGACCATGATTAATTTTTCTTGGGCTACCATCACGCCTTGCTAATGATTCACTCCTATGGGCACTTCTACTGCGACTTCTCCCACGAGGACTATAACTACTTCTTCTCCTAGAAGATTGCTCTGACGCTCTCAGGCTATCACCAATTCTATCCTTTTCACTCTTTCTTAAGTTTTCTAGTCTACTTTTCTCACTCTTTCTCTCTTCATTCCTCTTCTCCTCACGAGATCTCTCCAACATTCTACTTCGATCATCACTTTTTCTTTTGTCATCCAGTTTTCCCTTGTCATTCACCTTTTTTCTACCGTAGCTGTCATGCTCTCTAGATCTCTTCACATCTCTCAGACTTTCAGACGCATACCTGCTCTTCTTGTCTCTATCAGGAAAATCATCTTTACTTTTATACCTATCATCCCCACGGGACATCTTTGAGAATTCATCCTTAGAAAATACCCTAAAATTCTTTTTCTGGCTTCTACTTCTGCTGTATTTCCTCTTTCTTTTTTCAGGCCTTCTATCTACTGCCCTGTGAACTGGATCAGAGTCATCGTCGTGAATACTTATAACTTCTGGGTCAAGTTTACTGCTTTTACCAGTTGACTTTCCCTCATCATCTTCTTCAGACATATAAGCACCAAGTCTGGCTTGAAGTAGAGCCTTCTGCCTCATCAATTCCTCAAGATTCATATCATCTTCGATCACTGACACATCGATGTCTTCAGAATCCAAGTCCTTCTCGTTCTTAACTGAGCTATCATCGCTACCCGAGTCTATTTCAACTAACTTCAGTTGTACCATCGGTTCGCGAACCTTATCTTGAGTCTTATTCACAGAAACATTTGTCACTCGGTTAGTTGAAAGTTCTTTTGTTGATAAATTACCATTGGACACTTTATCAACTACAATTGCATCAGCCCTAACTTGATTATCATAGATTGTACATGTAACGGCCCCATGATGTCAGAATGCACAAGCTCCAGCACATTTGAGGCATGGGATTCGCTCCTCTTGAATGACAACCTCTTTAGTTTCCCTTCCAGACATACATCACACTTGGACATGGACTGCTTCGCCTCACAAATTTCAGGTAGGTTATTCATGTGTCCAAATCTGTTATGCCACAATTCAACTCTGGAACATTTTGCTGCAATTATTTCCTCTTCCTGCATGTTTTGCTCTCAAAATCGCCTTTACATCATTTACTAAAAAATAATCACACTTCAATTCATACATTTTGGAATTCTTGCTCCAAAGGGCAGACATGAACAGTTCTTTGTCGTCATAGACTTTCTTCCCTCCCTTTTCAGTTACTATTATAAAACCTTTCTCTTCTAATCTTCTTTCTGATATAAGAGTGGAGTCGAGATCTGGGACTAAGTACACCTTTTGCAAAGTAATTTGGTAACCTCCACACTTCTTAGCCAGCTGTGCAACCATGGTACCTCTTCCTGTAACCTGTATATAATCCCCATTGGCTGTCTTTACTTTTCCTCTATAACTCCTGTGAAGTTCTTGAATCAGTTCCGCATGAGGTGTTAGGTGATCACTTGCTCCACCATCAATGAAAATGGAAGAGAATCTAGTGCTCTTAATTCTCATACCTGCCATGAGAGCCTTTGCCATCATGGATTTCATTGCCGCACCTTTCATTTTCCTTACTCTTACTTCTTCAACTTCACTGTCACTGCCATCAATAGAACTTGGTTCCGAATCCATCTCGACAGATCTTGCTGTTCTTTTCGGGTGCATCGATGGTGATTGGTACTTCTTACCCTTTCTCTGATACATCTTATCTCCTTCTCTGTAGTCTTTTCTTCACTGTCCATCCTTCTCAAAATATGGGCATTCGCGAGCAATATGTCCAGGCTCTTTGCAAGCAAAGCATACAAACCTCCTATCCTTCAAAGAAACATTCTCATTACTGTCTCTCCTGGGATAATTCCTCCAGCCTCCCCTCGAATCATTACTCCGGCCTCCCCTGGAGTCACTTATCCAGCCTCCCCTGCTTCCAAAGTTAATACTTCTCTCTAACTTAGAAGCTAGGGCGATGACATCACCTGAATTATTATCGGTTTTACACCCAGTCTTGTGGCTCTCCCTTCTTGACTCTTCGGCCATTAAACGAGCCATAACTTCCTCCAAATCAATTTCTTCACCTTGATCAATTGTAGTGATGAGCACTTCGTATTTTTCTATTGGAAGACCACCAATTATAAATGTTACAATCACTTTATCGTCAAAATTAGCCTTCAACGACTTTAGCCTTCTATTAAGATTAAAGAATTGTGCAAAATATTCTTCCATTCGTTCATCGTCCTTTCTCTTAATGAATATCATTTCAAGAAGTAACAAAGTTTGGTTAATTGGTCCGGCTTTAGTAGCCTTTCAATTTTCTTCCACATAAATTGTGCAACATTTACATCGCCGACGAAATCTATAGTTTTCGAACTTAGAGTTAATAAAATGAGGGACACAGCTCTATCATTCTTTTTGACTTCTTCCGGCGAAAAAGTGTCCGTATCATCAGCGTCGCCTTCTCTTCAATATCCTGGGGAGACGGCTTCCCAACGTCCCCTTTGTCGTAAAATTGCTTTAGTGGTCAATGACCACGAAAAATAGTTAGTTTTATCTAACTTAACGTTTTTCCTTACGGCATCGTCCTCCGCCAATTGATTCAATCCGCTTGGACGTCACTCGTTTCAATTTAACTTCTTTACCTTTTTTTAAATTTACTTCTTTACTTCTCGTCTTCTTATTTTCTTCGATTTCCTTTCTATCTTTCTTTCTTTTCTGAGCACGTAAGTCTCATAATCTGTTAAGTTGCACTTATTTATTACGTCTCGATAGACTCAAGTCATAACAATTCAATGATTCAAAACAAAACAAAAGACAAACGTAAATCGCATGAATGAGGAATAACATAGCTAATGAGACCAACACACTCGAACAAACTATTCACTCAACACCTCCCCTTGTTGAGCACATTAAATAAGATTGAAACGCAAATTAACAATCAATGCCATAGTTCACTTAAGTCCTAGGATTTGACACCAATATTTGTTCAACTTTGATTTCATTAGGCCTTTAATCCTGTCTAATCGTCGCAGGGGGATACTCCATCGGAATGCGGGGATCCCCAATCCGCCGTCTTTTGGATCGGCATGAAAGAAGGTATTAGGAGTATCTTTAGGCAATAGAAGCCATTTCCGGAGGGCCCTCCTTAGTTCACAGTCTAGTGACCTAAGTGTACCAAGATGTATGTTTCCAGCTGTCAGTTGGTACTGGAACGCCGGCATGATTAAATTTCTCAGGGCCCACACTCTCTGCTGGGGCTTCAAGGGAGCCCGTGCGAGTTTCTCCATCTTCTTCACGAGATCGTCACGTGGTTGGATCTTGATCCTTCCCTCAGCCGTAAATGAAATACATAAGTAATTCCATTACTCCAGTCTGTTCAAGGCGGGCAGGAGTCTTCCCTGGATGGTGAACGCTGTCTTCTTGTCGAACACAGACTTCTTTTTCTTCGGTATTGTTTTGAGCGCGATCGTGTGACACTTGGCTGCGTCGATGAGCAGTCCATGGGAGGGCAAATAATCCGTAGAGATTGAATCAAGATTGTAATCCAATCTTGGATTCAGTGAGGAGTACCAAACCATCAGCAAACTCGAGGAAATTGATGGTGTGGTCCCCAATACGAACTCCCAAGTCCACGGAGATCTTTTTAAGCATTCCATCGATTGTGAGATTGAATAATAAGGGGGATAAGGGATCCTCCTGTTTCATTCCTCGAGTAGGTCGAATTCCACTGGAGGTCCATCTTCCATGTTCAATCTTCAGTTCACTTTTTTCATACGCATAACGAATGCAGTTACAACATGCATTAGGAACTCCTCTGGCCTTGAGTGTGTTTAAAATCGAGTCATGGGAGAGCGAATCAAATGCTTTGGCCATATCAATGGAGGCCAGATATAGCGGCAGATGTTTTTGCCGTCTCCATCGTAACACTGTATCGAGGAGAAAAGTATTCTCGCTGCACCCGTTTGCTAAATGCGATATAAATTGAGTAATAGTATATTTCCGTAGCGTAAAGAACAAACGTTCTGAAGTTTAGTATATGTTTGAAAACGCAGATATAGCAATTGGAACAGATATAGCAGTTAAATCATATTTGAATAATATCGCAAACACATTAGACGACAATGGAAGAGAGCGTTTGGTGTACCATTATCATCGACGTTTTGTATAAAATAGAAACACAATTAACTTCATTTACCTTGAACAATAACAAAAGCGTCATAATTATCGGTGGAGATTTCAACCACCCGGCTATAAATTGCAAAAACCAATAGCGTTAAACCAAGTTCAAGGAGGCGTGTTATAAGCGAGGCCTTACTTAATACACTTTCAAACCACTCTCTTACTCAAATAGAAAACGAACCTACGAGGGGTAATAAAATATTAGACCTTTTAGATGTTAGTCAGACTATAACGATCAAACATGTCGATATCCTCGAAGGCATAAGTGATCATAAAGTAGTTTTTAAGCCTTTGAAAACAACAGTAGATTCCATTGTAAAACCCAAACGAAAAGTCCACTTATTTGGAAAATGCGATTACGTAAGAATCGGAGAGACGTTAGAATCCTCAATTACGAAATTCGTAGCCACAATGAAGAACGAAAGCTTCGAAGTATCCTTTAGAACAAGAGCTCCGAAGTATATTTTTTGGAAATACTACGTAAAAGAATCGATTAATATATTCTATTAAAATTCAAGCGGGAGAGTGAAGAACCTCGTTGGTGTAACCACGAAATAAGGCGGGAGCTCAGAAGACAAAGGCTACTACACAATCTACACACAAATTCTACTGAGTTAGGTAACAAAACAACGGAGCTTGCGGCGAGAGAAACATACGTTGCTCAACGCTCAAAAACGAAGAAAATTGTGCCCGCCACTCTACGAAACTTTAAGAAAAAATCCTCGGTGAATTACTGGATGAAAAGCCCATGATATTCTGGTCTCACGCGACAGAGCTCCAGGGCGATTCTTCGGCAGTAGAGTCTTCACTGGGCACAAACGGCTAAGTGGTCACCAACAGTATCGAAAAAGCCAATTTATTAAACCAATACTTCGAAAGTGTATTCACTAAGGAACACACAATTTAGACATTCCTGACTTTAAAGAGCTGATGGCTGACATAAGAATTCAACGCGATGGAATAATTAAACAACTGCGTTCGATTAAAAGTTACAAGTCCCCAGGTCCAGAAGGAATACCTGCACGTGTGCTGAATTATTTAGCGCCACAGATTGCATCATTCTTAGAAATTATATTCAATAAATCATTATCTGAAGGCAAGGTGCCCCAAGACTGGAAAATAGCCAGCGTCACTCCGATATTTAATATAGGAAATAGAAGTGATCCAGGAAATTACCGGCCTACATCGCTTACATCATCTTGTGCAGGATCCTTGAACTCATTGTCGTTATTAATATTAAGAAATTCCTGGATAATTATAACTTCTTACATAGCAGTCAGCACGGCTTCTGTAAAGGCAGGTCCTGCGAAACACAGCTTGTGCTCTCCCTTCATTATATCCTAAAATCAGGTGAATCGATTACTTAAGTGGACGCGATATTCCTTGATTTCAAGAGGGCATCCCACAAGGTTCCTCACAAAAAACTCATATATAAAATGCTATCATAGAATAGAATAGAATAGAAATAGTGAATTGGATTAGGGACCTTCTCAGTGATCGGAAACAGAAAGTAGTTATTGATGGTTTTAGCTCTGATATGGTCGAAGTCACATCCAATGTTCCTGAACGAAGCGTGATCGGCCCTCTTTTATTCATTGTTTACATTAATGACCTTAGTTCTAGAGTTAGCAGTAAAATAAGACTATTTGCAGACGATAAAGTTATCTATCGTGAAATAAGCGAAGACGTGGACTTTGAAGCTCTGTCATCGGGCCTTTCAACAACGTTCATTCGTGGTGCCAGGTTTGGAATTAAATATCAGCAAATACACCACAGTTCACCTCCTGCGAAAGTCATCACAAAAATGCCATACCTATACTGTGGGTGGAGTAAACATAAAATCTTCAAATACAGTAAAATATCTTGGAATTACCTTAACTTCAGATATATCGTGGGGTTTACACATGCAAAACATATTTGGCACAGCATTAAAGAAACTAGGTTGTGTTGAACGTATAATAGGAAGGTCCTCGGATGAAATAGTTCAAGAGGTGGCTACTATGCTCTGGTTAGGCCACACTTTGAATGCGCCGCAGGCATTTGGGACCCTGTACAGAAAGATTTAATAAAAAAATTACTAAAATAAAAAAGAAAGCAGCGTGCTTCTTTAAAAACTGCTACGAGTGTGTATATAGTGTCTCACAACGTTTTGAGGGATTAAGCTGGGAGCCCCTAGAGACCATGAGGCTACACGCTAGACTTAGGTTACTTGAGGAATTCAGAACTGATATTTTTCGGACTAACACAGACAATATTACTATGGCTCCTTTATACATCTCTAGGTCTGACAGAAGGGATAAAATATGAGAGATAACCTGTCGGATAGATAGGTACAAAACTCGCTCTTTCCGCGATCAATAAGCGACTACCATAAAAATTGAGCTCCACTGAATACACTCCTATAATACATGTGACCATTTCATCTCCCAAAAACTTACATCCTTACACGTCTGGTGACCTAACACCCCCTGCTACACGCCTATGCGTTGGCTCGCAGGGTAGTATGTAGATGTGTACGTAGATAGACCTCTTTTTGCCATATGGCCACAGCAGACACGGGGAACGTGCGATCAGGTGCTTTCACTATATTCTGCTAAATAAACTAGTTTCCCAAAATGCCTGTGTACTATCTTCATTATACTCGACGCTTCGAGAATTTACCCTGTCTTCCTACAAGTGCGGGAGTCTCGTCACTCCCGACTAGAACTCTGAAAAACCGCCTCATTACTCGCCTGCCGGCTTAAGGTAGCCTGGAATGACTACAACTACGCTGCCGATAGGTACTGCTATGATGGCAGTGAAGGGATGTTTCCAAGGGAAATTCTTGATGCAGAATAACATTTTTCTTATTGAATACTTTACTTAAAATACTTTAGTGAAAAAGTTGAAAAACTCAAGAGATCTTGAGTAAGAGGCCAGAAGATTTCACTCATGGCTTCCATCCTCGTCGTTAGCCTGATGTCATTATATTGCTAAAGGAAATTGGGAGTAGTAGCACCATCATTGTCGTCCTCGTCTTCGCTGCCTAACACGACCAGCTCGATACTTCTTTAGTGAGATTGCAGTGGTTGAAGTAACGTTTGGATATAGTGCTGACGGTGATGGCACTGATGGGAATTTCCATAACCAAAAGGATGCATGAATTAGAAGAACAAGAAAACTGAAATTTACAATGCATATTTATTATCAAAACTACGTAATATTTTGAATTACTTATGATTATGGTAAACATTATTTAATTGGTCTATTGGTCATGGAAAAATGTGTTAGCAGTACCTACTTTTCAGGCGATGTCTATATGAAAATTGACATTGCAAAAAAGCAAGCCTATTTGGTCATGAGCTTTGACATCCTTTGATTTAACATAATTTAAAACATCACCAAAGACGTCCTCAATCCAACTAATGGGCGAAGCATCATTAGGTGTTTCATTTTACTACTATCTTAAAGCTCTCCCTGTTATGTTAAATTATTTGCAAAATTTTTCGCTTTTCTACACCAGACGACATTTTCCTGGGATTCTGACACTTCCCCTCTTTCCTCTAATCTTATCTTCTTCATCTTCTTTCTCCTTCTCTTCTTTCTCCTCTTCCTCTTCTCATTCGTCGCCTGTGTCTTTCTCTCTCCCGTCCTTCTTTCATTATATAAATAGCAAGATAGACTACAGTTAATAATTAACGTACTAATAGTGTGTACTAGCTTCTTCTTCTTCGGATCCCCCACCACATCCTCCTCCTCCTCTCTCTGCTCCTCCAACATCTCGTCTTCTTCCCTCCCAGAATAAATCAATTAGTTTGAGAATAGCAAAGTTATTTAACATTAATTAATTGCATCTCAATCAAATCAATAGTTTATAATCAATACAAAAGGAATAAATTAAAAATAACTTTTATGACTACCCATCAGTCAATACGTTTCTCCTGATCCTTATTCAGGTGTGCAGACATGCTCGTCATCGGAATCATCATCGGGCATGGCAAAATTTACCATTTCCGTTACCTAGTGCTGGAAATGCCTGCTAACGACAGATTTTTGCGCCTCGTTATTGATATATACGTAAAGTAAGTAGGTACAGTTAATGATTGTCTCTCCAATAATTTGTTGTCTCTTCCTCTTCTCCGATATTTTCACCCCAGATTGAATCTCATCATCATCGTCATCTTAATTTATCATTTTGTAATCTTATCAATCTTCTTTTTCATTGCATTATTTTCAATATAAAATCGAGAAATTAGGTGGTTTAGAGGATACGGGTGAATTCGTTAATATTCAGGTTTTCTTTCAATGTTAGTGGAACGTTACATCCAAAGCGTTTTTCCGAACGAGAAAAAAATGCTCGCATGGGTACACATAATAACGTGTTTCAAACCGAGTTTCTTTGTTTGTTATTCTAACGTTAGTGAGCTGGTGGGGAATACGTAAAAGAGATAATAAAAAACTACCTGTTCCCACCATTAAAAAAATAGAAGGCTTTCGTGATACTTATTGTAATACAAAATCATTCGCGGAACATATGGAACACCAATATATTTCATTGTTTCAGGTTCATTTATGGAAAAATTAATTTTCGCAAGTGAAAAGACAACTTGGTTTTCTTTCACAGGTTTTTTCATTTTGGTACATGTTTCGACACATTAGTGACATCATCAGGTACTTGGGCGGTGGAAGAAAACAAAGTTTCTTTTCATTTGTGATGACATATCAAACCTGCTGGTCTTGAGGTCCATCTCTGTGCTGATGCTACATCATCTTAATATCCTCCAAGTCACCTCGAGGGTGTTTGGTAGGAGGGGAGTTATCACCAACATTCACCATAATGTTCAAGTAACTTTCACCAACATGTGTTAAACTATACGTACGCTACCTATGCTATAGAAACTATTTGCATTATAGTACAGGATGTATAAAAAAGAATAGCCTGATTTTGAAACTTTATATTCATTGATATATTTATTGCCTTCTCTTGAGCGAACGCCATCTGCTTCTGATTGACAGAGCGGACGCATGGACTGGTTTCTAGCATAAATCCTCTAAAACTCTTAGCCACGCCCATTCCATTGACACACATTTTCTTTTCGTATTGCCCCGTTCTGTAATTGTAACACTATAAAATCGGGTCACTCTTTTATATGCACGCTGTATATTTTAACTACTTAAACGAGATACAAAAGTCGTGCAGGAGTGATGCGAAACGTGCTGTTAGTACCGTGAGGGAGATTGAGGAACAAGTATAAGGGATCAAATCTACTAATCAGCTACTCGACGACTAAGCTACTTTAAAGGGTTATCAACTGCTAAAGTGGTTTATTGTCGATCGCGGGAAAAACGAAATTTGTCCATTCTGCAGGTTATTTGAATAATTTTATTCTCATCATCTGATCTACCCCAGCATATTGAACATCTTAATATATTAATAACTTCGCCAGAAAATAAAATGATTTCAAATTTACATAAAAAATTGTCTAATTTTGAAATTACGGTTTGAAAGCGATTCCCATTCCAATTCCTGCAACAGGCCAATGACACAATGATGACAGTCATGGCGGCTAACAGAACCAGCGGTGTAGATGGGGAAACAGGAATGACATAGATAATCTATAAAATACCCTGCGAGCCACCTCAATGAACCGTAAGGCGTGTAAAAGCTTGGTCTAGGTCTCGGCCACATCTTTATAACTCAATAGTCAGTAACATTGAAAGTCAAAACACATAAAATATATTATTTCTTACTACAAGAAGAATGAAAATACACATATTTCCTTGAGAGTCAGCCATAATGTTCGATAAAGAAATTAACCAATTGGTTCTATTCATCCATAGACCGATGAAAATTTTTCGGGAGAATTTATTCAAAAATATGCAAAAATATTCCTTCACCAAAGAACACTGTAAAATGAACGGCAATACAACTGGCAAAAATGACTGCCGAATATCAATTATCTTCGAGGTGAGGTGGTTCTTCATGGTAGCAGATACAGGTCATTATGTAATAGGCGCCGCAATATCCTCCGAGAAATAGTAAATTCATACAGTAGTTGTCACATTCATTCACGTGAAAAGGGCAGCCATGATCTGGATTAAATTCTGAAAAGGAAGTCAATGAGGTAAAGGCATGTCTATGGGCCAAATTAACGTGTGGACAATAGCTTCCAAATAATTCAATTGCCTCCTTTTTCAGATCATAAAAAATGAGGTCTTTCGAGAATCTACTCATCCCGGTCATCATTAAACTAGTCACCAAAAAGCTGCGATAGTCCGTTTTTGGATTTTGTGTCGACTCAATACACAGTTTCATTTTATCATCATTGCTTCATATAGTTACATTTTAAAACAGCGCATGGAATGAAGAGTTAATAATACTGTTATGTTTCTCTAGAAGTGAGCAGGATATTTGGAATTTGTCATTAATAACGAGCGGAGGATTATGGAAGCATAAATATTGTCCTCAATATTTATAACAAATTTAGGCACTAGAACACACAAATGTCCAATCTCTGTGGTAGCAAAACTAACGCGGTACGAAGTCACGCAAATAATTGCAAAGCATAGACCAAAGAGGGTGAAATTGAGATGTCTATGGTAAGTGGATTGTCAGATGATAGTAATTTCAAAACGATAATGCTGTGTTTACCTTCTTTGACTGTAGCTTATCAAGTACGGTCTCGCCTCTTGTGCCACATTGCATTCTGGAAACGATACGATCTTGTTTGTAAAAATCTCCGCTGAAATTCAACTTCGTGGTGTAAAGGACTCTCACGTTGAACCGACAACTGGTGTTCGGATTCCAGTTGCATCAAAGGATTTTTCATGACGATTTTCGCCCTCTTTGGCATGCATCAAAACAGGCCTATGAACTGCTTATACAAACTTCTCTTATTCGATTATTAATAGGAATCAATGGAAAAACATAGTGGTACTCCATATAAATCAGTAATCGAGAGACGCCATTTGGATATTGAACTAGTAGCCCCAAACTGTAGAAAATGGAACGAATGTTAAGTCTGGGTATAAATACTCTTTCTATTAAACACTATCTTAATTCTGTCCGCAAATGCTAACAACCGAAGCTCTACAAGTAGCAACCAACTTAAAATTTCTCTTTTCTCCGGATTAAACATTATTAGAGAATGATATATTTCCAACTTGCTCATAAGGATAGTGTCTCAATCGGCGAGATGGATTTCTTACTTAATACGCGGCTCGATGATTTTGAGCAAAATTGATCTCTTTGTGTGGTTTCCAGAAAACCGAATCACATTTTTTTTCGTTATTACTCAGGGTAAAACAATCGGATGCTTTGTTAAATTATATTTTTGGCCGTTTGAGGATGCACGGAAAAGAAGGTTTCTCGAACGTCAAAACAACCACGGATACCGTTGCAACTTCTCACCAACCAAAGTGGTGGGCACCCATGAAGCACTCAATAATAAACTGGATATCAACGCAGTTATGCCTCAAAATTTATTTAAGCCAAGTACCGCAGTTAAGCCTCAGAATTTATTAAAGCCAAATACTTTAGTTCCATATATTTAAGCCATTAGCATAAGTAGCAGTGTGAAAAGGTTAAATAAATTTTAACTTAACAAAAACCTCCATGGTAGACCTTGACAATTCTCAATGTATCTGAAAGTATTACCTGTACCTATACATTTCTCAATGTACATGTATCAATGTTATAAGCTGCCACAGTCTGTACCAAATATTTCTCATTTCATGGAGGAGCCCTTTGTTCCAATACCAGATTCATTGGCATTTGATGACCTGGTATTACTAGGTCCAAAATACAAGCTTCCTGTTGAGGTACCAAATCAAGGTAGTCAAAAAACAAATTTAACAAATCCAAATATTCCATTTCAAAATGGGAGTGCAACTACCTGAGAATTCCTCTTTTCCCTCCCTTAAGAATATCTTCCTTGCGTCTTCATTGGCTGATTTTTGAATATGCTGAAGGTTTAGTTTGGCACCACGAATCTCTAACACAGGGGAGTTCATGAAACACATACCCAAAGGATATTGATGTTTGTTTGGGCTTGGGAAGGTATGTATTACCTGCACAACCCATTAAGGAGCTAGAGTGGAAATTTTTGAATGAGATCATTGTCTATAACTGACTCTCTCCAAGTACTCCCTGGTGAGGGTGTTGTAAATTATACTTATCGAGATGAGCAGGGTTTCACTGCTTTTCTCGATAATTATTATTATATGGAGTAATAAGTATGCTGCACTCTTGCTATAAGACCAATTCCTAGGAACTGCTTCCTATTGGAATTCCTCCAGTCCAACCTTAAAAATGTAGATTCTGGTATATCTGAACTCAATAGTGCTCATGCTGAGGGAGCATGAAACTGCAGATGATAATATTTGAAAAGAGGTTCCAGTGTTCCTAATTAAAAACAGTCATACCCTCAAATATATGGCAGCTGAATGAAACTATAAGGCCGAAGCATTTGAGTTGCATTAATAATAATCTTTTATTCCTACCATTCCTCAGTTTTCACTTAAATTTTAAAAATCCAGGGTGACGGACCATGATGCATACCTTGCACTTAACTAAAGCCTAAAATTTGTCCTACTAACAAGAACTCTAGCAGTTGGTAGAGATCATAGTCTTGTCTGACAATATTATACTGTCATCCATTCAAAAATTCAAAAAAAAGTTCGGATGAGCCATACATTCAGATTTCTCAAAAACAAAACTCTCACAAACATTACAAGTAATGTGGGTAGAATATGTGAATCAAATTAACAATAGGAGGGGTGAGGCTACAATATGAGGACTAATGCTCAGTGGGGAATGTCTCCTGAAATAGTATTGTTTTTTAATTGATAACTAAACCATGTCATTATGTTTAACCTAATGTCTATATTCTACTCACGAATAGAAATACCTTTTTCACCTACTGTTAAAAAAATGAAAAAAAAACGGGACCACATGAATATTCTACTCATCTTCCATCAAGGGTATTATTATTTCCAAGGACTAGAAAAACTAGCCCCTTATAGGTTGTTATATTATGTTGACTACATTGCACATAGAAATGTAATTCAAACGTTGATACGAATTAAGAAGACCAGAATACAAGTTTTCTACTTAACGACTGTGTAAATCATCTTCAGATCTCCAACATTACTCAGGTGAGACACAATAGTTCAGCTAGTTGTCATCTGCCTGAATTGTGCATCAAGAGTCCCACCTTAGCACTTGATCTTCATTTGCATTCAGAGGAAGTGAATATATTGCACATAGCAGTTCGCAGCAGCGGTCCCGTAGCGCTTCGTCCCCTGGATGCACACACAGATGACGTCATCAGGGACTGGCTATCAGCGTAATGTGGGTTGCGTGTTGTACCCTACAGCATTATATCTACTGCTGTATTCTTTCCCCTTGCAAAAATCAGTTCTGACGTTGAAATCACATCTTAACTTGTCTGTCAAATTAAATGAAATTAAAATTTTAAAAGATATATTTACGTAAAAATCATTAACATGAAGCTGGTAATGCAAATTGAGAGATTATTACCATGCTACATGGACGCCATCAAAACAGGCGACCGCTGCCTTCTGAAAAAAATTGCGGAAAGATCGTGATGATGATCAATTCACGATGAAACAGACTAAAGGAAAGATGGGGATGCTGACAATATTATTGACAGAGCTTTAGAATACTATACAAAAATTTAACTAGTCTTTTACATTTAATGATTACATTTGACCATCCTTGTAACAATACCTTTACAACCAAGTCTTCACATACAGATCAGTTTCGTTCGAATACATTTCTCTCCTATTTAGTTTCATAATATATGATACAGTCACTGCACACTATGATGGTTTCTAAAATGTTAGGCACTAGATTAAAAATTGACACAAAAGTTATTGGCATCATATTGAGCATTAAAAGTCAGCGAGGGAATTACTCCACCAGAGTCACATTCATTGCCATCACATCAAGAGCCTAATTCCTTTAAGGGTCCTACCTTTTTTATGATCTAAATCACTTGATCAAGAGCTAGATTTTTTCTCTAAGTGCTATTGTCCCTTAGGTGACTTTTGTTCCTTAAGCCACTTTTGTGGGGCCCCATCGTGTTATGGATCCTTGTTTCAATAGTGTCTTACATTATGTAAATCCCTACTCAGTGCACTGCAAGGGGATTAGTTTCCTACCTTGGCTTAATGAACTGCAAGGTCCATCGGCGGAGGAACTCTGCTTTCCATCGACGATCCTTCGACGAACACAAATCACATTAAACACACAACTGACCATACACGTATAATGATCACTGATAATTTCACTTCACTTTACTTGCAGAATGCTCCCACACTGAAGACTGACGGGATGTTGCACAGCAAACCACGGCGACGGAACGGAACCCTGGAAATAGAAAAGAACATTAATGTCCTCCCTTGACGAAGGAAAAGCATGGTAAGAATAATTCCCAATTTTATTTAGTCTATCTTATCACCATTTCTCTGATTACATTAATCTAGTCTCTAATCAGACGTAATATATGATAAAATCAAGAAATACAGCTTGATTTAAATTCTCCCAGCCCCTTAATGCGCGGAAATGTGGCGAGTAGAGGAGAGGGTGCATATCGGGAAGAAACATGGAGGGGGAAAAATAAATCTACCAACGGGCTGTTCCCTGCGGAGTAATTGAAGAATAGAAAGGTTCACAGGGTGGCCAACAGATTAGGTGGTGTCCACCCAGCATAAGACGCGGAAGGGAAATTAATTTTAAAAACATAAAGAAATAACAAAATCTTGGAGGTTGGCGGGGAATGCAGGCGGTCTGATGGAATTCCCGAGGCAGAATGGTCAGTTCAGGAGTTTCTGCGCACGAGACTTCAAACAAGCTGCACATGCTCCAAATTTCATTGAAAATCTCATCAATTAGGAGCCAAAACTCAATATACAATGACAATTAGGTTAGTGCAATCATACAATTAGTATATTCTACACTTTCAATGAGTGGCAAAATAAATGCCTCTGCGTAAATACGACTTACCCGAACTCCTCCGGGACATCTCATCCAGCTCCGACGTGTAGCTTCCTTCTTCAGCAACTTATATCGCCAGCCACACACACAGAAGAGTTTCGCACACTTCACTCGAGCGCGATGAGAGACACGAGGCGCTGAGCTCTGCTTCTGTTGTTGTACAAAACTGGAAGGTGGGGTCATGGCTTTCTTTGGGGTGAGAAAGGTACGTGGAGTTTTCCGGGTCCGAGCTAAAGTTCGCGCTCGGGAGTCAAGGGTGTGATGAACCTCGGGGTTCAACTGATTCCGATCGGCTCCGAGAAGTGGAATGGCAAAGGTATGGTATGAGTAGGAAAGTGAAACGGGTAGGCGGTGAGAAGGCGCAGGCTTATAAGGTAGGAAGAGACGCTGCAAAGGGCGTGAGTGTGTCAGATTATGGGGTAAATTCTCGAAGCGTCGAGCATAATGAACATAGAACTCAGCCAATTGTGGAAACTTGTATATTCGACAGGATATAGGGAAGGAGCTGGATCCTACCTTCCCCGTGTCAATGCGGGCCAACGTCTGCTGTGGCGATATCGCAAGAAGAGGTATATGCGGTGGGAAGAGACACTGGAAAGGGCGTAAATGCAGGGATTAAGATAGTCCGAGCGACATAGTTCCCTAGCCATAATAGAGACTATAATCGAATTATACGTTTTAATTTCCCCAACTGTAAGACTCGTCAATTAAATATTGTATTATTAATTGTGTAATAATATACCTAGTTGTATATGACAGAAATTGTAAGTCATCGAATTAAAATATCTAAATAAGTCTTTGACTTGACTCATTTTTTTCACGCGGTACGTTTGAAACTCCATCAAAACAGAAGGTTTATTGTGATTCCCAGGAAATTACTGCGGTGACAATATGATTAATTTAAAAAAAAAGTTGAGAAAACACGTAAACTACACACTGTTGATTTTTTGATGAGATCTAAGCGTAGGGAATGCCACATTTTTAATAATAGGTCTCTCTGGAGTTCACGCACAATCCATTTCCCATATAAAAGGGATGGCATTTTTTGGAACATATCTCGGAAAATGATGTGGTAAGGGGTTAAATTTTTTGTGTCAATGGAGGATTAATGTATTTTTCTTTAAAATGCGACCAGATCCATTTATTTCTAGGTAAAATGATATTTCGCTCAAACTATCTTAAGGATTCAGGCCGGCCGCAAGAAGAAACCAGCCTTGGGCAGCAGAGGCGAAGGCCGCAAGCGCCGTAAGGTCGCACCCGCTACATAAAAAAGCACCTCAGGGCCTCTCAAAAAACATCGTGAACGTATCGTTAAATACAGGCTCGCGAAGTCCGATCCCCTCCCGCACGACTCCGGTCCCGCGTTGTCACTGCTTATGGGTATAAACCTCTTATTACCATGTGGCCACAGCAGACGTTGACACGAGTTGACCCGGGGAACGTGTGATCAAGTGCTCTCGCTATATTCTGTTAAATTACCTGGTTTACCAAAATGTCAGTGTACTATTTTCATTATACTCGACGCTTCGAGAATTTACCCAGTCACCCAACACACGCGCGAAGCATAAATGTCTGACCAGGTAGTGCGTCGCAAGGCGTTAACAATTGGAGTGCCGGGGAACACTATCGCGCTCCTCTTGTCTCTCGAGAAAAGTGCCCGGAGCGCGATAGCGCCACTCCTGCAATGTCACACTTAGATGCTGGTGTTTCACTGATTGTTCACAGATGGCACCTAAATGCATATTACTTATGAAGCTTGTAGTTTCTAATTCTAAAGAAGAATTACTTGTAGTTTCTAAATTGACCACTGGCGTTTAACTTCCTTTGGTATTACATGTGCTACGTTTTTATAAAATTTACTTAGACTTTGTTACCCCAACACGTCAAAATGGCGTAAATATTTACTGAACTCATATTTTATGAAAAATCGTCAAATATATTAAAAAGGTGAAACCACATATAATAAAGTTTTCCTTGAGTTTTTGAACATTTACCTTCACTTGAATTTCAGACAATTTTTTTCCAAAACTACTGCAAAATCAGCAAAAATGCCTCGGCAATTTTAGCATAGTACCTGGAAAATCGATTGGCCATCAAGGGTTAATTTCGATAATACAACAACAAAAGATAGCCAGAAACTCCTTTCTATTCAACAAAAGAATTCACCACCTTCCTAAAAACATCCTCGCAAGCGATGTGAAAAATTATGACAAGTTATTTGGAACCGTATCATAAGTGTAGAAAATTTTATAGTCTCCCCATCACAGATGCCGTATTTCAGTAAGAACTCATGCCTTGTTCCAGCAAACGGAAAGAGATCCCAAAAATAGGTTTTCCATCACCGATTCTTTTTCTAGTAACTTTTACATTTTACCCATAAACAACTCGAGCAGGTAAACATGCTGGGATGTCCCCCGCCAATGAAATAATAATAAATAAAGCAAATTAGAATTTTTCAGAATTTCAGTTTCAGAATTCGGACCTGCCGATTGGAATTCCA
Organism: Ceriagrion tenellum; assembly: GCA_963169105.1. Taxonomy (NCBI): domain Eukaryota; kingdom Metazoa; phylum Arthropoda; class Insecta; order Odonata; family Coenagrionidae; genus Ceriagrion; species Ceriagrion tenellum. The sequence goes on from OY720639.1 coordinate 126,331,364, forward strand.
GCGAAAAGGTTGTCCACTGTCGCAACGCGGGAAGAACCCGAAATTCTAGTTTTCAAGAAAACCGCGGAAGCCTTCGTAAAAATAATAAATAGTAATTTACTTTCACCCACAGTAGGTAGGTACACAATATAGCTAAAAAAATAACTTAGAATGGAGGCTTATAGTAATTAAGTAGTTAAGCTTATATAATTCATTATTAAAATTCTAAAATAAATTTGTGAACCAATAATCCTAACATAAAATTCGTGAAACCAAATGATTTTAAATATTCTCGCATAGAAAATCAAAACTATAAGCCACAACAATGACAAGAAATTCCTCTCGCGGTTCAAAGTAACCGTTGCCAAGGAGCATTGTGAATCGTCAATTCCAGATGAAAAGCTGCTTTTTCCGAAAACGAGTGGTGTGAATAATATTTTTGAAGAATACTAAGAAGGTGTTAGTAGACTAATTACGAACATGGGCTGCCTTCTTTGTAAGTGCAACCAAATTTTCTTTTAGCGTTAAATCCTAAATCATAGCATTATTATAATTTGAAAATTTTACCATGAGCAGGAAAAAATAGTAAAATAAGAACGCCTACTTCGTTACTAGGCGATTTCCTCTGCGGCCTCCAAAAAACTACTAACTCCTATCATAGTTCAGCAGTCCTAAGAAATTATATAGCTGAACAGTAAAAGAAAGTAATTAATTATACGTAATCAGATTTCCGCGATGCTCTTAGAGAAGTAATTAATGTATGTAACATGAATCAAAGTAGCTTGACCAGAAAAGCGTTGATATTAATTATAAGTCATCCTATTACTGGTAGCAATTACTATTTACGTACTTTTACCTGCAATTGCAATAAATTTCGAATTTTACCTGTTATGAACTCTGAAAGTTACCGTTACATTTAGTAAATAGATACTTTCGGGGTAATTGGTACCACTCTACTCCTGTATTTCACAACAGGAGCAGTAGTATTAATTCTGTCTCTCGACTATTTTACGTCACTATTGCCCCATCCTGTGTATTAAAATCCGGTTCTCCATCTTACACCATTTTCACGCCACATATCTCACGGTTATCCGGAGCTGTATACCCGTCATCGCAGCATTCTGTTGCTCGCTATTAGATAAATAATGATAACATTTGCGTTGGGTTGGATATACACGGTCCGTTTACTCGCAGCTACCTCACTTTTAGACGTAGTTAGCGTGTCGATCCGGTCTTCAATCAGCTGATAAGATTTTATTACTGTTGAAGAGTGTTAATTGAGAGATATATGAAAATATAGACCATGGTCATTTCTGGAAATTGTATTATCAAGTGTATCCGACCTCATGACAACATGTCTTCTTTGATTTCTCAGGTTGCTGTAGGAGGCAGGACGGGGAAGGGCCAGAGGAGGAAGAATTGAGTCCTCCGGAGAGGTTGGAGGAGAGTGGTCCCCCGTCTCTTGGGGTGGTACGCCCCTACTACCCCCGTAATAACTTCCGGCCCTCCTTGGAAGTTATCCGGGAAGAGACGGTAGTGATTGCGGGAGGTTTGGGACCGCGTTACTATCCTCGAAACTTCTTCCGACCCTCTCTGGATGTCATTCCGGAGGAGCCGGAAGAGGTTCCGGGCGATGTGGCGCGCCTGCCCCTAGAGAGAGGGGATTGCCTCCTCCGTGGTCTGCCCGGGGGAGACCGGGAGCCCGCCGACAACCAACAGGACGGGCACCCGCAGCAATAGGTAAGAACACTTATTTATATCAAGCGTCTTGTAATCTACCTCTTACCTACTTTCACTTTACAACACTTCAGGGATAGAAGAATTAACTCTGCAATTCCACATGGAAAAAGATTTATTCACGACCGGTTTCGCATTTAGGGGAGCATCCTGATGCATGCATCCTGATGATGCTGCACTGTGGCGAAACCGGTCGTGAATATATCTTTTACCATGTGGAGTTGCAGAGTAAATTCTTCTATCCCTGATAAAGGAATTCCACCAAGTAAGGCTTGAAACTATTTTCTACCTTTACAACATTTTATCACATTTCTATTCAAAATCTTCTTTCCACAAAAATGAGTTAATCAAGTAATTCCTTGGATTTTGATAACATGGTTTGTGAATATTTATCCACAGAAGCAGAATCTCTTCTTACAAATATTAACGAGGCATGCAAGCAAGGTCTTGTGATAACACAAATGCAATTATGTTTTGTCCCGATAGTCACAGAAATCAATGGAGCTAATGCTGTAATATGTCATATTGGTCTCCCCATCCGATGCTTTTGATGAACTGGTATTTTGTTACCTGCGATGAACTTCATTGTGTCTTGTAAATATGGATCATTCACGGGGATGAGTCAGTATTTATATTATTTAGGGGAAATCTTGTCAGGTCCTGTGTAGCAGATTTTGAACAAAATGGAATACTCCTATATGTATACAAGGAATTAAGGGGTAGCAGTAGGAAGTGAAAAACCCTGAGATGAACTGTGTCTGATTAATATTGCTGGAAACACTGACTAACAGTTCTATGTATTTATTATTCAGGACAATGACAACTCGTCCACCCTCGCGGCAGACCACCACCTCTCCGAAAAAACAGCCAGAACACCAGGCATCTCAAGCTTTGGCCCTTCCCCATAAAGGTTAGTTACATTCTCAAATAAAATTTAATTCAAGGGAAAGAATTCCCAAAACCGAAATCCCATTCCTGTGGTATTTAAAACAGACCTTAGGAGAAAAATTGCCGAATTTATAACTCTCCAAATTATACCAAGGAAAACCAAAATGGGACTATCTTTCTTCAAATAGAAATATATCAAACTAAGGTGAAACTAATCTGAAATATTTCTGAAATTCATATTATGATTCCAACTTCTTGGTATTGTGATAATGGCGTATGTAAGTTCAAATTTTAAATCAAGTCATTCCATCAAAGGCAATAGGTGGGAGGGGAAGGTAGTAAAACAAAACCCTGAGTTGAAGAGTGCCTGATAAAATTTGTGGATGCCCTGACTGACAGTTCCATACATCTATTATTCAGGACAACACCACCAACAAGCACAACGGATTCAACGCCGTTGTCAAGCGACAGGGCAAGGCCGTGCACCCGCGTGGAGCTTCCTCGTATGATATTGGTAACAACATCGCCATTTAGAGATTTTAGAGAAAACCAGGACCACAACATCTGGCTACACCTCCTAGAAGACTACCCGACCACCTTCCCTACAGGCAAGCACAAATACCTGGCACTTCCCGCATGAAGGTTAGTTACATTCTCAAATAAAATTTGAATCAAAGGAAAGTATTTCTCATGACACAAAATCTCATTCACTGCAATACTCAAAAACCAACTACAGGAATTAAACTGCAAAAATTATTCTGCTACAGGTACTAATGAAAACCCATACAGGATTATCATTCCGTAATTAGGAATATAACAAATTAAGGTGTAACTGACCTAAAAGGAGTATATTTCTCATGTTCATATATGATTCAAATGCTTGGCATTGGCGGGAGGCGTAGGAAAGCTCAAATTTGAAATCAAGTCATTACATCAAAGGCACAATTTTTCTCTAAAATATACAGATATGTATCTTTGAAATTACCAGTGTTACTAAAATAATTTGAATAATCAAAAAAATCATAAATCCACGCCCTTACGTCCACTAAGATTTCACACTATTTTGTGTATTTATGGTCCAATATCTATTATTCCCATTCTTTTCATCATATTTGAACAGATTATTCACAACCGCCTACTACCATTCACCATCCCATACATTTCACCTCGGGAGCATGGCTTCCTTCCTGGTGGATCTTGCACTACAAACCTCGTTCTCTTGCATCACCATATCACATTTGCCCTTGAAGCCACTTCTCAACTACACATTTGCCACACTGACTTTCCAAAAGCTTTCGATTCCGTAAATCACGCCCTCTTAATTCTCAAATTGGCCAACTGGTATAATATCAATAGCCATTTCCTATCTCTCTTAACCAACATTCTCACTGATCGCATTCAGTGAGTTGTTCATGACAGAGCCACTTCCCTAAGTCTACCCATTACTTCTGGTGTTCCTCAAGGCAGCATTTGCAGACCACTTCCCTATGTTCTGTTCTCTGATGACGTTTGCAACTGCACTCCTCTTCCCGACTCCTCCTCGATGTGGATGATTGCAAAATCATTGAAAGAATATTGAATGTTACTGACTCCCAGTCCCTGCAACATTCTCTCAACTTCCTGGAGGCCTTGCGCTTGTGGTAGAAACTTCAAATTAACCTTTTGAAGTCAAAATACATATCCCTTCCTTGAAAACCTAAAGCAACTCCTAACAGCTACACACTATTCAATGAACTGCTAATAATCGCCTCCTCTCATAATGACTTGGCTATCGCATTTGACCCCAAACCAATTACTTCCCACACATCAATAGAAATAAATCCAAGGTTATGTCTGTCATGGGCACTTGAGGTTTTTCCAATCTCTTCTTTCCTCCATATTCCTTATTACTTGTGTGACCCATGATCCCTTACTACCGCAAATTCCACTGATCCTTCAGTCTCCTCCACCACTATCATTGTACCTGTTTTCAAATTCTCCCATTTTTTTATCCTATGTACCTATTTCTTTTGCTTTATCTATGCTCCTATTCACTACTTCCTTCAGAAGCTCCGCCACATTATGACACTCATCCTAAACCATTGCCTTCATATAATTAATTTGATGAATCTCTTTGGCTACCGGAATTTTTCATGTGTACTTCCGATGAGATAAGATGTTTGAATGAAGTGTTGGTCACTGCTTCTTTGTTTGACCAGCTAAATTCAACTGCCTTCTCACCGGGATCATTTTTCGTTTTTAATCCATACCGTCCCCACCCCTTATCCATGTCTCCTTTTACCCACTGATGCATTCCAGTCGACTTTTACCATCACGATTGCCCGGGACTTTACTACGTATTTCCTATAGCTGTTCATACACCCCATACACTTGCTCTTCACTATTATTACCTGTAGGAATGTACACCCTGACTTTTAAGAATTAAAAAAAATTACAGGCTCATTCCAAGTACAACTTCGACTACGGCGTGAGTGATCACGAGACCGGAGACCAGAAGAGCCAGTGGGAGACCAAGGACGGAGACGTGGTCAAGGGTGCTTACAGCCTCCACGAAGCCGACAGAACAGTCAGGGTTGTCGAGTACATCGCCGACAAGCACAACGAATTCAACGCCGTTGTCAAGCGACAGGGCAAGGCCGTGCACCCGCAACACTACGCACCAGTCTATCACCACAGAGGATACGCTGGTGGACACCTCGGCGGATATGGTGGTGCTCGTTACAGTGGAGCTTCCTCGTATGCTAATGGTAACAACATTGCCATTGGACACGGATTGGTTGGTTACGGCGCCGTTGGACATCTTGGTGGATATGGAGCAGGATACGGTGGTTATGGAGCTGCTGCCTACGGAGGAGTCTACGGAGGGCACTTGGGTGGTGCCTCATCCTACACCCACGGAAAGAGCGTCGCCCTGGGCATTGGCAGATACCATTGACAAAACATGTCATGTTGATAGGAAATAAAGATGGACCACCAGTTGAAAACCTCGAAGAAGGGCAAACATGGCCAATACTGGAACTAATGCTAATTTATTGAGATCTTGGGGGAGATTGATGGCAAGAAGGAAGCGTATAATTCGTATTATTTCATATAATTATTCCTGTTGTACATTTTATCGTCATCATCTTACTTAATTAGGCCCTAAAACTTCGTTTAAAGAACAAATAAAAAATAAATGGACGGAATGGATTTGCCATTACATTATTTACCATTAGCGCACAACTAAATCTTTTGCAAAAAATGAATGGTCGAGTAAACCGCCCACAAGCACAACGGATTCAACACCGTCGTCAGGCGACAAGGCAAGACCGTGCATCCGCACAACTGCCACGTGGCCTCGCGCCATGGAGGATATGGCGGATTAGTTTGGAGGTCATGGTGGAAACCACGAAGTCGCCATTTCACATGCCAACGGAAAGAACTATGCTTTGGCATATCACGGAGTCCACCACAGTTGAAAATTTTTCAAGTCATTTAGTTCAAACCTTTTATGTAGCTAAAAAGAATAAATCAATTTTCAATACACAAAAAATATATTGATATTGTAGAGTATATATTTATTTTGTTCGTGTGCTCTATGAATTAAAAGTCTAGCCCATTTTTATAGTATTTTTACCTTATATATGTAACACCTGCAATGCTCTCCAATGTAACCTTTCAAATAGTAGATACAGAAAAAACTCCACTATGGGGAGAATCCATCCTACGCTGGGGCTTAAAAAGCTTCAATATGTTTTTTTCCAACATTATGAATATGGATTAAGATAATTGGTGAGTATATTCAATCTGTTAGTAATTTCCCAAGAATCTAAGCCATCATATCATTTCACAGGATGGCTTAGATACTTGAGAAATTACTAACAGATTGAATTACTAACAGTTAGTAATTTCCCAAGAATCTAAGCCATCATATAATTTCACAGGATGGCTTAGATTCTTGAGAAATTACTAACAGACTGAATAAAGCGTCAAGTTTTTACCACCAAGTAAGCAGTCTTCTTTGGGACAAAAAGGTACCAAGAGCTGCAAAAATGTCCATGTTTAAGTGTTACTTTGAACTTATCACATCATATAGGTTAGAAACTTGTACACTATCAAGTAGAGACATCGGTAGAATACAAGCCATCGAAATGAAATTCTTAAGGACGATGGAACAAAAGACAAGACTTAACAGGCAGAAAAATGAAGACATTAGAAAACAGGTTGGATGCAAAATTTCATTAAATGAAAAAGTCAGTAGATCCAGGCTGGGATAGTATGGTCATCTGCTGAGGACGGAACAGACCAGAACAGCTAAGGTATGGTTGGAAAAGGTAATACCAGGGAAGCAAAGAGTGGGCAGACCAAGAAGGAACTGAGTAACGTAGCTTTTGTAAGGAAGTTCAACATCAACAAACATACCAAGATAGGAGCAGATAGAAGAGGCTGATAGACAACACTTGGGAAACTGGAGTTGCTACTTGATGATGATGAATGGTGAGTGAATATGGATTTACTTTGCTGGAAGGTAATGAGAGAAAGAGTCACGCGTATAGAGATCAAATATTTTTAAACTGTAGAAAAAAATATATAGGCATTGTAACAGCAATGAATATTGAATATAGAATAGTTTAAATAAATATTTAAATTACGAGGGGGGACACAAAAGTAAAGGGCGGGATTTGCTGAGCAGGTCGGTTTCATAGTTCCGGCTTCTCCCACTAGGAGGGTATTAAATAACCCCTTCTGAGTCAGTACTCTAAGCAACGTCGCTTTGAGTCTCCAGCAGCGAGCCCATGAGACAGTTTTTGTGTGACTAGTTTTTCGACGTCTTCGATTTTTTGAAATGGCTGATTTTCGAGAACAGCGTGCGGTGTTGAAAGTTTTTTTTGCACGGTAGAAGTGCATTGGACGTGATTGATATCTTTTCTAAGGCGTATAAGGAACATAGCTTGAAAATAAATTAATTTTATGAGTAGTATTTGAGATTCAAACGCGGTGACTTGTCGATCGAAGACATTCAACATTCAACTCATTGTCTTCCTCATCGGTTGGTACTGATCACTCATGAGTACGTCCCTGAGCATCACACGGTGAACCAAGTCCTCTGTATGAGTATTGTGAAGCTGTTGCGCAATATGTTCGCTTGAAAAGGACCGATTTGTGGCGGAGTGGGGACTGGTTCTTCTACCATGATAGCGCTTCAGCTCGCACAGCCATTTCTGAGCGTGATTTTTTTAGGAAAAACCGCATGGCACTGCTTCCTCACCCGTCCTACTCACTTCTCGCACCTTTTTTATATCTTTTGTTTTCCCGGATGAAAAGGAGTTGAAAGGGTTTGAAAGTTATGCAGACATTCCAGAGGTGAAAAGAAAATCGAAGGCGGCGCTGCAAGGCATCGGAAAGGATGAGTACAAAAGGTATTTGCGCAGTGGAAAATACGTTTGAACCAATGTATTAATGTTAATGGAGAGTATTTCGAAGGTTACGTACGTTTTTTTCTCGAAAAAATAAATTATGTATTTTTAAAAATAGTATCCGTTTATTTTCAGGTAACTCCTCGTATATTACTTAAATAATTACAGGCCTGGGTAGCCACGACAGAGTCCCATCGTTACCCGCCAACAGCAAGATTTACGCCTTTTGGCACCATGAAGGGTACTATAATAAAATTGTCACATGTGCGCTTTGTTGCATATGTAAATATAACCATCCGGTTTTAATCATTAGAATTGCCGCAGAAATAACTAATGTTACGTACATATTCAATTTGTCAACTTTACATTAATTATCAACCATATTTTGCCTATAATAAATTGCCACTACCATTAAGCCTCAATTAGGAAAGCTCAAATTTGAAATCAAGTCATTACATCAAAGGCACAATTTTTCTCTAAAATATACAGATATGTATCTTTGAAATTACCAGTGTTACTAAAATAATTTGAATAATCAAAAAAATCATAAATCCACGCCCTTACGTCCACTAAGATTTCACACTATTTTGTGTATTTATGGTCCAATATCTATTCTTCCCATTCTTTTCATCATATTTGAACAGATTATTCACAACCGCCTACTACCATTCACCATCCCATACATTTCACCTCGGGAGCATGGCTTCCTTCCAGGTGGCTCTTGCACTACAAACCTCGTTCTCTTGCATCACCATATCACATTTGCCCTTGAAGCCACTTCTCAACTACACATTTGCCACACTGACTTTCCAAAAGCTTTCGATACCTTAAATCACGCCTTCTTAATTCTCAAATTGGCCAACTGGTATAATATCAATAGCCCTTTCCTATCTCTCCTAACCAACATTCTCACTGATCGCATCCAGTGAGTTGTTCATGACACAGCCACTTCCCTAAGTCTACCCATTACTTCTGGTGTTCCTCAAGGCAGCATTTGCAGACCACTTCCCTCTCCTCTGTTCTCTGATGACATATGCAGCTGCATTCCTCCTCCTTGACGTGGATGATTGCAAAATCATTGAAAGAATATTGAATGTTACTGACTCCCAGTCCCTGCAACATTCTCTCAACTCCCTGGAGGCCTTGTGCTTGTGGTAGAAACTTCAAATTAACCTTTTGAAGTCAAAATACATATCTATTTCTTGAAAACCTAAAGCAACTCCTAACAGCTACACAGTATTCAATGAACTGATAATAATCCGCTCCTCTCATAATGACTTGGCTATCGCATTTGACCCCAAACCAATTACTTCTCACACATCAATAGAAATAAATCCAAGGTTATGTCTGTCATGGGCACTTCATCACACATCTTAAGGTTAGCTAATTTACACATCCTCAACCTTGTTTAAACACTTTTTAAGCGTTGAAATCAAGTTACCTTCAAAACTTCAAAAAATTGTCCTATTCACCCAAATACACCGAAATAGCCTAATAATTGCCTTTTCCCAAGGGTGATTTAATTGAGATGGTATGGAATGGCATCTACCCAATATATTTTAGGAGAATGGGTTCTGGGTTGAGTATTTATTACCATTCACGAATTGCAGATATAGCCTAAGACGACAGTAATTCAACTAGTTCAGGAAAAGGTGTCTTGTCTCCTTGCTAATGACAAGTAAAAGTGGCCAAATTTTGGGGTCCAAAGTAGCAGAGGATATTTCTGGTGAAATCATACAGCGCTATTGCTTTGGATCAGTAATATAAAGGAAAATATAGATTAGAAGTGGAAGGTGGTGGTGAAGGTGGATGTTGTATGAAAATTCCTCCATATACACTTTCCTTAAGGGAGCAATGCTTTAAAGATTTATATAACTCCAGAGAAATCCTTTGCTTAAAAACTTATTTCTAGAATGAAGTATACTGGATGGCATAGAAGACACTGTTATAAGACAGATAGCTTGATTATTGTAATGGTTCCATACAAAAAGTTGCTGTCTTTAAGATAATTTACTAGTTATTTCCCATGAGTCTGATGAAGTTTTAGATGATGATTTTAATTAGATGATAAACTTGATCAGAAATAGAAGCATTCATTTCATCAATGTCTATTATCCTGACACTGCATTTCAATTAGGTGTATTTTCAGACTGAATACGGGATGAAATAAAGAAATTTAAGCTAGAAAGCTTCCTGAGAGACAAAATCTTCCAAACATGATTGAGTGATAAAGAACACTATTTCAATGCCAGCTTCAAGTTAAATACCCCGGTCAGATAATCATCTGTCTTGGTAATTGGGGCCTCAAAAAGAAAAAAGATCTACTACCTCTATCACACAGATGTCTAAACTATATGTTACATCATCCGGTGGTGGGTAAGCAATAAAAAGTGCATGAGAAGGATGTTGTAGTGTCTTGTATGTACTTGAGACCTGTGACATATGTGATCACGTAGTGTTTTACAAACTGGTGGTTGTCTTATGTATACTCTCAGAGTGAGTTTATTAATATAGTGTTTAAACCCATCGAACATGGCGCAGACTAACTTACTTGACGTAGGCCTGAGGCCTACTATTAAAAAAGACCTGGTTCATTCACTGTGATTAGAGGTTACTACAAATTTTCATCATCACTTATTAGCAGGATAGAGTCAATGTTTTTTCCATTTATTTCTATGAATAAATCTTGCAACACCTAATGTAACCCTGCAAATCACTATGTATTTGTTGAAAAAGTCATCAAATATTGCTCAAAATCATTAAAAATGATTTTCCACTCCTACAGAGTTACGTCAATTAGGAAAACAAAAGAGCAAAATAAAACATGAAACTTAAGCTTTTGTTGGGAGCTTAAAATTCTTGGTGTTTAATTATTGGCATATATCAGTGAACATGGAAAGGAGGAACATGGTATTGAATGGAACAATATGTACCTACTGGCAAAATATTTTAAAACCTGGCTGTAGGTAGCCAGATTTAAAAAGTAGTATTTTGATCAAAAAATTAGTCATGGGAACACTGATATTTTTCCTCTATCAATTTCTTTGAGGAATTTTCATTTGCTGATAAATTGTGATCTACAAAAGTTGAGTTGGCAAAGAGACAATTAATAAGAGCTTAAAAAAATTAATAAAAATGTGTTTCAATTTTTTAGTTCACTATTCTTTGTAGTAAAAGAAATTATTCATATCCCTGAGTTACAGTATAATTTTTCCTCAATGTCGGCATCCCATTATTGGCAGAGCACATCGTGCGTTGTGCTCTGCCAGTGAAAAAGTTGCAATATCAAAGCGATGGATATGGTCAATGTGATAAATATTGCCCAGAGCATTCAGAGTGTTAAATAATGGGATAAAATTCTCCATTCCATTTGAGCATTAATCGATGTGGTCTTCTTAGTGATGGAACCAGATTAGCTATCAATAGCTCACAATTCGATGACCCACTCCCTTATTATCCTCAAGGCAAAAAACTGACTGACACAGCAGCCATAGAAAGCCATATCCAGTGAAATGCCTGAGAAGTCTTCATCTACATCAATCACTGGGAAAGCCACTGAACCTTCCTAAGCATTCGTCCATTTGTAAAAATTTCTAGACAATTTCATAATCATGCACCTTTCACAAAAGTGCAGTCAAGAGTTTGTAATGATTGACTTCAGCTAGGGCTCATTTTAACACTGTAGCTGCTTCAACCCTGAAAGACGACCTTGGATCTAATGATTTCCTTTTAGTTAAAGAACCTTTAAGAAATGTATGGCATAATTTGTTCCATTGTAATACAGGAGAAAAAAATAATTTTGTAGGTTTGAACAATATCTGGAAGCATTAATACCAGAAGTACTCTGCAGCAACATTTCTGACTAAATAACGTGAATGGCTAGATCACAGAACAAACATTGTCGATGGAGCAATGAGTCTTGCTCTTGTTTTAGTTTCTTCCCCAATATATTTGCTCTATTATCATAAATTTGTCCTCTTCAATAGTTTCTACAAGTGCAATGATACATTTTGCAAGGTAAATAAAACAAGGTCTCCTGAAGATACTGTGCATCACATCTTTTTACAGGGAGGAATGTTTAAAAACCTTTTATCACAAATCCATTAGGTCATGCATGGACTACTACAACATCAAATATAGAATCAAGAATAATAATAAGGTAATTTGCATATTACATTTCCTCCACAATGTGTGCAATAAGAAAATTGGCACTTTTTAGCCAATGGTCATTTCAAATCTCAAAGAATATGTCATTACAAATCACAAAGAATATGCAACTTTCCTGTCCACTACGTTGATTTCGACTTATTTGTATGCGCAAATTCTAAAAACTGTCACCTTCATTCATATATTCAGAACTCGTCAAATGCATATATACCTGTTCTCAATGGTGTTTTAGCCAGTCAGTGTCTACCTAAATATATTGTTGAAGAATGGGTTATGGAGTGTGAGCTCTGCACTGCAAAAAAAATTGTAGAAATGGACACAGAGGGTCGTTATGCAACAATGCAACTATATCAGAATTATGATTTCTGTCCCCTTTGTATGAATAAGTGAAAGCAGCGTATTCTGTTGTCCTCAATAGTAAAAGATCATTTTTTGTCTGCGATAATGCTTTTGTTTGGAGAAAGAAAGTGCAGATATATAAAAAGTGGATCATACTTGTGGAATGTCTGAAGGAAAGGGGATAATGATATCAGTTGTGGATCATAAGTGGAGTTAAAAGTTGAAGACTTGAAGCTTGAGAATGATTTTCTGTTTTACTTAAAGCTAAACCAAGTGGTGCCGGGGATAGGGTGCCCAAAAATTTGCAAAAGCAAATTGATAAGTGGCTCAACTGTCTCCTTAGATGGATACCTGAAAAAATGGAGTTGTATGAGTAGTGTAACTTCCATCTTGGCTCCTTCGTCTTTAATGTGACATAGGGCAGTAAAAGGTAGTGTACTTGCAGTGACAGCCAGGAAAGCTGTCACTCCTTCTCTAGCTCATAGCTACCATACACAAAAAGACACTGGCCCAAGTCCTTCAGTAAAGGACAAATACATGCCCATCCCAGAGTGGGGAAAAAAATGACCAGGAGTGAAGACTAAGGGAGACAGCAGAGGCTGCGAAGGAGACTCAAGTGTTGCATGTTACCTATGATGGTTCTTACCTGGCCATGGTGGCTTTTCCTCAACCCTGTTGTTCCAATGCATTTTACTTTTGTCAATTGAGAAGAGAAAAAAAGGTGCTAAGATACTGTAACACATTGAAAAACCATGCACCCAAGGGTACCACAGAGACTCCTGTGCAAGAGCAACCTAGGCTACAGCATCACACATGTTGATTGAAAGAAAACCTTCACAGACAAGATGGAGCCATAAATAACACAAATTGGAATGTCTTGTGGCAATTCAAGGAGGGCATGAGGGGTGTAAAGATAAGATAGAAAGCATGGAGATGATATTTCAGAAAATATTGGAAGAAATGAGCAGGGATCCTGCTTACAACTTCCTCTATGGTCTGAAACCCAATGCCATAAGAAACGAGGTATTGAGAACTATTGTGAATTTGGTCATTCTCAAGGGTAGACTAGCTGAGAGAGGGGAATGGACACCTAGGCAAAGCCGTCTCGGCGTGGTCATCTCGGCGCAAGCAGTTTTATCGTAGGGCCGTTTCGGCGCAGTTACGACGGCAGTTAGTTCGGCGTCGCCGGATGGATTTTCGGTAACCACTCGGCTCACGACAGGTAAAAGATTCTAAAAAGTACACTGAAAATAATAATGGTGAGTAAAGTAAAGACGTGAGGGTTTAGTGTGCGTATACAAGTTTTATACCAGTAGTTAACCGAATGGTTACCGAAAGTGAATGAATCTTCGCACACTTCTAATTGATGTTTCGTCACGAAATATATCACATATAAGGCTAACTTTCCACTTTCGTGCAATATTATACTTGCCAATAAATTAATTTCAATAGAAATAGGATGCAATCAAACCTGCGCACTGTGTTTTTTCCTTTCCGTCAATAGGTACACCTTTTCACCTTCAGCACTTTCCTCCCGCCTTCAGCAAAATCTCCCCTAATGACAAGGCGTTCAAACAATATCTTCAAATTCACTTCCACTCATTAAAATGCATTTTAAGTCATCTTTACCCATCCTTTCGCACTTTATATTGTCATTTGTCCTATTATGGAGCTTTAACACAGGTGTATTTGGCAGGGAGCACCATTTAGTAGTAAAAAAAACACCATTTACGTGATTAATTGCATTCTCGGAGATTAACTATTTCCCTCGAACCCCCAACAACGGCGATCAATGTTCCCTCAAGCAATGGAGGTTCACTGCCTCTAAGTGTAAGCGCTGAAATTCATGGCGTGAACCCACCAGATGGCCTTGAAGAAAAATAATGCGAGTACTCCCAATCAGATACCTCTATTCTCGACACATATAACCACTTATTGGAGTGTAGATCGCGTTGCTTGATACTAAGTAAATGCCGCTAGACATGAACGTAACCTTCCTCCGTTCCCCAAAATTCACCTCTTTCACCGACTACATTGTTTCAACTCAATCGCCTTCTTCAAAACAATTGGAATAGCGTGAATAATGACAATTTTTTACCGTACAAACTACTCATAGTGAGTATAGTATCACGGGGGAAAACTCCAGCCGCGGACACGAAGAAACGGTTTTATCGTTCGATGTGATACTTCACGATGAATAAGTCTTTTTAAGCATTTTAATTACCATATTGATTTAACCCAGCGGCGGGCGCGGTATTTTTTGTTACACGACCGGGCGCCCCATTTAAAAAGTAAACATATCAGTCTTGATTTTAATGAACTTAGATTATCTTAGATGAACTTAGAAATTATATCAAGAATGTATTGATTAAGGATATAATTTTTCAAAATTATATCCTTAAGAGGGTTTTAAAAAATGAAATCACCCACCTCTGTATTGTTTACATTTAATACGAATCCATTACATTTTTTCATCACTTTCATTGAACATCAAGTACCTTTATGTTATCACGCACCTTGAATGATTTTTACGAAGGAAATTGAAAAAAAACGGAGCAATTCATAGCTGTTGTAACATTTGTACTAACTACTCACATGCTCATTTTTTGTTAGTATATACATACTACGTATTCTTCCACTTTGTGTTTTTGGGTAGAGCAGTCATGATTTCTGCTCTACGAATAAGAATGGAACGCAATATATTCAACCGCCAAAATTGTAATATTTTTCAGATGGTAGAGTAAATTAATAGCTACGGCATATTTTAAATGAATAACAATTCTATTAATATTGATAAACCGCAAAAACATTGACTTGTTTCAATGATATTTACTTGGCAACCTTCGCCATGTCCACGAGTAGGCGCGCCGTTTACTTTGCGTGACGGTCCCCAACAGAAGTTCCTCTGCCACTGAGACGTGACCAAATATTTCACTGAAAATTTCTTACAATGGAAGAAAAAAGACTACTGAAGGAATAAAATGATGGGTCCCAGCTATCGCACAACGTTTTATATATTTTCCCGACCAGAAATCCAAAACCTTTTACTTTGTAAACGGGCGCGCCCGCCGGAAGGTTAAGGTCCAACTGGAAGTAAAATAAGGTGAACCTATTATTTTAACCCTTTGGCTACGGGAACGTAATTTCTGCGTTCTGCATGGTGACTGTAAGATTTTCGAAGTTCAATTATCGCTTTCTCACCTGCGGTAGTCCTCACATACTTTTCTGCAGCCCTTTCCATGGCGGCCTACTCTCGAAGACCACTATGGACAGGGAACGCTAAGACGTCCAGCGTTCGAGGACTGCCTGCTCTGGACCAACCATCACGGCAGGGGGCGCTTCCTGAAATTTTCCTCTCTACTAGTAGAGAGGGTGTTTGCACTACGATAATCATTCCCAAGAATATTCGCATTCCCTACGAATGAATTTTATCTGGCTAGAGTGTAACCCTCCTACAGTTCATTAGAGAAGTCGAGTTTAGGATGCTGTACCTTCCAAGTTTTTTTTAAATATGAGTACTCTACCGGTTAAGGTAGGTTTTGCTGAATGTCAGGGAAACTACTCCCGGTCCTCTACCCATTCAGGGGCCCATCTCAATCCAGTATACCCTCTTTCGCCTCAGCATACGATCTACCCTCCTTCA
The DNA here is from genome assembly GCA_963169105.1 of Ceriagrion tenellum. Lineage (NCBI taxonomy): Eukaryota > Metazoa > Arthropoda > Insecta > Odonata > Coenagrionidae > Ceriagrion > Ceriagrion tenellum. The sequence continues at coordinate 126,347,513 of OY720639.1, forward strand.
TTCAATCCATGAAACGTATTCTCTTTCTTCCCATTCCCCGCTTGCCCAACATCCTTCCCTACTTCGCCGCACTCTTAAGCAACCCATCACCCAATATATTACATCCTTCAGCAATCTACCCGGCCCATCCAAGATTTCATTCACAAGTTTCCTTTCCTCGCCCACCATCTCAATCACTTCCTCGTTAGCCTTCTTTTGCGTCCACCTAACCTTCTCCATCCTGTTTCACACCAGCATCTCAAATGCCTGCAGCATATTCTCGTCCTCCTTTCTCAGGGTCTACGTTTCTGCATCATGCAACGCTACACTCCATATCAAGCTCTTCACTAACCTCTTCTTCACATCCTTATATTTTTCTTTTAAGGGGGGGGGGAGATATGCGTTTACGCAGACCTGTCATAGGTGGATTGTCCAGGTACTGTGGGACTCGCCCTCGTAAGGGAATACCCACTAAAACCCCCCTTCCTTATTGCGCCGTGCGACGGCGGCTACTGTTAAGTTGCACTTATTTATTACGTCTCGATAGACTCAAATCATAACAATTCAAAGATTCAAAACAAAACAAAAGACAAACGTAAATCGCATGAATGAGGAATAACATCGCTAATGTGACCAACACACTCGAACAAACTATTCACTCAACACCTCCCCTTGTTGGGCACATTAAATAAGATTAAAACACAAATTATCAATCAATGCCATAGTTCAATTAAGTCCTAGGATTTGACACCGATATTTGTTCAACTTTGAGTTCAAAACTTTAGTAAAAATATCAGCACGATTTGATTTAGAATGTACATGCATCAAAATTATAGAATTATTTCTGATCAGTTCTCTAACATGATGGTATTTGATATCTATGTGTTTGGACCTCTCAGATATAATGCAATTCTCAGCAACGGCAATGGCTCCCTGGTTGTCCACATGGATGGTAATGGGTTTGACCACCAGATAATTAAGCCCAAGATCTTCCAGCAGTCCAAGGATCCATGTGACCTCCCTTGACACATCACTTAGAGCAATATATTCCGCTTCCATGGTAGACAGACTTACAGAGGTCTGCTTCTTACTCCTCCAACTAATGGCTCCACCTGTTAGGGATAGACAAAAGTCTGTAACAGATTTTCGGTCAGTCTTCTCATTTGCCCAGTCTGCATCCACGTAAAATTCAAGTTGATGACCATTTCTCTTGTAGACTAATTTCAGATCTTTGGTTCCTTTCTCGGTCATTGTCCCTATCTCTTCCCCGACTGTGAGATCTTCTTGGACTAGCCCCTCGCCGAGGACTCATCCTTCTAGGGCTGCTTCTTCTTGGACTCATCTTCCTTGGACTAGCTCTTCGGGAAAGAGATCTTCGAGGACTCATTCTCCTTGGGCTTCCTCGTTGACCATGATTAATTTTTCTTGGGCTACCATCACGCCTTGCTAATGATTCACTCCTATGGGCACTTCTACTGCGACTTCTCCCACGAGGACTATAACTACTACTTCTCCTAGAAGATTGCTCTGACGCTCTTAGGCTATCACCAATTCTATCCTTTTCACTCTTTCTTAAGTTTTCTAGTCTACTTTTCTCACTCTTTCTCTCTTCATTCCTCTTCTCCTCACGAGATCTCTCCAACATTCTACTTCGATCATCACTTTTTCTTTTGTCATCCAGTTTTCCCTTGTCATTCACCTTTTTTCTACCGTAGCTGTCATGCTCTCTAGATCTCTTCACATCTCTCAGACTTTCAGACGCATACCTGCTCTTCTTGTCTCTATCAGGAAAATCATCTTTACTTTTATACCTATCATCCCCACGGGACATCTTTGAGAATTCATCCTTAGAAAATACCCTAAACTTCTTTTTCTGGCTTCTACTTCTGCTGTATTGCCTCTTTCTTTTTTCAGGCCTTCTATCTACTGCCCTGTGAACTGGATCAGAGTCATCGTCGTGAATACTTATAACTTCTGGGTCAAGTTTACTGCTTTTACCAGTTGACTTTCCCTCATCATCTTCTTCAGACATATAAGCACCAAGTCTGGCTTGAAGTAGAGCCTTCTGCCTCATCAATTCCTCAAGATTCATATCATCTTCGATCACTGACACATCGATGTCTTCAGAATCCAAGTCCTTCTCGTTCTTAACTGAGCTATCATCGCTACCCGAGTCTATTTCAACTAACTTCAGTTGTACCATCGGTTCGCGAACCTTATCTTGAGTCTTATTCACAGAAACATTTGTCACTCGGTTAGTTGAAAGTTCTTTTGTTGATAAATTACCATTGGACACTTTATCAACTACAATTGCATCAGCCCTAACTTGATTATCATAGATTGTACATGTAACGGCCCCATGATGTCAGAATGCACAAGCTCCAGCACATTTGAGGCATGGGATTCGCTCCTCTTGAATGACAACCTCTTTAGTTTCCCTTCCAGACATACATCACACTTGGACATGGACTGCTTCGCCTCACAAATTTCAGGTAGGTTATTCATGTGTCCAAATCTGTTATGCCACAATTCAACTCTGGAACATTTTGCTGCAATTATTTCCTCTTCCTGCATGTTTTGCTCTCAAAATCGCCTTTACATCATTTACTAAAAAATAATCACACTTCAATTCATACATTTTGGAATTCTTGCTCCAAAGGGCAGACATGAACAGTTCTTTGTCGTCATAGACTTTCTTCTCTCCCTTTTCAGTTACTATTATAAAACCTTTCTCTTCTAATCTTCTTTCTGATATAAGAGTGGAGTCGAGATCTGGGACTAAGTACACCTTTTGCAAAGTAATTTGGTAACCTCCACACTTCTTAGCCAGCTGTGCAACCATGGTACCTCTTCCTGTAACCTGTATATAATCCCCATTGGCTGTCTTTACTTTTCCTCTATAACTCCTGTGAAGTTCTTGAATCAGTTCCGCATGAGGTGTTAGGTGATCACTTGCTCCACCATCAATGAAAATGGAAGAGAATCTAGTGCTCTTAATTCTCATACCTGCCATGAGAGCCTTTGCCATCATGGATTTCATTGCCGCACCTTTCATTTTCCTTACTCTTACTTCTTCAACTTCACTGTCACTGCCATCAATAGAACTTGGTTCCGAATCCATCTCGACAGATCTTGCTGTTCTTTTCGGGTGCATCGATGGTGATTGGTACTTCTTACCCTTTCTCTGATACATCTTATCTCCTTCTCTGTAGTCTTTTCTTCACTGTCCATCCTTCTCAAAATATGGGCATTCGCGAGCAATATGTCCAGGCTCTTTGCAAGCAAAGCATACAAACCTCCTATCCTTCAAAGAAACATTCTCATTACTGTCTCTCCTGGGATAATTCCTCCAGCCTCCCCTCGAATCATTACTCCGGCCTCCCCTGGAGTCACTTCTCCAGCCTCCCCTGCTTCCAAAGTTAATATTTCTGTCAAACTTTGAGGCTAGGGCGATGACATCATCTGAATTATTATCGGTTTTATACCCAGTCTTGTGGCTCTCCCTTCTTGACTCTTCGGCCATTAAACGAGCCATAACTTCCTCCAAATCAATTTCTTCACCTTGATCAATTGTAGTGATGAGCACTTCGTATTTTTCTATTGGAAGACCACCAGTTATAAATCTTGAAATCACTTTATATCCTTTCTATCTTTCTTTCTTTTCTGAGCACGTAAGTCTCATAATCTGTTAAGTTGCACTTATTTATTACGTCTCGATAGACTCAAGTCATAACAATTCAAAGATTCAAAACAAAACAAAAGACAAACGTAAATCGCATGAATGAGGAATAACATCGCTAATGAGACCAACACACTCGAACAAACTATTCACTCAACACCTCCCCTTGTTGAGCACATTAAATAAGATTGAAACGCAAATTAACAATCAATGCCATAGTTCACTTAAGTCCTAGGATTTGACAGCAATATTTGTTCAACTCTGATTTCATTAGGCCTTTAATCCTGTCTAATCGTCGCAGGGGGATACTCCATCGGAATGCGGGGATCCCCAATCCGCCGTCTTTTGGATCGGCATGAAAGAAGGTATTAGGAGTATCTTTAGGCAATAGAAGCCATTTCCGGAGGGCCCTCCTTAGTTCACAGTCTAGTGACCTAAGTGTACCAAGATGTATGTTTCCAGCTGTCAGTTGGTACTGGAACGCCGGCATGATTAAATTTCTCAGGGCCCACACTCTCTGCTGGGGCTTCAAGGGAGCCCGTGCGAGTTTCTCCATCTTCTTCACGAGATCGTCACGTGGTTGGATCTTGATCCTTCCCTCAGCCGTAAATGAAATACATAAGTAATTCCATTACTCCAGTCTGTTCAAGGCGGGCAGGAGTCTTCCCTGGATGGTGAACGCTGTCTTCTTGTCGAACACAGACTTCTTTTTCTTCGGTATTGTTTTGAGCGCGATCGTGTGACACTTGGCTGCGTCGATGAGCAGTCCATGGGAGGGCAAATAATCCGTAGAGATTGAATCAAGATTGTAATCCAATCTTGGATTCAGTGAGGAGTACCAAACCATCAGCAAACTCGAGGAAATTGATGGTGTGGTCCCCAATACGAACTCCCAAGTCCACGGAGATCTTTTTAAGCATTCCATCGATTGTGAGATTGAATAATAAGGGGGATAAGGGATCCTCCTGTTTCATTCCTCGAGTAGGTCGAATTCCACTGGAGGTCCATCTTCCATGTTCAATCTTCAGTTCACTTTTTTCATACGCATAACGAATGCAGTTACAACATGCATTAGGAACTCCTCTGGCCTTGAGTGTGTTTAAAATCGAGTCATGGGAGAGCGAATCAAATGCTTTGGCCATATCAATGGAGGCCAGATATAGCGGCAGATGTTTTTGCCGTCTCCATCGTAACACTGTATCGAGGAGAAAAGTATTCTCGCTGCACCCGTTTGCTAAATGCGATATAAATTGAGTAATAGTATATTTCCGTAGCGTAAAGAACAAACGTTCTGAAGTTTAGTATATGTTTGAAAACGCAGATATAGCAATTGGAACAGATATAGCAGTTAAATCATATTTGAATAATATCGCAAACACATTAGACGACAATGGAAGAGAGCGTTTGGTGTACCATTATCATCGACGTTTTGTATAAAATAGAAACACAATTAACTTCATTTACCTTGAACAATAACAAAAGCGTCATAATTATCGGTGGAGATTTCAACCACCCGGCTATAAATTGCAAAAACCAATAGCGTTAAACCAAGTTCAAGGAGGCGTGTTATAAGCGAGGCCTTACTTAATACACTTTCAAACCACTCTCTTACTCAAATAGAAAACGAACCTACGAGGGGTAATAAAATATTAGACCTTTTAGATGTTAGTCAGACTATAACGATCAAACATGTCGATATCCTCGAAGGCATAAGTGATCATAAAGTAGTTTTTAAGCCTTTGAAAACAACAGTAGATTCCATTGTAAAACCCAAACGAAAAGTCCACTTATTTGGAAAATGCGATTACGTAAGAATCGGAGAGACGTTAGAATCCTCAATTACGAAATTCGTAGCCACAATGAAGAACGAAAGCTTCGAAGTATCCTTTAGAACAAGAGCTCCGAAGTATATTTTTTGGAAATACTACGTAAAAGAATCGATTAATATATTCTATTAAAATTCAAGCGGGAGAGTGAAGAACCTCGTTGGTGTAACCACGAAATAAGGCGGGAGCTCAGAAGACAAAGGCTACTACACAATCTACACACAAATTCTACTGAGTTAGGTAACAAAACAACGGAGCTTGCGGCGAGAGAAACATACGTTGCTCAACGCTCAAAAACGAAGAAAATTGTGCCCGCCACTCTACGAAACTTTAAGAAAAAATCCTCGGTGAATTACTGGATGAAAAGCCCATGATATTCTGGTCTCACGCGACAGAGCTCCAGGGCGATTCTTCGGCAGTAGAGTCTTCACTGGGCACAAACGGCTAAGTGGTCACCAACAGTATCGAAAAAGCCAATTTATTAAACCAATACTTCGAAAGTGTATTCACTAAGGAACACACAATTTAGACATTCCTGACTTTAAAGAGCTGATGGCTGACATAAGAATTCAACGCGATGGAATAATTAAACAACTGCGTTCGATTAAAAGTTACAAGTCCCCAGGTCCAGAAGGAATACCTGCACGTGTGCTGAATTATTTAGCGCCACAGATTGCATCATTCTTAGAAATTATATTCAATAAATCATTATCTGAAGGCAAGGTGCCCCAAGACTGGAAAATAGCCAGCGTCACTCCGATATTTAATATAGGAAATAGAAGTGATCCAGGAAATTACCGGCCTACATCGCTTACATCATCTTGTGCAGGATCCTTGAACTCATTGTCGTTATTAATATTAAGAAATTCCTGGATAATTATAACTTCTTACATAGCAGTCAGCACGGCTTCTGTAAAGGCAGGTCCTGCGAAACACAGCTTGTGCTCTCCCTTCATTATATCCTAAAATCAGGTGAATCGATTACTTAAGTGGACGCGATATTCCTTGATTTCAAGAGGGCATCCCACAAGGTTCCTCACAAAAAACTCATATATAAAATGCTATCATAGAATAGAATAGAATAGAAATAGTGAATTGGATTAGGGACCTTCTCAGTGATCGGAAACAGAAAGTAGTTATTGATGGTTTTAGCTCTGATATGGTCGAAGTCACATCCAATGTTCCTGAACGAAGCGTGATCGGCCCTCTTTTATTCATTGTTTACATTAATGACCTTAGTTCTAGAGTTAGCAGTAAAATAAGACTATTTGCAGACGATAAAGTTATCTATCGTGAAATAAGCGAAGACGTGGACTTTGAAGCTCTGTCATCGGGCCTTTCAACAACGTTCATTCGTGGTGCCAGGTTTGGAATTAAATATCAGCAAATACACCACAGTTCACCTCCTGCGAAAGTCATCACAAAAATGCCATACCTATACTGTGGGTGGAGTAAACATAAAATCTTCAAATACAGTAAAATATCTTGGAATTACCTTAACTTCAGATATATCGTGGGGTTTACACATGCAAAACATATTTGGCACAGCATTAAAGAAACTAGGTTGTGTTGAACGTATAATAGGAAGGTCCTCGGATGAAATAGTTCAAGAGGTGGCTACTATGCTCTGGTTAGGCCACACTTTGAATGCGCCGCAGGCATTTGGGACCCTGTACAGAAAGATTTAATAAAAAAATTACTAAAATAAAAAAGAAAGCAGCGTGCTTCTTTAAAAACTGCTACGAGTGTGTATATAGTGTCTCACAACGTTTTGAGGGATTAAGCTGGGAGCCCCTAGAGACCATGAGGCTACACGCTAGACTTAGGTTACTTGAGGAATTCAGAACTGATATTTTTCGGACTAACACAGACAATATTACTATGGCTCCTTTATACATCTCTAGGTCTGACAGAAGGGATAAAATATGAGAGATAACCTGTCGGATAGATAGGTACAAAACTCGCTCTTTCCGCGATCAATAAGCGACTACCATAAAAATTGAGCTCCACTGAATACACTCCTATAATACATGTGACCATTTCATCTCCCAAAAACTTACATCCTTACACGTCTGGTGACCTAACACCCCCTGCTACACGCCTATGCGTTGGCTCGCAGGGTAGTATGTAGATGTGTATGTAGATAGACCTCTTTTTGCCATATGGCCACAGCAGACACGGGGAACGTGCGATCAGGTGCTTTCACTATATTCTGCTAAATAAACTAGTTTCCCAAAATGCCTGTGTACTATCTTCATTATACTCGACGCTTCGAGAATTTACCCTGTCTTCCTACAAGTGCGGGAGTCTCGTCACTCCCGACTAGAACTCTGAAAAACCGCCTCATTACTCGCCTGCCGGCTTAAGGTAGCCTGGAATGACTACAACTACGCTGCCGATAGGTACTGCTATGATGGCAGTGAAGGGATGTTTCCAAGGGAAATTCTTGATGCAGAATAACATTTTTCTTATTGAATACTTTACTTAAAATACTTTAGTGAAAAAGTTGAAAAACTCAAGAGATCTTGAGTAAGAGGCCAGAAGATTTCACTCATGGCTTCCATCCTCGTCGTTAGCCTGATGTCATTATATTGCTAAAGGAAATTGGGAGTAGTAGCACCATCATTGTCGTCCTCGTCTTCGCTGCCTAACACGACCAGCTCGATACTTCTTTAGTGAGATTGCAGTGGTTGAAGTAACGTTTGGATATAGTGCTGACGGTGATGGCACTGATGGGAATTTCCATAACCAAAAGGATGCATGAATTAGAAGAACAAGAAAACTGAAATTTACAATGCATATTTATTATCAAAACTACGTAATATTTTGAATTACTTATGATTATGGTAAACATTATTTAATTGGTCTATTGGTCATGGAAAAATGTGTTAGCAGTACCTACTTTTCAGGCGATGTCTATATGAAAATTGACATTGCAAAAAAGCAAGCCTATTTGGTCATGAGCTTTGACATCCTTTGATTTAACATAATTTAAAACATCACCAAAGACGTCCTCAATCCAACTAATGGGCGAAGCATCATTAGGTGTTTCATTTTACTACTATCTTAAAGCTCTCCCTGTTATGTTAAATTATTTGCAAAATTTTTCGCTTTTCTACACCAGACGACATTTTCCTGGGATTCTGACACTTCCCCTCTTTCCTCTAATCTTATCTTCTTCATCTTCTTTCTCCTTCTCTTCTTTCTCCTCTTCCTCTTCTCATTCGTCGCCTGTGTCTTTCTCTCTCCCGTCCTTCTTTCATTATATAAATAGCAAGATAGACTACAGTTAATAATTAACGTACTAATAGTGTGTACTAGCTTCTTCTTCTTCGGATCCCCCACCACATCCTCCTCCTCCTCTCTCTGCTCCTCCAACATCTCGTCTTCTTCCCTCCCAGAATAAATCAATTAGTTTGAGAATAGCAAAGTTATTTAACATTAATTAATTGCATCTCAATTAAATCAATAGTTTATAATCAATACAAAAGGAATAAATTAAAAATAACTTTTATGACTACCCATCAGTCAATACGTTTCTCCTGATCCTTATTCAGGTGTGCAGACATGCTCGTCATCGGAATCATCATCGGGCATGGCAAAATTTAACATTTCCGTTACCTAGTGCTGGAAATGCCTGCTAACGACAGATTTTTGTGCCTCGTTATTGATATATACGTAAAGTAAGTAGGTACAGTTAATGATTGTCTCTCCAATAATTTGTTGTCTCTTCCTCTTCTCCGATATTTTCACCCCAGATTGAATCTCATCATCATCGTCATCTTAATTTATCATTTTGTAATCTTATCAATCTTCTTTTTCATTGCATTATTTTCAATATAAAATCGAGAAATTAGGTGGTTTAGAGGATACGGGTGAATTCGTTAATATTCAGGTTTTCTTTCAATGTTAGTGGAACGTTACATCCAAAGCGTTTTTCCGAACGAGAAAAAAATGCTCGCATGGGTACACATAATAACGTGTTTCAAACCGAGTTTCTTTGTTTGTTATTCTAACGTTAGTGAGCTGGTGGGGAATACGTAAAAGAGATAATAAAAAACTACCTGTTCCCACCATTAAAAAAATAGAAGGCTTTCGTGATACTTATTGTAATACAAAATCATTCGCGGAACATATGGAACACCAATATATTTCATTGTTTCAGGTTCATTTATGGAAAAATTAATTTTCGCAAGTGAAAAGACAACTTGGTTTTCTTTCACAGGTTTTTTCATTTTGGTACATGTTTCGACACATTAGTGACATCATCAGGTACTTGGGCGGTGGAAGAAAACAAAGTTTCTTTTCATTTGTGATGACATATCAAACCTGCTGGTCTTGAGGTCCATCTCTGTGCTGATGCTACATCATCTTAATATCCTCCAAGTCACCTCGAGGGTGTTTGGTAGGAGGGGAGTTATCACCAACATTCACCATAATGTTCAAGTAACTTTCACCAACATGTGTTAAACTATACGTACGCTACCTATGCTATAGAAACTATTTGCATTATAGTACAGGATGTATAAAAAAGAATAGCCTGATTTTGAAACTTTATATTCATTGATATATTTATTGCCTTCTCTTGAGCGAACGCCATCTGCTTCTGATTGACAGAGCGGACGCATGGACTGGTTTCTAGCATAAATCCTCTAAAACTCTTAGCCACGCCCATTCCATTGACACACATTTTCTTTTCGTAATGCCCCGTTCTGTAATTGTAACACTATAAAATCGGGTCACTCTAATATGCACGCTGTATATATTAACTACTTAAACGTGATACAAAAGTCGTGCAGGAGAAATGCGAAACGTGCTGTTAGTACCGTGAGGGAGATTGAGGAACAAGTATAAGGGATCAAATCTACTAATCAGCTACTCGACGACTAAGCTACTTTAAAGGGTTATCAACTGCTAAAGTGGTTTATTGTCGATCGCGGGAAAAACGAAATTTGTCCATTCTGCAGGTTATTTGAATAATTTTATTCTCATCATCTGATCTACCCCAGCATATTGAACATCTTAATATATTAATAACTTCGCCAGAAAATAAAATGATTTCAAATTTACATAAAAAATTGTCTAATTTTGAAATTACGGTTTGAAAGCGATTCCCATTCCAATTCCTGCAACAGGCCAATGACACAATGATGACAGTCATGGCGGCTAACAGAACCAGCGGTGTAGATGGGGAAACAGGAATGACATAGATAATCTATAAAATACCCTGCGAGCCACCTCAATGAACCGTAAGGCGTGTAAAAGCTTGGTCTAGGTCTCGGCCACATCTTTATAACTCAATAGTCAGTAACATTGAAAGTCAAAACACATAAAATATATTATTTCTTACTACAAGAAGAATGAAAATACACATATTTCCTTGAGAGTCAGCCATAATGTTCGATAAAGAAATTAACCAATTGGTTCTATTCATCCATAGACCGATGAAAATTTTTCGGGAGAATTTATTCAAAAATATGCAAAAATATTCCTTCACCAAAGAACACTGTAAAATGAACGGCAATACAACTGGCAAAAATGACTGCCGAATATCAATTATCTTCGAGGTGAGGTGGTTCTTCATGGTAGCAGATACAGGTCATTATGTAATAGGCGCCGCAATATCCTCCGAGAAATAGTAAATTCATACAGTAGTTGTCACATTCATTCACGTGAAAAGGGCAGCCATGATCTGGATTAAATTCTGAAAAGGAAGTCAATGAGGTAAAGGCATGTCTATGGGCCAAATTAACGTGTGGACAATAGCTTCCAAATAATTCAATTGCCACCTTTTTCAGATCATAAAAAATGAGGTCTTTCGAGAATCTACTCATCCCGGTCATCATTAAACTAGTCACCAAAAAGCTGCGATAGTCCGTTTTTGGATTTTGTGTCGACTCAATACACAGTTTCATTTTATCATCATTGCTTCATATAGTTACATTTTAAAACAGCGCATGGAATGAAGAGTTAATAATACTGTTATGTTTCTCTAGAAGTGAGCAGGATATTTGGAATTTGTCATTAATAACGAGCGGAGGATTATGGAAGCATAAATATTGTCCTCAATATTTATAACAAATTTAGGCACTAGAACACACAAATGTCCAATCTCTGTGGTAGCAAAACTAACGCGGTACGAAGTCACGCAAATAATTGCAAAGCATAGACCAAAGAGGGTGAAATTGAGATGTCTATGGTAAGTGGATTGTCAGATGATAGTAATTTCAAAACGATAATGCTGTGTTTACCTTCTTTGACTGTAGCTTATCAAGTACGGTCTCGCCTCTTGTGCCACATTGCATTCTGGAAACGATACGATCTTGTTTGTAAAAATCTCCGCTGAAATTCAACTTCGTGGTGTAAAGGACTCTCACGTTGAACCGACAACTGGTGTTCGGATTCCAGTTGCATCAAAGGATTTTTCATGACGATTTTCGCCCTCTTTGGCATGCATCAAAACAGGCCTATGAACTGCTTATACAAACTTCTCTTATTCGATTATTAATAGGAATCAATGGAAAAACATAGTGGTACTCCATATAAATCAGTAATCGAGAGACGCCATTTGGATATTGAACTAGTAGCCCCAAACTGTAGAAAATGGAACGAATGTTAAGTCTGGGAATAAATACTCTTTCTATTAAACACTATCTTAATTCTGTCCGCAAATGCTAACAACCGAAGCTCAAGTAATGTAGGTAGAATATGTGAATCAAATTAACAATAGGAGGGGTGAGGCTACAATATGAGGACTAATGCTCAGTGGGGAATGTCTCATGAAATAGTATTGTTTTTTAATTGATAACTAAACCATGTCATTATGTATACCTAATGTCTATATTCTATTCATGAATAGAAATACCTTTTTCACCTACTGTTAAAAGAAATGAAAAAAAAACGGGACCACATGAATATTCTACTCATCTTCCATCAAGGGTATTATTATTTCCAAGGACTAGAAAAACTAGCCCCTTATAGGTTGTTATATTATGTTGACTACATTGCACATAGAAATGTAATTCAAACGTTGATAAGAATTAAGAAGACCAGAATACAAGTTTTCTACTTAACGACTGTGTAAATCATCTTCAGATCTCCAACATTACTCAGGTGAGACACAATAGTTCAGCTAGTTGTCATCTGCCTGAATTGTGCATCAAGAGTCCCACCTTAGCACTTGATCTTCATTTGCATTCAGAGGAAGTGAATATATTGCACATAGCAGTTCGCAGCAGCGGTCCCGTAGCGCTTCGTCCCCTGGATGCACACACAGATGATGTCATCAGGGACTGGCTATCAGCGTAATGTGGGTTGCGTGTTGTACCCTACAGCATTATATCTACTGCTGTATTCTTTCCCCTTGCAAAAATCAGTTCTGGCGTTGAAATCACATCTTAACTTGTCTGTCAAATTAAATGAAATTAAAATTTTAAAAGATATATTTACGTAAAAATCATTAACATGAAGCTGGTAATGCAAATTGAGAGATTATTACCATGCTACATGGACGCCATCAAAACAGGCGACCGCTGCCTTCTGAAAAAAATTGCGGAAAGATCGTGATGATGATTAATTCACGATGAAACAGACTAAAGGAAAGATGGGGATGCTGACAATATTATTGACAGAGCTTTAGAATACTATACAAAAATTTAACTAGTCTTTTACATTTAATGATTACATTTGACCATCCTTGTAACAATACCTTTACAACCAAGTCTTCACATACAGATCAGTTTCGTTCGAATACATTTCTCTCCTATTTAGTTTCATAATATATGATACAGTCACTGCACACTATGATGGTTTCTAAAATGTTAGGCACTAGATTAAAAATTGACACAAAACCCAAGTTATTGGCATCATATTGAGCATTAAAAGTCAGCGAGAGGATTATTCCACCAGAGTCACAATCATTGCCATCACATCAAGAGCCTAATTCCTTTAAGGGTCCTACCTTTTTTATGATCTAAATCACTTGATCAAGAGCTACATTTTTTCTCTAAGTGCTATTGTCCCTTAGGTGACTTTTGTCCTTAAGCCCCTTTGGTGGGGCCCCATCGTGTTATGGATCCTTGTTTCAATAGTGTCTTACAGTATGTAAATCCCTACTCAGTGCCCTGCAAGGGGAGTGGCTTCCTACCTTGGTTTAATGAACTACAAGGTCCATCGGCGGAAAAACTCTGCTTTCCATCGGCGATCCTTCGACAAACACAAATCACTAACACTTCACATTAAACACACAACTGACCATACACGTATAATGATCACTGATAAATTCACTTCACTTTACTTGCAGAATGCTCCCACACTGAAGACTGACGGGATGTTGCACAGCAAACCACGGCGACGGAACGGAACCCTGGAAATAGAAAAGAACATTAATGTCCTCCCTTGACGAAGGAAAAGCATGGTAAGAATAATTCCCAATTTTATTTAGTCTATCTTATCACCATTTCTCTGATTACATTAATCTAGTCTCTAATCAGACGTAATATATGATAAAATCAAGAAATACAGCTTGATTTAAAATCTCCCAGCCCCTTAATGCGAGGAAATGTGGCGAGTAGAGGAGAGGGTGCATATCGGGAAGAAACATGGAGGGGGAAAAATAAATCTACCAACGGGCTGTTCCCTGCGGAGTGAATTGAAGAATAGAAAGGTTCACAGGGTGGCCAACAGATTAGGTGGTGTCCACCCAGCATAAGACGCGGCAGGGAAATTAATTTTAAAAACATAAAGAAATAACAAAATCTTGGAGGTTGGCGGGGAATGCAGGCGGTCTGATGGAATTCCCGAGGCAGAATGGTCAGTTCGGGAGTTTCTGCGCACGAGCCTTCGAACAAGCTGCACATGCTCCAAATTTCATTGAATATCTCATCAATTAGGAGCCAAAACTCAATATACAATGACAATTAGGTTAGTGCAATCATACAATTACTATATTCTACACTTTCAATGAGTGGCAAAATAAATGCCCCTGCGTAAATACGACTTACCCGAACTCCTCCGGGACATCTCATCCAGCTCCGACGTGTAGCTTCCTTCTTCAGCAACTTATATCGCCAGCCACACACACAGAAGAGTTTCGCACACTTCACTCGAGCGCGATGAGAGACACGAGGCGCTGAGCTCTGCTTCTGTTGTTGTACAAAACTGGAAGGTGGGGTCATGGCTTTCTTTGGGGTGAGAAAGGTACGTGGAGTTTTCCGGGTCCGAGCTAAAGTTCGCGCTCGGGAGTCAAGGGTGTGATGAACCTCGGGGTTCAACTGATTCCGATCGGTTCCGAGAAGTGGAATGGCAAAGGTATGGTATGAGTAGGAAAGTGAAACGGGTAGGCGGTGAGAAGGCGCAGGCTTATAAGGTAGGAAGAGACGCTGCAAAGGGCGTGAGTGTGTCAGATTATGGGGTAAATTGTCGAAGCGTCGAGCATAATGAACATAGAACTCAGCCAATTGTGGAAACTTGTATATTCGACTGGATATAGGGAAGGAGCTGCATCCTACCTTCCCCGTGTCAATGCGGGCCAACGTCTGCTGTGGCGATATCGAAAGAAGAGGTATATGCGGTGGGAAGAGACCTTGGAAAGGGCGTGAATGCAGGGATTAAGATAGTCCGAGCGACATAGTTCCCTAGCCATAATAGAGACTATAATCGAATTATACGTTTTAATTTCCCCAACTGTAAGACTCGTCAATTAAATATTGTATTATTAATTGTGTAATAATATACCTAGTTGTATATGACAGAAATTGTAAGTCATCGAATTAAAATATCTAAATAAGTCTTAGACTTGACTCATTTTTTTCACGCGGTACGTTTGAAACTCCATCAAAACAGAAGGTTTATTGTGATTCCTAGGAAATTACTGCGGTGACAATATGATTAATTTAAAAAAAAAGTTGAGAAAACACGTAAACTACACACTGTTGATTTTTTGATGAGATCTAAGCGTAGGGAATGCCACATTTTTAATATTAGGTCTCTCTGGAGTGCACGCACAATCCATTTCCCATATAAAAGGGATGGTATTTTTTGGAACATATCTCGGAAAATAATGTGGTAAGGGGTTAAATTTTTTGTCAATGAGGGATTAATGAATTTTTCTTTAAAACGAGACCAAATTCATTGATTTCTAGGTAAAATGATATTTCGCTCAAACTATCTTAAGGATTCAGGCCGGCCGCAAGAAGAAACCAGCCTTGGGCAGCAGAGGCGAAGGCCGCAAGCGCCGTAAGGTCGCACCCGCTACATAAAAAAGCACCTCAGGGCCTCTCAAAAAACATCGTGAACGTATCGTTAAATACAGGCTCGCGAAGTCCGATCCCCTCCCGCACGACTCCGGTCCCGCGTTGTCACTGCTTATGGGTATAAACCTCTTATTACCATGTGGCCACAGCAGACGTTGACACAAGTTGACCCGGGGAACGTGTGATCAAGTGCTCTCGCTATATTCTGTTAAATTACCTGGTTTACCAAAATGTCAGTGTACTATTTTCATTATACTCGACGCTTCGAGAATTTACCCAGTCACCCAACACACGCGCGAAGCATAAATGTCTGACCAGGTAGTGCGTCGCAAGGCGTTAACAATTGGAGTGCCGGGGAACACTATCGCGCTCCTCTTGTCTCTCGAGAAAAGTGCCCGGAGCGCGATAGCGCCACTCCTGCAATGTCACACTTAGATGCTGGTGTTTCACTGATTGTTCACAGATGGCACCTAAATGCATATTACTTATGAAGCTTGTAGTTTCTAATTCTAAAGAAGAACTACTTGTAGTTCCTAAATTGACCACTGGCGTTTAACTTCCTTTGGTATTACATGTGCTACGTTTTTATAAAATTTACTTAGACTTTGTTACCCCAACACGTCAAAATGGCGTAAATATTTACTGAACTCATATTTTATGAAAAATCGTCAAATAATATATTAAAAAGGTGAAACCACATATAATAAAGTTTTCCTTGAGTTTTTTGAACATTTACCATCACTTGTATTTCAGACAATTTTTTTCCTAACCTACTGCAAAATCAGCAAAAATGCCTCGGCAATTTTAGCATAGTACCTGGAAAATCGATTGGCCATCAAGGGTTAATTTCGATAATACAACAACAAAAGATAGCCAGAAACTCCTTTCTATTCAACAAAAGAATTCACCACCTTCCTAAAAACATCCTCGCAAGCGATGTGAAAAATTATGACAAGTTATTTGGAACCGTATCATAAGTGTAGAAAATTTTATAGTCTCCCCATCACAGATGCCGTATTTCAGTAAGAACTCATGCCTTGTTCCAGCAAACGGAAAGAGATCCCAAAAATAGGTTTTCCATCACCGATTCTTTTTCTAGTAACTTTTACATTTTACCCATAAACAACTCGAGCAGGTAAACATGCTGGGATGTCCCCCGCCAATGAAATAATAATAAATAAAGCAAATTAGAATTTTTCAGAATTTCAGTTTCAGAATTCGGACCTGCCGATTGGAATTCCAGCGAAAAGGTTGTCCACTGTCGCAACGCGGGAAGAACCCGAAATTCTAGTTTTCAAGAAAACCGCGGAAGCCTTCGTAAAAATAATAAATAGTAATTTACTTTCACCCACAGTAGGTAGGTACGCAATGTAGCTAAAAAAATAACTTAGAATGGAGGCTTATAGTAATTAAGTAGTTAAGCTTTTATAATTCATTATTAAAATTCTAAAATAAATTTGTGAACCAATAATCCTAACATAAAATTCGTGAAACCAAATGATTTTAAATATTCTCGCATAGAAAATCAAAACTATAAGCCACAACAATGACAAGAAATTCCTCTCGCGGTTCAAAGTAACCGTTGCCAAGGAGCATTGTGAATCGTCAATTCCAGATGAAAAGCTGCTTTTTCAGAAAACGAGTGGTGTGAATAATATTTTTGAAGAATACTAAGAAGGTGTTAGTAGACTAATTACGAACATGGGCTGCCTTCTTTGTAAGTGCAACCAAATTTTCTTTTAGCGTTAAATCCTAAATCATAGCATTATTATAATTTGAAAATTTTACCATGAGCAGGAAAAAATAGTGAAATAAGAACGCTTACTTCGTTACTAGGCGATTTCCTCTGCGGCCTCACAAAAAACTACTAACTCCTATCATAGTTCAGCAGTCCTAAGAAATTATATAACTGAACAGTAAAAGAAAGTAATTAATTATACGTAATCAGATTTCCGCGATGTTCTTAGAGAAGTAATTAATGTATGTAACATGAATCAAAGTAGCTTGACTAGAAAAGCGTTGATATTAATTATAAGTCATCCTATTACTGGTAGCGATTACTATTTACGACCTTTTACCTGCAATTGAAATAAATTTCGAATTTTACCTGTTATGAACTCTGAAAGTTACCGTTACATTTAGTAAATAGATACTTTCGGGGTAATTGGTACCACTCTACTCCTGTATTTCACAACAGGAGCAGTAGTATTAATTCTGTCTCTCGACTATTTTACGTCTCTATTGCCCCATCCTGTGTATTAAAATCCGGTTCTCCATCTTACACCATTTTCACGCCACATATCTCACGGTTATCCGGAGCTGTATACCCGTCATCGCAGCATTCTGTTGCTCGCTATTAGATAAATAATGATAACATTTGCGTTGGGTTGGATATACACGGTCTGTTTACTCGCAGCTTCCTCACTTTTAGACGTAGTTAGCGTGTCGATCCGGTCTTCAATCAGCTGATAAGATTTTATTACTGTTGAAGAGTGTTAATTGAGAGATATATGAAAATATAGACCATGGTCATTTCTGGAAATTGTATTATCAAGTGTATCCGACCTCATGACAACATGTCTTCTTTGATTTCTCAGGTTGCTGTAGGAGGCAGGACGGGGAAGGGCCAGAGGAGGAAGAATTGAGTCCTCCGGAGAGGTTGGAGGAGAGTGGTCCCCCGTCTCTTGGGGTGGTACGCCCCTACTACCCCCGTAATAACTTCCGGCCCTCCTTGGAAGTTATCCGGGAAGAGACTGTAGTGATTGCGGGAGGTTTGGGACCGCGTTACTATCCTCGAAACTTCTTCCGACCCTCTCTGGATGTCATTCCGGAGGAGCCGGAAGAGGTTCCGGGCGATGTGGCGCGCCTGCCCCTAGAGAGAGGGGATTGCCTCCTCCGTGGTCTGCCCGGGGGAGACCGGGAGCCCGCCGACAACCAACAGGACGGGCACCCGCAGCAATAGGTAAGAACACTTATTTATATCAAGCGTCTTGTAATCTACCTCTTACCTACTTTCACTTTACAACACATCAGGGATAGAAGAAGTAACTCTGCAATTCCACATGGAAAAAGATTTATTCACGACCGGTTTCGCCTTTAGGGGAGCATCCTGATGCATGCATCCTGATGATGCTGCACTGTGGCGAATCCGGTCGTGAATATATCTTTTACCATGTGGAGTTGCAGAGTTAATTCTTCTATCCCTGATAAAGGAATTCCACCAAGTTAGGCTTGAAACTATTTTCTACCTTTACAACATTTTATCACATTTCTATTCAAAATCTTCTTTCCACAAAAATGAGTTAATCAAGTAATTCCTTGGATTTTGATAACATGGTTTGTGAATATTTATCCACAGAAGCAGAATCACTTCTTACAAATATTAACGAGGCATGCAAGCAAGGTCTTGTGATAACACAAATGCAAATATGTTTTGTCCCGATAGTCACAGAAATCAATGGAGCTAATGCAGTATAATGTCATAGATATTGGTCTCCCCATCCGATGCCTTTGATGAACTGGTATTTTGTTACCTGCGATGAACTTCATTGTGTCTTGTAAATATGGATCATTCACGGGGATGAGTCAGTATTTATATTATTTAGGGGAAATCTTGTCAGGTCCTGTGTAGCAGATTTTGAACAAAATGGAATACTCCTATATGTATACAAGGAATTAAGGGGTAGCAGTAGGAAGTGAAAAACCCTGAGATGAACTGTGTCTGATTAATATTGCTGGAAACACTGACTAACAGTTCTATGTATTTATTATTCAGGACAATGACAACTCGTCCACCCTCGCGGCAGACCACCACCTCTCCGAAAAAACAGCCAGAACACCAGGCATCTCAAGCTTTGGCCCTTCCCCATAAAGGTTAGTTACATTCTCAAATAAAATTTAATTCAAGGGAAATTATTTCCCAAAACCGAAATACCATTCCTGTGGTATTTAAAACAGGCCTGAGGAGAAAAATTGCCAAATTTATAACTCTCCAAATTATACCAAGGAAAACCAAAATGGGATTATCATTCTTCAAATAGAAATATATCAAACTAAGGTGAAACTAATCTGAAATATTTCTGAAATTCATATTATGATTCCAACTTCTTGGTATTGTGATAATGGCGTATGTAAGTTCAAATTTTAAATCAAGTCATTCCATCAAAGGCAATAGGGGGGAGGGGAAGGTAGTAAAACAAAACCCTGAGTTGAAGAGTGCCTGATAAAATTTGTGGATGCCCTGACTGACAGTTCCATACATCTATTATTCAGGGCAACAACACCGACAAGCACAACGGATTCAATGCCGTTGTCAAGCGACAGGGCAAGGCCGTGCACCCGCGTGGAGCTTCCTCGTATGCTAATGGTAACAACATCGCCATTTAGAGATTTTAGAGAAAATCAGGACCACAACATCTGGCTACACCTCCTAGAAGACTACCCGACCACCTTCCCTACAGGCAAGCCCAAACACCTGGCACTTCCCGCATGAAGGTTAGTTACATTCTCAAATAAAATTTGAATCAAAGGAAAGTATTTCTCATGACACAAAATCTCATTCACTGCAATACTCAAAAACCAACTACAGGAATTAAACTGCAAAAATTATTCTGCTATAGGTAATAATGAAAACCCATACAGGATTATCATTCCATAATTAGGAATATAACAAATTAAGGTGTAACTGACCTAAAAGGAGTATATTTCTTATGTTCATATATGATTCAAATGCTTGGCATTGGCAGGAGACGTAGGAAAGCTCAAATTTGAAGTCAAGTCATTACATCAAAGGCACAAATATACAGATATGTATCTTTGAAATTACCAGTGTTACTAAAATAATTTTTAATAATCAAAAAATCATAAATCCACGCCCTTACTTCCACTAAAATTTCACACTATTTTGTGTATTTATGGTCCAATATCTATTATTCCCATTCTTTTCATCATATTTGAACAGATTATTCACAACCGCCTACTACCATTCACCATCCCATACATTTCACCTCGGGAGCATGGCTTCCTTCCAGGTGGCTCTTGCACTACAAACCTCGTTCTCTTGCATCACCATATCACATTTGCCCTTGAAGCCACTTCTCAACTACACATTTGCCACACTGACTTTCCAAAAGCTTTCGATACCTTAAATCACGCCTTCTTAATTCTCAAATTGGCCAACTGGTATAATATCAATAGCCCTTTCCTATCTCTCCTAACCAACATTCTCACTGATCGCATCCAGTGAGTTGTTCATGACACAGCCACTTCCCTAAGTCTACCCATTACTTCTGGTGTTCCTCAAGGCAGCATTTGCAGACCACTTCCCTCTCCTCTGTTCTCTGATGACATATGCAGCTGCATTCCTCCTCCTTGACGTGGATGATTGCAAAATCATTGAAAGAATATTGAATGTTACTGACTCCCAGTCCCTGCAACATTCTCTCAACTCCCTGGAGGCCTTGTGCTTGT
The DNA here is from genome assembly GCA_963169105.1 of Ceriagrion tenellum. NCBI lineage: Eukaryota > Metazoa > Arthropoda > Insecta > Odonata > Coenagrionidae > Ceriagrion > Ceriagrion tenellum. The sequence continues at coordinate 126,368,719 of OY720639.1, forward strand.
GGTAGAAACTTCAAATTAACCTTTTGAAGTCAAAATACATATCTATTTCTTGAAAACCTAAAGCAACTCCTAACAGCTACACAGTATTCAATGAACTGATAATAATCCCCTCCTCTCATAATGACTTGGCTATCGCATTTGACCCCAAACCAATTACTTCCCACACATCAATAGAAATAAATCCAAGGTTATGTCTGTCATGGGCACTTCATCACACATCTTAAGGTTAGCTAATTTACACATCCTCAACCTTGTTTAAACACTTTGTAAGCGTTGCAATCAAGTTAGCTTCAAAACTTAAATAATTGTCCTATTCACCCAAATGCACCGAAATAGCCAAATAATTGCCTTTTCCCAAGGGTGTTTTAATTGAGATGGGATGGAATGGCATATACCCAATACATTTTAGAAGAATGGGTTCTGGGTTGAGTATTTATTACCATTCACGAATTGCAGATATATCCTAAGACGACAGTAATTCAACTAGTTCTGGAAAAGGTGTCTTGTCTCCTTGCTAATGACAAGTAAAAGTGGCCAAATTTTGGGGTCCCAAGTAGCAGAGGATATTTCTTGTGAAAACATACAGTGCTATTGCTTTGGATCAGTAATATAAAGGAAAATATAGATTAGAAGTGGAAGGTGGATACTAAAGGAGTCCCAAAAAGAGAGTGGAAAACAACTATGTACAGTTGAGAGCTCATAAATATTTCCTGATTCCAGGCATCACTGCAAAATGGTGTAAAGAGATAAAGTAAAATGACGCCAACCATGAAGGAATGAGCACAGAGTGGAAACTTGGAAGAAAGCTGGACGAAGTTATACTTTCTCCTTAAAGCAAGCCAAATTGAAGCCAGGGTAAGGTGCCCAAAAACTTTGCAAAAGCTAATGGGATATTGGCCCAAGTGTCTCCTCAGCTGGAAACCTGAATACATGGAGATGAATAAGTAGAGCTACTTCTATCTTCCCTCCTTCCTCCAGGAGATGAGAAAAAGGACAAATATGTTACCACCCCAGAGTGGGGAAGAAGATGATCAAAGGTGAAGACCAAGAGAGTCAGAAGAGGCTGAGGAGGAGCCTCAAGTTTGGCCTGTTTCCAAGGATGGAAGGTCCTACCACGGTGGCATTTCCTCAACCCTGTGGGCTGTGTGTGTGTATAAAAGAGGTGCTAAGAGACTGTGCAGGAGAAGTGCAAAGTGCAGCATTTAGGGGTGCAAATGAATACATAGAATTGAATGATAAATATATTTTTGAATGCAAAATTTTGTTATTGATGTACACTTGTATAATGTGATTTATCAGTGTTATAGCTATATGCACTTTTTATATTGACTTGTCTTATTTTTGTATGTACAATTTAATGGAAAATATAAATTATTATTATGTTGTATGAAAATTCCTCCATATAGAATTTCCTTAAGGGATCAATGCTTTAAAGATTTATATAACTCCAGAGAAATCCTTTGCTTAAAAACTTATTTCTAGAATGAAGAATACTGGATGGCATAGAAGACACTATTATTAGACATATAGCTTGATTATTGTAATGGTTCCATACCAAATGTTACCATCTTTAAGGTAAATTACTAAGTATTTCCCATGACTCTAATGATGTTTTAGATGATGATTTTAATTAGATGATAAACTTGATCAGTAATAGAAGCATTCATTTCATCAATGTCTATCATCCTGACACTGCATTTCAAGTAAGTGTATTTTCAGACTGAATTCGGGATGAAATACAGAAATTTGACCTAGAAAGCTTCTTGAGAGACAAAACCTTCCAAACATGATTAAGTGATAAAGAACACTATTTCAATGCCAGCTTCAAGTTAAATGACCCGGTCGGATAATCACGTCTTGGTAATTGGGGCCTCAAAAAGAAAAAAAAATCTACTACCTCTATCACACAGATGTCTAAACTATATGTTACATCATCCGGTGGTGGGTAAGCAATAAAAAGTGCATGAGAAGGATGTTGTAGTGTCTTGTATGTACTTGAGACCTGTGACATATGTGATCACGCAGTGTTTTACAAACTGGTGGTTGTCTTATGTATTCTCTCAGAGTGAGTTTATTAATATAGTGTTTAAACCCATCGAACATGGCGCACACTTTAACTTACTTGACGTATGCCTGAGGCCTACTATTAAAAAAGAGCTGGTTCATTCACTGTGATTAGAGGTTACTACAAATTTTCATCATCACTTATTAGCAGGATAGAGTCAATGTTTTTCCATGTATCTCTATGAATAAATCTTGCAACATCTAATGTAACCCTGCAAATCACTATGTATTTGTTGAAAAAGTCATCAAATATAGCTCAAAATCATTAAAAATGATTTTCCACTCCTATAGAGTTACATCAATTAGGAAAATCGCAGAGCAAAATAAAACATGAAACTTAAGATTTAGTTGGAGCTTTACATTCTTGGTGTTTAATTATTGGCATATATCAGTGAACATGGAAAGGAGCAACATTATGTTGAATGGAACAATGTGTACCTACTGGCAAAATATTTTAAAACCTGGCTGTAGGTGGCCAGATTTAAAAAGTAGTATTTTCATCAAAAAATTAGTCATGGGAACACTGTAATTTTTCCTCTATCAATTTCTTAGAGGAATTTTCATTTGCTGATAAATTGTGATCTACAAAAGTTGAGTTAATAACAAAAAAGATCTAAAAAAGTTGAGTGATCTAACAAAAGTTGAGGATAAAACTATCCATTCCATTTGAGCATTAATTGTTGTGGTCTTCTTTGCGATGGAACCAGATTGGCTATCAATAGCTCACAATTCGATGAGCCACTCCCTTATTGTCCTCAAGGCAAAAAACTGACTGACACAGCAGCCATAGAAAGCCATATCCAGTGAAATGCCTGAGAAGTCTTCATCTACATCAATCACTGGGAAAGCCACTGAACCTTCCTAAGCATTCGTCCATTTGTAAAAATTTCTAGACAATTTCATAATCATGCACCTTTCACAAAAGTGCAGTCAAGAGTTTGTAATGATTGACTTCAGCTAGGGCTCATTTTAACACTGTAGCTGCTTCAACCCTGAAAGATGACCTTGGATCTAATGATTTCCTTTTAGTTAAAGAACCTTTAAGAAATGTATGGCATAATTTGTTCCATTGTAATAAAGGAGAAAAAAATAATTTTGTAGGGTTGAACAATATTTGGATGCATTAATACCAGAAGTACTCTGCAGCAACATTTCTGACTAAATAACGTGAATGGCTAGATCACAGAACAAACATTGTCGATGGAACAATGAGTCTTACTCTTGTTTTAGTTTCTTCCCCAATATATTTGCTCTATTATCATAAATTTGCCCTCTTCAATAATTTCTAAAAGTGCATTGGTAAAAAAATTGTAGAAAAACTGCAAAAAAATTGTAGAGATGGACGCAGAGAGTCGTTATGCAACAATGCAAACATATCAGAATTATTTTTTCTGTCCCATTTGTATGAATAAGTGAAAGCGGCCCATTCTGTTGTCCTCAACAGTAAAAGATCATTTTTTGTCTGCAATAATGCTTTTGTTTGGAGAAAGAAAGTGCAGATTGATAACAAGTGGATCATACTTAAGGAGTGTCTGAAGGAAAGGGGATAACGATTTCAGTTGTGGATGATAAATATTTCCTGCTTCCAGGCATGACAGTGAATTGGTGTAGAGAGCAAAAGGATATGATGAAGGTTTTACATGGGGTTAAAAGTTGAAGACTTGAAGCTCGAGAATGATTTTCTGTTTTATTTAAAGCTAAACCAAGTGGTGCCGGGGTTAGGGTGCCCAAAAATTTGCAAAAGCAAATTGATAAGTGGCTCAACTGTCTCCTTAGATGGATACCTGAAAAAAATGGAGTTGTATGAGTAGTGTAACTCCCATCTCGGCTCCTTCGTCTTTAATGTGACATAGGGCAGTAAAAGGTAGTGCACTTGCAGTGACAGCCAAGAAAGCTGTTACTCCTGCTCTAGCTCATAGCTACCATACACAAAAAGACACTGGCCCAAGTCCTTCAGTAAAGGACAAATACATGCCCATCCCAAAGTGGGGGAAAAAATGACCAGGAGTGAAGACTAAGGGAGACAGCATAGGCTGCGAAGGAGCCTCAAGTGTTGCTTGTTACCTATAATGGTTCTTACCTGGCCATGGTGGCTTTTCCTCAACCCTGTTGTTCCAATGTATTTTACTTTTGTCAATTGAGAAGAGAAAAAAAGGTGCTAAGATACTGTAACACATTGAAAAACCATGCACCCAAGGGTACCACAGAGACTCCTGTCCAAGAGCAACCTAGGCTACAGCATCACACATGTTGATTGAAAGAAAAACTTCACAGACAAGATGGAGCCATAAATAACACAAATTGGAATGTCTTGTAGCAATTCAAGCAGGGCTTGAGGGGTGTAAAGATAAGATAGAAAGCATAGAGATGACATTTCAGAAAATGTTGGAAGAAATGAGCAGGGATCCTGCTTACAACTTTCTCAATGGTCTGCAATTCAATGCCATAAGAAACGAGGTATTGAGAACTATTGTGAAATAGGTCATTCTCAAGGGTAGACTAGCTGAGAGAGGGGAATGGGACACCTAGGCAAAGCCGTCTCGGCTTGGTCATCTCGGCGCAAGCAGTTTTATCGTAGGGCCGTGTCGGCGCAGTTACGATTCGGCGTCGCCGGATGGATTTTCGGTAACCACTCGGCTCACGACAGGTAAAAAATTATAAAAAGTACACTGAAAATAATAAAGGTGAGTAAAGTAAAGACGTGATGGTTTAGAGTGCGTATACAAGTTTTATCCTAGTAGTTAACCGAGTGGTTACCGAAAGTGAATGAATCTTCGCACACTTCTAATTGATGTTTCGTCACGAAATATATCACATATAAGGCTAACTTTCCACTTTCGTGCAATATCATCCATGCCAAGAAATTAATTTCAATAGAAATAGGATGCAATCAAACCTGCGCACTGTGTTTTTTCCTTTCCGTCAATAGGTACACCTTTTCACCTTCAGCACTTTCCTCCCGCCTTCAGCAAAATCTCCCCTAATGACAAGGCGTTCAAACAATATCTTCAAATTCACTTCCACTCATTAAAATGCATTTTAAGTCATCTTTACCCATCCTTTCGCACTTTATATTGTCATTTGTCCTATTATGGAGCTTTAACACAGGTGTATTTGGCAGGGAGCACCATTTAGTAGTAAAAAAAACACCATTTACGTGATTAATTGCATTCTCGGAGATTAACTATTTCCCTCGAACCCCCAACAACGGCGATCAATGTTCCCTCAAGCAATGGAGGTTCACTGCCTCTAAGTGTAAGCGCTGAAATTCATGGCGTGAACCCACCAGATGGCCTTGAAGAAAAATAATGCGAGTACTCCCAATCAGATACCTCTATTCTCGACACATAACCACTTATTGGAGTGTAGATCGCGTTGTTTGATACTAAGTAAATGCCGCTAGACATGAACGTAACCTTCCTCCGTTCCCCTAAATTCACCTTTTACACCGACTACATTGTTTCAACTCAATCGCCTTCTTCAAAACAATTGGAATAGCGTGAATAATGACAATATTTTTACCGTACAAACTGCTCGCAGTTTGTATAGTATCACGGGGAAAAACTGCAGCCGCGGACATGAAGAAACGGTTTTATCGTTCCAAGGTGGTACTTCACTACTTAAAATACAGATGTATCTGCAATGGGGTCACCCCTCCCCTCAGTAATTGTCAACATACTTATCTCGTGTTCTAGATGAGGGTCCTATCATCCTGCGTTTTGGCTCTGGAATACTAGCTACGATATGTATATGATATGTTCGTAATATAATCAAGTGGTAAGGAAAAAACTCGAAAAAATCCACCGTGAATTAAAGATAGTTAATGCTACCATAAAACTCACAGATGAAGTCGATAAAGATGTGTGCGCATCCCCTTCCTTGATGGTCTTTTGAAGAGGAGAAACAAACAAACGCCAAGCCACGCGGCCTCACGTCACCATCCACAACTAAAGGCATTCAGACCTAGAATTTACGCGCTGAGAAGGAGATTTTTCTGTCAAAAGAAATAAAATATTTTCTCCGCTTCTTATAAAAACAACAGAAACGACGAGTTATTCGTTTAAGAGAGCATTCACTTCCAACGTAAGGATCGACGTGGCAGTAGGAATTTTAGTTTGTATTAAAATTTGCGTGAAACACTGGATACCAGTAATAATTTGTAATAGATAAGATTTTAAAAATTGATTTCTAGCGATCTGGTTTCTTCGCAATTGAATGCAAATTTTAAACATAGCCTTAATGTACTAGACATTTTCGACATAATATGACCTACCGATGTACTGATTTGCCCGTAAACTTGAGATAATAAGTTTGCAATTATTACAATTGTTCCTTATAATTATCAAGGTATCAATGGGAACAAGAACGACATATTTATGTGCTACTTTCTCTCTAATTTCTAATATGCTCCACAAACTCTTCAATTCTTAAATCCTTAAATTACTACAAAAATATGAAAACATAATTCTTGCATTATCTTCATGTTGCGTATAGGGTTGTTTCTACCAAATACACAGGTGTACAACAGCGAAGTTGTGGTTCAAAAATTATTTTCCAACGACCTTTGAAAGTTATCAAAACATTCACCCAATGACGATTACTACTCCAGCCTTCTTAAGAAAATTTGAAAGGTAAAACCAACATCTTTCGCCACATTTCCGTACGTTAAGGTGAAATCAGAAGGAATAGCCCGAGTCTAAAAATGTATTCCACCCGCTTTGGTACTTTGATGAAACTCTAATAAACATTCCCACCCAATATGACTAATAGCCGTCCTTGCAGACGGAAGGAGTGTATGAGATACCTTGGAGTTGTTGCGGCAGTAGTGTGGGGATAACCTGCCGCCCAAATCATACAAGTAATTAAGAACAGGGGAGAAACGTGAAAAATAGGCAAAGGCTAAATTAAACCTTTGCCGAACACAACATGCGTCAACAAAATGTCGACAAAATCTGGACACAAAATTCGAGAAAGCAAAGGTGTTGGCAAGTAAAGAATTTCACTCGGGGGCTTCTTTCGCGAATAAATGGAAAACTCAAAAGAATGGCTAAGACTTAACCGCAACAATGATTAACAACTTTCCATCTCCAAGAAATACCTCCAAGCCGGACAACTAGACACATCAAACTACGCCAACACTAGACGTGACTAAGACTAAGGAAGCAATGTGACGCCAAAAGTAGTCATCACAACAGATGACAAAAAGAGATCCCATTCTCGCAAACGGCCGGCATAGAAGACGACGATGAATCCACGTCCGAAATGGGCAAATAATCCACCTCCGAAAACTCTCACTGAAACGCGAGTGTCGCTTAAATACTGGAGAGTGGCGTACAGCTTAAAATTCTCCAAACGCAGCATAACTAAATAACCAGTTGCATAAGCCTGAACCTGGGCTGCAAAGTTACTCTATACTCTCCCAAAACCCCCAATATCATGGATGGGAAACAATGCGATGTCGTCGCTAACTAATGCTTATGAAAACTTTCTCACGAGAAACTGCGGCTAAAATATTTGGACGGATAAAAGTACTTGTATTTCAGGAATAATTGCAATGGAACCGGTCTTCAAAGTGAAAAAAGCAGTAAAAACAGTAGAGAATAGCCATTGCTCATTTTATCCGAGCGAAGTAGAGATTATAATGCATGATAAAAATATCAATCAGTAAAATGAGTCTAATATTTTATCAATTAATTATTTTCTATATTTATTGTAACTGTTTATGTCGCAGATGAGTTTCTGAAATTAAAATAATAGTAGGAGTTTCCAAAATAGGAGACCCGGAAGTGATGAAGCCATGCATGAGTTCTATGAATCTGATTTCAAGGCAGAGGCTCTTTTTTACTTCAGAGAAAGTGGAGAAAAAAGAAAAAGAAGCTTCAGGGATGTGCGAAGTAAGATGGAGTGAAATCTTCTAATATTAGAGTTAAAGGATAAAGTACACTTTTGGAAATAGGAGTCAACATCAAGTGGGTATGGCACTCAAGGTTCAAGTAGGGTCTTAACCTTAGAACTGGTGAGCGACAGGGTATAAGTGACAAAGAAGCACACTCGACGAAATTCTTATTGTTAAATTACATGTAAATGTAGGAAAATATGGGTAAATGGGCGGTACGAACAATTAGAAGAGACATTTGGATAAGTCCAGAGAAAGAAACACCAGATACGTTAGGTACTTGGATTATAGTGATTGGGAGAGAGGGATGGATATGTTGTGTCGAGCATGGCTTCAGGGAATTAAAGGACCACACTGAGGAGGGAGTGAAACTTTTGGAGAATTAAATTAGAGAAACATCAAGGTGATGTAGAGTTTATACTCACAGAAAAATTGTGCCGTAACTAATATTGATCTGTTCTCCAACTATGTTGTAAATGGACTGGAAAGGTGGTCAAGACTACTTAAATTGAAACAAAATACAGTTTGCCACATTATGCAGCATTTCTGCAGAACAGTTATTGCAACAGTACACTTCAAGCAGTTATACAGCATACTTTCCGTACAGTTTTAACCACAGTGGCTCCTGTCCTGTTTTCAACAAAGCCCTCTCCGCAGTTCAGTCTCTACAGTACACTTAGGAGGACTGGAACTGACCTAAAAGCTGAGTTTAGTACAGTTCTAGCAATGTATGCAGTTAGGGTAGTTAAAGCAGTTTAAGTGTACAGGACACCCACAGTAGACTTTTCTCTCTGGGAATGCAAACATCTCGCGCAGCTTTCCGAGGGCAAATGCGGAGTCTCGGTCACATTATAGCCCTTGTAGATTGTAACATCATATTTTTAAGGCTTATACTAAAAAGGTAAGATGAAGAAATGGAACGTTGAAACAATGAAGGGGACAAAAACAAGGTAAGGCCTGGAACTAGTGACAAAGGACAAAGGCGAAGCTAAGGAAACGGGAACAATCGAGGAAAGATGTGAGAGTATAAAAGCAGGTCCAGTTATAGGGGCATAGGAATCAAGAGAATGTACTGAAAGGAGAAAGATTAAGTGGCGATGGGTCACAGAAGTAATGATTAGAAAAAAGAGGATAATGAAGTGGAAAATTGTCAACAACTAAACTCTATAAATTAGGTCTCAAGAGATAAATAAAAAAATTCCGACTAGCAACCGATCTGGCATATGAGAACGGATGGAATTAACGTGGATAAACTGGAAAGCAACTAAACAAGGTAAACCCAAGGTAAGCTATACCCTTAAGTGAATATGTTGCCGGGCAGCGAGAGGGGGCTGACGATGAAAAAAGACAAGCAGGGAAATATAGCCGAGCTGGTTTGGTGGAGAAAATACGTGCAGGAGCTTTCTCACAGCGGTAATAGACCTTTAAATTCGAGATTAGAACTAGAAATGACATTCATAGAGATGAATGAAAAGATGTGTCCATGTAACATCTTTTACTCGTAGGATCCACGAGGAACGAATGATGCCAGAGGACATTGTAAACTATGGTCAAAAAACCAATTCCGAAGAAGAATAAAGCCTCAGTTTCGAGGAGTTTAATTCCACGCGCAGAAAAGGTTTTGTTTCAAGTTCGAGTTTGCTCAGAATAAAATGCTGGGGACCAGCTTAAATAACCCCTTACAAGATAACCAGATTCCATTCAGCAAGTTTAGGGGAACTCTACTGCTGTTTTAGAAATAGCTGTTATAGAAAGAAAAGTAGAGTTTAATCTGGACGATTTTATATTTTTCGTCAGCCACGAAATATGTTAGACCGTGGTGAGTGGAAAAGGTAAAGAGATTCGGTCAGATAGGATCAGAAATGCGGTTGTAGTTAAGAGCTCTTATGGGAAGGAGAGTAGACTTTTATCTGAACGATTTTGGATTTTTCGTCAGCTACGAAATATGTTTGACCATGGTGAGAGAAAAAAACAATGAAGACACACATAAAACAGGTACTTCGAGGCGAGATAGGAGACTCATCAGTAACCGGTGTACGGTTCAGAAGGCACAGGCGAAGATAACCTTTTAATTAAGAATTAGGGTAAGCAGATTTAGGTCGTTTTTTTATAATAAATTTTTTAAATTTTATATTATATATTTTTTAAATTTATTAATTAGTCAAGTGTGACGATTTTCGCGTTTGCTTATCGATATTAACGACTAGAAATGAAAGACCAGATTAAGAAGCCACGTAGATTCGTAGATCGATTGGTAAGACCAGTTGTTGGTTAGTCAATGATCAGAAGGATTGCAAGCTTTGGTAGATTCATTAGAAAATTATAGCGGCAAATAAGAAATGAAGATAAATGGCAGGAAAACAAAAATAATGAGATTTTCTGAGAGTCGAGATCTCTTCAACAATGGAATATAAAGAAGCAAATCTACCCGCAAATCTGACAGAGGATAAGCTTGCATGTAGAGAATCGTATAACTGGACAGAAACATGGACTACGAGAACAGACGAGAAAATTGAGATGATGTGGCTGATGAGGAGGACGAAGGATGAGCGGTGGATGGAAAGGAGAACAAAGGAGGCAGGGCTTAGTTGGTGAGAAAAAAAACACCTGGAGGATATTAGGAGAATGTAATGAGAAGGCAAAGGCGGTAGACGTAGGGGCTCGATTGAGGGGAAAATGTAGTGCAAGCAGGGAATGGAGAGGTAGAATAGCGCGTTCACAATCGGGAGGAATATAATATTGTGACGTGAAGAAAGAAATTCTGGGCGAAGATAGAGCCTGGTGCACATAAAATTATGGAGGGTTTTTACTCATGTTCATTTAAGTTAACGGGTAGATTTCCTGAATAATAACATTGGCATTTTAATAAAAGAGTCGGATGGTTTGCTGAAGGATGTTTCTTAAGATCACGCTTTTGGAAGTAAATTTGCAAGAACAAGATAAAGAAAGTCGGTCAGACAGGGTCAGATTGTATGGAAATAAAATTCAACGACGATTACCTTATAAACGGATTATATCGTTCTACAGTAAGAAGTGCGTTTTTTAGATTAACTTAAATAAGGAAAAATATTTTAGCGTTTCAGAGGTGGGTATTCAAATTACTAGAATGTGACAAAACCTGGGAAATTCTAACGATCAGGGCAAATCTCCCAAAACAGCCAAATAACATGAATATTTAACCCAATTATATCAGATCGCCGAGTGCCTTTGGGAAGGAAACTAAACATAATTATAATCCTTATTAGATATGATGTTTTTAAAAGTGGACAAAGAGGTAATATTAAAAATTATCGTCCAGTTGTGATTCAATCCTGTTTTGCTAAACTACTCGAGAGTTTAGTAGTTGATAACTTGGAACCCTTGCTTAGACATATCATAGACCCCCATCAACACGGTTTCTGTAAGGGTAAGTCAACTACAACTAACTTATTACCAATGCAGAAGAGCATCATATCTGGTTTTGAAAAGGGCAGTCAAACTGATGTGATCTACACTGATTTCAGTAAAGCCTTTGACACAGTGAACCATAGGTTATTGTTAGCCAAATTGGAATCATTTGGTATATTTGGTAAATTGCTAGATTGGATAAAAAGTTATCTCTCACATCGCCGGCAGTTTTTGAAGGTGAGACGAGTAAACTCGAGTGAATTCAATGTAACTTCTGGTGTACCACAAGTGTCCCACTTAGGGCCCTTGTTGTTCAACTTATTTATCAATGATGTTGGTTCTAGTGTTAGGCCATCCCAGTACTTGCTATATGCTGACGATTTAAAAATTTGTGCAACTATAAATTCAATTGATGATTGTTATATGTTACAAAAGAGCTTGGAAGGATTGGTAACATGGAGCAAGGATAACGCAATGGCCTTGAATATTAATAAATGTTTCTATATATCATTTAACCGGGGGTCAGTATCTATTGATTACCCATATACTATAAAGGAAAGTACTGTGAAGAAGGTTAATTTCATAAAGGACTTAGGGGTCACTTTTGACACCAAGCTTCAATTTAATCTACACTTTTCCTTAATTCAAGCTAAGGCCTTAAAAACCTTAGGGTTTATTTTCAGGTTTTGTCGTGATTTTAAAAATATTTACTGTTTGAAGTTGTTATGTTTCTCTTGTCAGATCTATTGTTGAATATTGTTCTTGTGTCTGGTCACCTTATTACAGAGTTCACATAAAAGAAATTGAAAGCGTACAATATAAGTTTGTTACATTTTTGAGGTACAGGTTTAGACTTCAAAATTTGGACAATAAGAGTACCCTCTCCATATTGAATTTAGAACCCCTTTACATACGTAGAAAGAATCATGGTATTATATTTTTGCACAAACTAATAACGAATTCCATAGATGCACCTGAATTACTGCAGGCCATCAATTTCAAAGTTCCTACAAGTGGTATCAGAAATCCTATTTTTTGTATTCTACATCACCCTACTAATTATTCTTTCTTTTCGCCATTATCAAGACTAATGCGGGACACAAATTCTACTTGTGATATTGATATATACAGATCTTCGAGTATGCAGGTCAAAAGTTTTCTGAGCAATATTGTATAGTACTTAAGAACAAACTATTATCAAAACTATATGTATATTTATATGTGTGTATTTTATGTGCAATCTTGAACTTAGTCTATCTTGACATTGTATTAAGTAATGTAAGTTTTTTTTAAATGGGTTATTTATACCCGTAAATAAATATATAATAATATGATGAACGAAAGGTTCCCCAAATAACGATGAATGGTCTTTGACGAGAAGATCATGAAGATATTCACAATCATCACAGCCTCGGGAATTATTGCAATCGCACCGCTAAGAGGAACAAGGCTTTCAAAAAACAGTCTAAGCACTGTGGCTAACTGCCATACAACCCGTCTTTACCTCTGTCCTCCGTTAGTGAAAATACCATAAGAATACAACACGACCTCATTTCTCGCTTGTCCAAGGCTTTCGATAGAGTCAAACTGCAAGACAATTAGTGTGCTCGGGAATAGTAATATCCATTAGAAGACGACATATGAATAGTTGAAAAATTCTACAGGAAAAATAAATATACCTGTAAAACCCATGGACAGCAAACTGCGCATGCATAAAAAAGTATGCCATTCCCATAACAACAATCGGTGAAGATATAAAAATTCAACTTGCACAGTTAAATTTCCATCAATCATAAAATAAATACTATTGAGAAAAATAGAAATGAAAAAAGACACATACATTACTTACAACAACACTTAATTACATAACAATAAATAGTTGAAGTAAGGCAGCAATCAAGCAGATATAGCGTGGTTGGCGAGGAAAATCGGGGCCCACTTCACCGAGGAGCGAGAGCAGTAGAAGACCTAAAGAAAAACAAAGCACCTGGACCAGACAAAATCAACGGATAAATATTCGATACGCTCGGAAGTAAAGCCAAGGATAACCTGTGCTACATTATCAGAAATAGCTACCAAAGCGTAAAACTTCCCCGGGACTTTCAAAGGAGCGTAATGATCGCGATACCAAAGAAGACAAGGACAGGTGTGAGGAGCACCGAACCTTGAGTCTAGCTTCACATGCATCAAAAATACTCACACGAATATTAAGCCGTAGAATGGAAAGAAAAAAATGAAGAAATCCTCTCGGAAAGCCAACTCGGATCAAGGAAGAACAGGGAGAACATACTCTGCCTGAGAGTAATCGTGGAGAAAATAACACATCTGAACAAGCCATTGTACGCCGCATTGGTGGATCTGGAGAAAGCCTTCGACAATGTTGAGTGGAAAAAAATGTTCAGACTGCTGGAAAAGCTCCGAATGCATTGCGACGACAGAGGAATAATCAATAAGAAGATACAGGAAGCAAGTCGTCACATTGTGAATAAGAGACGGAAGTTAGATAGAAGCTAAAGTCAACAAAGGTGTTACACAAGGATGCATCCTTTCACTTGTACTGTTCAATATGTACTAGGATGAGGCCATACGAGAAGCACAAGAAATCGGACTGAGCGGAATAAAAGTAAACGGAGAAGAAATATACATACTCCACTTAGCAAATGATATCTCAGTCATTGCTGATAATCGCGATGATCTTCAAAGGTCACTAAATTTAATGGACCAATTTCTCCAAGAATACAACATGAAAATAAAGAACAAGACTAAAAGTCTAGAATGCGGAAGAGAGAAGCTGAAGGTAGAAGTCACCCTGAGAAGAGAGAAATTAGACCAAGTGGATTCCTTCACCTCTCTCGTAATCACCATAACGTGGGAATGGAAGAAGTATATACATCGGACATAAAGCAAAGAATAGCCCAAGCTAAGAAGGCGTTCATAGTAAAATGGCACCTGCAAGGCTCAGAGAAGATAGGGCTACAAACTGGAACACAGTATATGAAAACATCCATGTGGAGCGTGGCACTCGATGGATCGGAAGCATTGGAACCATTGGAAAAGCTGACCAGAAAAGGCTAGATGACTTCAAAACTTGGTGCTGGAGGGGGATGCTGAAGATAAAATGGACGGGCACAATAAGAAATGAAGTGTACCTACAGAGCAGAAGAGGAAAGGATCATGTGGAACACTATATAGATAAGAAGGACCAGATGGTGTGGGCAAACACAGGCACAATACGTTTGTGAAGAACATAATTACAGGTAAAATAGAAGGAGGAATCCCGAAGGGAAGACCCAGAAATAACTTCATGGACCAAATAAAGATGGCAGTACATAGGTAGAGATACCAGGAGGTAAGGGAACTAGCATTAGATGGGAAGGGTGTAGGATTGCAGTCAACCTATCTTGGGATTGAACAGCCAATGATGATAAAATTTATAGTAAAGACTAATGAGAAAACAGAAATGGGGACGTTAAGAATGATGAAAGGCAACATTGACATAAAAAGAAAAACATTAGAGTAAGGCAGCGAACAAACATATGACGTCGTCCTATGGCCCAGTGACTCGCTCAAATTGTAGCGGATAACACCACAGCATAAAGATTGAAGTTGGAAATCCGAGGATTTTTTTAAATATGACAACCTAAGCTACCAAATATATTAAGTTTTTCATACCTCACAAGAGTTTCAAAACAATCATGAAATTAACCAGCGAAATATGCATACGAAAAGAACTCATCAGTAATGAATTATTAACTTAAAATGCAAAAAGGTTAAGTAGCAGAAAGGTACACAATGTGGATGTAAATGAAGTGCGAAACTCTAAGGATGCTCTGTGCCCTTAAAGAAGTAAACGTCGTAATAGAACAAACTTGTTGTGGTAAAAGCGGTGTTTTTAAACATATCGCTTACTAAGAATGTAATTTACCGGATATGAATAAAGACAGACTCCAGAGAGCGTAGTCCAGGCGGAAAAAATGGTAGCACCGTGCATTATTTGAATCTGCTAAAATAATGCTTAAATTCAATGAATTATTGAAATTAAATGAGAGGCTGACCAAATATATGGAAAAATCATTATAAATCGGAACTCTTCAGACGCAGGAGTTTGGATTGCCCCTGAAGGAAGAAAACTTCCAAAAATGTAAAGCGATACAATCAATCGACGTGCACTATTGTTCGGAAATTGATCACTTTCTAAAATTGAATTAGGCTCTCTTAACGGTCTTCACAGAAACAATGCACCGGAAAAGCGAACGTAATAATATCATCTTACGGGATGTGCCTCGTGGACGCAGGTAAATGGCCACTCCGTTCCCATTAATCTACAATTGCGTGGTATATTTCAGACAACATAATCGATTGTCGCACTAACGTCTTTGAAATGATTGAAGAGCTACAATACTCAAAGAATCAATACTGACCGCAGTTTCTAACAGGTCTTCCACAAATAGCTCACTAGATTTTCCGAAAACCATAGCATTCACCTCGATAATTTCATCTTCAAAACATTTCATAACCAATTCCACCATCATCTGGAATGAAGTAATTATGAAACAATTGTGAAAACTTTAAAATTAAAATAATTTTTCATAAAGTGTCAGTGAAATATTAATAAAATAATAGAAGCTGTGTTTAATAAACGTAATAATCAAGAATAAAATAAAATATAAGGTAATGAAATGGACATCCTTTAAAACTGTCGGGAATAAATTAAAAATTCATCATGACTTTTTTCACCGTCAGGAATATGTAGTTGATTCTTCTCCGAAGCGATAATTTCACAAAAAGTATACACCACAAAATAATTGCATGTCCTCTTCCCAAGGATTTGCTAACCACAATGCCGTCAATTGAAATTATTAATGGCACAGGAAGAAATGAACCAGCCATGGAAAAAACTAGATCACGTAGGCATGAATTGAGATGAAGAATGTAATAGTGAATTAATTGAATTAATAGATAATAGAAGTGAACAGATTACACACACAATCATAAAAAAGTAATTGCAAGCTTCCCTAAGCAACATTAGACTCCAATGATCAGTTGACATAACTTTAAAAACACCAAACATGTGAATGGATTCGCGACAGAGATCAACTTCCTGAAATGGAATCAGTAAAAACTAAGGAAAGTACCGACATCTATGGTATGGCAAAAGTATGAAAATATACATAAGGAAATCTTGAGGACTATTGTGATCAGAGGATTAACTAATTGCTACAAAAAAACACTCCTCGCGAAAAATACCACACAAGCTTGAACTCAAATAGAGAAATATTTCAAGACGGGATCGCCAACTTCCAAATGGAACACTAAAATCGGCATTTCTTCAATCCAGTAACCATTACGATGATTTCTGAGGAGATATTAGGGGAATCACTATTAAGACAAACTCTTTGTAAATGAATATTTTTTTAACGAAAGAACCAAATGATTCGAACCGAAAGAAAATTACCCGTGGTCGGAATACACATTTTTAAAGAACTTCTTTGACAACTAACAAATTCTTCCCTTATAAAGAACCCAAGGTAACAGCAAATTCGCTTCGGAATTTAGACAACACTTGAAATAGTCACAAAATTTGCCACGCTCGAGGCATCACTCACCTCATACTCGAGAGACATCTTGGTGGAAAAAGGACGAAAATGGCGGGAGGAAGAACTTTTATATCACGGGGGACCCACGTGACCTCAACGTCTGTGACGTCATCTACCATTTATAATAGAACATTCTCTGAAAACGATTGACAGCCGATAAAAATATTAAATTACTTCACGAAACTCTTTTTTTTATTTTTTGGAACGAATTTCACCATTAGTTTGGTGAAGTTTGCTGTTAGTGATAAATGAGGAAATCCGTGCTCCAAAATGATCCATTAATTATGAAGAGGCTTATGGAGCCTGGGGCAGAAACAAGTGAATATCATCCGTTGAAGCACGTTAGTTGCTCTTTTAAAATAAGTCATTTTATTGCAACCTTGCACGTTTCAAATGGAAAGTTCAAACGTCTCCTTTAATGATTAATCGTAAGAATGTGCGTATACTTAGGTAAATGCGGTATAGTTGCTTTTGAAGAAATCATCTGCAATCCACTGTACGTTATACAAGGACAGGTAAGCCATTAAACAATATCTTATTTGTGTTAATTGGCAGATACCCCATGCCCTAATTTTTTGGAATTGTTGGTCATGTTTCCACTCTTTTGATCGTTTAGCAATCCGCCGCGAACACGCAGGCTCCAGCCGCATTCCGGGAGGCGATACTTGGATGGAGGGAGCTATATTCATTGAATTACTTTTAACAGAAACTCTCAATCCACAAATATCAATCCTGTGACATGCCGGCAAAATAACTGGTGTTCTAACATCGATAATAACAATACCTCAGTCATGGCCTTGCTTGTGAAGGCTCATTTCTTCATCTGCAATCCGATTCGGTAAAATGCCTTCTCTTTTTCTCCTCGTGAGTGGAGAGAACGGAAATTCACGCACTAATAATTACACAGAGAAAATTCCTTCACACTATCTTCTGATCACATTGCATCGATCCGTAGACTACATTTATGCAACGTGTAGCAAGGTCTCTTACAATAACATCAGAACAATCCACCTTGGTCACGTAACCACATATTCACAAAACGTTTTACGAGGACACGATCCTTGTGACGAGGCTGAACAAATAAATATTCCGGTTGAAGACTGCTTCGAATATATTCTTCGCGAAATATGTAAGCACAGCCTGTTCAGAAGTCACCGTTACTCCTCTCTCACATCAACCAATGATTCATTTTATAGTATGAAATACTTTAACACCGGCAGGAGTTGCAAAAGCTCTCGCACGACTATTAGCAAACCTTTAAAAGTCAGAGGAGCTTACCTCACTGATTCAAATCGCCAATGTTCGGCGCACGGAGTAGGATATCCGTGGTTCGGCGCTTCAGTTATGAGAAAGAGCAGGCTGCCCACCGGCTTTACAGCATGAGTCATTTCATATTCCCTTAGTCCGAGAGGCCAGTAATATGACGCCCGATTGAACACAATTCATTTTACATTCAAGTACCGCAGAGGAATGCATTGGCATTTTCTACCTGCGGGAGAGTATATTTCAGCTAAAAACACGAAATCCATGCCACGATAATGCCCTTCTATACGCATTAAAGGCTTGGTCGTAATGGGGAATTGAACCGCAGTGAATCCGTGATATTTTTAACAATCCATCGATCAACATCTAGGCAATGTGAAGGCCAGTGATGCTGGAAATACGATCGTTTTTATTTCGCCCACCATTCAGGCTTACATTTACTGGTAACAGTATTTTCCTAGTTAGTTGAGCGCATAGGTATAATTATTTCGCTCAAACATAAAAGTGTACAAATGTATAGTAAGCTTGGTTTTACGTAAACTTAAATGATCTGATGAACAAGTTAAGGTAACGGGAATCTCAGGGCCGCAGTTAACGCGCATGCTATCTAGGACTAGCCTAAGAGCGCGGATGACAAAAAAATCTCTTGGATAGAAATATTGTTACAGGATTTTGGTGCGGGCCCTCTAATAAAAAAATGTTAACGAAACTTCAGGTTTCCCACTTAGTTTGATTACAAGACGTTAGGAAGAGTCGAATTTATGGCAAAATATATTTTCCAAAACTAATGCCCTTCTCTTCCTATTAAGCTTATGCCTTTCATTTCCCTCTTGTCCCCATATTTTTGACACACCTCCAAGTTAGTCCAGCAAAACACACCACTCCACTCATACAGGTATAATACTATAATACCTCAATGCTTTATAATAATCATAAACCTAACATTAAAACCCATCCATGCTAATATTGTTTCTTTGTAATTTTTATAGCATCATCGATCACTATAAAAACTGATCACCATACAAAGACAAAATACCATAAATGGAAAGGCCAAATGAAAGCTCAAAAAACATAAAGACGAAAAGGATGCAGACATTAGAATTAAGTAGTGTGGTATGACCATTCACATGAAGTCTAAGCCAAATTCATCTGCTGCTTCAAAAAACAATGATCATACATATTCACCTTCCAACCTGAGTTAGCCACAGGACTTGAAGATGGTAACATGGTAAGTTCAATTAAAATAATAAAAAAAAACTTTGGCACTTCCCCTGTTGTTTAAACACCATTTTGAGCAGCGACAATGGCTGCCTTTTTAAATGATAGTACCCCAGTCAACACAGAAAATATGCCCAAACTATGGCTGACCATTGTGGCCATAGTGTGTGGCCATTATGGGCCAATAATGGTTTTGGACCCTTGGCAAAAGTGTGGCCACAGTCAATATATGTATTTGATAATCACTTAAAATATTACTCAGCTCAACATTATCTGTAAGAGATACTTTCTATAAAACAATGTATCTTAAAACTAAAAGTAAAAAAACAGTAGGTAGTAAATGAATGAAGTCACCAATTCCATATTTAATTCAAATTTAGTTATATACTTCAACTGAACATAGGAATACATGGCTTAAGGAGTCAGTTTCACCGCATCAAATATAAACATTTAGTATTGCTAATACTCGCGTATTTGCCGCTAATATTTGCCCACTATATAATTGAACGAATGAACCGCCAATTCCATAAACCCGCATGTGCATCACAAACAAGCATAAACGGAAGCCGTACCACGATGCTACTCAATGGTACTACATCAATGAATATTATCGTCAATTTTTAGTATTTGTTTTTCTCCTAAATAATTGATGAAAAAATCATTTTATTTCTGGAAAACTGAAAGCTATTTTATTTATTTATTCATTTAATCATACACTTAATATATCATACTATATTCTGTATTTATGAATATGAATAACAATTATAATTGTTATCTCTATAATACTGTGGTATACATTTGATGCACATAGTATACCCATTACGGCCAACCTTGGAATGAAGAATTGTGGCCTACCTTGGCGGTGCTTCGGCCAACTGCATTATGGCAAGCCAGACACAGGCCACAACAGGGCCATGATGCGGCGAGCCGCAACCATAACTGCCACAGACGAACCAAACCTCGGCCATATACTGACCATATTTTCTGTGTCGACTGGGACACTTCTTTTTATATTCTTCCAATTCAATTATAAAATAAGATTTTTGTTATTTTTGAAGGTTCCAGAGATGTTACCAGAGGTTGCCAAGACAGAATCAGCACATGTGGTTCCCGAGACATCTATACAGTAATGTCTCCATCGGTATGCCTGAACCAACAATTACTCTTGGATCTGCTTTAAGTTAAAATATATTCTGGTAAATGAAATTGGATTTCGGCTGCACTTTATGACATCAGGGAATATAGATTACTTCATAAAAATGGGTGCCTCACCACATCAAAATTACAAGAGTGATCTTGGATGTAATTAAGGTTTAAATTAGACTGAGCGTGGCCAAATCTATAAGGAGAGCCCTCCACTGGAGGTTGTCGAAGGGGAGCTCGTCGAATGAGAGTCAAGAAAGCCCTATGTGGCCCTCTTTGGTTTTTCAGTGGCTCAAGGAAGGGTTGGGTACTGGGATTGTATCAAGCTCTGATCCTTTCAATGTCCTAGGTACTACCTGGTACATGGCTCCAAAAAGCTATCATTCACTTAAGTGCTCAAAATCATCACTGCTTATAGTTTTTATTCAGGAAAGACAGATTAACAAACATGGGAGAGACTGAGTTGCAAATAAAGATAGAAGGGGATGTGATGTATTCCGTGAGATTTGCCAATCTGCCGGGTTTTAAGGGTTGGTGATGAATGTGTTATTGATACCAATAGTGCGAAAGATATGGGATTAATCATAAAAAGATTTTCATTATATGAAGTAATTGGTCAGCTCCATAGGTGGCTGCAGGGGACAATCCTCGCCTACCAACCTAGGGTTGCAAATTTGAATCTCAAACAAGTGAATTTTTTTCCAAGTCAGGGTATGGTGTTTAGAAAAAGCATTGTTTGTATAACAATGCTTTCAGTAATGACTTAGTCAACCATTTTCAGAGATATAGAAGTCAACAAATGTATGCTCCTACAGTCATTTAAAAAGTTGTCCATTGACTTAAAGTCAAGTCTCTAAGTTTAATATTAAGAGAATGGCGATAACTTAAGTAGGGCCATCAGATTTTGTGACGAAAATAGTCTTTTTTCAAATACATTATCAAAAAGTACAGATAAGGATAGGAAAACTTTTTCATTTTTCATCAATGAATTTAAAAATGATCATTATACTTATCTCATGATTTATCTTTAGTTAAGATTGGTTCATCTCTCTAACTTGAAGATGAAGCATCCTAAATATGACAGACCCAACTTTTTTAATGGACTCTATTTTGGAGATAAAGTGCTTCAGAAAGCAATAAGGACATCAGATGTAGCATTCCTCCAGATAAGGAGATGGCTAAGGAAGGGAATTAATAGGAAAGTACTGAGGCTAGTCCAATCCTCCAAAATTTCTCAATATCAGTCTCCAACTCTTTCTTTGTATGTTTTACATTAATTTATTTATATTCCTCATATTATTTCAGGAATACATTTCAGAGTACTATCCTCTCCACATAGCTGTTTCCTTTCCTGCCAGTAGGTAAATTTTAATCGAAATGTTCCAAACCTCAGGTTTTATAAGGATTATTGTTCATTGGTATTTTTTACATTTGTAAATACTACAGGCAGGTGAGTGCAAATTATCACCTACTCTCATACATGTGGGTGGGTGAAATTTTAACCACATGGAAGAGCATATTTAGCCACAATTCCTTTCAATAGGCTAGAGACAAAAATGTTAATGAAGGAAATTAGAGCTCTACCAGTTGCTAACTGTGTTTTTCATCAAAGTAAGTTGAGTGTCAGTCACTTTTACACAGCTCTAGAGGATTTTTTTTAGATGAAATGACATTCAGCAAATTAATTACATTTTCTGATTTTCATACTTCCCATCCTTTTTCCATGTTATGTAATTAATAATTTGGTGACTGGCTGCGCCTACCTCCAGTCACCTGTGGCTTTTACCTCAATTCCCAAGCACCATGCGATATCTACTGGATATCCATACATGGTTGCAAATAGCCATAGAAGGTAATATTGAATCTGAAATGTTTTATGGATATATTGTACAGATATAATGCTATGATATCCAGCATTGGATATTGAATGCTATCCATGAAATATTAGCTAATGGAGATTTATTGGAAAAATAAAATAATATATAATATTATCCTTACAAGAGCCAAATGAAGCACTACTAAAGAAAATATTGGCATATATGACCATATTTCAAACATCAGCTAGCCATGATAGTCGGGCATGAGCCAGCCAGACAACCCATAGCTTAGAATCCCACCTCATAGGCATAGATGTTATGGTACGTTGTCCTAGGATTAGATTAGCTGAGATGGTGTGATGTAATTGTGATCTCCTTCCCGCTTAAGTTATGCCCTCCTACTTGAATTCTTAGCTTAGCCATTTTTGGTGAGATTCTTAATATTACTTCAGTTTTCTTATAATTAGTCTTTGTCCCATACCTCTCATACAGGCTCGTTAGTGCTTTTATAGATGATTGTAACTGATTTGCTGACAGGGTTACCAGAGCTTGTTCATCCAAAAACATGTCTTAATCAGTTCCCCTCCTGCCATCACACCAACTGAAAGCTCCTCTCTTAGCATTTCTTCAACTAATATATTGAATTGCACAGGCAACATTGGGCAACCCTGTCTCACTCCTCTTCCTTATACTGCCCATCCTGATTCTCCATCATCTACCTTAACTTGAGCAGTATGAGACATGTAAAGGTTTTGAATAAGTGGTCTCTCTCTCTATGACTGGCTCCAACATCCGAAATTTAGCAGTGTATCAAAAAAAATAAAAACCTATAAATGCCTATTGCAATTCATTTTTGTTTTGAATGTGGTCATAAATGGGAAAAACCTGCAAGTTAAGAAATATCCAGAACACAATTTTATGGTTATGGTATGGGTATCTAATCACAGGATGATTTTGGATATTCTATAGATGTCTAAAACCGGGAACTTCGGATATTCTATAGATGTCATTTTTCACTCTATCGACCTCCATTGATATGGGGATATTCCTCGAGAGAATATTCTATAGATGTCCATGAAATGTTATATGGGTAAATCTAGATATTATATAGATATGGATTTAGATATTGTATGGTTATCCAGTTAATATTCATTGCTACTTGGGTTGTGTATGACTTGAGCTGGCACACGTGAGGACCTACTCAAAGAAGAAAATAAGCCAGCCAAAATTTGAAGTATAGAAAATGAATGTAATGCAGTGGACTATTTGGGAAATATTGTATATCAAGATTGAGATTGAGAAATTCATTAAAAGAAATTTCCTTGTGAATTTGGGATTGAATGGTATGCAATAATTTAGAAGCTCTTTCAATATGAGGCGGAAGTTGTGCCATGGGCATAGTAAAAACAGGAATAATAAGAAATAAAAATGAACATGCTTGGTGAAATTTGCATGAGTTAAATTCTTTGATATCACCGGGATGCAAACCCAGATCCCTCAATTGCCAATTAGGTGCAAGTTAGGCAGATACCCCAGCCAGACTTTTCTGTTCACAGTGAATTTCTTGAAATTGATCTTGGTTGTACAACTGGCTCATGAATCTGACTTGCAATTAGATCTGGGTACAAATCTCAGTATCAGTACAAAAAAATGATTTTTTTACTAAGCAATTAATGCTGCTGACAATGAGTATATTTTTGAGCTTGTGGACATCCCTGGTTATTAACTCACATGTGTAGAGTGGATACTTGCACAAACTGTCCACAGAAAATTTTAATACTACACATATTTATTCAGCAAGATTTAATTCTCTACTTATAGCATTGATTAAGTGTTCAAATATGATGTAGGTAAAAAGTATGAAGTTTTTAGTTCATTTAAATCCTTGAAGTATTCCTCAGTCTCTTTGGTCCATTTTCTTTATCTTGGAATCAGATTTTACCCTTCTTATTAGGCCAACTCCAGTATTAGCCAAATCACTCCATTGATTGCACTGAAGTATATTTTTTGACATTTTGATAGCCATTCTATAATCATATTAACTCCCAAAACCACAAAAATATACACCATATTTTTATTTCCTCAATGATTGTAAGAATAACATTGGCTTCTGATTCAGATTCTGTTATATACCAACTGTTATCTGATCTTTCATGCACAATGAACAGTACATAATCACATAAAAAATCAGATGCTTGAATCTTCTGAGTAATGTTCTTTTTGGCTCTCATTATGCTAGATGTATATTTGCAATGCTGAAGATAAAACGGACAGACAGAATAAGAAATGATGAAGTGTACAGAAGAGGAGAAGACCATATGGAACACCATACAGAAAAGAAGATCCAGATGGACTGGACACACAATGAGGCATAATGGGGTTGTGAAGAACATAATTGAGAGTAAAATAAAGGGAAAAGTCCCCAGCAAGAGACCCAGGAATAAGTTCGTGGACCAAATAAAAAGGAAAGTATGTACCTAGGCAGAGCCACCAGGAGGTAAGAGAACTAGAATTAGATAGTGAAGGGTGGAGAGCTGCAGTCAACCAATCTTGGAGTTGAACGACCAATGAGAGATAATTTCAAAATGAAGAAGATCCAATCTTCCTTTCAGTTATTCAAGGCATTCAGAGCCTTGAAAATAAAAGAAAGCAAGACATGACATTAAGGGACAATGTTATTGCGATATAAACATTTATGAACGCAAAGTATGAAGTGCTGTCATTTCCATTAGAAATTTTTGCATCATTTTCAAGAGGGGAATACATTCAGTAAGATTGAAAACATTATATTCAAAATTACTGGCAAGGAAAAACAAACATTTTAAATTTTTGACCAACCCTTGATAAAACTAATGATTGTGAATTACCTATCCCTC
The DNA here is from genome assembly GCA_963169105.1 of Ceriagrion tenellum. NCBI lineage: Eukaryota > Metazoa > Arthropoda > Insecta > Odonata > Coenagrionidae > Ceriagrion > Ceriagrion tenellum. The sequence goes on from OY720639.1 coordinate 126,393,980, forward strand.
ATTGGCTCTTAGTTGAGGGCACTTCATGAGCAGCACTCAGTCGTACACTTTATATGAAGAGTTTCAAGAGGAAAGTTGTCTTACCCCCATTTAATCTGAATACTCCTTATTTTTTAAACTAACATTAATATTCCTTAAACTCAGTCTATTCAGTCGATGGAGCCCTCGTGTCAGATATTTACTTCTTAATTATGGTCGAAGTCACATCAGATGTTCCTCAAGGAAGTGTAATTGGCCCTCTTTTATTCATTATTTACATTAATGGCCTATGATCCCAAGTTAGCAGTAAATTAAGATTATTAGCAGATGATACAGTTATCTACCGTGAAATGAGCGAAGACACGGACTTTGAAGCTCTGTCATCGGACCTTAACCCTCTTAGTGCCACCAAAATTTGGTGGTACTAGCAAAAAGTGCCAGCATGAATTTGAGAGTTTTGTAACACCTTATGAAAAAAAAACAATATGAATTTACTATTTTAGATATGAATGTAATGTGTATTTTATTTCACTAAAAATGAATTAATTGTTGTTTATAATATTCTGATACATTGCATAAAGGATAAATGTAATTATTACAACAAAATTAGTTTGAAAAATAATTTGTGCTCGAGCCGATATATCGGCTCATGGCACTTTTTGCCTGTGGATAAAAGCCGATATATCGGCCTGTGGCACTAAGAGGGTTAAAAATGTTCCTTTGTCGTGCCAGGAGAGGGGGTTAGAATTAAATATCAGCAAATGCACCACAGTTCACTTCCCACGAAAGTCATCGCAAAAATGCCATGGGTGGGTGGAGTAAACATAAAATCTTCAGATACAGTAAAATATCTTGGAATTACCTTAACATCTGATATATCGTGGGGATAACACATACAGAACATATGTGGTGCAGTATTAAAATAACCAGGTTTTGTTAAACGTATAATAGGAAGGTCCTTGGATGAAAAAGTCAAAGAGAGATGCTACTTCCCTCTGGTTAGGCCACACCTCGAATATGCCACAACCATTTGGGACCCTGGTCAAATAGATTTAATCAAAAAAATTAATAAAATACAAAGGAAAGCAGTGCGCATCATTAAAAACTGCTACAAGCATACATAGAGTGTCTCACAGCTTTTAGAGGGATTAAGGTGGGAGTCCCTGGAGACTCAGAGGCTACACGAGAGGCTTAGGTTGCTTGATAAATTCAGAACTGATATTTTTCAGAGCGACATAGAGAATATTATCATGACTCCTCATTACATCTCTAGGTCTGACAGATGGGATAAAATAAGAGAGATACACCGCCAAACAGATAGGTACAAAAACTTGTTCTTTCCGCGAACAATAAGCAACCACAATAAAAATTGAGTTCCACAAAATACACTCCTATACTACATGTCACCATTTCATCTCCAAAAATCTTACACTTTACACGGCTGGTGACATAACACCCCCTGCCACATGCCCATGTGGTGGCTCACGGGGTATTATATAGATGTAGATGTACTAAGAAGTTATAAGCTCAGTTTCATGTTAGTTAATTAAATTTTAATGTCACCTAATGATAACACATAGGTGCCCAGTTTTCTGGAAACCCTGATCAGCAGTCCATGACCATTTCGCCCCTCCCTCCATCCCCCCGATTAGAATACCTGGTTAGGAGGAATACAAGAATATACTGAGGTGAGAAAGTTGTAGAATTTTCACGTAAAATAAATTACTAACTTCAAACACTTGGTTCAAATATCATTTCTGGCATAATTATGCATGATATTGCCACAAGAAACAGAAGGCATTAATAAAGTTAATTATTTCATGGCCAGGCAGAGAATATGGAATGAAAATGGAAGAATACCAGGATGTGGAGTATAGCAGCATAGCTGAAGCAAAGAACATGAGAACCATTAAGATAACATGGTTGAGATTAGAAACAGGCACTGTAACAGTGGCAAAGAAAGCTCTAGGATCAATGAAAATAATACGGAATACTCAGCTGTGAGTCATAACACATATTATTAGAAACAGAGATGGAAGTTGGAAAACCTCTATGCCAACCTTTGCAGGAAGACTTGGCAATGGCTGACACTGAATTTATCTCCAATAATCCCAAACCACCCAAGTCATCCTTCCTATAGAAACCTACCAAACAACTTCAAATGGCATTAGTTGGTAAGTCACACTTCTAAATAATATACCATCTCGGGTTACATTAGGGAATATTTATTCAAGGGAGAGTCCCTCAGAAAGAGCATTGGCTGAATACCTTTGGGAAATGATTAGGAATCTTGGAAATAAGGGCTATTAGGGAGGGAGTCACATTAGGATACGCTATTGTTCCTGGTTGCAAACCCTAGTTGAGTGAATATATATAACATAGGTGCCTTTTTTTTTCAAATGTAATGGAAAATTTCCTAATACGAGGCGCTAATGATATTTTCTTTGGTTTCTCATGGTACCTGTACTCTTAATCAATGAAAAATAAATTAGTGAGAAGTATTTGCAAATTACATTTTCGTGAGTAAAATGAGTACCTAAGTGCAATTGTCGCTTGCATTCGCGCTCCTGTGGCAGTCTCACAGTGCTAAAAATATGTACTGGTTTTAGTAGTTTATTGAGATATGCCATTGCCCTATTCACCATAGTCAATATTAATATTCTGGTAACATAAGAGGACTGGTATGAAGTATATATCCCAATAATATATCCCAATGTGTGTGATGTTACTCAAGTATTGATAAAATTTCCCACTGAAACATTAGAACATCCAGGGAGTGCATATTGATTTTTTTTCAATTGGAGCTGGATTCCATTTGAAAAAGAAAGGGTGGTATATTCATTTTCTCTCACACATTTTCTCTCTTAAATCATTTTGCAACTGATACTTGGGCAAAAAAGTAGGATCTCCAGATCTTTTTACTTTCAATGAAATTTCATCATCCACAGGGATCAATTTGATCCTTCAGCAAGAAGAGTTTAATTTCAGAAAAAATGAAAGGTATATGAGTTTCTTCTTTGATATAATTTTTGTTTTTTAATATAATGCTGACAGCGGCACAGCCTTCCCATGCATTTTAATTCCTCTTCCCCAAGGTACCACCACCTTTTTTTCTATCCCTTCCGCAGTTTTCTGACAAAATGTTACACTCTACAGGCTATGAAAATACATTACTTCATACCAGTCCTCTTATGTTACCAGAATATTAATATTGACTATGGTGAATAGGGCAATGGCATATCTCAATAAACTACTAAAACCAGTGCATATTTTTAGCACTGTGAGACTGCCACAGGAGCGCGAATGCAAGCGACAATTGCACTTAGGTACTCATTTTACTCACGAAAATGTAATTTGCAAATACTTCTCACTAATTTATTTTTCATTGATTAAGAGTACAGGTACCATGAGAAACCAAAGAAAATATCATTAGCGCCTCGTATCAGGAAATTTTCCATTACATTTGAAAAAAAAGGCACCTATGTACTAAAAATCTCTCGAATACAAAGTAAATTATCATTATTTGCAATCGAAACCGTATGACTGCCCATTGCAATATTGGCCCATTCCTTCACGAGTAACTTCTATGGAAATGGAAAATAAACTCTTGTTCCTTAAGGCACATATATTGCTAGTGGGGGTAGGTACTTTATATCTATAGCCCATCAGTTTTTCGATAAGGGAAAAATAGGAGCCTCAACGGGAAAGGAACTAGCCAGCACTCACCTCCTTTAAAGGCAATCCTTTTTTCTCATCAGTTTACGGCTCGTCCAGCGGGTGTACCTCGAAAACTTTACTTAGCCACCACACACATCCCACACGAAATGAGGAATTCACGTTTATCAAAAACTCACATAATATAACTGGAACAGCCTTCAAGTGTGGTCGTAGGATACCTCGTCCATATCTTCAGGCCGCGCACGCCTTTCGAAAAACAAAACAGTGGAGCAACGATTGTCTTCCCCAGAGTACTTTTTCCTCAACAAGTAGTTATTATATGTCAATATAGAGGACTCTGTCTCGGCCTCGCGGATGACTACCTCTAAACCGCGTAAATGCAAATGCTTCTTGTGCCTTATCTGAATACCACGGCAAACTATAAACACTCTTCCTACCAATATATACGTAAACTTAAGGCTATTAATGCATATTGTCCCTCAAGGCACCCGTACTTCAGCCCTTCGCCATCCTGATGATGATTCAAATTTAACTGGAGCATCAATAATTATCAAGTGTGATCGTAGGATACTTTATGGAAACAAAACATTAGGATATTGCCATCAATGTCTGATTAAATTTAATAAGATTTTCAATCAAAGTCATTGCTCTTCATTGATAGCAGTATTATTTTAACGACCACCTCTACTGGAGACTGTGTGAATATTAAATTAGAGCTTGATAGTAGGATTTATTAAAATACTTGGAGAAATCATTTTTAGGATATTTAGGCACACGATGAAAATAAATTTCTCGCAAAAAAATTCAGATCGTTATTTACATTCGAAATCGATTAATGCATGACTTGGTTACATTGGTTTGATGTCTTTCTTGATAGCACAGTAGATTCAATATCGTTTGTCATGGTTAACCTTGTGAAATCTTATGGAAAAGTGATTGGTCGTCAGATAAAGGCAAACAGCCTTGAAAAAAATATAGTTATCGTTGTTTTAGGCTAAAAAATCTGTATAATTTTGGTTAAACAAGATGGCAAACATCATTCATCCCTAATCATCATTTTTCATGTTTCATCTCCTAACTCTTGATTGCAGTTTTGATTAGACAACCACCGCAACTGGAGGCTTCGCAAAATATTGCAGAAATGAGCATGCTGGTCGACTAATTACGTAAAATACCTCAATTACACATAGTTGTCACACATCTCTGCGCAAGAAAATGCAAAATGCTTATTGCTATAGATGGCTGCTATGGATGATGGTATGAATGGCTACCATGGTTTTCATTGGGAATGCTGATGATTTTTAATTTCAATAAATAAACAAAATACGTAAGTAAAATCAACATTAAAGAAGTAAGTGCATGCTGATTTTTAGTTAGTTGTTCATGGAAAACATCGTAAAATTGCAAAATTTGTGTGCTAGCCAGCAAGCAAAATAGGAAAATGATCAAGTATGCATACACTGTGACTACCTTGTAAATAGGGCATCAAATTTTGTCACACTGTCAAACATGCTTTAAAGGGAGTGCACTGTATGCACAGTGGGTGTACAATGTGACTATTACCCTCGTATAGTGTGCAGCAGACCTTTGTCACACGTTCCGTCACTGTTTATTTTCACCATAGCCCTGCCTACTTAAGCATATGAATAAGACTAAACTGCTACTTGTTTCACTTGCCTCTTGATTATGACATAGTATACACTGAAACCAGCGGAGGAAAAATAAATTGTAAGAAAAAATTACAATGTGTTAATATACATAAAGAATATTAATCTACATTAATATGACTGCATATACACACATAAATGAAGTAAAAAGGAATATTCCCTTGTACTCCATTTATATGTGCATACAGAGTTGAAATTGGCAGAGAGTATGTTTTGATTAAAATAATATTATAGTCCCCTTCTTGCAAAACTTGATTTCACAGTATAATCCATATTGAATGCCTTCTCAAATTGATTTCATACATGGTTAGATGGGCAAGAATACTATTGAGAGGCAGTAAAATCATCATAGCATTTACTCAATTAAACAAATGATTAAGAGCATCTGGTCATTCCAAGTACAATTTATTTTCATTAATAAATAAAACATTTCTCTAGATTACAAGAACATTTATACATTTTCAGTTAATAGTTATATCATCAAGAGCCATACTGACTTAATTCTGCATGGTTGTTGAAACTGGAATAATATGCTTGGAATATAAATCAAGCAGTTGGATAAGTACTCACATATTATTTCAAAACATCTATGCTCAGGAAATTGATTTATTTTTGACATGCATTTTTCAATAAGCTCCCATTAAAACTGTATTTTTGACTATATCAACATAAAACACACTTTGTATTCACTTGAAAGGAAAAACATTTCTATGGTTCTTGGGGCAATGTGGTTCCATTTGAAGAACACAAAATTGTCCAATGAAAGCCAATGATTTCTCTATTTTTCAACTAATGCCAATGATATGCATTCAATCATTTTTCCATTATTGACTTATGCTGTAATGCTTAAAAACACGAGTTACATGGCCATTTTACCACAGAGGACATTTATTTAAAAGTTTCATATCATTTGATATTGTAGGCAAAGACATTTTGCGATTACTTGTAAACTGGAATATTTACCTAGTTTTTTTTAGAAACACTTAAAAATTCTGGTAAATGTGATCAGAATCAGCATAATATAATATTCACTGGCTAGGTGCAATGGTCAATGTTATTGATGTTTCCATAAAAATTAAACTTTGAATAAAATTTATACATAATTATACATGTTAAATAGAGTAGGTAATGACAAACCATTTCGATTTCAGTGTAAAAATGGCCTCATTTAACATTTCCATAAAGCTCATGACTCATGCATGTTTTATCAGTTTAACAAATATCGTTTGATTCTTACCATGTGGCACATATACAGCTCAGGAACTTGCACAGTGCAATTCAATGAGAGAACATTTCTACACAAAATGAATGTACAGTGATCCGGCTTAATAGAAATAAAGAATCACTCTATGGTGAAAGTCACCATATCCAATTACTTTCATATCATTTAAAGACTCAATCTTCACACCATTGATTGATAAAAATTACACAAAAAAGCTTAACACACCAGAATATAACACTACAGTTACTGTGATGTTAAAAGTTAGTAATTTTACAAAATTATAAGTATAATGTACAAAAGTAGAAAATAACTATGAAATGAATTTAGCTTTGGAATTCTGAGAAAGTATGCAATTTATAAAGTTAATCTTATCCTTACACTTCAGTTCATTTTGATTGCTAATTGTAACAGGTGCATCAGACGATAATTTTATCACCTCAGTCCAAGGCAGTTTTTCTTCACACCCTCTCAATAACACATTCCATGGTAATTTTTTCTTGATCAATATTAAATTTACTTCATACCACTTCAACACATGGTAGTTACTTAAAAACTCATCATTTCTCCAAAATAGAATGCCAATGCAATCATCACATTTTTATACAATGGCAACCAATTTCACTCTCTTTAAGACTCTGACACTTACAATGGTTTTATTTCGGATTCAAACATTTCCGAAGGTCTCTCATACCATTCTTTATGGCCTGCAATAACGACTTCTTTCCTCTTCATCCTTATTACACTCTTGTCCAGTCAAATAAAAGGTTTCGTCATTATTGCACAACGTAGCACCATTTTAACTTGGCAGATGTGTGAATAAATTCATCAGCCATTCCTTCACGAAGGTCCATTGATATCAATATACATATATATTTACTATGTATATAACTATCTGTTATTACATATATATATGTGTTTACATATATACCTTAGTTAAAATGTCTCTTTTATATGTCAGGCATATACAAAAAAAAGTAAAACAAAACCCACAATTTGAAGCTATGCAGAAGTCCATTCGATTAGAAGTAAGTGTGTGGTCAGCCTAAAACAGGCTGAAACAACAGCTTCATTGAGGTCCTCTGCTGGGTGCCGTGGACAAATGTGTGCTTTCGCTTCTCTTTGGTGGAGGTGGAGGGGGCCTCTTCCTCATCGAGCCACTCTGGACACTCGTCCTCGAGCGTGGGTGATGGGGGTCCATGGCTGCACCACTCCCATCGGCTGGCATCCACGATGAAGATTCCCCACTGATGCCGTAATGCTCCCGCACCCAGTTGCTCACATTCGTCTCACGGTAGTCGGCAACCGGAGGGGGTGGATCTCGGAACCCTAAGACTTCATGCGGGGTCGTCGTGTGGTCCCACTTGCACTTCTGCGCCACCTGCCACTTCCGGCGCATCACTCGCTGAAGGTCACTAAGGAACTCGTGCGCTGGGGGATCGGAGGCCGCAAGGGAGGAGGGTGCATAGTGGCTGGGTGCAGCAGCTGGCATGGTCAGGCGGGTCCCATCGCTGCGCTTGGGTGGAGATGGCACAGGTACGAGAGAGACTGTCACTGGCCTTCCCGGTGCGTGAGGTGGGACCACGGGCGGGGAGTGGGGGGAGGATGGGGACGGTGGCAGAGGGCCATGGGTCGGGGAGAGGGAAGCATTGCGACTCGCCTCGTCGCCAAACGAGATCCTTCTCGGGGCCCTTCGAACAGTGTTCGAGCCCATCATGCATGAGGGCAAGAGGGGTGGAGTCGATGGGATGGGAGGGAGGGGAAGGTCGGCTGGGGGTGGTGGCAGGGGGGTGTCATCCTCAATCGTACTATTCCCGGCCAACAACTCGGGTGGTGGAGGGGGCAGTACAGAATCGACGAGACTCAGAGTGCTCTGGAATATCTCGGGCGGGGGCGGAAGTGGGAGGTTCTCCGGGTCTTCCTCAGGGGTGGGGCTCCTCTCAACCGGCCTCTGTAGCGGTTGCTGCCTTGCCCTCGAGGCAAGGGGACGGGACTCGAGCGTTGAGGAGGACGAACGACTCGAATACCTTGACGAGAGACGGGAGAGCGTGGAAGGTGTTCTGGTGAGAGTGCACGAGCCATCTTCTGAGGAGGAACGCTCGTGGGAATTGGTGTTCCCACCTGAGCTGACGATCGACGCATCCTCCCCCACTTCCTTGAGCTGGCGTGTCATGGAGGTGAGTGGCAGCTTTGGCTGGAGTGAGGGCTTCCTCTTTATGGTTCCCATGCCAGGGAAATCACTCTCGAAGGCAGGCGTGCAACTTCCACCACCTGTTCCACTGCTGCCAGCACTACCAGCATCGCTGCCACAGCCACTGGAGCCAGAACTCGAGGCACGACTCTGTTCAATGGCGTGATTTCGCCTCCTCAGGGTCACCTGCCCACTGATGTCTTCTGAGGGAGCAAAGTCATCCTCAGGAGTACGCCCGGGTGAAGGGGTAGGTGTCCCTGTGTTACCGCTCCCAAGAGCCACAGAGCTAATGGAGCAACTTCTGGCATGTGCCAAGGCATCCAGGTCCTCCTGAGCGAGTTCATCCACTAGCAAGCGGTAATTATCCAAGATTCTCCGACCATGCTGCAGGAAAGAATACCACCAAGATTAAAATATGCTTTAACAATATTTAATGAATAACCTAAAGACAATTTCAATATCCAGAATTTCCTGCAATATGATCCCCACATAACTAATGAGAAATTTTTATTTTCCTCTTTCAGAGACAAGAATATTTTTATTCTACTTGTTTCTTGACCACTGAATTAACTAATCTTCCTTAAACACCTGAAAGAAAATTTTTATTGTGGTTCTTGGTCAGATAATTATATTAAGTATTTATGTTTGCCAACTCTTCAGATTATTTTTATTATTTTTTCTAGGTTTATTATCAGTGTTGGCAGAATAAAATTTCATGATTCTTTAAACAGCATTGATTACCATGAGGAATGATTTGACATAATCTGACACGCTGGCAAACATTAATGTTTTTTTATTATCAGACCAAAAACTGCAATAGAAAACCAGAGAAAGAACATTTGTACCACATTTCACATGAGTAAAATTCTAACCCCCGAAATATTTAGTAAATTGGTAATTTAATTTAATCCCATAGTTTCATTACCTGAAAATTTGGGTGACAACAATCATAATACATAATAGTTTGCAGAATAGACATATTTTTACTGAGCTCTAGGTCATCCATTAAGTTGTAATTTGGTGCAATGCAAATAATCACTTCAAAATGAACTAACCTTGGCAATGCGAATGCCTGTGATCCATCGAGCCAATGTAGGTCCATCTTCAGCACACAGGAACTTAATATATTTCGTAGATTTTGGTTGCTGCAGGCGTGGATGTTTGATGGCAAAACAATATTCTGTAGGTGATTTGTACTTCTTTTTCCAGCCAAGACCCCAGTAAGCCTGTTTTTTTTAATAATTGAAAACATTGTTATAAAACCATGCCAAACACATTCATAGTTAAATTATATAAATCTGTCATAATTTACAGTTTGCTATTGGCATATTTTAAGTTAGCACATCATACCCCTATGAGTGCTCCCCCCATCATGGACGCACATATTTTCACTTGTATAAACCATTAGTGCAATAGATGTAACATTCCAGTCATTTTAAAGCAAACATAAAAATGAGAGCACAAATGATGCAGCATTATAACATGCCAAGTGATGAAATCTATGAAAAAGAATTCCCCTCATTCAAATATGAAAATTACTTCATCACAAAAAACATCCCTACGGTAATTAAACGGTCATTTCTGTGTCTGTCAACCTTTGGGTTATTTATCACCCAATAAGCAATCATAATACATGCCTAAATCATTTCTAAGAACAGTGATAATATATAAAAGCTAAAAAAAATAGCTATTGCAAACAAAATTTGATTTGATTGGTGCAAACATAAGAGAAAATACTGAGCTACAGATAATTTGAACCCTGGATACAAATATACTGCGAAAACACTCTGCGCTCAAGTAAATGAAAATTCAAAAATGTTCTATCAAATGAAAATTATTTGAGCTTAAAATAATTCAGTTTGCTTGTATGTTAGCATTTTTCTGATGCAATAATTGTGAGATACGTTGTTTCATCAATGCACACTAGGTAGATGAAAAAGCACCATAGAATTGTACCTCATTCACATCAAAGGTTGCTAGGCAGACGAGCTGGTGTGAGGGAGGACGATGGCTCAGAGAGGATGAGGACACTTTCTCCTTTGGCCAGTAGTACAGTCCAGATGCACGGAGGACAAAGTGATACCTCTTCCATCCCTTTTTGCTCTCTGCCTTGAGCCACAGAGGACCCTCCATGTCTGGCACGCATGGTGCGCCTCCATTGCCAGAGAAGAATTCCTAAGTCGAGTGGAAACAGAATATTTCAATTAAAAAAAACAAGAAAATTATTTTACTATCACTACACCCTAAAAACTAACAAAATTAAACTTCCAAAACTATACAAGGAATACAAGGAAAAATTGACTGAAAACCAACTTTGCTAGAACAAAGTCATAGATTTTATTATTAATTACTTTTACTCAACCACTGATTTAATTGCTCATAAATTAACATGCCTACCAGGGGCAGCAAAAACGTAAAATCTTCATACAGACATCATGTAATGATTCAAACAGGAGGAAAATATACATAGTATTTGATACTTTCTTCGGAAAGTATCAAAAGAATTTTATGAGAGTATTACTTGAAATTACCGTGCAAGTAATTCAAATAGGTAAACCTTGAAATAAAATCAATTCCTAATTTTCTTATACGAGTCCATTTGGCATAATTCACAGAATTACAGAACTTCAACCACAAAAACAGATGCTCACCAAAAAGATTCCAAAATAATCTACTGACAACATTTAATATATCAGAGAGGTCGAAAGTATAACCTACAATTCCATCATCAACCCATTAAATTTATGGGGTATTTCAACTTACTCAGAGGGCTAATTTACCGATGCCAGTGCCCTAGGCCAAAATATTTTTGGTGTCATCCCTATCTCGTTTATCTACAACTTTCAATGATTTACTAAGTAACACAATTTATGCCCTATGAAATTAAGACTCCATATTGCTGTATAATTAATACTCCATCATTCTAGGTACTCAGGTGCCCCCTCCCCTCTTGGTACCTTAGGCTTGGGCTTATGAATAAACCTGGCCCTGCTAACTCAAGGATAGGATATACCAAAAAAGATGTTCATTTTTGCTCAGAGACTACCAGTCAGTGGAATCCTAAAACAGCAATTTCAGGGATCTTACCTCAATCAAGGCAGCTCTACTGTCATCATCAAATTCACGCCCATGATCAGAAGATGCCTGAGGCAAAAGGAATTCCTCAGGGTGAGAGAAAAGCTTGAGGTACTTGTCTGGACGCTCCACAAACTGGATTTGATTTTTTGAGTCGTTTGTCCACATCATTAAATTTTCCACCAATGGCTCATGGTCTTCATAGACACGCTCTGTCAAATTAAAAAGATTGCATAAAATAAGGAGACTGCAAAATATAAAGAAATAGCACGATAAATTAGAGTCATACCTAAAGAGTTCACAAATAAAATAAAAATAGCACAATCATAATATGCTAAATTTTAGTCCAAAATTTCTCTTGCAAATTTAATTAGAAGAAACATTTTAGATTTTCACATTACAAAACAATAAAGATGTAGGTATTCAGACAGGCAAATCACTCAGTTTTACCTATAAATACATTTAAACTGCCGCAAGTATTTGATTTCTGTTAATTTGCTATGAATTTGCAACTGCTTATACACAAATTTGCAAAAAGTTACTTTGACCCAGCAAATTTACTTCAGATAATGCTATATATATATCCTTTAAATTAGCATACCAATTATGAAGGGGTAATAGATATTGGATACATGTAGAATTTTAACAAATCACTGAAATGACATAATTTTTTGAACCATTCTACTATGATTAAACCTCTTCAGTGTACTCTTATATTCTTAGTGTATTTTCAGAGTACACATAGCTATTAAGTCTGATGTAATTTGAAATATTTGGGCAGTCACCTTTCAATTTTTTGATTAAGAGATTGTGAATTTAAAAAAATATTTTAGTATTTGTCAAATACTTCACTAGTACCAAATTTTGTATCATATACTCAACTTATAATTCACATAATTTGAAGAGTTTCAAAGACCATTTAAATGATAATCCAATTAATGGATAAGTAATTGAGGATGTGCAAATTATAGCTTACCCATATGAAGATGTGGTAGGTATTCAACTAGGGCCCACTTTGGCTCCATCCTGACATGGTTTTTGTCAGCTAACAGCCTGGCAACCTGGCCAGCACCCATCCTCTCATCAACAAGGAGTGACTTTGCAGAGCCATCTGACGAGAAGGCCTTGATAAAGAGTTTCCTCACACTGGCTTCCCGCATCTTCTCCAGAGCAAGCCGAATCTTTTCTGACTTGGCACGGCTCGCCTCATCCACATCATCACCCACCAAAGCATGACTGCGACGGTCAATTAGCCCATCCTGTTGCGATGAAAACATAAGAAATGATTAATTAGTCCTTCCTCGTAACTCCTCTCCTCTCATTGCCTGTATTTTTCTATAAATTTAATGACTTTAAAATATACCTTACTATTTTCAAAGAACATCTAGTCTCAAGATTCAAATGTATCTAAAATGAAGAACAATTTATCATAATTAGGGATAAAGAGAACATCTTTAGCGCACCTTACTTTCAAATTAACAGTTAATTACATGAAATGAGTTAGATCCTCATCTATTTTGACCTATTTTTAATTCTCTTTTTAAGTTGGCCCAAGAACTTCAGAGCAAGTGTGCTAGTGAAATAACAAGTGTTCATACGAAGATTTTCAAGTCTCTGATTGGTCTCCAAAACATGATCCCAGGGCAGAGCAACCAAAAGGAAAAGCCTTAAGCGATCAGAAAATGGAAGATGATCCAACTGTTCATTTCATTCCATTTGCCAGTTGGATTATCTTCCATAAACCCTTTAGGGACAGAAATATATAAAAAGAGAGTTTTATCTTCAAGTCATTAAATGAAGGAGTTCACAGAAACAAAATTTAAACAAAGATTTTTTATCAGAGATGCTTGCTCCAAGATTCTTTACACATAGGATTTTGTTAGCCAATCACACTGAGGCTATGCTTTCCAACAGCAAGCAACAATCTCACTCAGTCAAGACACCCACAACAACAGTTGAGCTAGGTTTTGGCCATATCTCATTGGTCAGAAACTTTTGTGGCAAAGGTAGGCATATAAAAGATTTCCCTATTCAGTTGTGATAACATTCTTATGAGAGAAGAAAGAATTCAAATAAATCTTCCTTAATTAATTTTGGCATTTTACCACTTGCATAGGCTGGTGTTGGGTACTGAAAGCCTATAATTGGAACACCATTAGGAATCTCTTGTATTGCCTTTGGTGATGAGGCAAGTATTATAGCAAAAGCAAAAGATCCTTGCACACCTCTGCATAGCAGAGGGGAAAGGAAAAGTGGAGAGAGTGAAGTGAATGGACGGAGGGAAGGTAGAGAATGGTACAGCTGAGAACGAGACAAAGGAGCCAAACTACTTTGTAAGGAGTGGTATTACAAATAAAATGCAGCAAACTGGGTGCCAGGTAGCTGTGACTTATGGAATTTACTGAGGCGCTAAGGTCGGCACCAACTAGAAAAGGTTCTCACTGATGCTCTACAATTTACAACCTTCTTTCCCCGCAAGGCAGTGTTTTAAAAGTTCTGAGTTCCATGTCCCAAAATCGTCCACGGTGCAGTGCCAGTTTCTTTTGCCACTGCTATACATGCATACCATCTGTTCCAAGAGGTTTCCATCCCAGGAGCAATCTTCTATCAATAGCTGGAACTATGTAGTTTGATTGGAATAATCTTATATGACGATGGCCTTGCGCAATAAATGAATGATGATAGTGTCTGAGCAGAAAATATGAGAAAGAGCAAAGCAGATTTTCAATGACTATGCCCCTTTCACAACAGAGCCTCACTATGGAAATGATTCACCCGTTACGGGAAGTATGAGTATTCCCTCTACACTGCAAATCAAACCTCTCTTATGATGACAACTAGTACAGGTATACCATTTGTTCATCTTGGTTCCCAAGTCAGTGAGCACCTGGTCCCTTTCCTAAGTCAGAGGGCTCCAGCCTTCAACCCATTAGCAGCCTCTGTCGCACCTTGGGTGCATGGTCAACTGATTACTTTTTCAGCAGAAACTCTAGAATTTCAGTTAAAAATTACAAATGCTCAGCAAAACCTACTTACAAGCATGAACTTTATGTTGTGTAAAACAAATATTTGCTTAGAAAAATCAAGTGGCAGTCACTTTCCTTCACCCTGGGTTCACAATAGCTGGCCTTCTTTCTTAAGCATCAGAAAATCCACATCACATATGGTAGGCATTTGTACTTTTGCATGAAAAATCCTCAATGTCTATAGTCAACACTTGGCGAGTAAGGGTTAAATCTTGAATGCCTTCAACCAGATATGCTTCCTATTCACATTTGACATATTCTTGATGACATGAGTCGTATGTCGCATTGAGATGCCAGATCCAAAGGTCAAAACATAAAATGGCATATGTGTACCTTATTTTCATTTGCACAAATATAGCACAAAATGCTGTTACTTTTTGCTCCAATTATGAGCACAGAAATTATAATTCTTCATGATTACTCCTTCCTTCACATAATGATATGGATGCAACTCTATCCCACAAAACCTGCACAATAACCAACTGTTACTGTAGTGAGATAAATGACAACTTACAGTTTGCGGTAGCATTCCACCAGCAGTTCGGGGCTTGTGCCCAGATGATGAAGAAGATGAAGATGAGATGACATCCACCACCCTCCCACCACCCCCACTACCACCACTGGAAGCTGAACTCTCACTTGAGAGCATTGAAAGGTTATCAGAGAAGGCTGAATCATTGTCAGGGCTATCCGTTCGGGCCACTCCTAAACAAAATAAATCACATGGATAGAAAAAAATTAAATTAATACAGACAGCTGCAATTTTATAACTTAGGGAGATTGCAGAAAAATCCAAGAACTCCTATGAATGAACGGATTTTGCAAGTCAACCACAAAATTTTATATTAATTAACAAACAATTTATGATTTTAAAATGTTTTGGCTCTTGGCATACCCCACATATAAACTTTCTTTGATCTATCCGAGCTTTCCAAATGTCCCACCACATTGAACTGGAATGAGAATTTCTCAGTAACAAACTCATTCAACATCCAACTACTCCACAAAAAGGGGAGTACAGGTTGTAAGGACTATAAAAAATGAATATGTTAATAAAAAGAATATTATAACAATGAAAAAAAATTCAAATTTTTTCCAATTCCTCAACTAATATTGATATTAGACGCTACACTCTACTACAAAATAGATGGAGACATGATGTTGAAGGCCAAATTTAAATAGAAAAATTATAAAAAATACTGAAAATATTCTTTAAAATTATTTTAGAAATCCTCGCTCAGTTTTAAGGACTTCATAATTCATTGTTGTAGTCATACAGAAATAACTTAGAAGGCTATGAGGAGCATGGTTATGCTGAAATATCTCAAATGTTTATCAAGTGGATTAACCATTGCAATCAAAGCAGAATTTAGGCCTCTTCAATCATTTTTTGGCCAAAAGAGGCCACAATAACATTCCTTTGAAGGAGAAGAGGATGATGGGCGTTTATGAAACAGAGAGATTAAAAAATAATAAACAACTGAGTAATATTCATAAAAACTTAAATGTGACAAAATATTAACAATTCAAATATCCTACCTAAAATGATAAAATTGAATGCAGCAACCATTGATTTAATTGACCGCAGTGCAATGGTGGACTAACTTAAATAGACTCTCTGTTTTTAAGGAGTGAAAATAAATTGTTAGGAAAATCTGGTGGCAAAATATTACCTGCATCACTTCTGGAAAGCCCCTCCATTTCTTGAGAATTCTCAGACCTCATCCTTGTGCCGTCTGAGCTAGACCGAGAATGAGTGTGATGGTGCTGAGAGTTTTGGCGCCCAATTCCTACACCACCTCCACCACCTGGAGCACCCTGCTGTGAGCGACCCAAGGACTCCAGACCTGAAGTCATGAGTTAAGAGTAATGGTGATATCACATCCTTGGACTTGATTAATTGATGAAGCAAATCAAAATGAGAGCAAAGTTTCAAATTTGGACTTTACTCTCAAAATTGACTATATTTGCATGTGATACCAGATTGAAACTGAATAAAAAGGATTCAAAATTAAATTGTCTTAAAAGTGAGATTTAGCACAATGATATTCCCTCCTTTTTTGTTCTCATTAATTTATTATGTTGAATAAAATACAACAATATCAGAACCAATGCCATGTATGGCATTCTCAATGCAATAAATAGAGAAATTTAATTTGGAATAGGATAATATTAGCAATGATTTCAGTCAATCACTAAAATGCATATGGAAAGATAAATGTATAATGAGAATAATTTTTACATCCTCCCATTTTGCATAATCAATTTTCATAAAAGCCACGGGATATTATGATAGTGCAGATTCTTTTGCAGTCACATCTGCATCCTTCGGGTATGTATATAGAGTATATGTAAATGGGACAGTAATGTATGCAGTGTTCAACTATAAGAAGCATGTTTACCCACTGAATAAACTTCCAATAAAACTTACAATAGGTTGAGCAAATATTTAATCAGTTTGTCCAGTGAGCACTCAGCATAGGTGAAACACGTAATGTGCCATATTTGTCAGAAATCATGTTTTGCTTAACTACCATCGAAAATGTAAAACAGAGGGGCTCTTGAAAGAAAGCATAAACAGATAATTTTGGGTGGGTTCATAAAAAGCAAACAAAAAAATGAATTAGTGTACCTAAAAGTTGTCATAGACAGAAGAAAAGTGAAATAAAAAATAAAATAAACGAAAAAAATAAATCAAGCTCACTCTTTTTCCTATGCACAATTGGTGGTCTAGTGATGATACCATTTGTGTTTCCTTGGTAATGTGACTGCTGCTGTAAGTTAAGGTCACAGGAATTACTTGTGTGATTCTGCTGTCCTCTGTTGGTTGGTATGATGCCTCCGACATCTTCATCCTGTCTTGCGATAGCTCGATCATACTGGGACTCAAGGGCACACAGCTCACCGAGGATAGCATCAAGGTCCACATCTTGGGAGTCTGTGACAAGAGAAGGTGCAATATTAACCTCCAGTTGAAATGAAAGAGAATGATGGCTAATAGGAATGAACTGGTACAGTTGGATGTTTTTGACAAACTCTAATTCATTAAAGAGGAGATTCAAAATTTATATTCACTAAATAGGAGCATAATTAACATGATGAGGAAGACTATTAAAAGTAAAATATGAATCATTGGTCTAAAAATTTTTATCCATTTACGCAACATCTGCAACTGCAAATTATGCATTAAAACTTAAATATTATTTTCAATCATGAAATATGTTTTTGCAGATTATTTATTTGATGGCTTAATTTGGCCTTCACAAGCTTGATGGACTGCTGCAAATGAATAGCTATCATTTTTATCAGATTCTTGGCAGCATGAATGAGACACTATATACCTACAACCTAATAAATTACTTAAACATACCTCCATACTTCAATTTCAATGTATAGTAACTTTTAAAGACTACTTTAGAGCATACTACTAAATTATCAGGAAAAGTATTGAAAATAAGTTTTTCTTTCCAACCCATTTTTTTTAAAGTGGGGCTGAGACAGCATAATGAGTATTGAATTAATAATACCACAAATGAAAACATCTACACTGAGTTGAAATAAGGTTCAAATCCAGCATAAGAAAAAAACCTATGTATGCAGTTTATTGCAGCGATGGTCAACAGGCAACTACAATTACAAAACTCCATAATCTGAAATCCAAATCAATTCTCATTTACTTTATTGAATAATAACAAAAACCTAAATTAATCAGCCATTTAAAAAATGGTAAATCAATAGTCCAATTACCTAGGAGAAAACTGAATAAAAACATGAAAGCTAGCAGCCATATTCAATCAAATAAAATTATCAGCAAACATTGGGGACTAACACTAATAATGGTGTAATGATCACATATGAGATAAGCAGGCCCCTTTTTGGCAGGCAAGATTAAAAATCACATTCCTATCATTACTTTCGTCGAATCAACAACTGAAATTGTTTGAAAGACTACACTATCAACGCATACCTCATCTGACTCTCTGAATAGAACTGCTTTAAGATTAGTGGAATAATTTCAATTTACAAATGAATTAATGGTTTGAAAGTAATCAGCCACACTAATACAACTATGGTTACCATAGCGTAGGATTTATTAGAAATTTTAAGCTTCTAGAAATATCATTACCAATGACTTGAATGCCTTGACAAAAATAGGTCCCTAACACCTGCACTCACGGTGCAACTCCTGAGCTTTTTCATAGTAAAAACATAAGCAGGTGCCTGGAGGTAATACCAGTTCCCTTTAAAGACGTGGAGTAAAAGAGTTTTCCATTAACTCGCCCCCAAACATAGAATTAAACCGGATAATCTGGAGTCACCAAAGCAGATACAGGAAAGGGTACAATCCCCTTCTTTGAACCGATCTGATCAATAGGAAGCGTAAATAAACACACCACGATCCGCTGACATTGTAATAGAGCGAACCACAAACCGGTTATGCAAATCCGAGGGGACCCTTGGGTGACTCACCTTCCAAGTTTGCCATGGAGAAGCGGTAAGAGTCTATCCTTGGGGCCCTCAATGGATCACAACTTCCAGGGGACTCTGCACCCGCCGGCGACCTTGCAGCGGTGCGGTTAACTCGCCTGCGCACCTTCGGCTGTTGCTGGTTCGGCTGCTGTCGGGAGCCTGCATCGCCCAGGCCCTGGAAATGGAAGAGAAGGAAGGATATGGTCAGAAAAGCAGTCACCAAATTAGGATACGCATCTCGTTGAAGATTGCATCGAATGAGTCTTTCATATGAGCAACCAAAAAACGGAGTATCATCCTCAAGAGATGATAACCTGAAACCTTCTTGTCTTCCAATTAGGGTAAATCATCTAAACATGATATTTTGCACACTTAAAATAAGGCATTTCAGAATGTTCCGACGATTTCCTTCGTAGTAAATTTACACCTTCAATGTAGGAATGATAAGACTCATGGATGGCGCCATTACGTTTGAAAATGTGTTGATCAAAAGAATAAACAAGCAGCCAGTAGACTGAGATGATGTAACCAACAACGACATTGAAAATTACGCCTAAAATTCAAACCCACCTTGATAACGCAAGGCAATCACCCGGACGGTTGGCATTCACTTTTCGTAAAAGTCATACTTTTTTCTTCAAAATTTTCACCAGCTATCAAGCAAAAAAATTGGATTTACACATGGAGTGTACTACATCTAAATTGGGCGAAGAGACGAAGTATTCCTTCCCCATTTGAAATGGGTACACGGCTCAGTGAGTGCCATTCAACCGACCAAATACCTGTACACGTCGAAAACTTCTTTCCTCTTCAAACTTATGTTCTCAAGAGTAATTTTTTTAAACAGAGATTATTACATGTAAATCGTAGCTAGAGCCCGTCTCGCCGTTGAAATTATTTGAACGTTTTTCAGTATCTGTTATTAGTCTTTGGTGGCATTTGACTGTCTTTCGTCGGTTTTCACGGTCGCCTATATTGTCACAAACCCTAAAACTTTTTCAAACCTTAACCCGCTGCATGAAAATTCGCACATCCAATTCATATTTGAAATCGTTTGCAAGTACTTGATACATGCTCCAGGAGGGTTACCATATATACGAGACAATGAAACATTGACGGAAATTACGCTGCGGATTCGTATGGTTTCCTTTCTTGGCAGGAGATTTTTGCGCACGGTACCAAACTCGATGGAGTTCGATTGACGAACACGTGAACTCCGAGTCGGAACGAAATGACGGGAAATGCAAGAGCGGGAGAGAGAGAGAGTGAATGTGGAAACTTGATTTCCCCGAGGTCAATTTAATTTATTGTGGAAGGTTACAGGCAGTCTTGGCGCATATTCCGTTCGGACAGAATCGGTAATGCGTTCGTTTGGATCACTTCGAAATAGAGAAGAAACCTCAGTGACATCAGAAGACAATGTTTTTCTCCTCGCATGCATCCGTAAACACATGAAATAACTAATACAGTGATCGGATTTATCGCCGAAGCCAAAAGTTGACGTTTGATAGCAATCCTTCGCAATGAAAATGAATGGTACATTGCGTTGACATCACTTCCCTTGTATGCTGTACGGGACTCAGCAATTACCATTACATGAACTTCCGTCGTATGGGTCACTCGCATAGTGATAAAAGCAACACGAACGATCTTCGATGAAGATTAAAAATATAAGTGGAAGACTGATTCGCAACAGATTCACTGAGAAATTCCGCAAACTGTGAACAAACCCTTGCTCAACATATACATGGAATAAAACTCCCACAATTCGGAAAAATAAAACTGGATCGCAAATTATCATAACTTTCAAATAAGTAATTGAAATGGATAAAAATTGAAAAAGAATGTAATGGCCAAACAGATCATGTTTCTCAATGACAACAATTAGGAAGACATCATGCGCTCCAATTTGCTAGCTCATTTCACGAGTTCATTCTTTGGAAAGTTTTTACCAGAGATATTAAATATAAGTAGGTATCAGATGACCAAAGGAACGACAGTTTAAGAAAAAAAGACACTATCTCCTACTGAAACTTTCCTATTCGTGACAAAGACAATCCCGTTCCCTTTGCAACGAGAATTACACCGAGCTAGATGAAAAAGTTTACTGCCACTAAACCACGACATAGCTTAATTTTAGTTTCAGTCCCGGAGTTGGCAATAATACCCCTTATCACTATGTTTAAAGTAGAGAAACCTTTTCCATGCGAGCCATGCTTTTAAGGCATGGAATCGGCCACCGAGGTCCTTCCGTCCTCAGTGACTGATAGGCGCTGTCTAATACCCGTTCAAAAAGAACGTTCCAGTACCCTGGGGCAATGGTGACATCCTAATATCATTTACCAAATTCAACAACTAACTTTTTCAGGCAATGCCCTACAATATAGGAAGACATCACACAAAACGTTAGGAGAAAATAAAATCACCGCACACGGAAGTCGTACCCACAAATTAATTTAACCAATATCGTCAGCCTCGATGAAATTGAATAGCCGGCTAATTATAAGTGCAACTCAATTTAACCCGGGAAGAATCCAATTTGCGGGATTTAACGGAAATTTTTCCGTGAAGGACAGATAAATGAGACCGATTTCGTATAATTTTCAGTCCATATGATATTATTTCCAAAAATGACTCACTGGGTGTATATGGCAGGCATCGAAAACATGGAATGAACGACAAAAAAATTGAAGGGAGTGGTAATCGTGGCTTTTTGATTACAAAGAGGATTTCAACCTCATTACAACGAAATGCAAACGTGGAGGAGATATTCAAATTAATGACACTTCCATTTTGTGACGAACGAATTAAATCTCCGCTGGCTTTACTCGCAAGTTAATTAATTCCCCGGGTGCCGTTGGGAGATGGTCAAATCGTTACTATGCAGGAGAAACAACAAGGCAGGGATGGAAATTAAACGTCTTGGCAAATAATTACTCGAAAGCAAATATGTTGAGTTCTTGAATTTTGGGATGTTTATAAAAGGATTTCTTCGAGGCATTTTCATCGCACGCGAAGTAGAGCTCAATTTTCGAGATTTCCTTATCAAAGAAGGAACGGACGAATATTGACACAATATTAATTAATAATATTCTGCTTAATGTTAACACATTTATAAGAGACGAGGAAAAAAGCCTCATCTTCGCAAAACAAGGCTTTGGGAGAAGCATTAATAGACATCTGACCCCTTTCAATCTTGAAATTTTTGATTAACAACAAGATTTGAAATGACCTCGGTCGACCATCTACCACTAACATCAAGGGCTGAAAGGAGACACGGCTTCAGAGGAACTCCATTGACATTCACATCACGGATGAGAGCAAAACGCACATTTCCGCCATGGAAAGAGTAATTGACGACTGACGGAGTTTCCATCTCGTAGGACAACTAACTAAACAGGCCTTTATAGATTATCAGTAAGAACAGTTCACCACATTCCAGCTTCACTGGGCATTGTTTAGCGAAGTTCATACTTGAAAAGGTAATGACGGGAGAAACATGTGTTGGGCAAGCAATCCCAGCATGGACAGAGTGTAGTTGCGTAAAATGACCGGCAAAACTAATCGGAAATGCCTTTGAAGGCCACATATTCCCTTTCACCTGCATCTTGTTCCCCAACGGCAGGTGTGCCAACAAAAAAAGCATGACGGGCGTGTAGAATTTTAACACCACAAGTACTAATGTTATGCTTAAAAGAGTAAATGATGAATAATTACAAATCCGTCCAAATTAAAAATCGCATTTCAAGTACCACAATGTACTGCATTACTGTCTGCCAAGCTCGACAAATTTACGCTCTTTAAGATCAAAAAAGCACGTCACGTGAGAAGTTTCGATTACTTATTTTTCGACTTCAAATGATTTAGGTCTCTCGGAATTTTATTCCACGTCGATCTCAAATGACATTACCGCCAATATTCAGTAAGAATCATCAGGTCTGAAGTGACTTCAGACCGAAAGGAGCTGGTAGCAATGCTGACGAAGCTTTTGTCCAAACTTTTTGCCAAAGGGTGAAAAATACCAATAAACCATCATCTATACGATATTGCGGATTCCTTAACTTCCACATTTTCAACTTTGATAAATATCTACGAAATGAATCTAAATTGAAATAGTTCATCTGAATCGTTTTCTGTCGTTAACGCCCTAGTCGAGGGAGCAAAGAAATATTTTTCTAGAAGAGTGCTGTTCCATGCAAAAATATCCTTTACTTCGCAGTCAAGCAATGCTATGTTAAATGCTTAACTCAAAGCTGCATCTTCACCAAAGCCAAGGCACAAAATTCAAAAGAAACATAATTAAGGTCTTAATGTAGATGATCAAACTTTTATTTCATCGAACTGGCATTGCAATACTGAAAAAACTTTCTTGCGCATTTTGCTTTTATTATCTATAACGTAAGAAATGCGTAATGACGTGTATAACAAAATTCAGCATTCATTCTCAGGCAAGGGGTACTCTGAATTGGCGAAAGAGCCTCCCTGGGAACGAAATTAAGATTTTTTTGGGGGATAGCAGGTTTACATTCAGGGTTTCCACCAAACTGGCTACAATGGCACTATCAATTGGTGGCATTGAATTTAAACTTACGGACATCAACCCGAATATTGAACTTCCACCCGAATATTGAACCTAAAATGCATTAATCACAAATACACCGTCGAATAAAGAGAGTATTAAGTTCATTCTTAAAATAGAAAGCATCAAGTACTTTCTGGTTTAAATTTTCAGAGGGGCAGAGGGAGGGGAAACATTTTGCCAAAAAGTCCTAAAAGGCAGGTTAGTGATTAAAAAAAGGTTTTCAAACCCTTCTTTAAAGCTTATGAATGACCCTATCGAGTAGAAGAATTTTAAATTATAGGTTTTCCATTGTTTCCTGGGAATCAATAGGTAAAGGTTGAATCTCTTCTTTGTCATTTCTTTTCACTAATGGTGACGACGGACTCGTCCTACGTCTCGTATGCATACTTTGCTCTTCAAAGTGTCATCACCATAATTTAGCTTTTAAAGGCATTTACGTGGAATAAATTGCCGATTATTACGCAGATGCAGCTAATGTAAAGTCAATACTTGTTGATCCAGAAAGAACCGAACATCCATCAAGTAAACGAGATTTCGTTTCGACTGGGAGACTAACGGAGGCAAAGTGATAATTCGCACGCACGAGAGGGGCAACTGGGACCAAAGGGCAAGGGGACCAAATGGCTAAGAGGTCTCCACAAGTCAAGCACACGCGAAAGAAACCAGAGATAATGCTCGCAGAGCAAAGCATCATCAGCTGCGGGAAGAAGCCATACAGCATCACCGCAACGCTTTGTGGAGTCCGGAGACCCTTTAAAAGCTTTAAAGGCTTCATCTCGCCCTGGTTCCGAAGGGAGTGAAACCAGGATACTCCTGGAGTCTGAGCCTCCGCCGCCAATTGGTCACCGACATACGCTCCCGGAAAAAAAAATAAAACGGGGGATGGACGGATGAGCATGGCTTGGGCGAAAGAAACAGCCAAGCGAGACGTTAACCATTATTAAGGGCAGCGGAGTCGTAGGTGCGTACAAAATTTATGCCCCACCAACGTTTTCCTCCCTTCGTCTTCGAAGAAGGCCGTTGCACCTTAAGACTGCCGGGGCCTCGAAACGGTTCGGGAATGACACTGCAGTTATGTATGGCGGGCAAGAGCCGAATTGTAGCCGAGCAAAAATTAAATGTCTGGGGAATTGAAGTTGAAGATTCAAATCAGCCGGCATGATCGGTTAGTCGTGAAAGGGTAAAGGCCTCTTACACACGATGCATTTCCCGTGAGAAGTTCGGCGTAGACCCAGTTCGTGCAGTCGAGGGAGAATGCAATATATTGCACGAACGGATGAAAAATCCCTGGAAGCGATCAAAAATGCAAAAAAACTTTTGAGCGTTTTATCCATTAAATGGAGGGAAAAAAGCAGGCCATTTGCCAAGATAAGGCCGGCTATTAGCGCAAAACCGTGTTAATATGTTGAAAGGAATTAAATTTCGATGAGTAGACGAGACGTCAATCGACGAAATATTAGTTTTTGTGGGGCTACATAAATTACGGAGAGATCACTTGCTTCACTGTCACTTTTGACTGCACATCTATCTCCCTACCGAACTGGGAAAGGAGAAGCTACATGTAAGAAAAGCTGGTGGCTCGAGGACAGAATCATACCACGAAATTCAAATGCTTTCCGCTTCCTGGCAAACGAATTCCATGAAATTAAAAAACCACAGCGACGCGTTTCACCCAGCGATCCGCTTGTTGAAAACAGAATCTAGAACTTACGCGCTGAATATTAGAACTAGATCAACGAATCGAAGTACGAGAAGGGTGAAGAGCAAATAATTGTTTAGATCTTTGCTTTCATTGCGTAGAGGTCGAGTATGTCATCAACGGAAATACTTTTTCCCACTGTTCGCGACTGTTAAATAAATGCAAGTCTTAAGGTGGCTAAGGTCGACTCAATCAATCATGAGGAACTTTTTAATAAACTAAACTTACAGCACTGTCACCACTCATAATAAAACCAAGATAGATGAGAAAAATAATCGTGATAATGAATCGCCGGCTTTTGCATGCAACGAAACTTATGGCACAAAATAAATATGCATTATGTACTTATTTTACATTTACTGGCCATGGTAGTATCTCACAGAAAGTATAGTACACTGAATTAATATCGCCGCACGCAATCAAATCGAAATAATTAGGTCTCCGCACTTACACAGGAACCCACTCAAGATGCCCAAGGAATCAGGAGACGATAAACGCG
This sequence comes from Ceriagrion tenellum, assembly GCA_963169105.1. Classification (NCBI taxonomy): domain Eukaryota; kingdom Metazoa; phylum Arthropoda; class Insecta; order Odonata; family Coenagrionidae; genus Ceriagrion; species Ceriagrion tenellum. Next base: position 126,420,065 of record OY720639.1, read on the forward strand.
CTTCGCGTGAACAGATTTGGCGGCAACTCAATTTCAGCTGAAACTTGGATGAATTCATTCAGAGGCTAGGAAGGATAGGGTTGAGGACTGTGTCAAGTTTCGAACTATGATATACCTAACCTCGACGAAGACGTTAGACGCGTTTGGGGATGTGCACATACATCAGGAGTGCTTTGACTCTCTCCTCTGAAGCTCGTATCCTCCGCCTTTTCGAGGCCATCATAGCTGCATTCGGGAGCGCTATCTCCATTTGAAAATAAAAAAACACTCATACGACGGAAACCGAAGGGATGGAACGACAATGATAAGCACGAGTCGACGAAAAAAACCACGGCTTCCGGTGTCACCAACAACGCGGGGGAAAATGGGCGAAAGAGGATTATTATTAAAGCGAAACAGATACGGCATGGCGCCCGTCGGTTGGAAAAATAGAAGCGTCAAATGGCGCAGTTTCGAGATGGTTGAAAGTGAAAACAAAACAATATTAAAATTTGGAACGCACACTCCTCACTGGTCGTGACGGAAGTGGTTTCCTCCGGTGAATCTGAAGAATTCCACAAAGACGGTTAATTTGACAAATCGAAATTGCTCATTCACAGCTGAGATGTCCCTCGAACGCAGGATATATACATGCACAGTTCGATTAAAAAACAATGGGAAATTACCTGGGAGAGAAGCAATCATGAAGGCAAATTTAGCATGCATTACAGTTAAAAATGATAATGTATATCCTACTCTAGGTATTTTGATAATCAAATGCAATTTTTATGGGGTATTTGCAAAGATATTCACCCATGTAATTAATGATCTACGGAATCGCTCAGCAAAGAAATTTGTGGCGGATTGGAACCGGATACAGTGGCTGTACATACCACGAGTAATCGCTAATTAGCACTAACGACATTCACTTCGGCCGTAAAATCCACTTAGCAACGCGTTGTAATAAAATATTTGCAACCATGCGAGTATTCATTGGGTATAGTTAAAAATTTGCACATGAAACCTCTTCACCTGACTCGGACGGTAAAAAGTATCCGTTATGACCTTCTGAAGGAAAAAACATAGGCTGTCATTAAATTCAATTATATGCGCGCGCCAGACTTGTGAAACATCACTGATAGCCATGGGCAGAGCGCCATGATGCCGCCGTGATTGCGCTTAGAAACAACGTGAAGTGCAATAAAAACCACACATTCCAACGACTCTCGCTATTGCTCGGTGGATTGATTAGAAATGAGAACTCTGCTGTAGGTCTTCGTTAATTGTCTTCCCACCATGGTACTGCATCAGGAAAGGCCCCTTGATCTTAAAGGGAATGATTCCTTCGTCTCGTCAAGGCGATAAATCTCGTAGCCCGATGCAAAGGACATTAAATCGTCATCAGAGAATACGGGCCCGGATTGTTTCCCAACACATACATCAGTGAATGGCTTAGAGTTCTAATCAGTCTCGTGCGAACCTGATTTGGATACAGAAAACGCTACATTTGTAACGGACGAAACTCATAACAACTTAAAACACTTAACTTCATAGTTTAAAAAGAGCCTCTAAATTGTAGCTTAAATACCCACCCAGTTAACATTAATGTCTCATTAACACTTCATCACGTTCGCACAGGGTGTTCACGAACGCACTCCTCGTAAAAACGGACACCGGCTTTTTCGGCGGTCACAACTGACCCCAAAAAATTAAAATACTGCTCCGCCGCTAAAGAGTTCATGAAGAGCATTGTTCCTTAGACATTGAATGCATGGAGGACCTAAGTGGTAAAATGACAATCTTTGGACGATCTTCAACGATACAACCAACGAAAAAAAGGATACGGAGCGTTTCTAAGGACCAAACCGTTCATAGAAACCGAAGAGTTTACACTTTCTAAAAGTAAACCTGAAGTATTATACGTCTTCAAACGAATTTATCAACATCAATGAACGAAGTTCTACCATAGGACCACCCAATTCAGGCACCTAGCATGATAACTGGGTCGTAGCTACCGAGGGCTTATTGGAATGAATCCTCTCACATAAAATTGACTTCTATTTCGCCTGAATCATTGGAGGGCCCAAACAGTAACATGGTACACATAACATTCTAAAAATAACCCACACCTAGAAGCTATTTCTTTGAATTTTATAAGCTAATATGATTCTCGGCATACACATGTAGCACTCAAGACAGCGCTCGAGCACATCGAGTCGACGATGCCAGGACCTAGGCAAGAATTAGTGAAAGCATTTCGCACTTCTTTCAAACAAGTCTCAACGTTTACATTTAAGCCCACAATTTGGATGGAACTCACTCGAAACATTGATAAAAACAAAAGGCTCCCATAGAAAAGAAAAAATAGAAGTATATGAAAAGATATATAAAAAGGCCAAATTTATGGAGTTCGTAAACTCCGAAATTCCTAGGTGCCAATGGCCGTAAGTTAATTAGGTGCTCTGTACCTGAGTCCAAATGGAAAACATCTACACCAAACGATAAATTAATGCTTAAATCTGTGAGGTACCGTCAAAAACATACGACGTTATTGCTTCCCAAGCAATCACGCCAACATGATTATTTTAGTCGGTAACTTAATTGAACAATAATTAGCATACTCGTCAGCAATTTATTTGGATAAAGATTTTGAAGAAAATCGCGCCTCATTTTTTTTGCCAGCACCTCACGTTCGTCTGCAAATTGGATTCATGGCACATTGAATTGAGCCGGTTACGCGCTTTCAAATGACCTGGCAACATTGCATGAACGAGAGGGCAGGAAAATCGAGACTTACTCCGGAAATAAAAGGACTTCTCAGTGTGTCCTTCCCGATTGAGTCAGAAGGAATGCAGCATCCAAAGCGAGGGAGGATGAGGAGAGCTGTTCGAGTCGGTATGCAGGCACTTGCCGAGATGAGAGGAGTGAAGTCACAACGAGGGGGGAGAGGGGTTGAGGGACGGTCAACACTCAATCCCACTGATGTCACACTAACTCACACACCGAACACCACCGTTAACAAGTCTGACAATCACTGACACTCCGACACATTCCGGCCCAAACAAGGGCGACGACACGAAGTCTCCGAAGCGACAGAAAAAAAATATAGTCGATCGGCGCCCACGAAGATTAATAAACCCGGTGCATTCTGAGAGGGGGAGAATAGATGTGGACCGTATCGTCTGAACGGCTCAACCAGGATGACCTCATGGGAAAACAGACTTAACCATGGGGGCGTGTGGGAGGCCAAAACTACCGCTGGGGGGGAAGATATAACAGTTCGCCGAACGCCGCACTAGAAGATCAGCGGAAGTGCCTTCCGGAGCCCGGGGAAGGGCGAAGTGGGAAAGACGGACGAGGGAGAATGGCTGGCAGCGGGTGATGCTGGTGTCGCCGAGGGAGGAGGCCCAATCTTTGGCCGGAGAGATTGGCTCCGAGGGAAGCAACCGAAGCACACTTGGTTGAACGCCGGTCACAGCGGTCGCCTCCGCCGCCGAAAAAATCACAACGGTGGAGAAACACACGCAGACTTCCCTGCTCACAGCCGAAAGAAGGCTTAAAACGCTAAGCGAGATCTCGAGAAACCAAAAACTTCACCAAAAAGAAGGGAAGACATTCACCTCCAAAAACACTACAAACAGCACGACACTCAACTAGGGGTAAACAAAAAAACAAGAACCGAAGAGATCTTGACAAAGATTACGCCGCTTCCGAAGCGAAGGGAACGGTGACGAATCCAATAAATTAACACGACGAAACGAGACACTGGTTATAATCCAAACGGTTGAGAACGGAGCTTACAGGAACTGGGTTTCACGCACGGATGAAAGATCACTGATGTATGTTTCAATGAAACTAGACGCTTGTTTATGCATTCACGCGACAGTAATAACCACGACAACAACATTGACAATAAATAAATCCTTCCCGCTGGCGTCCACACGTCTTTCTTAATCCGGATCCCTTCGGCAGCACGTTTCGAGGTCCGAAGTGAAGCGAACGATCTTCCCTAAGCGAACGTAACAGTTGAACAGACGCCGTATACTGGAGGTGGCATGCATGACGGGTCGGGCGGCCGGGGAAGGCGGAGGCGGGGGAGGGGAGACCTCCTGTGGAGGGGAGGGCGCAGAGACGGGGAGGGGCTAAAGAGGGGAGGGAGGGGAAGGCGGCGGCGGCAGCGGAAGGGGAACACACAGAGAGGGGTATTGAAAAAGGAAAAGAGGGGAGGGCGAGGGAGGAGGGAAAGGATGACTGACTGTTCTCAGAACAAGGAGGGGCGGGAGGGAGAGAGGAAACAGAGGGGGGGGCATGGCGGAGGGAGGAATTGGGAGGTGGGGAACGGCTGTGCTCTGTGTTCGGCTCGCTCTCGGTAGGCGAACGAGGGAGGCCCGTGTGTACGTCTACGCCACGGGCGAAGACGAACCCGCCGCTGGCCATTGGAGGGGGGAAGGATGAACTTCACAATTTTTTTTAAAGGGTTTTTGAATGAAGGGGCACGAGGGGGCGGAGGAGGAAGTGTCGTTTGGAGGGGGGGAATCTTACACGGCGCGGCAGGAGGCTATGGAGAAAAAGAAAGAACTCTTTCGGAGTGAAAACTGTGCAAAGAACGAGACGCGGGCAAGGTCTCTCGGGAGGCGGTGAGATGCACTTTTCTCGGTCGTTCGCGGAAAACAAACGAGGCTCTACGCAAGAGCTGACGATTCCACGGAACATGCTCAGGGCTCTCGCAGAGAGTGAACCAAAGCGAGTTATACTGAAATATCGGCTCAAACAGGTACCTGACAGTACGCCGCGTATAATTAATAATTCAAAAACGCCTGGGTTTCAATGATTATGATAACTCCGGACAGAATGGACAATGAAGAAAACCTAGTCATAAAAACAGTATGTTTGTCCCCTTGACACTGAAAATACGTGTGATGTACGGAGTCTGTCGTCAAGTGAACAAATTTCCACAAAACAGACACTAATGCATAGTTACTGCCGACATTAATATTTCACCAGGACATTCCCATCTCGAGCTAAAAGAATTGCACGTACATGGACGTTTTTAGGAATTTGACGCCCGTTCCTCATTAGTAACTTCTCTGCATAAAGTCATCACCGATAGTTATCGAAGATATTCGTCGGCTGTTTTATTGTTTGCCTTGTAGCGATCACCCTGTTTACATCTACAGGGATATTGGCCCATATTTTAGAGGAGGCACGATGTTTAAAAATTTTAAATTTTTTAATCAGTCTAGATTGAAATACGTTTACCCATATCGCCGTATATGTGGGGAACGGAATGAAATCCCTAAGTCTTAACACGTGTAGTATCCACCACAGGTCAACGTAGATACTCGTGAAAATATAAAATCACTAAGTACCACGTTAAGGTAGTTCGAGCGAAAAATCATTTTACCAAGAAATCAATGAATTTGGTCTCATTTTAAAGAAAATAATATTTTACCCATCCATTGACACCTAAAATTCAACCCCTAACCTCATTAATTTCCGAGATATCTGTCAGAAAATACCGGCCCTTGTATATGGGAAATGGTACGTGTACGCACTCTAGAGAGACCTTATATTAAAAATGAGGCATTTCCTACACTTAGATATCGTCAAAAAATCAACAGTGTGTAGTTTGTGTATTTACTCAACTATTTTTGAAAATTAATCGTATAGTCACCGCAGTAAATTCTTCGGAATCATAATAAACCTTCCGTTTTGAAGGAGTTTCAAACGTACCGCGTGAAAACATGAGTCAAGTTGAAGACTTATTTAGATATTTTCATTGTATTACTTACAAATTTTGTCATGTAAAACCATATTATTGCACCATTATTAATGCAATATTTAATTCGTGTGTCTCAAAGTTGGTGAAATTAAAACGTATGTATAGAATATGGTCTCTATTATGATTAGGGAACTATCTCGCTCGCACTACCTTAATACCGTTTCCTCAAATGAAACTTCAGCTCAAACATCAAGTCTAAACTTCGTGACGAGTTGCCGAGTGCTCCCAAGAGGGTGAGAGATAGCGTCCATGTCCCCTTTATTCAGCGTCGTGCACTTCGGAAAGAGCAGAGAGGCGCGGGTGATGGAATCCTAACAATCACTCCCACGTCCAAGACCTTTCACTTTTACCCCCGGGCATCTAAACGGCAAATATTCGCGATGAGTTTCAATGGGAGTTGCATTACCGCCCCCTGATGGTGGGACGATCATTCACCACTCGAATCGTTAGCCTCACACCACGCTTACCACATCTACTCTTAAATATCACACACATTTCTTGTATGAGAAGTATTTAAAAAAGAATAAATGTAGTGCCCGTTCATACAATGCATCAATTTTTAAATCAGGCACAACTTCAAAGTTTTAACGGGAAGGATAACCGCTGAACGAAAATACACTTACTGTCGAGGGTTAGGGGCGCAACAAATCAATCCTCCAAATAATGGTTCCGGATAATCATTTTTGACTTATTACTCTGATAACTAAAATTGTTATGGGTAGCTTGTGGTTATAGATAATTCATAGCATAACTTCATTCTTAGATTACTTCGCATTTACTTACACATTACTTACGTGCTCGGTAAACAGGCTCAACAAACAATGGCAATAGTTAATTCTGAGTACAAGGAAAATCACAATATTTCCGTCATATAACGACCCAAGTTTCGACGGTCTAATCATTTTCAACAGGAAATAAAAATGACTACAATACAAAACAATGAATATAAATTACATGGAGGACACAATTTGTAGAGAAAAAATTTATTTACAGCTTTAATTCAATGCGTTCATTGCACGTTCCAAGTAGCAGCATTATAAAACTATTGGCATTTGCTACTGATAGTCGATTCTGGTTTAAATAATAGGTAAAATTAGCGATGAGGAAGACTTAAGTTCTCACACTCATCTACCTAAAGACCAAATTATTTCCATTGCTATACATTCATAATTGTAAGTTAATAACATGAAAAGGCATTTGGGTGGGATGGAGCATATATTATGGTTAATTTGGTTCTCAAAAAAATCAGTGTTACCAGTAATTTAAAATTCATCCCAAGATGACTTGATTGTATCTCATATTAGGGTGGTCACAAGGTATATGGGAAATTTTTTTTGCCATATCCTCCGGGAGACCCCCTTACAAGTTGCCAATTGACTAAAAAATGAGAATGGCAAAGTTTCAGCTCAACTTAACAACGCTTACCCGTGCCTCATTGAGGCTGAAGTTAGGAGAAAATGCGATTTGTAGCAAAAAATCACCATTTTTCCTCTATAAAATGAAAAACTTTTGTTGTAGAAACCTGATTCTTGTGTCATTGTATAGGAAATTTTGCTGTCTTTAAATTCGGCTCTATATCTTTTTTTGCTAAAACTTATAGATTTAGTGGAATTTAGCTTTTTTCAGGTCAGGTTGCGGTCCATGTACCCTCTATCGCCCTTTTTGGAAAATGGCAAAACGATGAGTTTCATTACTTTTAACGGTTTTTTTCCTGCGTATTATTTGCATTAAAGTATAAATGATTAAAGCAAGATAGAAATTATTGAACTTTTTTGGAAAATAATTAAGAATAATTTGCATTAAAATGAATAATTCTTTTTGACTCTATATATACTTTCTCAACTTGATAGGAATCTAGTTAAAAGGCTCAAGTAAGTAATTGATAGGAATCTAGTTTTAAGCCTTAAGAAGATAGGTCCTAAATATGTATAGTGGTTGAAGTTTATTGAAAAAAAAACATCTGAAGGTCCGTTTTTCTAACAAAGTCTGATGAATCTCCTCTCGCTAAACCTAAATTTTGCTTTGACAGACGACGAACAGGCAATGTAAAAATTGAAGCTTCAGGCTTCACATTGTTGTACTGCATCACAAGAAATAACATTTCACTTTGCACATGACTCTTTTCATTGAAGTCAACCAGCGCTTTGATATATAGTATACAGTCTCCTCTTTAATGAATTAATACGTCGAAATCATGGTCGGTAACAATGAAAAGTCTGAAACGTACAAAGTGAGAAATTATTTCAAACAAGTAATTTAGTACCTGTGCAACAGACAATGTATCTGCACCGTTTTGTTCTATCTAGTCCTCCGACTACGCTGGAGTCCCCCCTCTCTTGAAAGGGCCGGGAAGGAAGCTTTAGTTCCTGTTTGGTTTTCAAGGAGTGAACGTATATTTAATGAAGATTTTCTAAAAGGGTTTGAGAGACAATAGCTCAACCTTCGACTTCTACAGCAACAATCACCATGAGTTCAAGACAAAAAGACAATATTTTTTAATTAGTCACGTGTCTCATCAAATCACTAGGAGTAAGTTGCCATCTAACTGTCAAGTTTTATGTAGTTTATTTTATAATATGCGGCAAGTAAAATTGAACACCAGAGAAGCTGCAAGACTTACAATTCAGGAGGTGCTACTTTTTTGGGAGAAAGCTAAGGTACCAACCATAATACGTGAAAGATTGTGTGGCAAAGATTGAAAAACATTATGATGAGTGGAGAAAACTGCAAAAAAATGCCACCAGATCTGCCAAGCGCCGCTCAAAGTCGAAAAGTAGAAGTCGTTTCAAGTCAAGCCTTGATGACCTATTTGATATGCTCATCAGGATGCACTTGAAAACACCGCTGAAGAAGACAAGCAGTTTTTGTCGCTCCAGAGAGAAAAATGACGTACCGGCTGTACGGGGGCGTTGACAGGAATTTTGTAAAATAAGAAAAACGCAGAGAAATGAGACGAGCAGCTGAGAAGGCAAGACTGGAAAAATCAAGAAGAAATATTGGTGAGTTGATTTTTTCTCACGTTTTTCATGTTAATTCGTACTATTCCTTAGGCAGATGGTTTGGCATTATCTGAAATTTCACTTCTTTATTTTAAAAAAAGGAGAAGATGTAGAACTGGAATCTTTTCTGAGCAAAAGCAGCACATCAGAGGAAGAGGAGCCGATGGAAGTTGATGCGGAGGATAATTTTCTACACTCAGAGGAATCAGGACCCGAAGTAAGGAAGAGGGAGTACTTTCGTGGAACTGAAGAGATAATAACTGAAAAGTTGTCTTTATTGTTAGATAGGTGTAATATTTCTGACAGAGATTCAGTGCGAATTATTTCAGCTACTGCAGAGGCATTGGGTCATGATCCACAGAGTTTAATTGTAAGTTGAAGTCAAATTAGCTTCCGCAGACAGCTATTCCGTGAACAAAGGACAGAACTTATTAAAAATAGATTTAAAAATTCCTATTTAGAGGGAGCTGTTTTACAGTTGGATGGGAAACTACTTCCAAACATTTTGAATAAAGAATATGTAGATAGGGTAGCGGTTTTGATTAGTTGTGGGGATGAAGAGCAATTGATAGGAGTTCCTCAGCTCGAAAATAGTATGGGAATTACTCTGGCAAAAGCTGCATTTTCGGCAGTTTAAGTGAGGGTGAAGGGAGGGCAGTGAAGAGTTGAGTGGGGTGCAGTAGGAAAAATCCAGGCAATATGTTTTGATACCACTGCAGTAAATACTGGTCGCTTCAGAGGAGCCTGTGTTTTGCTGGAGCAGCTATTAGAGAAAAGTCTCCTGTATTTACCATGTCACCATCATATTTTATAAATTATTTGAAAAGCTGTTTTTGATTGTAAAATGGATACAACCACTGGACCTCAGCCATATATATTATATTCAGCCATATATTAAAAATTTCAGACTGGGTGGTCAAAGATAGACAAGAAAAAATTAAAAACTGGAGTAGAAGATGAAAATATTAGATTTAAAATTATTGATCTGGACCAAATTTGAAGTTTCTTACCTGAACAATCAAAAAACCAACAGCCCAGGGATGACTATAAAGAATTCATGCAACTTTGCTTGATTCTTTTAGGTGGTATTCCTCCAAAAGGCATTTCTTTCAGAGCACCTGGTGCTATTCATTATGCCAGATAGATGGCAGAGGCCATTTACTATCTAAAAATATATCTTTTCAGGAATGAATTTTCATTAACTAATTTAGAGAAAAAAGCTATTGAAGATATTTGTTTATTTATAATAAATATTTATGTAGAAGCATGGTTTAATGCCCAAAAACCAAATTTGGCCCCAAATCAAGATCTGCAATTATTGAAATCGTCTATCGAATATAGGAAAATCGACAAAGAGGTTGCAGAAATGGTACTCTCTAATATGGTGAACCATCTATGGTATCTCTACTCGGGACAAGTGGCATTTTCATTTTTTGATGATACTTTGGGAAACAATATCAAAACTAGCATGGTTAGAAAATTAATGTGTGTACACGAAAATTAAGGAGATGATTCTGATAATAGGGATATAAAACCAACACTACGCCTTGCCCAAGTTGATCATTTATTAGACAAAGAAGTTGATTTTTTTGTTTCTCCTCAAATTCTAAATTTTTTTAAGAGATTTAAAATCAATACAGTATTTTTAAATACTGATCCCAAGGGATGGTGTGAAAATCAGCATTATTTAAAAGCTAAAAAAGTTGTGAATGGTTTAAAGGTTGTTAATGACACTGCTGAAAGGGGGGTAAAATTAATACAAGACTTCAATTCCTCTTTGACGAAAGACGAAGAATAACGGCAGTTGCTGTTGCAAATTGTATCTGAATGTAGACAAATTTATCCAGACTCTTCAAAAGCCACCTTATCTAAGCCATTGCCTTAGTACTTCTATCCAATCATTGTAAATAATTATCAATGCTTTGAATAAAATGCATATGAACAATATTTGCTCTCACTTACACCTTACTTGCTCTCCATTTCCCATAATTTTTTATTTCCAATTTGGATTAAGCCATATATATTTTTAAAAACACCCATAATAAACCCATTAGAGTATATAAAATTATAAGAAAGTAAGCAAATCCTGGAAAGCAGTTGTAATTGAATGTATAAATGTTTTTTGGCGTTAGCATGTTAAGTCACCTTTGAGGATATGGACCGCAGAAAAACCAGAAAAATGCTAAATTTCACAAAATATATAAGTTTTAGCAAAAAAAGACAAAACATAAAACTTTGAGACAGAAAAATTTCCTGTGTTATGATGTAAGAGTCAGGTTTCTACAACAAATGTTTTTCATTTTATAGAGGAAAAATGGTGATTTTTTGCTACAAATCGCATGTTTTCCTAACTTCAGCCTCAATGAGGCACGGGTTAACGTCATCAAGTTGAGCTGAAACTTTGTCAATCTCATTTTTTAGCCACTTGGCAACTTTTAAGGGGGTCCCCCGGCAGAAAATCGAACATTGATTCCTTGTGACCACCCTAAACTCATATGTTACATACTGTACTAACTATTTTCAAATGAATAAAACAGAGTGAACATCAGCGGATGAATACTTTTATCACAAAAAGACATATTTTTTCTCAATTCAATGGATTGCTACAATGCTGCCATACATTTTTCAGGGCGATTATAGACGTATTTATTGTATTTCAAAAATAATTAATACGGCAACTGGTGATTCAAGATGTTTTATGAATGAGTGTATATAATGCCAATACCCACAAGCAAGTAATTAGCCAAATTTGGCAAGGACATGACACCCATTACATTTTTCAGACTTCAAACGTCTGAGAATGCAAATCACAACCATTTTGTGCTTCATCAAAGCAGTAAGCCAGATATTTTTTCCTCGAAATAACGTCACTATGCAATCTTAGGAACGTACGTCAGTCCAACTGAGCATCTGTCATAAATTTGAGGGTAAAGAGAGTTTTTTTCCTTTAAAACGGCACGATTGAAACGCCACACCGAAGTCCCGCGTTCCCTTCAATTCCATTAATATTTTACGCCAATCAATAGAACAATTTTTCAAAGGGGAAGCCATGCCGTCATATGTAATTATCGTCGTAAGCGCTCTATCTCTGATTTTAAAACCGAGCTTTTTTTTCGCAAGCGATACATTTTTAAAAATATGCAAGAACCCTCGCTCTCACTTCCTGATTGCGAGTGTAAACAGGATATTTTACGGTAATACATTATTAAATAATATCATTCTTTGCCCGCCTATTACATTCCTTGTGCGTTCCTCTTCAATTCGAAGACCAAGAGACAGTTTATTTAAAAAACGCACGGAATACGTAATTTTCAACATTTACTTGCAAAACGCACAATCCATCTACTGCGTTACAATATGTGCACTAGTCGTCTCAGATACTGTGAGAAATGCAATTAGGGTTCCAGATTTCTCACGCCAGTTTCGACCCATTCCAGCCAGCATCCAGCAGCCGGAATAACGTCGCAAAGGCAAAATATCTGCCATAAATAAGCAATCCTCTTGATGTAGGAACAAACCTTCTCAGTAACTAGAGAAGAGTTTATTTCAGTTGATCACGGATCTCATAACTCAACTCGCATTTTGGGACTCAACTCGCAGTTCTTTGCCATGAAAATAAACGTAGAATTCACACACCTAAAGTGTAACGCAATAGCGGATATGGAAATGACACACATAAAATATCTTTCTTGCATGAAAATCCTTTTCGAGAAAAGATTACCCCGAGAGAAATAACCAAAATCTGTTGCCGATGCCAAAAAATATCACGATAATGACATTCCTGAGGACAAAACAATGCATTCGTCGAAAAACTAAAGTTCCAAAAATATTCATGACTCGACCCAAAGCAATCAATGATGAATTAATATAGGTATCTGACTTCGTCGACCATAACCATACATTTAAACCATCGTAAAGGAAATGGAGCCACTCGTCACTGTGACTTCGAATGGCGGTTGGGTTTCCGTGAGTTTAAGCGGGACTCACTCAGCAATAAAAGAGCTGGGAATGACAATTCTTTCCCGTTCCCAAGGAATGATGGACCCCACGCCTTCCAAAAACGGAGCAGGGCTTCGACGGATATGGAAAGATTGCTGGCCAGCTGATTCGAGATATTAGTGGGGACCACAGTCTCACAGCGGTGGAAAATGTAATCGAAAGCAAAAGGCAAAGCGGTTAAAAATACACTCCAAGCAATTACCTAACTATCGTAAGCGCCAGACGACCAATTACGTGAAATTTTTACCCATGGCAATAATATCGTTAAAAAATATTTTCACTGCACTCACATCAACGGTATATCATTCAATTTTCCGACTTTTATTCTTTTCAACAAGCCATCCGACAACATTGCTCAACTGATTTTTATCCACGGCATCTGGCGAACTTGCGAGAGAGATGGAACACAATTAGAAAGCATTAAAGTTACGTTCCACTTTCTCACGCGTTTTCGTAATAGTTAATAGGCTAAGGCGGACGCTGGCAATTTTTTTCCGTAAGAAACCTCTAATTATGGAATGATCGCGCATGGTTTTAGTCCAATTGAGGTGATACACGGCAGTATCGTCAATATGCGCCACATGTTTTAGATTTCATGGCATCTCGGCAATTAAAATGAATTAATAACAAAATAAATGCTGGGGGCTTTGAGTGACTACCTAAAACTAAGGAAGGGAGGAAACATAATTGATTAATGAAAAAAGGAAAGAAGAGTAAAGAGGCTAACTAAGAAAGGACGCAAAGGAACCGTTATACTCGTGAAGAAATGGGGTCATCGAAATTTGACTGTGATTTTCTTGGATGAAACTATGTATGATTGGAACCCTTTGCTTGAAAAACACGCTTAGCCCTTTCTAAATAAGTTAAAGTATTTTTTGAGAAGGCGCCAAAAATGAGTTTTCAAAGGATCGTTAACACATGTGGCTGGTAAATATTTTCGCGAGTTGATATGAATATAAAATGAAGATTATGTTACCATAGGCAAAATGATCAACTTGCTGTATCCTCATCAAAGTAATAGAAAAAAACTGTCTTTAAATCACGTTTTTCCCGCGATTTTCCATTGCGTTGTCTATAGCGGCAATATTAGGTAAAATGTAGGGTGCAATTATTCATTCCGTAAAATAACGCAAACAGTTTTATCCGGGATCGTGATTACTTTTTGGAGTAGGTATACAATCCACGAAAAATTAAAGTAATTTGTTCCATTGGGTAGGCTAATCTTGTACAAAGTCTATTTATTGTAAAACACATGATCCAATTTCAAAGGAATCATAACGAGAGCAGACGGGCATAGGTTATTACTGATGCAGCTGTGGCAGTGCTTATTGGAGGGGCATACATTATGGCGAAAAGTTGACGTATGATATCTCCAAGTGAACTCGAAATTAAGAGCATGAATGCACTGAATTACAGCAGCGACTGTTTCCTGAATAGTCAAACGTAAGAGTTCCCGTTCAGACAATCTTCTTCTATACTCAACACAGCATAGACTGTGTACACCTAGTCAATGCATCAAATAGCTCGAGGTAATTCCGAAGGAAAGAAAACAATAGGTAGTTCGAGCAAGATATCACTACCTACGCATAAAATTCAATTTTGGCCTAGTTGAACAGATGAGATCTCATCTGTCTAACAATATAAAAATATCAGCCACATATTGACCCAGTTTTCGCGTTATTGCCCAAAAAAGATTATGATTTCCTTGGGAAGATGGGATGAAGCTGAGCGCTCCATTCAGATATTACTTAAAACTGAGGAAGTTTTGACGAGGAAGATCGTGCCAAAAATGTAACAGTATGTATTTTCTATGTTTTCTCAATGAATTTTTTGAATGAATGTTTCACTGACCTGAAAACTTTTAATGAAACCGCGTAAAACATCATAGGTTATGAGATCAATTGTCAGCGGATGACCTTTACTGTTTTTTGCTTTACTTTGTAGAAGATTTAAGCGTCAGTATTCATGATAAATATTTATACTTTTCTATATTTTTATCTTTCAATTGCACAACGAATATCGCTGATTTTGGCAGAATCGGAAGCAGTGTTTGAGACTGCTGGTGTAGTTTCCGTCGTAGTTACGGGTAAGGGTGAGGAGAGAAATTACAATTGTTTGAAGGTTGAAAAAGGCAGGGGCCAGTTGAACCAGTATAACCGTGGATTAGAGATGGTTGTGCGGGGAGGATGGTTTTTTGTCAGGGTTATTTTTTTCGGGAGAGGAGTGGATAGTTCGTGGATAGGTGCAGAAATAATTGTTTGTCGCAGGGGATAGTGGAGGACGAGATTACCAAAGGACGTGTCGAGCAATTTAATGATAAACCAGTAGTAAATTACACGGTATATTATACAATGATAAACATTAATGGAATATATAAGTTAAGTAAAAATCTTAAAACGAAGATATGGTTAATGAATAAGTTCACACTTTAAAAAAACAAAGTTTCTGAGCGATTGATGTTACAATGATCACATCACGTTTCCTAAAACTGCTTTAATTTTTCAATGCAATTCAAATGAGGTCTGTAATGAACCGCGAAAATAATCTCTCTCTATCTTAATAATTCGCGCATAAAAAATATTGTACGCAACTCCTCGCTCCCAATACCGCAAGCCCGCCCGCAGATCTCGAATTTTGATTTCTTTGGGTGGACTTTATATTTGGCATGCGGAGACTTCCTAATCGCGAGAAGGCCTTGCCATATATGGAGTAGGCCTTCCAAACGGAGCCGACGAGAGGCGAATACCAGGAAAAAAAGCGAACGTTCTAGCAGGAGCAGGAAGAGAGAAACTCAAGGACCTTTTACTTCTGAGCGTTGGCGGCGGTCAAGTAGGCACTCCGGGCATATATGTGCATATACGCGAGTATAATCGCGCACATATATACCTACATTTCCCCATATATTTTGTATCCTATTTTCCCCAGGTATCTGCACATAATCTGTTTACACGTAGGATGTGTATACATTTCTCGGGGACGTGTTGGAATCGAGCCTCTGGGAGTCTCACTCAGATAATCGGGTAACTGGAACAGCCTTATCGATTCCAGCCGCTGGAGCCAGTCGCCCGCCATGGAGCGGGACGCCGGTTCGAGGCCTCTCGCCACCCCTCCGAGGAAATGAAAAAAATGAAAAATGCAGACTGCGGGCTTTGTCCTCGCCGAAAACGCCGCATAAGCCAAGCAAGCAAAACATCGTGGGTTGCTATGAGAGCGATAATAATAATAAACCGAAACCGAAATTTCGACATCACGACGCGGCGATTGAAAGGAAAATCTTCGGGGATAACTTGAACGTCTGCAAATGGCGACACAAGACTTTTGCGAATCATTAAATTACAAAAGTCGTGCGAGATAGAAACGTACTCTGTTTCGCACTTCGGCTAAAGACAGCAAAAACTAGGTAAGCGTCGAATATGCTACATGTAGTACATACAGATACGAAATCATAGAGAATTTTCAAATAAGAAACTACCCAAATTTTCCTTTCTTTCTGCTCCTTTACGCGAGCTCTTTCGTAGCATTTCTTCATTCCAACCATTGTCATTCTGTCGATATCAGTAGTCTAGCTTCGAATTCTAACCTTTAATTCCCTCCAGTAACGGAAAGATGTGGAATTCGGAAGCGGCCAAAGTCTATCCCTCTATTAACAGATATAAGCTACATAACAATAGTATTATATGCAGAGTTAACCAGGGTTTTGCTGCCTCACATGAAGACGTAGCCAATTAAGTAATTTCCAATTTTATGGAAATTTAATCATGCTTCCTTCATTTGTGCTAGTCCCAGGTGTATTTTCGGCTTCAACTCGATTTGTAGGTAATTTAGAATGGCATTCTTTATCGTGCGATTGAAAGTTAAATGAAGAGTTTTATCGATACGATCATCAGAAAAATGACAACAGATTCCAGCAGTACATAGGATGACCAAATTTGTTTGGTACTTCACTGAACTTGGGTGACCATTCGACGCAACAATGAACTCATACGTCGGGTAAAGTACGTATTTCATTTTAATGCAACATGAGCAGACAAGTCTTTTACTGAACGCATGAGTTCTTCAGCGTACGCTGAAATATGAAACAAGGTCCAGAAAGCAATTTCTCTCAAGGTCGTTTGATCTAATTATTCCCATTAGGATCGGCGAACGTGAAGTATCCATTTTACCCAAGAGGAAGACCAAAGACGTGCCGAACAGCCAAGTTAGCTTTCCCATTTCACTACACTGTGCTATTAAATGGACTAATTTTATAAGAAATTTGAAATGGTTTATTTTCAGCCAAAAATCATTCTCATTTTAAGTCGGCGAAGTAATTAAGTCTACGACTGAAACCACATTATGGCGGACCAATTCACGGCGAAGAGACAGGGAGAAGAGGAACCGATGAACACAGTGGAAATGTCCATGTATAACTCATGTTAAAATGCAAAAGACATTTTACACGCAGGTATTAATCGATTTCCTTTCTCGTAATTACAGAATTAAAATGACTGATATCCCAGAATAAAAAAACCACTCCAGGTTAAGAACATTTCAAATAAAACATATAAAATTTACTTACAATGTAAATACGACTTGAGAAAAATGATAAAATGACTAGTAATAGAAGTTAAAACTCATCCTCTTGATATGAAGACGTAAATGAGGCAGTGGATGTATTTAAGACAATGAGATTTTTAAGAGATACTTTTCTATTGCATCACTGGAAAAATTAATAACACCTTTTCAAGAAAAGTGGATGATACTAAAATTAGCAAAAATAGAACTAAAATAAACAAGGAAAAGGTTTAAATAAAGTTAATCAATAGACTAACTGCCTATATGTAATCGGTTATGTTATCTAAGGATCATAACATCGAGGCTTCCGTCGTTATAAACATTTCTGTAACTATTATAACGATTTTTTACCTCTCAAAAACGAAAGAAATGCTGCGTTAATTCATATTCTCGAAATCACGATTTTGCTCTGAGTTTTGGTGGGCGTGCCCCACTTGCATTCAACCTCGAGAGCAAGTCGCTCGGTCATCCGGGAGCCGAACGTGGTCAGGGGATGGGAGGAGTTTCCCCGGCTCACGTCGTTTCATAATGACCCAGCGTCGCCACTGAGAGAGACGGGTAATGTTCCGATAGCGATGACGCTCCAAGTTTTCTGGCTACTTCCGCGTTTCCGTGGAAGCGACTGTCTTATCGGTGGGCGTCGAAAGCGAATGGAATCCGTCCAAAAACCCACCGACGCATTTTCACGGCTGATAAAAATTTATGTCACGCCGCATAAAAGGTGTCTGCAGAAGTTATTGAGCAAGCAGTAATTTGATTTCCCTGAAGCTAGAGGAGTTTAAGACGAAGGTGATTCGAACAGCCCTCAACTTGTGCGGAAGTGACAAACGTAAAAATTACAGTTGCAATGTTACAGGTCAATGTGGTTTTTCGTAACCTTGACTGGTCACTTATTCCATCACTCTACTCAGAATCGACTAAAATGAAAGTTAAAATTCCCCAATGGCATTACGAGTCAGATGACATTGCGTCATATCAAAAGTCAGCGACGACATTTTCATATATGAAAATGAGTTTGAGGAGATAAAATGATAAAGATTTTGGTGGGGATGAGTGCGGGCTAAAACTTTTAGTAGGGGCAACCCGCCTCCATGAAAATATCGAATAACCGACAGATCACCTTAGGAGAAAAAACTTAAAAAAAAAGGTAGGAAGTCTACTGAGATGGAGAAAGAAATAACAAGTAATTGCTGTTGATCGAAGGAATATTTGGCGTTAAGGAGAGAGATTTTTTTAGGGGAGTGTAACACAAAAATCCCTCATTAAACCCTCCTCATATCGATCGAGTTTTCAAAGTTATATTGCGAGCCTTAATACTTTTCTTTCTACTGACAAATTGATGCGTTATAATCACCTATTTCTTTCTGTGTAAGTTTACACAATTTCTGCATAGGTTTTCAACGACTTGGTGTGTTCTTATTACATACCTGTACTCTGTAGCAGTAATATCAAAGGTAGCCAAGCCCAAGGTACTAGTCACATTTAAAAGCCACCGAGCCACAACGGGTTAGTAATTGTAACATAATGTGAATTAAGTGTAAATGTAAAAATATTTTCTAAGACACAGGGGAAGTAAAATTTCATTGAGATTTTAAAATTTCGACCGAACCGATCGCAGTCAAAATGGAAGAAGAAGATTTAATATGTTAAAAGATAGTATAAGACCCTATATTACAAAATGGATTTAATCTAGATGATTTCGGTACAAACGAGATATTGACTTATGCTCCGCATTCTGGACGAATTGAAATATGGTCACCATATTACCATCGGAGCAAAAAACAAAACTTATTTTGCTTTCAGCTACCCGTCATCAATAGTGAATATACTCTTCAATACTAGCATTGTTGTGGCTGCATGGTAAAACAACAGGAATGATATTTCATTTTTACTATAGCAAATCTCACAAAAGTATATCCATTTGATTTGAGCAACAAAGTTCTTCCATCCGAGGCCATTTTTTCACAACTTGAGCTTGAAATAGCATGGCGTTAAATGCGGAAATGGGAGAAATATTGGATAAACAGCATTTTTCGATCTAATACAAATTATTTTTTGGCAAAATAATTTTCAAGGAGAAGAAAGAAGCGAATCCTCCCAAACAGTTGATTGGTAATTAAGTTACGAATCTTACTATTTTTCAATGTATCAACTAATAAATGAGGTTACTGAAATGAAAAAAGTGTTAATAAGTTATAAATGGCGATCCAATCGACTAGTATGGCTGGAAAAGCGTATATCAAAAATGCACTCGTCCAAAACACACTATATTTTGGATCTAAATTTTGTTTTCTGACAACTAAAGCCTTGTTATCGGCGTAAGCACTATTTTTTTGACAGTACAAACAAAAAGACTGATTTGACTGTTTATTTTGACTCTCGCAGTCGTGGTGGAACTGTCCTAAGTATCGCTCTGATGAAACAAGTGAGGTAATGGACGACGTTTCGCATTTTCGACGTTTCCAAATCGGAAAAAAATAAGCCTAAGGACAGGCGGCGCACCGGTAGTGACCCGCGCGTTGGCCCCTCACGTCCGTGCACCCATCCACGCACCTTTCGAAATAGAAAGCACGAGAGAGGGGGAGATAGAGAGCAAAGGCACGGCGCACCGTTTCACGATGGATGATGAGTCAGCGCCCGCTTCCAGGGAAG
Organism: Ceriagrion tenellum; assembly: GCA_963169105.1. Classification (NCBI taxonomy): domain Eukaryota; kingdom Metazoa; phylum Arthropoda; class Insecta; order Odonata; family Coenagrionidae; genus Ceriagrion; species Ceriagrion tenellum. Next base: position 126,440,030 of record OY720639.1, read on the forward strand.
TTCCGACTCGGAGGTCGGCCTACGGGAGAAACAGAGAAAAATCTAGGTCCGCCTACGTCACCGTCGGGAACCGGATGGTGACGTAGCCGCGCGGAGGATGAGCGAAGGGGCCAGCCGTTCGAGTGAAACGAGAAACATCAAAGAGAGTGACTTTCCTCTCCTCCTTTCGAGGACTGCGGTGACTTATGGCGTTACGTCATCGTTATTGGTACTCCACCACCAAATTAAGGTATGTAGTTTGAGCGAAATATCATCTTACCTAGAAATCAATGAATTTTCTCTCATTTGAAAGAAAAATATATCACCCTCCCATTTACACCAAAATTTCAACCTCTCACTTCATTACTTTCCGAGATATTTGCAAAAAAAACAGCCATTTTACATGGGAAAAGGTGCGTGTGTGCACTCCAGAGAGACCTTATTTAATAAATGAGGAATTTCTTACACCTAGATCTCGTCAAAAAATGTAGAGTTTGTTGTTTATATGTTTTCTCCACTATTTTTGAAAATTAATCATATAGTCACGGCAGTAAATTCTTCCCGATCACAATAAACCTTCCGTTTTCATGGAGTTTCAAACGTACCGCGTGAAAAAAATGAGTCAAGTTAAAGACTTATATTTTCATTTGATGGCTTACAATTTCTGTCGTTTAAAATTATATTACTGTACCATTAATAATGCAATATTTTCCCAACATATCAATTTATGCAGAATCAGAGGCGTATTCCACAGAATTAACAATGCAGCGTATTCCACAGAATTAACAATGCAATTTACCATTAGCAATGCAATAATAATTCATGTGTCCCACAGCTGGTGAAATTAAAACGTAAAATTCGAATGTGGTCTCTATTATGACTAGGGAACTATCTCACTCGTACCACCGCAATACTACACGTACTGCTACGTACGTGTCAAGTCCTCGGACAGTCACGCCCATTATTTCCCCGGCATTGAAAAGTTTACTAAACATTTCCGGCATGGTATGATCTTTTTTTATACGTCTACGTAATACCCTGCAAGCCACTTTAGGGGTTAAGGGAGGGTTTTTTTTATTATGTGAAGCGTCTTAAAAATCAGTACGGATGACTTTTATGGAAAATTTGAGTGCACTGACATGGAATTGTGACAGTAGGCTCCAAGAAGACTAATTTGAAAGAATTTACATCGATTAATGAGATGAAATCATTAATCAAACATAAACAATATAGTTTAAAAACGATTTCAGGTTGTATAGGAGAAATACTGAAATTTGAGAGTATTTTAAGGATAATTTATCAATCTTTCCCAAAGCAAGAAAGAGGGAACAGAATGAAAGAGCAAGAGTGGACGAATAATAGACATTTATAAATTCATACAAGAAATGTTCCAGCAAAGTTTGATATAGACAGAAACTTTTGAGTCTCAAGAAGAGTACACACGACATCAAATTAGTCATTGCGTAAAATCAAATTCAACAGTGGTAGTACTAAGTCTCGTTAATCATCTCGTTAGTTCTTTCCTACATTTGCAGGGTTGAATCCCTATTTGTACTCTCCTTATTATGAGACAAAACTGCAAGTCTTTCCCTACCGTCCGGACGCGTCCCCACGACTGACCAAAACTGTCCCGTCGATCACCACTCTTTAGCCCTCAATCGTCCATCATCCGATTACTCTGCCTCCTCCTAATTAATTCAATCATCTTTGTCTCCTCCCGCAACTAATACTTCCTTATTTGTTTTTCATTTCCACTCGCCTCTTCCATCCAGCGGTGGATTTTTATCTTCCATTTCTAATGACTAAGTTCTCGACTCATATAATTTTACGCTCTAATGTCACCAATTAGCCGAATAATGCGACATTTCCTTTATTTGTTTGCCTAAGATTTCCCCGATCGATTCCCGTCTTATCGTAAACGCATCCTTAGCTGGCGCTATCCGCACACCTTTTGTCTTTGCGAAACTAAAACCATTTCTCTCCCACAGAATACTCCCCCAGGTATGAACTCTGTTTGTTCAACACGAAATCAGCTCGTCATCCTCGAGTTGACAGATAATGGCAAAAGGAGTGGCGGAGAATAAACGGAAGCGTCCATTTTTATACAATCTTCCTTCGTTTGGAGAAGAAATCAATTTCCCGTGACAGCCGATAGCAGGGGAATTTCCTATTCAGGAAAGGGTTCCGCCTAAGGGCGCCCCCAAAAAACAATGCCGGATGTTAATGTTACACGACGGGTATTTCCTCCAGAAATGTTTTTCTTCTTCGAAAGGGAGGGGATCTCTGTCAGTGAATGAGCAGTCGCTATTCAAATTTCATCTCTATTTTAATTTTTACTATCCAGAAGTTTAATTTCGCGGATATACTACATATCAATTTACGCAGAATCAGAAGCGTATTCCACAGAAATGTCATTGCCTGGTCCGAAACAAACTTACCGATGCTTAGGCTACAAATAAAACCCCCCTTAAACAAAGCTCGGCCAACGTTTAATACTAGGTATAATTATTTTGCATGTTACATCTCTACAGTGGGTGGGGTTAAAATATTCGCTTTTTATCTTCATATCACCTACTAACACACACGGTTATATCTCAGTTTTCATTGACTTCTGGTATTATCGGTTTCGGTTTTCGTCGAGTTTTTACTGCAAAAAATTTGTCTCGGTTTCCGTCGGTTGCCTCGGATTTCGTGGAAATGTCCACGTAACCTCGCGGCTAATTTTGCGAAAACCAAGGCAACCCACGCGTTCTCCTTTGGACAGCTCCCTTGTGCAACGAGGATACATCGACTCAGAAGCTGGCCCTTAGTGGCAAAATAGCAAGATGGGATGTGACCCCAGATAGTGCCTTGATACGCAAGTTCCTTACGAAGGGGAATTTCATCTTCAAAACAATAATATCTCTCTCTCCTCAGTTCGCTGTCTTCCATACGCCAAGAATAGTATTAAGAAAAGCAAATGCCGTGTTAAATGTTCATTTAGTCTTTCTTGTGTATTTTATATTAATTAATTTTTGCTTTCAGTATTTAAGATTATATTTTTCATCCACAAAATGGGTTTATATACGGACTTTGGAGTCTTTTGAAGGAATTGGTGGGATTTACATTGATTCATATAGAAATAATTGCCTCGACATTCGTCGGTTTCGGATTTCGCTGATTGTTTTCGAACGGTTAATCGACGAAAACCGAGGTATCACTGCATACTCTAATTTCACGATCAACAGTCATCAAGCTTTTGAATCTATACTCAACCTTAAATCTAACAATTATTTGATGGACAACATTCTAATAATTTATGGATAACCGGAAGCTTCCACTCATGAAACAAGGGCAGTTCCACAATAATACCTGAAATTGTTAAAAAAATATTATATGATGCCTGCTAGGGCAATGTTGCTAAATTTATCAAGACGGAATATATTATACCACTATTTCATAACCTATTAGTACTTAAATGACATGAAAACATGGAAGTATACAGTGTTAGGAAGAAAGTGTGAGGAAAATGAATATATAATGGTAGGCACATAAAAATACGCTCAAGAAATTTTAAAGAAAATGATCACCTAGTGAAGTTATGTTTGATATTCTTTGTCACTTTCACAGAACCTCTCAATTACTTTAAGGAATAACTTTTTGATTAAATCCAATGCAATAAGCCCCTCCACACTTATTTAGTTCATAACAAATAGCTGGAAAAATGAATATTGGAAAATATGAAACGCCTTGGTTGGAAAGAAATACCTTAAAGTTATCAGCAGAACAACCTTTTTGAAGCGCAAATTTACTGGCACAACCTAGAAATTAAGGTTTCCTCTAGTAATGTCGAAGGTTTTCCTTTGAAGGTTGATTGAGTTGGAAAGTTTCGGCGGTAAACTGTGAAAGTTGACAGCGTTGCGCGGGCGTCCAACTCATAGAAAACACACTAACTGATAGTCATTAATGACAAAGAGGCCGTAGAATACGTAGAAATAAGCCATGCAAGCACTGAATGTCTTAAGTAATAATTTCATTGAGCAAATCATTTTTTCACCACAATCCATTTATGACAATCATTAAGGTAACAATGGACTTTGAAAACCACACTGGGTTATTCCAACATTTTTTTTCCACGGATGTGGTCACAGACTAATTCACTAACGTCCGACTGTATTCTACGCCGACTGAATAGACATCCTGGCTGTTTAGTTTGATATAGAGACAGTTTGTGACGCAAAATCGGTCGGAAAAATAGAAAAAAAACCGCGATAAATAATTCAAAAGGGTTGTTTATAATCGCCATACGTAAAATTTAACTCCCATAACATAAGTATTGAAAGAAAAGCAAGCAAAAAGACTCTTTTGCTATTAAAAATTAGTTGCAATCAATATATGTATATGGTATTGATTTCCACTATCAGTTGGTTGAATTAATTGAGCAAAGTACACTTTCCTGAACGCTTCGATTTGGTCTAAACATTGAAATTTTCTATCCAGTCTTCTGCTTACGCAATTCTTTCAACAGTAGAGGTTTTAACTTCCTTGTCAACCAAATAATGAAACTTGCGATCAACCACAATGGATTCTATTGTATACTAACCTTTTTGAGGATCTTGGTCAACGAAATTTATCAGATGCCTGCGCCAGCATTTCGATTTATTTATAGAAGTTCATCAAGGCTAATGTTGAGAAATGAACATGCCAAAACAAAATTCCTAGTCAACCACTGAGTTGGGCGTAAAAGAAATTCATGATTACAACCTTTATGCTTCGTTTAATTGATCAATAAGTGATTTTAGGAAAGATTTTAGGTGGCGTTACTCTAATCCCAAGCTCTTTATGCGTAGCCCTACGTTGTGAGTCATGCAGGTTGCACGTCACATACGAAGTATTCGCATAATCCTAATCAAAAATTTTAACTTTTTCTTCGTAACTTTTAAGGGGATCGTCTTTTTGTTAAATCTTATTTTTTCTCTTTGTTTTTTTTTTTGCTGCCGGACGATTCTGTTGGCCCGTATGTCCCCGGAATCCCGATATGCTGCTGAGCCTGTCATCAGGTTTTCCAGGGACCGGAACAACAGAACTTGACATACATCCATGCCCTGGGTGGTGAAAAACCCACCCAGGCGGGACTCGAACCCGCGACCCTCGGTTTAGCAGGCGAGGACTTTAACCCGCCGCCACCGGGGCCGGCCTTAATTAAAGAACTCACAGAAAATGTCTTCATCGGGACATGAATAGATCATAGATGAATGCTTCGCTTCGGGGCCAACAGAGAATTATTTCGAACTGTGAATTATTTGGGATTTAATTTTTTCCGAGGTGATGATATCCGGATCCACGGTTGATTTGAAAGATCCAACACCCTTATGACAATGATGTGAAAAAGAATGCGATCAAATCGAATTCCTATAACTCAATGTAATCAACAAAGCGGCTTCCATGGTTTGAGGATGCTAGCAGGGATAATTTTCTCTCATTTAGTGAATCCAGATAATGTATTTCTGAAATTTCAGAATGATTATTCTTATCTTTAACACTAGTGGTAAGCGATTTCAATTTTGAAGGTATCCCCTAAAGCGTTCCAATTACGAGGTGCATTTCCAAATCACAAATGTATCTTTCTTTTGCAAATTCCTCAATCACCAGAGCATCTTTTGCTCGAATTCCTCTATAAAAATATTTTTTTTGAAAGAAGATGCATTCATAGAATTGAAGTATACTGGTACATGAAATTTCTAAATATATACAGGCATAAACAAAATGGAATAAATATCAACAATTGCATTGGAAAGCTTAAATAATTAAGCATTGAATTGTTAAATTGAAGCATATCTAGAATCATCAAAGGATTGAAATATAGAGCTGCATGAAATGTCGAAATTTATGCATGCATAAAGAAAATGACTGAGCTGGAAATTATAAAAATGGAAAGCTCAAATGATCAACCATCATTAAACATAATGATATTCATTGAATGGTTAAATTGAATCATTCGGATTTCCATTCCATATGACAATAAAAATTACACGAATAGAGGAACAGTTAGGAGTGTTTACCATCGTTAAAATGGAAAGTTAAGCATGTATTAAATTGGCAATAATAGTCTTTCAGCGCATGAGTTGATGAAAAATATTATTTTGCTTAACATTAAATATTATATCATAAATAAATAAAATCTATCTCGGAAAATATCATATTATTCTCACGTTTGTAAAAAAGCAATGAAAACTATAACACTTATCACACTATAAAAATGTGAATAAAGTTTCCCATAACTTGCGCGTTGTTAAATACATAAAAAGGTAATGGCTGGAGATGGAAAAAGGTAAAAAGGTTAAAACATTACCGTCGTAATTTGAAACTGGGTATGAAATTTCACATTAGCATGACAAATGGCGCTACATTCATAATTCAGTCCTTGGATGCGCATTGGTTATCAATAGAATTTAAATAATTAGCAAGTTTACGCACTTATGAAACTGAAAAAGAAAAGCAAGATGAGTATACATTAGCATGTCGAGACATCGTGAGATACAAGTCAATTATTATTCGAAAATCTCAAGGTTGCTGAGGGCAAGAACACGGATACGAGACGAGAAGAATCGGATGTTTTGGGTCTTTTTTAAAAATAATTGTTCGCATTGATAAACGAAAGTGAGCGAAAAGTGAGTTACATAATCATCCCGGTCAGAAACAGTGTCTTGACAGCTATGAATTTAAATTACATGTGTTAATAACCATACTTTCGGGTATAGGCGTAACTCGGGGGCCCAATGTTTGAAGGGAAACAAATTTTCGTAAAATTAAAAACATGGGAATACAAATTATACGGGTGCGTTTTCCGTTACTCTGCTTAATGTAGCTCAATTATCTTAAATTAAAGGGATTAACATAGACTATTATAAGAAAATTGAGAATGTAGCAAAAATTTAAAGCCACAATTTATTCTCAATAAACTCTATCATTATACCCTGCTACATTATGTGGGTAGGGTATATTGATTTTGTCACAGCAGAAATGTAACGCATTGATGGAGGCGTGACAGGTATGGAAAAGTGTATACATAAATGATCAGCATCACCTTACGAGTCTATCTAGCTGTGTGTCTGTCTGTCCGTCTGTATGTCTGTCTCTTCGCACGATAACTACCGTAAAAATTGAGATATCGAGCTGAAATTTGGGTCATAAGCCTCTAGTAGTCCACAGACGGCACATTTCTCAAATAGGTTGGATCGGCCCAAAACCACGCCTTTCGTAAATAGCAAAATTGAAAGTGGTGTAGGATTGGTGGTTTCCGGCGATACTTTATGGAATTTACTAACGTTTTGAACGAATAGAGTAAACTTTGTTTTTCCACCGAATTTAATAACTTCGACGATTAATGTCATCATGACCTGACGATGACGTTAATCGTCAAAACCATGGTCGCAAGTTATTAAATTCTGTGGAAAAACAAAGTTTACTCTATCCGTTCAAAAAAAGTGGTGTAGGGTATTTAAGCTTCGGCAAGGCCGAAGATAATTTCTTTACTAGTTTTTATCCTGAAGAAGAAAACCCTCCCAGAACCTTCGGTAATACCAACCCCCAAACTAAAATGATAAAACTTTACGTCCATGCTCTCGGCCTTTTCAGCTGTTCGGTTGACTTTGATGCTAGTGACCCAAGGTTTAGGGTATGAATCCTCGGGTTCCAAAGTTATGATGATCCAAGGTTAAGGCCAACTGTTTAAAATGTGATAATACCCTCAGCAATTGGAAGACGTAAAGAATACTACCATGGTTTGAACGCTGTAACGTTTGTGACCTACCGGCGCGGCGGCACAACTGGCAACTCAATGGTCAAGAATTGTAAATACCCCTCGGGCATGACATGTGGATTTATTTCTATACGAGTACTTACTCTTTGATCGTTTCCTCACCAAAAATTGAAATATACGTCATAGCTAGCCGAACATATAGTTCGAGACGAGCAGTGTATATTTTGTTGTTTGCAACCGACATAGGTCCACATAGGTCCAGCCCGATCAATTAACAATGGAAGCTATTGTACAAATGGTATCCGTAAAGATAAAAAAAATAAACCCCACGGTGTCATCATTAGAACTGAGGTTCGAGGTTATATTGGTGTGCCACGGACTCAGCAGTAACATCACGTCCAAGTCATCAAGAAGCAGCATACGCTCGGCTGTCAGGATAACTACCCAGCCTGCACGCAGAGACGCAAATATGAATGGATTATCTGTGTGCAATTGTCCACAAAAAAAGAAAACTTTAATAAAGACACATGCTCCACAGTGATTACATCACCATCAGTTAAATTTATCAGTGCTAATGCATTACACCTGATTGGAATCGGCGAAAGTTTTATTTATTCGTGAACAACTGCACACGGCTCGTCCATTCATCATGTTCCTCGCCACATCGCTAGGATATTTAAAAGGGAGATAGGCGAAAGGTTACGCATCAGAACACTAGAATATCGCGGAATTCACAGAGAACGATCGAGAGCAAACGCCATCTGCGCATCCACTTAACGCCGTTTTATTTCACTTGTCGAAATACACGGCCCTCAGCATTCTTGGCGAGGGAACACAAAAGCTTTGGATGTTAAGGGAGCGGAGAAGTGAGTGTGGGTCACGAGATAAGACCGGATGTATTAATAATATGATAAAGAGAAGCAAGCGGACCCGAGGGTGGGGGGGGGGGATGAAAAGGCTTGGCGAACGGAGATAGCGAGGCTGCCTTTTTGTGTAAAAAAATAGAGAGGGAAGGGGAGGGAAGAGGGGGGACGAGAGAGGGGAAGTGTGTGGCAGGGGTTGGATCATCGATGTACCAAAGCGGAAGGCTGGAGGCCAGGCCAACATTAGAAACGAGGGGTTGCAGAGGAAACGTAAGGCATAACGACAAATTCTTATGGCGGAAAGGAAGGGACCTTCGGAATATTTTGGGGAATGGGAAGATTAAAAAAAAACTTCTGCTTAAAACGTACGTGGGACAGGAAAAGAGTTGGGACTGAGTGAATAAGTGAAAAAATGTGGGCCTCTACAATGCACTGCAATGTACGATAATCAAGTCAACGAAATTAAGACTATTAAGGAATCAGTAAAAAGCTATAACTACTCAAAAAATAAGGACTTTCACCAACAAAACAGCAGCATAGGTATGCTACCAATGTTACAGAAACTATTCATGGATTGTGAGCCCACATAAATGCAGAGAGATACAAGAATCATGCAGGAAGCATGCGAAACGTTAAGCTAGAACAAAACCGAATCAAGTATTAGGGATAAATTCAACTTGTTAGCTACACTTCCCATCGACTAATCAAGTTTATGGCTTCATGGGCAACTATTATGACCAAGCAAAAATAAATTTTCATAACATGGGAAAGAAAAAAGAAATTTTCATGACATGGGAAAAATGACAATAACATGAATGAGGACAAACATCAACATTAGTACTTTGTCAATATAGTGGATTCTAGGACAGCTTATCTCTAGTTGAAGTCATATGTAAACCGTCTTCCCGCACTCTTACACTTGAGCCTTTGTCCCGTTTCAAACATTCGTCAACGTTTATGAGTTAGGACTTTCTAACGCAAAATTGATCCCATATTTTCCCGACTACATTCATAATGGCTGTAATAAAAGGAAATCGCAAGCATGTTTCGTTAATAAATTGGGCATGGGGAAGAAAGGAAAAACCGGAAATTGTAGATTAAATCATTTATTAAGGCAGTATTTTAGGGTGGGACGTAAAAAATAACAGCGGTCATTGAGCGTGGAACAGCCGCTGTAAGAGAGGGCGACGGTGGCTTAAGACCGATTCCGGTCATAACCAAATGCAACTGCGGTCACCAAAGTGGGTCACCCTCCCACGCCCAACGTGGGAAAGCCTATTTGAGAACTAGAGCAATCTTATGACCTTGAGTGATTGCGATGACCGTTTCGCCATTATATCATTTTTCCGTGCTGCAATAAATACGCAATTCACTGCGGGAGCAACAATCGGAGAAAAAATGACACATGGGCCTTGGTCCCATTTCTAACATTTGGCAATGTTCACTAGTTAGGATTTTCTATTGTGAATTTACACTTTATTTGCCGAATAATCGTCAAAACTATTCCTAAGATGCATGCGCATTCCTATGTGCACTTTATGTTTGTTGTTTCGGGAAATCTCCGTCAGTTATTGTACGCGACAGCGGGACATCAATGAGCGCTCAAGGTTTGACAAATGTTTCTTGGTGAAATCAAAACAAGACTACCCTCGGCTACGGCATATTGGGACCAACTCTTTGGTTACGCGTCTCGAGTCAACGGCCGTGATTTACGCCCATTCCCCGATTGTTTCTGGCGTCAAGCGCCAACATAATGCCGTTTTCGAACTTGGCAAATTAAGCAATCTTCCCTTGAAACCTAGTGCTCATTGGGCGGATATGACGTCAAATTCAAGTGACCGCAGACGCCATGTTGTCTAGATACCTAGTCAAGATACCAAGTAAATGAAAAAGCTGACTTGTTATGCTTACTAGGTATTAATTTAGGATTCGGGGTGTGATAATATGGGCTTGTATGGAAAATAGAAGTGAAGAAACTTTCAAATGGATACTATTTTATCATTACTACGTTTATTTGTGTGATGTTTATTAATTTTCTGCGGAAAAATCGATGAATTCTATAACTTTAAAGGCTTTTCAAATGTGAATGTACTGAAAGATTTATCACCTAATAGTTCTGTAAATAATTCCATACATTGTCGATGTTCCGTCCTTGTTTACTTCATTGAAACTACAAATTCTGTTTTCCTTACTCAGGAAGGAAAAAAATGATCTCGTTAAATGAATTGTGGTCCGATGGAAAGTACTCTTAGATAGCCATAAATTCATTGGCAGCATTAGTTTTAGCTAACGAACATCATAATTGTTAATAACGTTGAGCATTGGAGGGATTTCCACTGCATTCATCAAAGAAGGGGGACAATAAACCATTACAGTAAGTGTAATTTGTTTTCAGCTTAATTATGTTAGTTAAAACGCCCGTATTTATCAGTCAACAGTCGAAGATCATAGGTAGTTTGTTCGGAGTATAATACATTAATATATTGTTATGTGTTTTTATAATATGGACTAAAATATTATAATGCCTTTTTGTGAATAAAGACGTTGATTGTGGTGAAATACATTGAGCGATATGTCGTCCACTTTAGCAGCCCCAAGTAATCGAAGCATAATAGTTAATCACCATATTATGGTATATGAGAATTATTTTATTCATAAGCAATAAGATTTTAAAAATAATATTCTCTTTTAATTTGTCGTATACGGTTGGGAAGCATTTTAAAGAAGTAATCCACTTCAATCACCCACAATAATTATGGACACGGATGGTGCTTTTCGTATGTTTTACGAGATGAAGGCCGCATGATGACTCTTCCATCGTAAAATGGCTATGAAAGTGTCAAGTAGGGATTTCACTTTGCTTGCCTAGGAATCAAGATATCTTGATATCAAGATAACTATGCGTTTACCAAGTTCTAAAACGGCCTGAACTTCAGCTCGACACATTCATTCCAAGGTGAGCGATCACGATTACGCTAGAGCCAAAGCGACGCTTCAACCGATACCTTCAGTCGCCTAAGTTCGCCAACGCTCAACTTCAGAAGCTGACGTTTGAAGATTTTAGTTCAGTAGTCGGACGCCACAAGTTAATATGGTGACGGTGGAATCAGCAATATCTCACGTGACATTGGCTTGAAGACAAAGGCCGAGATGTCGTTTTTGCAAGCTTAAATTGCATAAACGATCACAATCAAATCTGGTATAAATGAGCAGTTCGAAGTCGGAGTTCGGAGGTCGGACTTAGAAGTTCGGAGTAAGACGTAGACCTCACAAAAAGATAGCTCGAAGAAACCTCTAATTTTCACTTGACGTTTAAAGAAGGTGGTGAATCGTGCACTAAAAAGCTTGATAATGGAACCACCCTCAGAATTCTGTTCTCTCTCCGTCTGGCACGTCACACTTCTAATACGGCGGATCCGACGTCCAAAGTCAAGAGAGTTCGATATGACCCTGCATCATCTCCGTCACCGAATCTACTCAAGGGGTTTACTTTGTAAATCATCGGATTCAAATCGAAAAATGGATTCGATTTATAACGAATTTTTTAAAGAAAATTCTCGTGGAAACACAATGGGAAGTTTACTGACATAGAATTTCAAGATAACACAGTGAATGTGTCGTAGTTTACTACTTTAACCCAAGCTGGATGCGTATAAAATTTCACAGAATAACGCTTCAATCCATTTTGTTAGACAAATAAAGTGACTGTTGAATATACAATGCCAGTGTAAATGCCCTCAGTCCTTGGGAACAAAATAAAATATGTAGGTACTATTTTCATTAAAATTTTTCTTCAACATCAAATTTCTTGCATGTAATGTAAATGCATGCTTATGTAACCCCATAAGTATAAATTTTAGTTTAAATCGCTGGATTTCCTATATTATCCTGGTAGTAGCAAATATAATACTTAAACCTTTAATTTTAATGAAGAAAAAACAATACTTCGTATCACAGTATAATGTTAAATATCGGTATTAAAAAAATATAAGCCTTCACTACTCGATGAACTGCCTCAGAGTTTACAAAATAGAAACACAATCGCCAAACATCGGGTCATGCTTTCAATGCTATGAGAAAGCCTTTTCTGCAAAAATGCAGTTAATTTGCAATGTAATAGTTAAAGTGGTCTCAGTATAAAAACGTAAGTATACACACTATTGATAATATCGAATTAACATTCTACTTCATACAATAGGTAACGGTTCTCAATAATACATAACAACTCCTTTAAAACTACTTACTGATAACGCACAAGCATTCAATACATAATATTTGCAGAGAAGAAAGAGTGTTAATGAAACGTTTCGCCGCATACTTTGACTTATCGATGAAAGTCAGGTCTCCGCGGCTCTCTATACGTAAGGAGTCCTCTATATAAATACGCCTCTCGGAGTGAATGTATAGCTCTCGGGTTTCCAACCGGGTGATGGTGGTTTGTGGCACCGACGTTTCGAAGGCGTAGCCTGCTACGTCCTCAGGGATACTACGCCTTCTAAACGTCGGTGCCACAAACCACCATCACCCGGTTGGAAACCATAGAGCTATAGATCCTAAGCATTAGCCGGGAAAGCCTTAAATCTTACGCTTATCGGAGAGTTCGACACAAAAATATTTTCCTCCTCTCTGCAGGATATTCGGCATCAAGAGTTGCCCGATTCCGCGAGCCATCTCGCCCCCCTTTCCTCTAGCCGGAATGTCGGCGGAAACAGGAGTGGCGATTGCAGAATTTCGCAGAAAAGAGAGGCTGAAAGTCCTGGGCGGGCGATAGTGGGCGGATCGCTGGCTGAGCCACGCGCGAACATGGAAAGCGAAAGTTTCCGCTGAAGAGTCGTTGGAACGCGTAATCTCTCTTTGTGAACAAACAGAAAACCGAGTGAATGACGATGAAAGCATAGAGTGGGTTTCGAGAAATATTGCTGGGCATGCGTTACTACCAGCCTGGTTGTTTAACCATAAATATGCTGTCAAGCGTCACGGTAGAGTTAACCTCGTCATTAGAACAAATTTTCACGTAATTTACACGTAAGAGTCAAGGGCGACATTCTTTCTCCATATCACACTAAGTTTTTCCAGAAGGGTCTTCGTCATCATCACTTGGTGTTATCACTGGGTGGTAGGCTTTTGCACAATCCAATCATAATCAACCCGGTCACAGGAACTAACACAGTCTCTAAAAATTTCTCTCTTAAGCCATATCATGTCAGCAGTCTCTCTTAACATCTTAGCATTCAATCTTTATCGCTCCCTCTTCTACAGGTTCCAATGTATGATTAATTCCCATTTCTGCCAAAAATTCATCCCTTGATATTCTTTTGTGCAACCTCTATCATCTCCCTTTGGTAAAATCTTTTCAGTAGTTGCTCTATAATTTTTGGTAAGATATTTTGCGACATTACGGGTGACTAGGTTGTTTTTCATTTTCAAAGTTTAAATACAATTACATATTTGATAACTCGTGTGTCTGCCAAATTTAAAGATATGCTGTTTTCAGAGACCATCAAGTAAGAATCATTTTCCTTCGTTCATATTTAGCTAAATTTATTTTGCATCTATGAAAAAATATCTTCCACACTTCAGCAAAAGGGGATAATCTTTAACTCCAAAAAAAAACACGTAAGATATATAAAATAATTACTAAAAGCAGAATTGTAATGTCTCCTTTCTACGTAAGGACTAAATATTCATAAAACTATATGATTGTTGCAGATCTTCTTCGATCGAATTCTTCCATAAATTTCCTCGTTTCTGATTGAATCAGTCCATTCCATCAAGGGCATTCAACCCGATCACCACATTTTTGAAAGCACCTGCTTAACACTACCATCAGCGGCGGAAGTATGTTTATATTAGCTCTCTGAGTAAGTCCAACTTTTAGAGGGCACGTTTTAAGGGAATGGGCAGCAAGTCGAGAAAGGCTGTTGTCGCTGTTACGCATGCAATCTCTTTCCCGTCATAATTTGCCTGAGACGTTCAATTTCATCACGAGCTCAAAACGACTCGGGATGCGGTGGTGACAATGTTCTTATCCGCCGAGACTGAATGATGGATATATAGCACAATGAAGAGCCACTCCCGGGCGCGGAAACAATAAAGAGACTTACGGCAACGTCTTCTTAGCTTCCTTGATCAAAGCGAAGAAGATGGAAGTGAGTGCGGCCCCCTCATACACCCTTGGGGGACTCTGCAGACAAAATCTAAGAAAGCCGAGGAACGGAATAAAGAAACTCGCGTGCACGGAGAGGGGAGGAACGGAAGAAAGAAAGAAATGAAGGAGGCAAGGCAAACTAAAGAAGGGCGAGGGAATTGAAGGAGAGAAGAAGTTCAGGGGAGTTAGTTCCGAGGGGAGGGAAAGGTTTTATTTTTCATTTTAAAGAGGGAGAGAAGAAGGGGAAAGGTAGCATTGGAAAGAGTACAAGCGCGAGGGAACTCGGAGAGGAGTGCAAATACGGAGGGGATGCGGGGAATACGCGTAGTCTGGGCGGAGGAGGAGAAGAAGAAAGCAAACAAACATGGGAGGAGAGGAGAAACGAAGATGAGCAAGTCGGATATTGAGGGGATGAAAGTCAGGGCTTCAACATGGTGGAAAAACACAAGGATAAGATCAGAAATTTAAAAATCTAAGATTTTAACTACTATTACTTACGTTTTCTTAGAATTAAAGATTTGAGTCAAAATCAACAAACAGCAATCCATACTATAAGTACATTTTAGGTCGAGGAGAAATGAAGATAAGCAAGTCGGATATTGAGGGGACGAAAGTCAGGGCTTAAACATCGTGAAAAAAGACAAGGATAAGATCAGAAATGAAAAACTCTGTGATTTTCACCACTATTACTTACGTTTTCTTAGAATTAAAGATTTGAGTCAAAATTAACAAGGGGTTCGGGTTGGTGTGGTGGCTAGAGTACTCGCCTACCAGGTGGCCAGGGTTCAAATCCCTGCAGAGGAGGATGTTTTTCAGAGGAAATCCGATCCCTACTTGAGTGTCTTGTGGAGGACATATCAAGTACAGTACTCCGTCTGTCGGATGAGACGTTAAACCGTGGTCCCCTTGGCGCCTATCGTTAAGAGCAGGCTAATGCCGATGCCGGGTTTCTATCCACCCTTCCTCCCTTACCTAACCCCTATGGCGCAAATGACCTTAGCTGTCGGTCGCCTCTCCAAAATCCAATCCAATCCCAAAACCAAAAAACCGCAATCCATGCTCTACGTACTTGTTAGGTCATGTAAATGTCTTGTTTCACATTTGAAAAATGGGGCTCAGCCAATCAACTAACTTCCTCATTCAATGTGCTTATTTAGCAAATATATCGGTTCAATGTGCTTTTAAGGATAAAGTCATTTTGCACAAAAAGCCACTCGCTGACAGGGGCCACAGTACTAACACGATTGAGGATAATCCCTCCGGATTTTAGCTGAGTCAAAAACTTTAAATCCTGTGGCTAGACAGGAGCCGGAGTTTCTATCATGGCGTGCCTTTGCTTTCCTATTAAGCCACTTCTAAAGGCCTGGTTACACGATAAATTAACCCGTACGTATTCATGTACAAGTTCATAAACGAATACATGAACCAAATAGAACAGGTTCTATTTTCCTGTACACGCGTTCATGCATTCGTACAAGTTGGTGTGGTTACACAATGAATTTTCGCGTTCATTCACGCGTTCATGCATTCGTACATTAACTCGTACGGGTTAATATATCGTGTAACCAGGGCTTAAGCCGTGATCACACAATTCATGCACCCGCGCGAGTAGATGAGTGCCATCATTCATCATTAAAATTGCTTCCAGTGAAAATGAATAATTACGCAAAGGCGTGAACGCTTGCCCATAAAAGAACCCCTGTTCTATTTTGGAGTATTTTTCACACATCTGCGCAGCCACGCAGGCATATGCATCATGAAAACGCCTTTTAAGATTTCTTGACCTAAGAAATGAACGTATTTGCCATCAAAGTGACATTACATCCGCGTTCAACTGTTGATTGTAAATCTCAGCAATTCTTCCGGGATTTTCATCGCCCGCGTTGGCGCTCGCTTAAAAGATTCGCTCCAGTCAGCGTCTTCATGTCAAAGTGGTGAGTCGCCTCTCGGATCTGAAATTAATTTGACTAAAATATCAGCAATGCTGTGCTCCGAGAACTCAGACCCGAATGGAATGCAGAGATCTTCAAGGAGAGCACTGAGGGTGAAGTGAATACGAGCGAAGGTGAAGTCGACGAGAGCCGTCACTCTTTCCGTACAAAAAATCAAACAAATCGTCGAAGGCAGTGAGAGTATCTATTATTCAACTTAACTGGCCGTTACATACATACAAACATACACACCAATCACGCCGTTCCCTTCTGGGGTAGGCACGGTCACAAAGTTTCACTCATAAATACATATTTTTACACCTAACTCTGCTTCAATAATTTCCTCCATGCCGACCGATCCTTGCAAACCTCTTTTGCTTCATTTACCCCCTTACGCTGCTTCAAACACGCCCTCCTGATTTTAAGACTCCTTATATTCCTCCACCTAAGAATTTCCTCAACCACGTTTAACCACAACTTTCTAGGCCTACCTCTACCTCTCTCACCAATCATTTCACTCTTATATATCAGTTTCGTTATTCGACTCTCATCCATTCTCTCCACATGGCCAAACCAATGAAGCACACTGCTTTCATATGTGTCCATAACTGGAGCATCTAACCCACATTCATTCATTACCCACTCATTCCTGACCCTATCCATCCTACTTTTGCCTCAAACACTCCTCAGATAACTCATACCCACGACGTTTAGTCTTCTCTTATGTTTATCCTGACATACCCATGTTTCACTACCATAAAATGGTAGCTTTCACTACCATACCATGTTTCACTACCAGAAAAACTACTGGCAGTTGATTATATAAAAAGACTCAGAAATCCACAAAAGTTTCTTTCTCTAATCCATTGGTCTCCAAAACCGGTGGGTGAGGAGACTTCAAAAAAGGTGGAGTCTCAAGTTTCAATCTACGTTATTACGACAGACAGAGAGGGTGAAGATGAGTCAAAATGCGATAATGGGATGCCTGCAAACGAGAAAAAGTGAGTGGAGGAGAGGGAGACGGAAGGGAGTGCGCAGCACATGAGGTGATGTTTTTCGCTGAAAAAAATTCGAAAGTGACACCCCTTCGGGCTTGGGAAGTGAGGGGAAGGAGGAAGGAGGGAGGGGGAGGTGGAGGCGGCGGGTGGAGAAGAGAAAAGGGTATTGAGACTGGGAGGGAGGGGAGACAGACAGGGTGCGTGGGTGAAACCCTTTTGAATCAAGTGCAGCCAGGGCGTAAATAAATCCCAATGAAAGTTACGGGCATGCAAGCGGGTGAAAAAAGGTGGACTGGATGAGATTCAATGCCAAACGAAAGCGAAATGAATTAGGGTGAGGAAAGAAAAGAAATGTGGGAGACGGGTAAAACAACAATCATAGCTCCCATCGTGCTAAGATCGTTCGAAATGGCGCCAGGTATTTCATGAAAAATGGGAATTCTCGTCAGTTTACTGCTCTTTGAAATTCAGATAATATATTAGTATATTAAATATCCAATTAAAAGTTTGTCAGAGATATTAGCATAAAGTTATTTTCCTGGAGATTGTAGGTCATTAATTCATGTATAAACTGTTACTCTTTTGCCAACGTTTTGCATATTTATTTATGCCTTCGTAGGTATCAACAAAAAGTAATACAAAAGGAACTCTCTCTGAGCCCTGATGAAGCATAAATAAATATGCGAAACGTTGGCACAAGAGTAACAGTTTAAACATGAACTAATGACCTACAATCTCCAGGAAAATAACTTTATATTAATAAAAAAAAGAGGTCTCGAAGAAGAATCATCTAGAGATATTAGCTGGAGGGGAAAATAGGTGTGTACACGAATAATTTTGAAACTCATTTCGCCAGCAGTTATGCCCATCGGGTAAATTTATACGAAATGTTTCCACCAGCGTGAATAAAAAGATACTTAAAACTTATACGAATACATTTGAAAAAAATTCAACCGGATAGAATTCCTGGAAACGCAAAAAAGCTGAGCTTTGAAGGCGTATTCATAGGACAAGAACATATAAAAGAAAAATAGAACAAATGAGGCGAAGGGAGGACATAGAACTTGCCAAGATTGAGGAAGACATCTTTCAATGGAAAAATAAAAAAATCCTCTATCCGATGTCATTATTCCATGACAAGCAAGTAACTTGGCCACTAGAGCGGCTTTAATGCTTGCAAAATGTGATGGAAATCCCTCCAAGAGGGAGGTGTAGATACGGCATTTAATGAAATGAAAAATTTACATTTTAAAACATTTTCTGTAAAACCTTGATGCAGTTGACAACTCATCATGAAGAGAAATTTTCAAAAATACAGTGAGTCAGTAAACGGGCGAGTTTATTACATAATTTACATGTTGCGCAGATTGGAAGACACGAATAAAAAACCATTATCGTAACTTATGGCCAGTCGCAGAAACGACACATACCTATGTATCCTAAAAAGCTCTGGGACCCATAAGCCATGGCAACCATTCAATAAGCGTAGCATAAGCATGCGATAAATTTATTGGTTTCATAACTTGTGGCATGGAGTCATGAGTTCCATACGTAGCCAAGATGGCGGATGCGCAATAAACTGCTTGGAGACTTAATTACTTGATAAAAGAGTTGTTTTGAGATGCATAACCATTTTTTTTGCCCTTTTTGAATAAATATTTTGTGCATTAGCAATTTTTCATAGGCTAAACTTTCATAAATTTTAGCCGGCGGCAGAAGATTAGATCAAATATTCGAAGCTATTAACTATTGGTAATTAAGTTAAGTAACTAGTAGATGTTTTGCTGCAACCCGAATATATTTATGAGGTCTATAACTTTATGGATCTCACAACTATTAATTCCATAACTAAATGTCCTTGCAACCGGCCATTAAACGGCTACTTAAGTGAGAAAAAATGAATTCAGTGTTCAGAATCTCGACCTGGAATATTCAAGAGTAACTTAAAGTCCTCGATACTCTATTTTCAAAATGATAAATACAAGAAAACCAGCCTTAGCAGTTGATAATAAGGATGGGTCATAAAAATAGAGAAAGATAGTAAGGAAAGAAAAAAGGCAGGAAAAAAGTATATGGGATATCGCCAGGACGATCCGTAGATCAGAGACGGTCTCTTCCCCACATGATTTTCCACTCTCCTTCCGATAAACTTCGATACTTTCAAGAAAAATTGAGAGCAGAGTGCGCTTTTGGGACGGTTGATTAAAAGGAAGGAAAATTAAGGAGAAAAATTTCGCAGAGAAGGGAGATTGGATTACAGAGAGGGAGAGAGGTAAAAGAAAAAAGTGGCTGCTTTTGAAAAACGGAAGGGAATAAAAATAAACAAACCTAACTCTTCTCCTCCTCACTCTCTTATATATATACACGTACACCTACTATTTCTCTCTCCTCTAGTAGTTCCCCTTCCCTCTCCGAGTCCATGCGGCAAGAGGGAAGCCAAGCAATGAGGAAGTCGAGTGGGGTAAGTTAAAGTGCGCATTAAATACGCGGAAGGGGTTTTCGAGATGAGAGAAGGCAGCGGGACAAGGGCTGAAAGAAATGAAGATCAAACAGCGTCGACTCCGCAATGAATAAAGCAAGGAGGAAGGAAGGAAAAGGAGGGAGGGGGAAGAAGAAAGGGTTGGCCGGAAGAAGATGAAGAGAGAGAGAGGCCTGAATGGGGTAAAAGAGGTTGAAACGGAAAGCAGAAATGCTAAAAAAAGGAGAAAATTTAATGACGAAATGCCGGAGGAGAAGAATGAGAGGAAGAGATTTGAGGGAGGTTAATGCAAGGAAGGGAACGGAGACAAGAAAGTCTCAAGGAGGACTAAAGTACGGAAGAAGAAAGATAAACACGAGTCTGGAGAGATTGGAGTGCTTAACGCGATGCATTTTGGGACGCCTCGCGGAAACAGACGAACCGCTGAGATGCGCAGGGCTCTTTAAATCGAACGGACGTTGCCGAGTAATCAAGAAAACCGACGCCGCTCCCCATGCGAATGCGTCGAATCGAAACTTGCTAAGATATTAAGGGAGTTTGAGCGAGATATTTCTCGAGTCATATTGGATGCCGTAATCGGATTTCATTTTTAAAAAGACTCACGAAATTAAATTTTATATTAATAGGGGTACAAAAACAATTTGAATTGAGTGCAACTCTCAGTAATTCAATAAGTTTACCCCAATAAGCCTTTATCTTGAGGGATTATTTTTAAGTTTTATGGTGTAAACACCTTTGCTATGGAAGATTTCAATTCGATCACCTAAATTTACTGAGGCGAGTGATGGATTTATTTTTTTTAGCAGATGTAAAAAATTTCAAACCACGCACTGTTACATTCCTGATGAGATTTAGGCGTTTGACATTCCACATTTTTTAAAAGTAAAATTTTCCATCAGCCCTTGCGAGTGCCATGTACCATGAAAAATGGCTTCTTTTTCGTGAAATTTCTGTGAAAGTAGTGCAGTAAATGATTGATGTTTTTGCGACTTCGGAAAAAGTGATAAGGTTTTTTTAATGCGGTCAAATTCAGTGAAATTCTATATCTTTACAACCACTTCAAGTCCGCTCCTAATATTGTGTTGTTGACGTTTTGTATGCTTGAGGCGATGCCACACTTTTCTATTCGTGGTGGAGAAGGAACTGAACGTAGTGGAGAATTTTGAACTGAAGGATTTCCAATCCTAAGCACGTTTACAAGGCAAATGAAAGAGGACCAGGATTTTGGCGACAATGGAAACATTCAAAGAAGGAACACGTCTGATTTTTATTAGGAATGAAAATTATATAGTCTGGAGCCAAGAATTTCTTTGGTGAGATCAGGATTACCTTCTTTGAGGAAAGTAGAACCATATTTTTTCGATTAGATAACGCACCTCGGAGAAAGCATCGCTGCCAAAGTCGTCCTGGGGGAGTCGTCAAAAGTGTATGAATAATGCAAACCCAAGATTAATTCATCGATGTGCCACATTTTCCCGTTAATATGTTCCCCACCGTCACTTCCGTGTCTGTGACCGCAAAACTGAGTAACCTAGGGTTTAATTAAACCAGGGATTGAAGAATAAATGTATTCATCCGGCATGATCTGATTCCTCGAAATTGTCACAACAGAAAGCGCATGAAAACAGAATCAAGGACATGAGATCGGGAGAAATATTAACGTATGTTTCTGCTTGAAAGTATATTGCTGGGTCAGTTATCCGACCCAACTCATTAAAAAGTTCGCTCACAGCACATCTAAGGGTAAAACATGACTCGGTTCTCCATTCCGTGAATAGTTGCATTTAATGATTTTCTCTGCAGTTAAAATTCACCTGAACGCATGCTTCGATAAATTCAATCGAAATCGATTCAACGAAATAAATTCGACATTCCGTGAATAGTTGCATTTAATGATTTTCTCTGCGGTGAAAATTCACCTGAACGCATGCTTCGATAAAGAATGTCGCAGATTGATATTAATTTCTTTAATATATGATTGACAACTGTTTTTAGCATAATTTATCTTATGTAAAGGTAGACTTGACATTTTCAGACAGTGGAACGGCGATTTGACATTGCCGTTGAAATTATCCATCAATATCCACTGCCATCACTCGCCGATAAGGATGAATTCATGCAAATGGAAATAAAGCATAGCCATTCCGAGCGGATACCGGATTCTCGATGAAACGGAAGGGAGGTAATGCATAAAATTAAGTTAAAGCATTTGTTTGGGCCCTTTAATTCTGGCGCGGTGACTCTGAATTAACGCAAGATCCTCCCCCTTAATAAAAATGGTCCAAGCGTACGGTTGACTAAAAGAAATTTATCAATCAATCAATTTAAAAAAATCAAATTATTTCTTTTTCCCACAAAGTTTCCTGTCCCCATCACAGATTTGGTCGAAGAATATCGGTAAAAAAAAGAACATACTACATATAAATGCAAAATACGAGGAGAAGTGAGAATACGAACGAGAGATATAGAGGGATATTATCGAATAGACTTTGGTAGAGGACGGTAGGGAAGAAGAATGTCAAAGTTTGATGAGTTGACATTGATATAGTTGCTATATAAAACTTGACAAAGGAGTCCATTCTATGCGAAAGGCAAATTGATTCTAATTTGAAAGGAAATAATGCGAAAAATATTAAGATATTTATAGAAATGGCGAAAATTTAGATTTTAACTAAGCTAAGGTAATATTAGCAAATCCGCTCAGAAATAAACCCCCGTTTTCAAGGAAATGGATCCATGATTGTGAAAATATATTAGAGAGAGAGAGTTGGCATCCTTTTATATCCTAAAGGCACTTGTGAAAACTTTATTTCCCGGTGTTTGGCAAACCCCAAGTATATTGCCCCGAGTTGAGGCATACGAACTAATTCTGGGAATAAAGAACGAACAATGCACTAATTTACAGCTGAAAAAGAGTGAGGTTATTTCAGTATATTTCAAGACTATACGCTAGGATTTACGAAGTCTCTTAAAAACTAATGCAGCCATTGAAGACATCCTTTAAATTGAACTCAGGAGAAAGAAGATTTTTTTTATTCACGTACTAACTGTCGATATAGTTGAAAAGAATAGACCAACAAGAAAATTATACACATCAGAATGAAAATTAACTACATGAATCAACATTTAGACTAATTAAGTCTCAAAAGTGATCAATAAAAGGCCACGAAAGTCAATAAAAGTTCATGAATGTCACTAGCCAAACTACAAAATTCTTGCTAAAAGCTGAGAACTTCGCGTAATCAAAAACTAATTCCTGAATCTTGAGGAAATTTGTCCCATCCATTCACGAAAAATACGAGGCATTGTTCAAGCACGGAGAGAATGATGGCCCCAAGGCAGTAAACATAAGATGAAGGAGCTCGCGAATGGAGACATTTCCGCTCCATGCCTGTGATGATGCCATTTCCATCTCATCTCTCAGTGTTTTCCGAAATTATTCCTTCGGATATTCGCTTATCTTTCACGTGAATTTACTCTAGTTCCTTAGGAAAACAAATATTGATCACATCTAGCGGAAGGTAGGCTCTTAGGCAGAATAAACACGACTCTCTTACTCTATTGAACATGCCTTATTCTGTCAAGTATGTTGGGTTTTGGGCAAAGAAACTAGCAAAGAGGACTTAAACAAAGTTGAAAACGTTACCACCTCATCAAAGTTTCCAGACGGCCTTCCATTTTGTATTTGCAAGACTTAAACTATCATTGCATCAAATGTAAATTACCTTCACTCACCAATGCGATAACTTCTTTTTTCCAAAAGTAATAAGTACAATTAATAGGAAAACCATTAGGAGCATATATGACTTAAAAGACCACTAGCAAAAAATTTGGGAACAGCTATCGTGATCAAAAGAAGAGAGATAGAGCATTTTCTCAGCGAGGAAATAATTCAAAATAAAATAAGTATTTTCAGGAAAAAAAGTCTCTAATCTTATGACCTGCAATTGACATTCTCAAATGTAAACTTAGCATCTAGGCGGTTGAGTTTTCAAGAAGCATGGCATTCCTAATTCAACCAAAATATTCAAGAGACTTCTTAGAGACAACAATATGGGAGGGTCTCCTCTTTCATAGAAATATGCAGAAAATCCAAACCGTCGTGCATTTGGGAACACAAAACACGTCTTACTTTTGGTAACTGACCCAAAAGCGAAGCGAAAAACAGAATCAACAGAAACTGCAAGTCGCACGTACACTCCAATGACCACCGCGCGTAGCTTACGGCTGTACGAGAGAAATATCATTTTACCGAGAAATCAATGGCTTTGGCCTCATTTTAAAGAAATGTATATCACCCTTCCTTTGACACAAAAAAATCAACCCCATACCACACTACTTTTCGAGATATTTCCCGGAAAATCCCAGCCCTTTTACATGGGAAATGTTACGTGTATGCACTCCAGAGAGACATTATTTACAATATGCGGAATTTATAACACTTAGAATTCGTAAAAAAAACTAACAGCGAGTAGTTTATATGTTGTCTCTACTATATTTGAAAATAATCATATTGTCACCACAAGAGGTTCTTGGGTATCACAAAAAACCTTCCGTTTTGAAGTAGTTTCGAAAGCACCGCGCGAAAAAAAGGAGTCAAGTTTAAGACATATTTAGATATTTTCATTTAATTAGTTACAATTTCTGTCAAATAAAAACTGTATTATTTCCACCGTTAATAATGTAATATTTAATTCATGTATCCGACTGCTGGTGAAATTAAAACGTATAATTCGAATATGTTCTCTATTATGACTAGGGAGCTATCTCTCTCGGACTACCTTAAGCGAATAATAAATTCCATTTGTCTAGGTAAACCATCTGCCCGCTCAGGATGAGCCGTCGGTGAGCCTCCGGCCTCGATTTCCGGAGGAAATTCAATACACCCGCATGAGAGTCGTGTTTGTGCCCCGGCGACCCGGAAAGGCTGCACACGACCCGACAAGGGCACTATCCCAGCGATTAATTGCATGATGCGGGACCGAAACCGACGGAGGGAATAAGTGCAGCAATGCGGATTCCTCACAAATACAGCTTAGCAAATTAATTGCATTTCCGAACACTTGAAACGGGATCGATATTTTCAAAATCATAAAATTACCGGTGGGAGGTGCTCTGGAAAAAACTCAACCAATGGTGATATATTTTTATGGAGAGTTACATTTTTATGTTTCATCAAATGCCATTTTTAAGGGATTAAATAAGGCACACCATGCATACAATATGATCTCCACGCACAATGTGGACAAAGTTTTCATAGCAATGTCCAACGGTAAATACAGGGCAATGAGAGGGAATTCCGACTTTTGATTCAATTTTTTTGTGCATCAAAGTGCAAGGTTGCGTTCAATGGCGATAAACGCCCGGACCGAGACTCGATCATTCGAAGATGCGAGCTCGCAGAGACTGTACCGGGTCCATTTCACTCCAAATCCAAATATAAATCTTAATGAAAGTAACTAGGTACAGCTAAGGAGTATTAGCACAGATAAACACCCTTTCTATTTTGATAGAAAAAAATCAGAATGGAAACAGAGCGTCTCTCAGCGATGAAGTTCCGTCAGCCAATCGCAGTCAAGGACGACATCACTCGAGCGAACAGGATGATCATATTCGTTTCCGAATTTGAACCGAACCCAACGATGTTAAACTTCGGCGACTGATCAGAAGCGATCCATGGCATTCCATTGTGGCAGGCCGTTGACAAAACACTTACTTGAATGTGCTTTGATCATCATGACCACAAGCAAAAATGCAGAGACTTTCCCTAAGCATCCAATTGTTGCCTGTTGTTGTAATCCTTTTTTTGCGATAAGCCTTACACATTTGATACATGAGATAGATAGAGTCAAGCAAGAATTCAGAATTTCGGTGAATTATATTGATGCATTAACTGCATTTCCTGGTTAGATGGCTTTCGGGATGACTCACAAAAGGCGCGCGAAATGGCTCAACGTTTCACAATCTTCCCAGCAGACTTCATAAAGAGGAGTAAAGTCGACGTACTTGAGCCATAAAATGACCTAACATCAGCGAATATGTAAAACTTCTTATACGATATCTAATGAAAGCCAACAATCCATTTCCACCCGAGAGCTCAAATCAGAATTCGCACCACGGGCTAAGTCAAAAAATGGAAAGCAGGAAGGTCGGAAATATTGATCTTAAGAATCATACTTAGGCTGGGAAAACTTGATCTGCCGCTTGCGGAGTCATTCAGAACAGTTAATAGTCTCTAATTCCCCGAGCTTACCGAGGTAAAAGGCAATTCAGAAAGGTGAAAAGAGATGAGAAGACGAATAATGCTCAATAATATTTACACGGGAAACGATAAGATGCAAGTTACAGTGAAAAGATAACATGAATTCATAGATAGGACTCGTTTACTCTCAGAAAAGTTTAGTGCTGCTAATCCTTGATCGGATGACCCGTGAGTCAAGGGATATAATCGCGGACTCTCACTCGAGGAAATGAATTAATCACCCGCCTAGTGCTTAGAAATCAATGAGTTTTGCAGATGACCGTCTATGTCGCAACCATGTCACCAGCATCAAATCTCTAATTCCAGCTCAACACTTTCGGGAATGCAAGTTAATGGAAAAACAGAAAGGTATAGAACCCGTGAATCATGGATTCACTCGCGGAATTCGACGGTACGAAATTAATGGCGGCAAATTTTCAAGTGTCAAAAATTCACAGCATTCTTATAAAAAAACTAACTGCGTCATAATTGACTGTAATAAAGATGGAGCACCTTACCCGGACGGAAACCCGAGAAAAATTTACAGGTAAGAGAAGGTCGCTCCAAAGGGTAACCAGAGGCGATGGGATGTTTACAGTTTCTAAGAATGACGGGAACAAGGTAAGGAGGAAAATTATCGGCAGACTTTATGGAAAGAAAGATGGAGGGATATAAGCTGAATAAAGAGCGTGAGGAAGGCGAGTTTTAAGATGTCAATACATGCATTAGAATACTAGAAGTACTAAGTGATTGGAATATGAAACCCCCGTACTTCTCTAGAAAGTTTACCCATTCGTTCAACGCGTTAGTTTATACATTCTCTGAATTATATTTGTAGAGGGCATTCTACTTCTCTTACCTCCTGTAAGGCCGTAAGTCGGCAAAACACAATGTAAAAATATTAAAATTTATATAAAAGCACACTTATTTCTAATCCATGGAAATGGACAGCGAGTAGAAACGCTAATTGAATACCATTAAACAAAATTAAACTGCCGTCACTGAAAATAACATCATAAAGGAATAGAAAGTCGTTTCTAGCAAAGTAGGAGACCACTATGTCAAAATTAAGTTGGAAATCAATTACTGCGGCAAAAAAGAACGAATGCAACCATATAAGGTCACAATTCAAGGAGCACTTTTAGTACACAGGCGTCGGCTGTGTGAGTGGACAGATATATTTTCATCCTTCTGGGAACAAAGCATAGAATTCAGGCAACTCCTACAGGATTCCGCGTAGGCACTGCTTACGACGCAGCGGTCTTTTCGTCCCCTATCAAAGGCTAGACTGGAGTTGAGTGACGGAAGGAATGTTGACGCTAGAGGTCTCTGGAATGCGTGACGTGCAACGTTTTGCAACCGTTGTTCCGTTGAGATCTGCTTTCCTCGGAACGATCTGACGCCAGCGCCCTCAAATGCTTCATGACTGCACGGGGAGACGGTGGAGTGCGTTGCCATCGAAACGAGAAAGACCGACGGGAGCCGCTAATGCGCGACAACGTTTTTCTCGACGATTTAAGTCAATTTCACTTGAAACTTTGACAGCCGTCAATGACACTTCGAACTAGGTTTTACGACATGTGGCGTCGCTAGTTGGCTGACTTACTCCCAAATGCCTGATTTCTCATCTTCTACTCGGCACTTACAGCAAGCCGTGCATGTTAGTCCTTTAATTTCAATGCATTTCAATAGTTATAAATACCAACACGAAGAAGTATGCCTTTAAAGCAGCGTGTGTGTGAAAAAGTTCGCTTCCTGACAAGTTTTAGCAGCTTTTTACTTAAAGTATCAGTAATTGCAGTTACACTCACTTAAGCAGCGTATTGTGTAATAAATGTTGGTGATAACTCACCCCCTGTCACACATTCTTGAGATGTCGTACGAGATATTATCAAAATATTGACACTTGATTTAGCACAAGTTCTCGGATACTCGCTAGCCTGATAGTTTTCCGGTATCGTGACTAGCATAACAAACATAATCGCTGTCATGCCAGCTGGGCTGCATGATTTATTAATTGATGGGGTACTAGTTGTTTACAAACTCTCAAAAGAACGCAGTAGCCATCACCTAATTACGTTACCTTAAACCGACGCCGTGTGATATTCACTCTTTGAAGTCAGCGCCTTATTTATCTCATTTTAGCATCCATTAATTTTTCAGGCTACGAAATTAACGATTAATAAAAATGTCCCAACCGCTGTTTTGGTCACCACCTGTCATTCATTGGTTAATATTATAATGAGGGAGATATTCGCTAAAATATAAATGATAATATCGCATCTCCGCCAGTAGAGGTTCAGTGATCATGTGCAACCTTGCAGAACGACGATTTTATAATGATAATGATAGGAGTGACTGAGGAAACGAATCATGAGCATAAACAGAAATACACTTTTTTTACAGTACTAATCAGGAATTGCGCAAGTATGATCGGGACAAATGCAGTACTTTTAAGAATTGATTGAATACCCGGGGAATGTTTACTCAATGATATTTGATATATGAATATTATTAACAAAGGCCATCCTATAGAATTAGTTGGTAAATTAAATTTTATAGTTCCTGCAAAGAAAGGGAGTCTTAAAAGAACTTTTTATGTAAGAGACGTAAATACAAATTATTGTAAGAATGCACCATTGACTATAATATATATTACCTACAATACCTTTTGTAAAGAACTGAATACTAGCATGTCAAAAGAAAATTTAAGGAAGGATATACAGTTACCAAAAGTGTAAAATCTGTCCGACGGAAAACGATCACTCATGTTATCAAGAATTTGTAATATTCAGCCAGCCTTGACTGTTGTTATTGTGTTGTGAATTTAACTGTGTAATAGTTTACCCTGTTACTATGTTTTCATGTTTGGTGAACTATAAACTTATTAAATAAAAACACAAAAAATATTGCATAGAAACTAATATTTATCGTTCAGAACCAGCATATTAAAATTACGTCCTTTGGATATTTTGTGTCTGTTTCAAAAATTTGGACCCCCATATTGCTAGCACCTCAAGGTCTATTTTTGTAAAGGAATGGTATGTTTTTACCACTACATCCGTGATCGGAACGGCAGTGCAAAGGCCTAGCGACCTTTTTCAGACGAAATGAGAGGAATAGGATAAGTACCTGACCAAAGCTCCGACCGACTCATGAGTGAACCCTGTCGACGAGAAACTTTGTCCGCCCAACTCATGCGAGTCCCCGATCTCCCCGTGAAATGCCTCCGTTATCGCAGTGGTGACCGCGTCTCGGTGACTCATGTGGGGATCACACGAACCGACCGACGCTCCCTCATGCTTTTGTAGTTAACCGAACATTGATGTTACAATCTTCCTTCTCGAGCCTCTCAATTCATGACTGGGGGTCAAAGGGCTTCCGAGACATTTGAAGAGACCTCCGCGAGGAAAAGAAAAATGCACTCGAAGCTTAAGTGAGTACCCTCCGTTGTACCACTCCTTGTCATTTGATCGAGAAATTTGGAGAAAAAATTGATCGCTTTTTTCCGCTTGAAAGATCTCATATCAAGAGTTTTAAATGGCATTCAAAAATGATTCAAATGACTCACCGCATGAAATCTAAGGACCAAGTGAAAGCCAAACGTCAAAAATTAGTTGCCATGAGAAGCCCCTCAACCAATTGGGCAAAGAAGAACGGCAAGATGCGCACGCTTATCTTCTAGAGTATCCAATTTATTTAAAAAAAAACCACAACAATTTTTTAAACGTGAGCTTATGAAACACTTTTGATCGCAACGCTCAAACTTATCCTACTTAAGAAACACACCTACTAGGCGTTTGGGACGAATGCAACTCAAAAGCAACGTCCGAACATGGCTGAATCTTTGAAAGCGGAATAGATAGGCACTCTGAAAAGGGAATCGCAATATTAAGCGCAACTAATCAGAACTCAGACATGCATTCTCATTGGGTTTTCTTCTTCTTCCGCTTAGTGGAATCTGTCTTCTGACAGGTTTCAACTGGATGCCCTCCATAACAGTCGGTCCTGAGCATCTTCTTTCATTTGCCTGTAACTTCAGCCATTTTTTATGTAATCGAACATTCCCATTCTCTTTCTTCCCCTTTTTCGCTTTCCTTCTATTTTTCCTTCAATAATTATTCTAACAAGACGATTTTGGCGTAATATATGTCCCATATAAGCTGCCTTCCTCTTTTTTATTTCCCTCAGCAGTTTTCTATCGTCTCCTATTGTCATTAGTACTTCCTCATTTCTCATTCTATCCGTCCACTTCACCTTAAGCATTTTTCTCCACAATCACATCGAAACTTTCTAACTACTTTTCGTCTTTCTTTTTGACTGTCCACATTTCACTGCCGTAAGTCACCACACTTCATACAAAACATATAGAAAATCTCTTTCTCAGTTCTATTGGAATGCTAAATGCTGTCAGAAGTGCTTTCACATTCTCAAATGCTTTCTTACCCATAGCTTTCCTCTGTCTTACTTCCGTTGCATTGGGTTTTAAAATCCTCAAAAGTTCCTGAAAATATTGATAAGTTGTTCAATGCTTTCGCTCATCGCCATATTCAGCACTCATGAGGAGAACGATACTTTTTCACGTGTTTATTCGAAACATCGACTCATGGGTCAAGGCCAACAGCGTCGTCATCAGGGCGTGAGTAGAAAAATGGCAAACGTATTTCTCGATTACGGGCACATCTCCATTGCCTTTCTAAGCTCTCCGACCCTCTCACGAAAAACGTATGACCGACACCTAAGCGAATTTACGTTGAGTTGCGATAGGGCCCGAGGGCCAAAAGTAGATGCCAAAGGCAGCGCCCATGAGAGGGGTGGAATACGGATGCGTTACCCTTTAGGCGTTATGAGGATGGAGAGAGGGGCCCGACTTCGTGAGATAGCGATGATTGAAGGTGACCGGAGTAAAAAAAAAGTGGGATTTTCGGGGGACTGGGAACGGAGAGAAACGCGCGGTGCACCACCATTATCGGTTGGGGAAGAGAGGAAGACAAATGAAGAACGAAAAAGAGACCGCGACGTAACGAAGGGACGGGAGACACGCGAGGAGGAGGACGAACGAACGACGCAAAACGGGAGAAGGCATCTCCCGAGTGAGAAAAAAAGAATATTTCGAGAATAAAAAAATGGATTAGAAAAAGAGCGAGAAGGGGTGATGACGTTTCGTTCCTCCTGGTTACTTTTTTTCTTCCGAAAAAAAGATAAAATGAACGTGACGGTCGTATTTTTTTTTCGAAAATAAAACACGAGAAACCCGAAGGGCGTAGTAGCGGTAGTAATACTGTGCGTACTGCCGCAGCAGAGGCTGGTGGTGTGGGGCTCACGTGATGCAAAGGCGTGCCCGGGTTGTGTGCGCGTGCGCGTGGAGTTCAGTCACGAGTTGAAAAAAGTCGAAAAAAAAAGATTGCGGATTCATGTAGGGGAATGCGCAGGGTGTTTGGATGCAGGAATGGAGTGAGAAATTTACGATGGTGAAGGGCAGTAAGGGAGAGGAAGGGGTGTGGAGAGAGATGGGAAGGTTTGAGGGTACGAGAGAGAGCGAGAGAAGAGACTAATGAGGAGGGCACGGACGGATGGGAAATAAAAGGAATCGAAGAAAAGAGGGCGGAGGAAAGAAAGAGAGATATGATGCCCTCACACGCGCATTAATTTTATTTCTGGGAAAAAATTCCGCTGGATTGTGAATTCCGTAGAACTGCATGCAATGACGCGTGAGGAGCTACGGAAACATGGCTAAGGTATTTACATATAAAAGTGTATCAGGCTCAACTTTGTGGAAGCGATATATATCCATTTCAAAATTACAAACAATGGTAACTTTCCACGCAGAATTTTTTATGATTGCCGACCATGGTTTCAGCACCTAGTACCATTATCAAGGCACTTGATAAGACAAGACCTTGATAATGGCACTAGGTGCTGAAGCCATGGTCGGCAATCATTAAAAATTCTGTGTGGAAAGTTACCATTGTTTTTCATTTTGAAATGGATATCAATAAGGTATTTACGATTTATTTTAATGTATTATAAGATTAAAAAGATAGGTTTTGTTGAATGTAAGAGAATCTCCTCCCCGTATTTTACACATTCAGGGGTCTATCTCCCTCTAGTATATCCTTTTTTGCCTCTGCATAACATCTACCCTTATTCATCCAGTCCATGAAACCTATTCCTTTTCTTCCCCTTCCCCGCTTGCCCAACATCCTTCCCTCTATCACACTCTTCAGCAACCCATCACCCTTTATTACCTCATTCAGCCATCTACCCTGTCTATCCTGGATTTCATTCAAAAGTTTCCTTTCCTTACCCACCATCTCAAACACTTCCTCGTTAGTCTTCCTTCCCGTCCACCTAACCTTCTCCTACCTTCTCCACACCCACATCTCAAATTCCTGCTGCCTATCCTCGTCCTCCTTTCTCAGGGTCCACGTTTCTGCCCCATACAACGCTACGCTCTATATCAAGCTCTTCACCAGCCTCTTCTTCACATCCTTACCCATTTTCTCCGTCATCAACACTCTTCCATTACTAATCGCCTCCTTAGCTAGCGCTATCTCTTCCGTATGTTTTTACTACTATGCCCGTTTTCCTCTAGCGTGCTACCTAAGTAATTAAACTGTTCTACTTGCTCCAGTTTGTGCCCTCCAACTTTAATCACAAGCTTAGCTTTCTATGTCCGAGAAAATCTCATTTCTTTTGTTTTCTTATGATTAATCTTCGTTCCGAATATCCCGCACTGCATTTCTTAAGCATCTACCAAAGCTTGTAGTCTCTTCAAAGATCCACTAACCAATGCCTGATCGTCCGCGAATCTAACCGATTTTATAAGAAGCCTTCCCACTTTGACTCCAACCTCAAGTTCTTCCCACGTCTGTCATACCATTTCCTCAGCATTAATAACGATTGCAATAAAAAAATTTTCCCCCAGTCTTGGACAAAAGTTTCTTCTTTTCTTAGTTGATTCCCCTCCGAGCAAATTCAAAAAGTTATTGCATGCTTGAAACCTTATTCACGGACGCAATAACGGCTACGACGCAAGGAAAGAAAAGTTATTGAATCGACGGTACAGTGAAATGTATTTTGCCCTTGGAACAGCAATTCTTAGACGACAACATTCAATAGATACACAACATTTAGTAAATACTATTTTTGTACGTGATTATTATAGAACTATCCACCAAAATGACGTATTAGGAAAAATTAATAAGAATTAAAAAACCCCGCAATTCGTAAAATAAAGTATATCTACACAAAGATGACATTAAAGATGAACTCTGGATGATTTGCATCACATAATAATTAAGTAACCGTGAATATTCATCAGCGATTGAGATTAAAATTCCACAAAAACTCAACCAATGCATTGAAACATACAGAATAAAATGGAATACCAGAAAAACCGAAGCAATTACACTACCTTCGAATGAATTTAATCGTTTTGATTTCCATGCAAGATGAAATATGCATGTTAACCCCATGGGGACTTTGCTTGAGAGAACCAAAGTCCAAAAATATTAAATGAAAACAGCAAATAAAAAGATGAGAGATTGAAAAAGCAGCTCATGTTATGTTTGCTCGGAATTCTAGGGTTTTTTCAAAAAGTTTAAATCTGTTTATCCTTCGACCCTCCATATAAAATATACGAAAAAGTGTAAGATTCAACATTTAGCGAATCAGATATCTCATTTCTCGTTCGCTAGCGAGATAAAGGGCGTTTAGAAAGTCCTCACCTCACCCTGGTCGCATCACGATGGTGGAGAACAAGCTTCTAAAATGCTGCTGGGATGGAAGGGCCGCTATGTGTTGTTACCAATGAGGATGAAGAGCCATTACTGCAAAAAGATCCCAAACAAAAAAACTCTAGCGTAGTTTTTCAGTTCATCTTCATGCAAGCTGATTGTTTCCGGTCGACAGAGATTTTAAAAAATATTCTAATATTGATATATTTGCAACAATTCAGCGCTTCTTTCCATCAAGCATACGCAAAATTCATTTAAGAGGATGAAGCTTCAAATAACCTAATAAATAACAACAAACGTAGCCAATTTACTAATGGCCTATTTAAATTTACTGAAAGCATGAAGAATATTTTTTTTAAATTCTCTTCGTCGAGCAGTCGACGGGCAATGGGTTAGCAAAAAAGGCTCATTATTCAAGATAGACAATGCCTGCAGGACAGCAATGTAGAACTATCGCAGTCATATCAATACTAAAAACATTTACGGGTAACGGCAATGAACCAAACACATCTTGCTTGCAAACAACTTGCATCTACGTGGACATGTACAAGCAACAACAGACAGTCAAATACAACAAAGACAGCAGGAAAATTGAGCAACGGTAGAATCTAAAAGGGAGACACAATGTGCTGGTCCACGCGAATATTAAATTACACATCGACAACGCAAAGGGAGAAAGTGAAAATTGTTCAAAGCTATGGGGCGAATTTATTGACTAATTGAGGTCGACAAAAACGGGTGAGCGAAAGCGTTTGATTCGGCTTCCAAAAGCAACGTATTCCATCCGCGGGAATAGGAGAGCTTTCTGATTTGATACTAACTTAGAGGAAAAATTGAAGTTGGGATAAAAAATTGGAGAGAGAGAGATTTTAAATGGTCGATGACTTGCAATCCAAACACAAGAGCTTGGATCGTTCATTTCAACTAGTTGAATTCTCGTTTGAAAAAGATGATGAAGTCATTCAACGTCGTCCTATTTTTTTTCACTTGACGCTGTCGTAACTGTTACCTTTTAACACACACGATCGTTACAATTTCACGGGAAATGAAAAAAGGGTGCAAAGTTGGAAAGTCCAAAAAGGCAAAGCGCTTGCAAGAGAGGGTATTATAGGGAAGACTGAGTCAGGGCCTTTTTTTACGGGAGAGAATGCGACACATTTTGGAACAAACAAAAATTGGATATCGTCCGCTCGAAAAACTTTCTCCGATCATCAAACAAAACTAAAAGAAAAACGATCACATAGCCTGAGTTACACATGAGTCGAGAAGCGACGAGAAAAGGCCTCAATAGCAATCAACCCTCAGGGCACAGATCAGCGCCAAGTGCTAGATATCAAAGAAAGGTCCGAACGTTTCGTGAAAAAAAAGACTAGCCGATAAAGGGTGGACGCTATTGCACAGTACATCTAAGTTCAAAGTAGGAACAAAAAGATGTAATAAGAGCGATCCATTTCAATACTAGTTCAGGGTGGTCACTGAATTTCAATTAAAGGTGGTGTTATTTCTGAATTTCAATTAAAGGTGTTTTTTTTTCACATTTTGTACCACTAA
This sequence comes from Ceriagrion tenellum, assembly GCA_963169105.1. NCBI lineage: Eukaryota > Metazoa > Arthropoda > Insecta > Odonata > Coenagrionidae > Ceriagrion > Ceriagrion tenellum. The sequence goes on from OY720639.1 coordinate 126,475,700, forward strand.
GACGTCAAAAACCAACAATAGCATAATGGCAAGAATAAAAAAATAATTGTGATTTCCACACCATCGTTAATGAAAAATCCTCGATAATTACATACAGTGTCGAAACCAAGGTCGGTTTTTAAAAAAATGGGATATCGAATATCTCCACAAAGTTACGCCTGAAAATATTTCGAACAAAATAAATTATCAAATGGCTTAAATTAAGTAAGTCCGAGCGAGATAGTTCCCTAGTCACAATAGAGACCATATTCGAGTTATACGTTTTAATTTCACCAGCTGGATGGCACATGAATTAAATATTTCATTATTAATGGTGCAATAATATAGTTTTATGTGACAGAAATAGTAAGTAATTAAATGAAACTATCAAAATAAGTCTTTAACTTGACTAATTTTTTTCGCGCGGTGCGTTTGAAAATCCTTCAAAACGGAAGGTTTTTTTGTGATACCCAAGAACATATTGCGGTGACGATATGATTATTTTTAAAAATAGTTGAGAAAACATACAAACTACACGCTTTTGGTTTTTTTACGACATCTAAGTGTTACAAATTTCTCATTTTGTAAATAATGTCTCTCTGGAGTGCATACACGTACCATTTCCCATATAAAAGGGCTGGCATTTTTTGGCAAATATCTTCGAAAAAATGTGGTGAGGGGTTGAATTTTTGGTGTCATTAAAAGAGTGAGATATTTTTCTTTAAAATGAGACCAAATTCATTGATTTCTAGTTAAAAAGATACTTCGCTCTAACTGCCTTAAGACTCACACTGCCTATGTAAGTGGGAGCATAAGTCATTTAATTCAGGGTCGGCTATTGACAAAAATGCGGATATTTTTATTGTGCTAGAAATTATTTGCAATGCTCTATTGCAGAGAAAACATCAGAGAAGCTAGCGCCGTGGGAGGTGGCCTTAAAGGGGACAGGAGAACTGAAAAAATGGCGAAGGAACGACAAAAAATGAAGGTGTGGATAGAGAGTGAGAGATGGTGTTGTAGGTATGCTGGAGCTCCAAAAATTTATTTTCATTTTCGTTTTTCACTAGCTATTTTTTCATTTTCCCTCGGAGTACAAACGCTCCACCGTCCTCCCACGCTGTGAGGCTTTGCATTTCACCCCCTTCTACTTCCTGGAGCGTTCACTCACCCCCTGCCATTTCCCCCTCTTTTCCCCGAACCCTTTCTCCACTCTCGCCTCGTCCTTCCCCCCTCGTACCCTGACGTCCCCTCGAGCAAAAGAGACACACATCTCACGATGAAAAAAATACCATCACCCTCGCCGCGACCCGCGCCCCCGTTCTCATCCGCTGGCCCAACCCTTCCCGAAGGCGAAAAATTTCACTCCCTCGCCCATCAATGCGTACACCCTTTCCCAACTCAACCTCTCCTCTTACGCGAGAAACCCTCGCGGGAAAAAAATGCATCTTCCTCGGGGGTGGAATGCTACTCGCGCCGAGCGCGCATACGGGAGCAGGAACGGAGTACGGCGAGGGAATTGCTGAGGTTAAGTACACAACTCCCAGGCTGTAGTGTCAGGGTAAGCAAGTCCTCGATCGTGGGTGCATCCTCAAGGTGGAATGGAAACATCTACTGCATGCAAGGCCCATGAGCTGGCTTCAGGTGGTCGGAGCGGCAATCATGGGTCACTGAGTGCACATTTTTTTAATAACTTTATAAGTAAATTTATATAGCTCTGATGATAGTGCACATTATACGCCGAAACGCAGGCAAGGAGATATAGTTTTATTTCCACATGACTTAACCTCAAGACGTCAAAACTGGTTTAATCTAGGAGGTCGATATAAAAATACTGCTTGAAGAACATGGAGGGTATGATTGAAGATTCTGAAGGTACAATGTTATTGTATCCTTTTATATAGCATTGATGACATGATTGGGTACATCATACGCCGAAACGTAGGCAAGGAGATATAGATTTATTTCCACATGACTTACCCTCGAGACGTCAAAACTGGTTTGATCTAGGAGGTCGATATAAAAATGCTGTTTATAAGTAAATCGAGAAGTAATTGTTGGAGTCTATTCCATTTACCTGTATCTGATTATGCGTTGGAAATCAACATCGAGGCAGTAATGGAAATGACACAAGTACTATATACAAAAAATATTCCTTAATTAAAGCATCTTATGGCTCTTACAACGGTATTCAAAGTTTCGTCAAAATAAGTCTGAAATGTGTTGATTTCAAAAATTAGACCCGGCGTGAAGTACTTTTACTTATTAGCAACACTTGTGTTGATAAGAAATGTATTCTTTAACGGATTTTATAATAAAATCTATGAATATGCAATCGCATTTTTACGGAATATTTATGTCGTGTATCATAAGGCTAGGAGTTAAAAGAGCAATATTGAATGGCCAATACACCGAATCGGTGTGACGATTTTTTCAGTTGAATGTTTGGACATTATGTTTTAGGACATATACGCAAAGTTTCAAAAAATCTGTTCATAAACAAACATTGGATGACAGAAAGCACGGAAGTAAACTCTTTGTGAACGAAGTGAGTTAGTCTCATGATCTGATTCTGCTGAAGTTATCAATAGTGATAGGAAAATAATTAAATTTTGCTCATTTTGGCAGAACAGCTCTCTTACTTTGCCCCATTTATCAGCTCCTTAGGGATCTTCATGGAGAGACCTTTCTCTTGGATTACGGCGAGCTTACCGCATTTCCGAGAAATGGTTATTGTATCTGTTTTTTGCCCCCTAATTCCATTGTATGAGGGGGGAAATAAAGTACCGAAGGGAATTTCTTTAAAAAAAATTACGTTAGTCTTCGGCGCTAATACCGCAGAAATAGGTGGGTGTATGTACTCGCGATCACCAACCTTTTCAAACTTGCTTACGCCTCGTGTTAAACGCGTAGTCCACGGTGCTTCTTTTTCATTGAAGTTATTCTAATCTGCTGTGTACGCTGCAGTTTGTGAATATTATAGCCACATTCTCACTATTCTCCAATTTCGCGTACCCTTGAAGCGCGAAGGGCTAATCCCTTTGGAGGCAAGTGTACTACAGGTTGGAAAACGTCGATATTGGCAACTCGAAAAATGTGTACTTCCTTTGAAAAAGGTGAAATAAATTCTCTTTAATTATGGGATTTTTAATTTTGGCTGTTTGGACGCTTTTCGGTGTGATGTCTACATCACATTAGAGCTAGCATTTTCGGGATCGAAGTAAAGTGTGGGTAATTTTCACCGAATTTTAGAGTGAAGGCTCATATTTATAAATTCATCGGAAAAAAGTCACACACGCAAACAAAAGATCGGGAACCCTTCAGCACCGAGTAGGAGAAAGAGTATAGTAGCTTAGAAAAATTCTGTGTACTGGCATTAGACAAAGTCTACTGGAAGACATGAATATTGATTCATGCTGAGATAGTGTCGCATTTAGATTACGCTGCTTTTGATTACTCTGCGTTTTTTCCACGCTATTTTTCCACAAATTAAACTGGATATTAAACGTTATTGAATGCGAGAATCGGTGGAACATTAGGGAAAATAATATGTTTAATCTACGTCACACCAATGTCACTATCGCCCGCCCCCACAAATTTTAGGTCTGCTTTCTAGTCCCCTAGATTTAAAAAAATATATAATAGTGGCTGTATTTCCAAGCGAATTTTCCCTGAGCTTTGAATGGTTGGGTAACGTAAGCACCTATTCATCACATTCTCCTCTACACAAAAATGACACTCGCGCGTGTTTGTAGAATCGGGGTCTCGGTGTGTTGAGTTTATTAAAAATTGAATTTAGTAATTTCAGGAAAAGTTAACAAAATTGCCTGGTCACACGTTACTCCTATCAATGCTCAACTACGTATGCTGTGACTGCATCGCAAGATGGTCATTTGCATACGAAGAGGCGTCAAGTGACCATCGGACAGGTATCCCTCCGCTTGACGTCACACTTGGAACTCCAACACCGAGCTCCATACAACACGCGCGGGCGCACGCTTTGAAGCAAACCATTCTCGCGGGGACTCTTTTTCGTGCAAGCCCTTCCGGTCCCTTTCCTAAATGCATGCCGGAGCGATCCGGTTTTTTTCCAGCATTTTTTCCCGCATTCCTTCCCCTTCGATATTCGCCACTACCCTTTTCGGCAATTTTCCCTGCCAACCTTTGCCAGACTTCGCCGCGGGGGGCGGAGGTTGGGAAGGGGATGTGATAAGGGGTGGAGATGTGAGGAGGAGGAAGGAAGTGGAGGATCCTAAGGTGGGGGACAGAGGGAACCCTGGAAGGGGGTGTGAGAGGGACGAGAAAGAGGTCCGGAAGGAGAACGACGAAGCACACCGAGTTACAATTTACATGCGTGAGAGAGTTGATTGACGTGTTGGTCCAGAGTTGACATATTTTGATCCTCGAAGAATTTTGAGGATTTATAAAGATATTGTTTGATATTTAATTTGGTTGATTTTCTTATTTTTATCATCCTTAGTGTCTTGTGGACTTTGGCGGTGATTTTTTCAAAATCACCTGGCGCCCTGAAAATAAGAAGCCAAAGTAACCCCCCTTGCTCTACCATCGAGACATTGAGAGACATTTGGAGTTATATACCCTCTTCACGTTAGTTACCTATCCTCTAAGCCACTGTGCTAACCCCTCTTGCGTTATCAACTGCGCAACACTGCGTTATCAACTACGCAACCCCCTCTTTTACTTGTCCACCGACAGCAGGACAGAGCAAAAGAAATGGGATTCTGAAGAAGAGAAGGAAACTCTTTGCCCTCCACGACACAAGAACCCCCTGCCACCCTATCAGAGCGGAATAAAAACCACTCACTAGCGCACAGTCCTTTACCCCTTCTTCCTCTCCGGCGACCCTTTATGCCCTTTCCCCACAGAGGACGTTTTTTTGGCGAACGGGTCTGATTCGGTGGGGAGTGGGAATCCAAGGGTCTTACAAGCGTTTTGGGGAGGGCGTATGGGAGGTGACGTACGATGGTGGAAAGGGTTGATATGTGAAGAGGACGAGTGGGGAGGGGGACGGGGGGGAGGGTGGGAAGGAGTGGGAGGTGAGCACTGAGAAAGGGGAAGAAGCAGTGAGCGAAAGGTGATGAAGAGAGTTTTAGGGGAAAGGGTTGCGTCAAAGTGCAGTACCAACTAAATTAAAGTACTCGAGTACTAGCTTCGATTCTTTGAATGCACGTTAAAGAAATTTTAAGGTATTTAAATATGCTCCAAATTTAGTTGAGTTTGTGCTCCCTGTGAAATCATTCGTGTGGAGCGTGGCATTCTATGGATAGAAAGCATGGACCATAGGAAAAACTGGCCAGAAAAGACTAGTAGCCTCCAAAACTTGGTACCGGGGGAAGATGCTGAAGATGAAATGGACAGAAAAAATAAGAAATGATGAAGTTTACTGAAAAATATATTAGGAAAGGAAAATCAGATGGATTGAACACATTCTGAGGCACTATGAGTTTATGAAGCACATAATTGAAGGTAAAATAGAGAGAGAAGTCCCCATAGGAAGACCCATGAATAAGTTCAGGGATCAAATAAAGAGGAAAGTACATAAGAAGAGATACCAGGAGGCAAGGTAACTAGCATTAGATAGGGAAGGGTGGAGGGCTGAAGGCAACCAGTCTTAGGATTGAACGACCAATGATGATGACGAGCTCTGGTGGAGATTCTGTGTCCACCTCCACGAGGCTGAAGGTGTGACGTTGCCAATAGCAGATGGAAAGGTAACTTGGCACTATTGCCGTGTACTTGCTGAAACTCAAGGAGTCTTCCAACATGCAAATATAATTTCCAAGGGTAAATAAAAAAATTTAGCGCGGTGTTGTAAACTTTCACCCTTGTTGCCGTAAGTTGAGCGCAAGCACTTAAGCAACCGTGTTCTCAATAAAACCTCTTATATCAATTAAATTGGAAAGCTCTAATAGATCCGACTGTTACTGTGATTGCCTGTTGAAAACACTCCGTCTGTTTAGGCTACCTTCTGACTTCGGAGGGGGGAAAATTCATTTCAATCATGTTGTTATGATTTCAGTCAATAAGCTTGTAACCTTGTCAAGGCATAGTGAAAATAGTGGTTGCGGTTCAGTTTGCTGCTAATGTTTTGCTGCAATTTGCTGCAAACCCTGACGTAGTGGATGACATTCGTTCGTGTGTCGATGGAAGCGCCACGCCGGTTCCCCCTCGGTCACTCGAGCTGTTGTTGCCACGAATGACCTCGGCTCGAACTAAAAGGCAGTTGATCCTATTATTCGTACCGAGTGCTCTCCTCCCTATCAACTGCAATGGCAGACGGTGTAATCCGCTAAACCGTCTGAGCTCGTTAAACTAAAGTATTCGAACGCATTTTTCGGTAGAAAACTTTTGGCATATTGCTTTAAAGCGCTTAAAAACTCGGAATGATGAAATTTAAACGAAGATGCGGGAAATTATAGCAATAAGAAAGAACTAAGTTTTGGTGTTGATAAATATATTTTGATTGCATAAAATAAAAACTCTACATATAGTACGCCTAATGTTTGAAAAATTCATATTTACACGAAGATTAACTCCTGAGTATAAGCGCTAAATGGCTTAAGGCTAAAAAGTCTTTTCTTCCGGTAAACTGATGACTTTATTTCGATATAGCCATTTTAATCACACGGAAATGCGAACGACAAGTCATTAAATAAGTTTAGTAAATGACTTTAACGTAGTTTGACGCTTTCTTCATAACATTGGACTCATGTTTTCGAGGTATGATTACTATCAGTGATTTACCATCTGGAGATTTTGCGCGGATAGTAGATAAGATAGAGTAATAGAGCCACATCTAGAATGTTTTCAAAATTAGCACGAAAAATACCATTAGTATATTTATCTAACTCATTCTAACTGCTGCTCTAGAATATTATTTAGCAAAAATAGAGAGGAAGCTGAAGAAATAATTCTATAAAGGAAACATAAAAATGTAAAATATATTTAAAAAACCTCTACGAAAACACTATATCAAGCATCGTGAATCGAAAAAGTTTTTCCCAGTGGTATACTCGTTCTATGCAGAAGAGGAACAGATAAAAAGCTAATGGAAAAGTTCATTTCACAAAAAATTGAGGTCACAAAATCCCCACAGATCCCAAAATCCAAGCTGTGATTTCCTCATTAGCGCAGGAAGAAAAAATATCGTTTGCTATCCAAATTCGCCATATTACTTCTCGGTGAGCAAAATCCTTCGTCATTAGCTTCACTTCCCCGAGATATGCTGCACCAATGCGCATAAGCGTGAATTGAAAATGTGTGCGAGGCACTGATCCTCTGCATCAATAATTTGAGAAATTACTCGAAGCATTGCGAACACGCAGCAACTTTTGGACGCATTGAAAGCACCTTCCGTATTTCAAGTAATGCTTCGTGGAAACGTAAAGCACTCCTTCCAGGAGAAAAATACGGCGGAAATTTCTCCTTCGTTGACCTAAGAGGAGCATTAAAGGGAAAGCGCAGTGTTAGGAGGACATATCTTGAGAGGAGAGCGACGAGGAATTGAGGGTACATACATTTTAAGGATGGACATGCCGAGAAAGGATGTAGGTAAGAGGGTCGTCATTACGCGACCCGTGAGAGTAAAAGTTAGAACAAAAGAAAACATAACAACGTTATTAAATATTGTGACAGCAGCACGTTCTGGTTACAGAAAACTCAGTGCTCTCGCGCCGTAGCAATGAGAACACAAAGGAATAGTATCCAGGATTCGAACTAAAGCTTGGGCTATAGGATAAAATTATACCATAAAATTGTAATCGGTAGAAACGGTAGAACTGAGGGACGATGTCATTGTGTTTACGATATGGGAGCAGTATCATTAAAACCATTATCGAGGGATTTTCTGCTGGAAAGCGTGAAATTCCTCACACGAAGTTTTGAGAATAATGATTCATATCATTACGGCGATGACATAAAGGGACAAGTTTCATACTAAAAAGGAGTTCAAAGATATTTACTGAGGGTACAGCCGTAATTAGATATGAGTACAGTTAAGAATGGAGAAATATATCCTAAAAGAGGCGTCTTCCGGCTCACATTTAAGGAAGTCTTCAAGCATTACAGATATAATTGGAATACTTTGGTGAAATAAACTGAAGAAGACGTAAATGGCAAATAGAATGTGTTTGGCCATGAGTTGGCAGGACTGAAAAAGGCATCTGACTAATATGCAAATACTGATTTGGATTAAGGTGAACTGGTGTATGCTTTCTAATGGGTGCGTTTTTTCTACACAATAAACGATTTTAAGTATATGACAAGTATCTTTTACTAATGGAAAGAAAACGAAATGCTGAATAAACTAAAAATATAAATAACGTTTTGAATAATTGAAATTTTAAAGCGTAGGTGGTATTGCTTAAAATCGGATGTAATACGTATAGGGGAATCTGTACAACTACACTTGTCTAAAGTAAGACGCAGCGTTTCGTACGCTCACGTCGACAATGACGCACCCCAGGAAAAGCAGAATAAGGCATTCCAATCGATTAGTCATGAAAATGCAAAAAAAAGTCAGAGTGCGAAGAAGATGCGTCGTACGAAATTTCACATAGTGCAGTATTTGTACAAGAGCAAACCTTTCGCGCACATGCTGGAGAAACGCAATCAGAGAAAACGACATATTGAAATTTAGGCAAAAAATAACTACGTTAGTTCAGAGCCAATACATTTTCTAACGACGTGTCAGAACATTCAGTTAAACCCATACCAAATACATCGATTTTATCATCTGCATATTATTATAGCAGTGGACTTCCAAACGAACAGACTTAAAGGGACATTTTTCCCTTATAATAACAGAACATAGCATTCATTGAACCTATAGGACCGATTTAGAACCGATAGGGTTGAGCAACCAGTAAATTGACAAACTAAATGACATCGTCGTACAAGGCACTAGCTACATCTGCCCCTTCTTATAACATGCAAACAACCCTACTGATAGCACGCCTCGCCGACATGCTCAACTTTTCGATGTGTTTTTTTCTATACGCAATATTTCTATCAGATCGTCCCACAATCTCTCTTAGCATGTAATGAAACTTCAAGATAATCCAACTCTACAATACACAGGCCTGCGGAGGTTTGAAGGGTGCAAAGTAGATACAGCGAATTACAGGCAAACGATTGTGTCCAATTCGATGCGCCGATGCGCGTTTTTACAGCAAACCATAAGTAGGGTTGATTCGTGATTCTTTAATAGGGCAGAAAAACTAAGAGATTAATAGTGGCAGACCAAAGAAGATGGGAAATCATGGAACAATGCAAGGAATGTTGAAAAAATTGCGAAAAATAAATGGACTGAGATCTCCGATGGAGTACTGGGAAAGTTAGGAAGAAGATGTGTTGAAAAATGATTCTGAAAGTAAAATATATAGTTTTAGAAACAAAGATTCTGAATTATAATGCAGATAGATAAAAGCATAAGTGTTGTATGGAGTTCCTATCGACGGATCCTATGATTTTCACCGCAAAGAGGTAAAAATGAAAACCAACGTGATCGCTCACTTTTATCAGGGCAGCGTCGAAATCCCTCCCTCCAAAACGTTTTGAATGTTTCCATCAACTATCGTATTTTAATTTCTCAACATTAAATATTCATCATCTTGAATAAGGCTATTGATTCTCATTGATTGGAAATTATTTATATCTTGGGAAGTAGCTTGCCAGCTGTCTATCCATAATTTTTGTGGTATTCCAAATCGGTCTCCTTCCTGGAAAGATGTGTTTCTTGCGAATCTACCGTGAACCATCATGAAACCAAAGCAAGCTAGATTCACAGCTTGTCTAGCAATCTGCTGGGGGCATTCATCTCAGCACACAAAGCTATAAACCAGTGAAATCCAAACTTTTTCGAGATATCGCTCCCTTTTTTCTACAAACCATTACCGAGCGCCCCCAAATCATAAGCTAAGCATAAGCAAAATCATGGACTACATGAACAAAGCAAGATGTTTATAAAAATAAAGCTAAAACAACTGTGATTAAATTATTGTCTATTTCAAATCCAACAGAGAGATAGTTTACTCTTCTCCGAACATGTATATTCGGTATGAGCCAAGCCTTCAGCTTGCAGCCCCTAAGATGGAAGCACCGCTCTCCAGGGGGTGGTAGCGCCCACTTTGGGAACCACTGCTATAAATGAAGACTCGGACACTGGGCGGATACTACATCTACAAAATGAACTATTGACTGCAAAAAAGAATAACACAAAAATAGTACGAAACCCTAACGCCACGGTATAATTAGGCAGAAGGAGCGTCTTCTCCTCCGGTCTCCATAGCATCCATGTTTTTTTCACACGAGTACCTTCCCATCGCCCTCATAGTCCTAACCCTTTCCCTCTCACCGTATTTTCTCTTCCACCCCTTTCACACCCCCTTCGGGGCATTTCTCTCTCTGTTCCTGCTCTTTTCTCTCCACCCCCCACCCTCCCTCGTCCCCACTCACGCCCCCCTCCTCCCATGATGTCATTGTTCCACCCCCACTGCCCCCACCCACTCGCAGCCCGACGACTTATATAGGATCGATGCCGCCGCCTCCGCGGTGCACAGCGCGAGCGGGGGCTGGCTGACTGGGGATGTTGCCGCTGGCTGCCCCTCCCACCCCCAGCCCCTCTTCAACCCGCACCGAGGGGAGAGAGAGATCTCTCTGTGCATGACAGCGAGCACGTAAGGGGTGGCTGCGAGTCAACTGAAGGCAGGGGGGGCCGGGAGCGGAAGTAACGCAAAATGGAAAGGGAAAGTCGAAGGAGAAAAAGTTCACAAATGATGAGCGATTTTTCACAATTCGATATCGAAATCTAATGCAAGTTAAGCATAATGCAAGTTAAGTCGGCCCCGGTGGCGGCGGGGTAAAGTCCTCGCCTGCCAACCTGAGGGTCGCGGGTTCGAGTCCCGCCTGGGTAAAATAATTTCTGCCCAGGACATGGGTGTTTGTATCTCGTACGTTGTTACTGTTATTCACCCGACGTAAATTGGCCCATTGTGCTGTATTCGGGGTAGTGAAGATAAATAAATAAAAATAAATAAAATAATGTGATATCGAACATCGCATAATTTCGAGTATAGCATGTAATTGCTAATGTAGAGATTGCCATAGGAAAAAAATCCAACAGAACATATAGTACCCTAAAGTGGAAGTAACGCAAAATGGAAAGGGAAAGCCGGTGGCAAGTCAAAAGTCCGTGGCTCGTTTCCCGGTCCAGGTGGATTCGGCAGACTATGATACATCTCATTGCATTACTTATCGAGAAATATCGCATATCATACTCACGTGGTAAGATATCGTAAGATACTGCGTATGGAAAAATACTGCTTGTATTGTATATCGCATTTGATCGACGAGAACAGGATATTGCACATCGAGCGGTAGACTCACATAATATCGTTTCCCGGTCCAGGTGGATTCGGCAGACTATGATACATCTCATGGCATTACTTATAGAGAAATATCGCATATCATACTCACGTGGTAAGATATCGTAAGATACTGCGTATGGAAAAATACTGCTTGTATTGTATATCGCATTTGATCGACGAGAACAGGATATTGCACATCGAGCGGTAGACTCACATAATATCACATATCGTAATATAACACTTGTCTCATGAGGTAGCACGTCGTAAGTCAACGCATGATATCGTGAAGGTAACAAAGCTACTCTAATACATCTCGTATGATATCTCATATGGCAATATATCTCTTATATCGAATGATACTGCATACACGATATTACAATGCGACATAGAGCACATTTTGGAGGTTTTACGTATATTGCAGTAAGGGTCGATATCGGTAATAATTGACCGGCATTCGATTTCCCGTTATAATCGCATCGCATCCGGTGAAATACTGGTCATAAGTCTGAAAATGGAGATTAAACATCTAAGCAACGTATGAATTAGCAGGAGGAGGACTTGTATTTTGCTCAATACGGATATGAATATTTATTTGTACCAGAAAATGACTCAAATAGTAAAGACAACGCAATGGTAAGATGACTTATTTTATTGAGTAAATCTCTCTCTGTTTCTGCTCCTTTCTCTCCACCGAGAGAAAGGAGCATAAGCATCAAACTTAATCAAAACGAATCATACCAGACGCGCTGAACTGATGCACATATAGTGTACGTTTTTGAATTTATAAACTCCGAAAATGTCTTTGGGAATCGAATAGAGCGATGCACGAACGTAACTTTAGCCGAATTCCGACGGTTTTCGGAATTATAGCACTCTTGTGTTTACGTCCGTCAGTCATTTTTTTCGGACGCATCACAACACTCGCCACTTCGATGAAAGTTAGCCTCCACGCACAAAGCCGCCTTCCTGGTAGGTCAATATCACCATACGATTTGACCAGCATATTGTAGACGATATATCGCAGAATCGCTGAGTCCAAAGTTAAGGGAGGAAAATGAGCGTGAATGTATATACGATGGGGGAAGGGCTAAGTTGGAGGGGTAAGCAAGAGGAAGGGGGACGTTGTAGTAGGGTTGCGCAATGGTGAATGGAATATCTTTTCTCCCCGACCCCCCCTCCATTTCCCATCTACCCCTACCATTCTCAAGTCAGTCGCACCTCGTCATAACTTCTCCATCCGCCCCCACACTATCGCTCCCTGATCCACTTTCTTCCGTCCTACTCGAAAGCCTTCCTTTCATTCTCGCACGGCGCTAATGTTCGGGTCTGGAGGTATGAAAGTGGTCGTTTGCCTCGCAGGTCTGTCGTACCCACCCTTTACCGTGGACAGCGTACACCATACTATCACATCGCCCTTTAATCCAAGTCTCCAGCAATTCGTGGAGAACATAGGAATGAGTGCAAAATTACCGCGATCAAGTTTTGCCTTTTCCAATCGGATACCACAGCCAAACTCGTGCGGAGTTCTCAATTTTATGGAATACCTTTTTATAGCGCTGAATGTGAGTCGGTTTCTCTGCCGTCGATTGAACCACTAACATGTAGCACAGTACAATATATCACGGTAGTGACAGCACGCTACCTAACGCGTTACTATCTACTATGTGCGAATTTCCACAGAGAAAAAATCATCCGCCTTGACCGGGATTCGAACCCGGAACCCTCGATTCCCGGCCGAGTACTTTAGCCAGTTAAGCTACCGAGGCGTCCTCTTCCCCTGTGGATTTTTGTGACCTTTACGGGACTAGATGTTCTCGACTGCCGGACATACAATGTAACAATCAGTCGCTACTGAGCGCTTAGCGCCATTGCCCACGAGGAAAGATCGTACTTTGAACACAGAGAGGCGTTCACTCTTATTTGACAAATTTTACAAAACTATTTACTAATTTAGATTACAGGGCAGTACAAAACTGAATTAGGATGATAATACGTTAAGCGACTCGTGAGAACATCATTTACAATGTGTTTCGACGGCTAAGCATAGCCAACAACACAATATGGACAACGTAGCTTACCATAAGCCTCTCCCATGGGGTTTCGAAACCTTAAAATAATGATTGTGACCACCTTGGCTGACTAAAATTTCTCGTGACACTTATTACTGCGATACACGTTGATCAAAACAATCTTATTTCTTCTATTCCCACAGGCGTGAAGAGTTCTACGAAGAGAGGCTGTTTTCAATCGATTTGCATAGTGGAAAAATCCAAAACAGGCGTATAATAATAGTAATAGCAAGAGCTAGCAAACTCTCATTTTCTGTGAATTAAATCACCTTTTTTACCACAATCAAGGGTAGAATGTAACAGCAAAAACAAGTGTTATCTTTAAATAATACAAGCTCCTGAGTAACTTTGTGGAGTTCCATTTTTTAGAGAATTTAATGGTATCATTTACAATACCACTGACTTCTAAACACACGACCCGGGTTTCAACGCTTAAGCGTCATCTTCAGGTGGCGAAGATGATGCACCTGATCCACCTGAAGATGACGCTTAAGCCTTGAAACCCGGGTCGTGTGTTTATGTCTGTGGTATTGTAAATGTTACCATTAAATTCTCTGAGTGTTATCTTCAACTACGCCGTAAATCGCATCTTAGATCACACAATGCCATAGTATCAACAGCAATTTATGGACTTTAAAATGTTTCAGCATTTTATGTTTACTCTTTACCCTTTAAAATCGGCCAAAAGTTTGTACTTTTATACTTATCAGAATTATCATCCGAAATTATGACCGAATTAGGAGATATTGCCAGATATTTTTCTGGCGATCACTTGACTTCTTATAAATTATCTGAATAATTGATGTTATTTTGGCAAAGACCGTGCATGTATGATACGTAATCTTGTAATCCATGACGCACTCTTCATGAATTCATCTCCTAATAACAATAAAACATCTGTCAATTGCATACGAGTCCAGTTGTCCTCAAACTCATGAATCAGTCTTCGTAAGAGAACTTAGTTCAGCGTCAATGAATTTAGCCGTCCTCTGTTTGCTTCTTCCATTCATAACAAGGCTGTCCCACTAATGTTATTTTTGTCCCGTCTGCATTTTTGAAGCCTGGTGGATGACGTTGGCCTTCCACGTGCATTTTGAGCTGAATCCGCGGGGACTAATTTAGTCATACACTTGGGGAAGTGGGACAGTAATAATTTGACCTGGAAACTCATGAAAGTGCCGCGAACCTTTCAGACATATTATGGAGACAGCATAATTATTGTTTTATTTTAACCATAAAGGTCGAATTCACTATCAAAATACTCTAATCAATTTTTTTTAACACAGTAACGTATGCGGGCATTACATTTCATTCGCTGCGCATGACTGCTTTGTTAACAGATAATTAAAAATAAAACAGCTTGCCGATGAATAATTGTTTGAAACTAATTCTATAGCTATAATGATGAGCATCAGCAGCCATCAATCAGAAGATTGGTAGACTTCAAAAATTGCTTTCCATTCTCTTTTCAGCAACGCGCTTGATCTGTGCTTGATTCTCAATTTAAAATAACCATCTACATTGATAATAGTATTAAATTCTTGGTAATTCGTCCGATCCATTTCTCTTCATAAGATTTTTTCTGGAATTTGTCAAGTCGCAAAATATGTCAAAATGGTTATTTTCTAAGCAAAAATATGTCTCAAGTTGGTCAATGCCTCAAGTATAGTAATCTCACTCAAGGGTAAAAATATAACCAAAAGACCTGCGGACGATGGCGGTGGTACCCATTGAAACGTCGGCCCATTACGACCTTACCCGGTGGAAAACCCGAGAAGACTTCATCAGTATAATACTCCGGGAAAGAATCGTATTTTTTTTACAAAAGACCTTTCTTTCGCCATCGTTCAACTTTTCACATATCAACAAAGGCTACAAGATCTCCAAGATTCCTAATTAGACTTTCGAGCAGAGACGAGGATGTACAAAACTCACGTATCCCGAATTGAGGCTTATGCCTCCCGTTTTTAAGTTAAAAGATATCATCAACAATTCTTCCCTAAACTACTGTTTGCTTTAATTTATAATTTTTGTTTATATGCTCATTGCTGCTGATGTCAAAATATGTAATGGAATTTATATATTGTGTGATAATTACGCTTTCTACATGCTAGTGAATGATAATATTTTAACTCGTATGTGTTTGTTATTGTTTGAGTAAATACAATAAAGATGATATTGTGGTGTTCCTAGGGTCGTACCACACTCGACCAAGTAAAGAGCCACCCATCTCTTTCATTTTTCGAGGTGAGGTCAGACCCCTCGCCATCTTCATGGCTGGGTACATGACCAAGTATGGGGTCAGGAAGTACTTTTACATGGCACCGTAATATCCGGACTTGTGCAAAATACGAACTGACGCACAAGTCTCGTTTGTGGAAAAACAGGAAGCTAGCATTACGACTTGCCGACGGACTGGCTCTAGGGACACGACGATTTCATAGAGTTTATTGAGGAGGCACATTTATGGTAATTATAGCAATGCTTTCCACTACTTCTACCGGAATTTTCCTCTTTTTCTTACATTTGGACCAGACTTCGCGAGGAGTCAACCCTTCAGGGGACTGTGACCCTAAGTCCGCCGTGCTAGGGCGAGACCTTCAAGAGCGTTGTCGTCGATGAGTCACATGTGTGTACATAACGACGGTGAAAGATTTCCTTTGAGTCTATCCGGCGATCCTCGAAGTGGACGGCTTACAACTTCACGAGAAGGAAGAGGAACTTCAATTGGAACCCATTCCGCACTCCAATCACTCAACTCTTACCCTTTTCCCTCTCTCTCTCTCCCTCCCTCCCTTCGCAAACCACGAGAAAGCAAAAGAAAAACAACGCGGGTGAAGCAGTCGCGGCGTGGACGACACGAAAAATAAACATGGCGGCAGCGCGTCAAAACAAAACGAGTACGAAATTACGTGCTAGACTCCCAAGTGTGTACGGTACTTAAGCCGCCGGTGTGTGTGAGAGCGTGTGTGGCTCTGTGTATCCGAGAGAGGGCACTTCAATCTCCCTTGTCTGCGTGCGAGGGGAAATGAGGAGGGAAGGAGGGTTGAGAGTAGCGTAAAATAAAAAAAAATGAGATGTTAAAAAAATACCGACTCCCCTTCAGCGGACGCGGCTTTGCATTGGGGTAAGGAGCGGACCTAAATATAGAAATCACAGCGCCCACAAAGTCCCAAGGAGAAGTTTGTTTTATCCTTAAGAAAGTCCGTTTCCAAAGGAATATCGTTTACCTGGATATCGATAGAGAAGCCCGCCTGTCTCATCTAGCCGTCTTTGGTGCATCTATCCAAAGGTAGGGTGACCAGACGTGCGGGTTTTCCCAGAAAAGTTCCCTATTTAAGGAAGTCCGACAGGAAACTTGATTCTTTCCCAGAATTCTCGGGGCAATGGAAAATAATAAGACCAGATTTTAATATAGCAGTCTGAATTCATGCTTGCGACACGTACTTTATGTGATATCACGGAAATATGTCAGCACTAAAGAGCTTTAATGCAATCCATGAAACAACTTTTACATTCACCAGAACTACCGAGAGTGTTTAATAAACGAATAATATAAATGGTTGAAAAGTGATGAAATAGTGTAAAAAAGGCGAAAAGTAAATAAAAAGGATGAATTAATGCAATTCGAAAGTGAAACGTAAATCATCCGATGAACTCAAACTTTTTGGAAAATATTACATAACTCCTGCAGTGTCTCTTCTTAATACATTTTCAATCTTGATTTTTACATGACTTTCTCTCTGTCCAAGATCAATTTCTTAAGAACTGTTTTCTTTACTCAATCCATAGCAACTGCTGTAGCTCAATCATTCATGGTCGACTGGGATACTTAGGTACTCGAACTGTTAAGGTTATTTTGTACTGTAGTCTCATTGGACAGCATTCAATGGTGTAATACCACACCTCATTGAAAACTCTTGACTTAATTTGCCTTTGCACACATACCTAAGTCATTTTCAATTCGTATGTTATCAGATTTCTCGAAAATGACATACGCCAATCAAATGTGTACGATTGACACACCTATGATGACATGAAATAATGCAAATGGCTCTTTCAGGTGAACTGTGGTGGAAAAGGTACTCCATTTTAAAAAATTGTGCAATTTTCCCCGTTTGCTGTCGGTATTTAAGGATTAAAGGTCGCTTTCAATTTCAACGGTTTAAATATTTTATTCAGAGGAACCGACTGCTAACGGCCTCTGAGTTTACAGTTGACTTTAATCACATCATCTCGTTTCCCAACGAAAAAAGAGACGTAGCAATTATAAAACGTAAAACCCGCCGTGTAGCACGTGAAAGAAATGACGGCACAACGTTTTTCTCAAAGTTACAAAGGTAAAAACTCGAACACAGCAACTTGGACTCATATCGCTTTGTCAGTTATTGTCTCGAGACGATTTGGTTTTTCGACTCAATTAATCCTCAACGTCACGCAACAAAATAAGTGATAGCAGTAATTATAGCACTTGTTTGAGTCGGATATTGGGGCGTCAAATTTT
The DNA here is from genome assembly GCA_963169105.1 of Ceriagrion tenellum. Taxonomy (NCBI): domain Eukaryota; kingdom Metazoa; phylum Arthropoda; class Insecta; order Odonata; family Coenagrionidae; genus Ceriagrion; species Ceriagrion tenellum. The sequence goes on from OY720639.1 coordinate 126,493,636, forward strand.
AGACAGCGCTATACAATGATAGTACGGACTTGAAAATCAAATACTGGTATACCGAAGACTCCCTTGATTTGTTTTCCTATTTCCACACATTCTGTTTGCTAAAACTCACTACCGTGTGTAAGACCGTCTAACCTTCGCCACGATTCCAACACTCATGACGGATAATTGATACAATCCCGGTCTTCCCTTACTTTTATTGCAACAATGTTGAATGATGATTTAGTTAGAAAAAGAAAAATTCCTTAAAAAGGTGACTTGCCGAATCAATAAGCATTATAAACGGTAGGAAACTGCGTATATTATAAAAAAATAACACAACTGTTCCACCAAATTTCGCTCCGTACGGTTAAATATAACAATTCACGTCAGATAATTCCAATCAGGTTTAACAACTCTCTTTCATATGAAATGATTTCATTGCATTCGTCCGCGTCCCATCAAGGATTACAAGTCGCTTTCAATAACTCGGCAACCTGGACAGGAAGGAAGTAAAATTGACTAAAAGCTCACCGTCGGGATATTGGGGACAGGACGCGGTCGTGTCAGTGTCCGAACGATAAACAAAACAAGCGTGAATCTCAGGTTGCGCAAGGAGGACGGCGTCATCGCGCATGTTTGAATGTATTAAACTTCGTTCGCAGGAACAGGCGAGAGCTAGGGAACTTAAATTAAGCTGATTGGTCCATTGATCGGTTTGAATCCTCGGCGAACAAGCGACGCAGAATATTTTTTATCCTGCTTGGAGTGACAGAAGCGTCGAAATGGCTCCTCACTTCCGCCAACTTGATATATTGATTGATTACTTAGTGCATTTTTTCGACGATCCAGAAACTCGTTTCACTGAAGTAATTAATATGCGCATGATGATGCAAACGTCAACATGCGTGAAAGCGCACAGACCTAACGCAATAAAACTGCACGGCTATTAATCCGGCATATTTTTCTAAATGAGGAGGTCTAGGAAAACAGATGAGCTGTATCTACAACTGAAAAGAAACACTGAAATCCAAAGGTTCCACAAATTTATTTCCGATACGCTCTCTTACGATGTGCTATATCCTACATCAATAAAATTGGGCGATGATTGACAAAAATATCTCCACATTATTAGATACATCGGATAAAAATTTTCTGAGATGAAAAGTATTCGGAGACGTCACTGAAATTGTTCCACTATACGCGTTCCATTACGTTTTTAAATACTTACTTAAACACCCGCATTTGCTTTTCACCCGAAAAGACACTATGCTTGAAGAGGGTAAACGAAGAGGAACTCACCTGAAATTAAAATAAAATCGAATGTTAATTTAGTCATAGATTAAATTTAAAGTCATCGTAAAAAATCATATCCTTAAGCTATTCTAATCCAAACTAGCGCTGGAAATTCCTATTTTTTGCCGCGTGCACGGATGATTAACCAACCGACACAGACCAAGTACCCAGTAGGAGAGTAGGATTGAAAGGCATTAGCTGACACACAGGGGAATGGACTACCCGAGAGGCCAAGTCGCGACGCATTCGGTTCGTTTCCAACGATATCCGAGAGAGTCCTCCTTTTGTCCAAAAATTAAGAGGCACGGCTTCACTTCAATAGCTCGGTTGTAGGTGTGAATTGGCCGAAGCCAAAGTCCCTCTATAGCATGTGCTCTAAAGGTAATTTTGGCTTTTATAATTTGTATAGGAAGTGTAACTTTGTTGAAAAAATGCGACCTACATCATCAATATCTCTCACGGATATCATGTAGGTGACATTTGTTCAACACAGTTACTTTTCCTGTAATAAATTAAGAAGAACCAAAATTATTTCTCTATTTAACATCACTTTCCCTCATATTTGTCTCTAATTATGAAATGCAATTTTACTTCTAGGACACAACTTGAAAGTCAACTTTACAGTGTGACAGGTGGTGGACCCATACCTAAGGCACTTCGTGTAAACCTCCAACGCTAGTGGTTTCCAACCTTTGTTGACTAATACACCCATTGGTACTCCAATCAGTTAGACCCCTCGAAGTGAGGGCAAAATGCTTGCCACACTTTCAATGTACGCAATTACATTTTTCTCGCGGGCCACAATACCGCTGAGCCTTTATACTCGTATCTAGTACTGGTAATAGAATACAGAACTATCATATCAACAGCCATTACATGTTATGACACTCAACATTTTGAGCTAGTTATGGCCAACTGCACAAGACGCAGGCCAAACCATAGTTACATGATGACACTCAAGCGGACGAATCAATCCGGAGATTCAAAGATGCAGATTTTGCTCGTCTTCAACTGGATTTGTTGCTACATGTCCGACGTTTCGATAGTTTACCCTTCTGCCTTCCTTCAGGTGGTGTGTCTCATCTGTCTGAATGTTGGAGTAACTCTCACCCGAGTGGAAGCGAAAGAGGCCTTTTCAATCCACGAAATTCATGGGGAAAGACTGGAGCCCATTATACGTATCCATCAGTTAATAAAATTGCAATGATGAAGATACCCAAGCTCTCAAAAATCTCAGCACATATCAGACGCGCTACAAACAGAAGATGATGAGAACTTAGAAAATGGGGCTGAGGTGAAACTGATACGGTTGGAAACCCAGCGAGAGATGTAACAAACTTTTATTCTGCGCAAGAGGAGACCTGGGATAAACCCGTGAGGCAAAGGCATTCAGAATGAGTACACCTACGTACGTAGATACATTTAGCGTGTAATGAACTGAGGCGCGTGGGCAAAAAGTTGTCGGATTCGTTCATTTCGAACGTACATGCACGGGAGGGCGTGTAACGCTTTCTCGTTGTTGGTATCAACTGGAAAACTCGTTACTGAACGAGGGCGAGGAGAGAACAAAAGGTTCCACCAGCTCACGCCTTCACGGAATAAAGATGCTTGCTTACACACACCGATCCGTGGAGCATCCATCAGACGACCTTTCGCCACCCGTGCAATTGGAGGCGGAATAAGTCTCTCTCTCGATGTATCGCGAATAAGAGGGCGAACAGCGGGAGAAAGTGCTCATGTTTTTAGTTGTCTGCGTTTATTTTTGGAATTTTCGCTTATGATAAGGTAATTTGAGGGAGATTCGTCAAAATGGTTCGTTAAAATTTCGTTAAAAACTGCTACGAGCGTACATATAGTGTCTCACAACTTTTAGAGGGATTAAGCTGGGAGCCCCTAGAGACTCGGAGGCTACACGCTAGGCTTAGGTTGCTTGAGAAATTCAGAACTGATATTTTTCAGAGCGACATAGACAATATTATCATGACTCCTCACAACATCTGACAGATGCGATAAAATAAGAGAGATACACTGCCGAACAGATGGGTACAAGCACTCGTCCTTCCGCAAACAATAAGCGACCACAATAAAAATTGAGTTCCACTAAATACACTCCTATAATACATGTCACAATTCCATCTCCAAAAAACTTACATCTCTACATGGCTGGTGACCTAACACCCCCTACCACACGCCCATGTGGTGGCTCGCGGGGTATTATGTAGATGGGGTATTATGTATATGTAGGTGTAGAATAGAGGCACATTTATATATTTTTTAATTCAAGAATTATCAAGGAACATGAAATAACATTGTAATATAAATGGCGCAAAAATATTGTTTTACATAAGTGACTGAACTGCTCAGTGATGAAATAAATATATAGTACCTACGAATCTTTTAATTTACTCGATATTTTTTCTAGTTGTATGTAGTAAATGCCTTCAAAAACAGAAGTTTCTTTTTTTGTGATTCGGTAATCATAACTGAGGTGAGTGAGTGATTTATTTTAAAAAATACTTAAGAACTATGTCAACCACACACATTGAATATTTGGCGAGATCAAAGAATTAGAAATTGCAAGTTTTTTAAAAAGTGTCTCTGGAAGTCATATGTCACTTAAACAACACAAAGTCAATGATTTCTGCCGGGGATACATTGCTAAGCGAGGCTCGGCCTGGATGCTTTACCCGGACCCCCCCTGACTCCCCACACGAATCCACCCCCTCTCCCATTTGCAGTGAAAAATATATCAGCGGGGCTTTTTAAAGGGAATGGCCTCTTCGTGACGTAGAGACTTTTCGGTGATCAATAAAATGGCCAAGGGACGCGATTCGGTGTGAATTGATAGTTTAAAGCTTCTGAGTGCTAACTAAATTGACGCGACAATGCAAAACAATATTCTTTAAAACAGAGCCGAACGGTTAGTTCCCTCAGTACTGATAGTATATACTATATGATTAGATATTGCATTTTCATGGCGACCGGAAACGATTTTTAAAATTTCGGTGTTTTTTCCTCTTTTTTTGAGCTATTTTGTGATAACCACTCCCGGAATTACTCCTAATTTTCTCCTATTTACTGCATCTATTCCACCACCCTCCATTGAATTCACTTCCCATGTGCGTGAGTACAAATGTTCACACGTGCTAATTTTCCAAACGATTTAGGAGAGGGGAAATAGACAATGGGCAATAATCAGGCCGTTGCTTCAAATTCAATTGTAAAGTTTTCCGCCGGCGCGCGATGTTTTGCTGATTTCAATGAGTTCCCTAACACAGGATAGAGCACATTAATGATAATGCAATTGAAATTGTTTAAAATTTTATTTTTACTACCCCGAATACAGCGCAAACGGCCTAATTATGTCCGGTGAATAACAACAACAACAATAGATGAACACAAAAACTTATGCCCTTAGTTGTGATAAATCCACCCAAGCGGGATCCGATCCCGCGACCCATGGTTTGGCAGGCGAAGACTTTACCCCGTCGCCACCGATAATATGAGTAGCGGAAAAAACAGGGAGATTTCTGACCTCAAATACAGTACATTATTTAATTCTACCCCAAGGGAACGATGTTATCATGCTCATCACAGATTTATTGCATGTGCTCAACGGGCGCATACATCCACTTCAGCCAAATCCATTATAATTCCTTAGAGGCTGCCATAATTCACTCCTCCTTACGGCCTTCTTAGCGAATCTCAAGGATATCTCCGACGCTGTGCAACTTTTCTGCTCATATACCAAACCTGTAACCCCATTATTTAGTGAATACATCTCAAAGTTAATGATTAAACACAACCCATTTGTTTCCTCTCGTGTTGACGTTGAGCCCACTGACTGGATTTCGTCACCCGGCATCGGAACGTGAGCAGCGCATTGACACAAGTGATATTTTTTACCGCCAACTTCAGTTTTAAATTGTTTAGTAGTTGATTCCAGCCACAAATTCGAGTAGATTTCTCATACAGATATAGCGAGATCGTCCATAAGCAGGAGATTTTCCTGGTTTAAATTTGTGAAGAATTTAGGACTTACATTGAAAAATACGGAAGAAGTCGGGATTTAATAAATAAAGGTGATTTTCGGATAATACACTGCCAGAAAAACGAGAGGAAAATAATATTATTCTCGGATAAGATGCCTCAGAGGAATTTTCTGGGGTAAATTTGAACGGAAACAAGGAAGAATGAAATTTTCAAAACAGGGATAAACACAGCAAACTCTGAAAGACGGTAAAGACAAATCCAATGGAACGACGGGAGGAGTGAAACATGTGAAGATGCACTGCGAAAAAACTATGCCTCAACAAAATTGTTTGGAATGGGAGTTCCTAAAGATGTGATGACTGAGCGCTGGATTTGAACTAAAGTAGAAAATATAGAAAGAAAAAGTGGTGTCTCGCTGCATCGGAGGGTCGGAAATTATAAACAAAATAAAATAAATCCTGTCGACCTGATTCACAAAAGGCAATAATTAAGGTATCACCAATTGTTTGACGCCCATTGCATTTATGACAACAGCATAAAGAGCTAGTTTAGGATATGATTGGATTTGTCATTCTTCACTAATTTTTCCTTCCTCTCCACAAGCTCTTTCATTATAGGTTAACCTAACATCTTCTATTGAATTGAAGTATTGAGACTAAGAATAAATTCCTGAAAAGCTTTGTTTGGAGTGTTCTCACATATGAATGCGAGACATGGACACTAAGGAAGAGAGAAATGACCAAACTTGAAGCTGCAGAAATGTGGTTTTGGAGGAGAATAACAGAAACTAGATGGACCGACAGGAAAACTAATGAGCAAGTACTAAATGAAGTCCATACAGAAAGAGAACTATTGGAAACAAAACAAGAAAAGCAAAGCTCATCGGACACTTACTTAGGCACGACAACTTCATGCAAAATATTATGGAAGGAAAAATTCTAGGCAAAAGACAGAGAGGATGACCGAGAACTTCGTACCTAAAAGTATTGGCGATGGAAATGGGATGCACCTCGTACAATGAAATGAAGAGGAAGGCTGAAAAAAGAGATTGTTGGAAGTCGTGGCTGCAACAACAAGGATATCCTTTAGAAGAGAAGAAGAAAATCTTCTATTACACGCCCTTTAGATGACATTCAGAGTGATACATCAATTAAGGCTTATATAAATACTTATAAGCATGGGCATACACAGCGACAAAAGTTGCAATGGCAAAGCAGATCAGTAGAATCTCGGCCCTTAACATCTCTACCCCTTTATTTGTACACGTACTTCGATTTTCACGCCTTCGAACGAGCCCGTGAATTGTCATTTGATGCCATTAGGAGCCACGCACGTTTTCGCACGACGGTGACATTGGAATGAGCCGCGGGCGAATTATCGGAGGGGCGATAAGGCGAATACGGACGATGGAGACAGGTCGAAGGGACATCGGGAGTTTTCCTCAAGGCAGAAGCGAGCGAACGAAGGATATTTGTATCCGAAGACGCATTGCCAAGATTGCGTGGGGAGGAGCAGCAAAGCTTCGAGAAGAGAAAAAATGGAAACTGATGGTGGGAAAAAGGAGGAAGTATACACATTAATGACATCGAGGCAGAAGTTACATTTGTTAACGGGAGAGCGCGTCTCATTTCAGAGTGTAATCGGTTTCTTTTTCACATTGGATGCGACCAAAACTGATATAGCAATATCGCCTCCTTCAGTTACCTATTACCAGGCTATAGTTTTTTTTTGCAAACCAAAATTCCGATTAACTCTTTCACTGTTCTCATCGTCTATATGCGATCGCTGTAGCAGACTGCTCCCATCGTCTATTGGCGATTTGAAGGGCACTACTCCCAGGCATCATAGGTGATACACTATATTTTTAAAAGAGTTTTAAGTCTTTTAGTAAAAACCGTCCATCAATTCGTATTTAAAAGGAAAATCAATAAAAATAACTCATTACAATTTTTTTCAACAATTTTCCTCCTTTTTTTAAAGAGTGAAAATTAATAAATTTACTGAAAATTTTAGAAAAAATTGCGCCTAGGGAGAGCTATATATCAGATTATTTGCGCAATCAAAGGGTTAAGCATCAAGCTATTCGGCAGCGGAAATTTGTCCGGCTGATAGGGTAATTCAGTAGCAGATCACGATTAAATGGCTATCTTCTAGTTTCATTACACTCGATCCTTCGAGAACACTCTAAAACGCGTTCAATACTCCAACTAAGAATGCTTTACGTCAATGACGTGTGATGACACGAAGAATCCCCCAAACCTCGAAGGGATTTCAGCCAACAGATTCTTGTCTCACCGAAACACATCTCCAACTTTCCTTCATCTCACCACTTTAACGTATAACCCTGATTAGAGTCGAAAATTGAAATGTTCCGCCTCTTGGATGGGAGGGGGACTTGGGGAAGCAGGCAAGGATTTGAGGTGTGGTAGGGGTGAGTGAGAAATAGAGAGTTGTGAAGTTGTGAGGGGGACTTCTCAATGGAGTTTGTGCAGCAAGAGGATACGCGGGCGTTTTGGAAAAAGGGTGGGTGGACTGGGGAAAGGAAAGGACGAGGAGAAGATAAGGCGAGATAACGGGCAGGGAGTGCGAGCCACGGAATTGGACGGTGGCGCTCCGTGCAGTGGTTTGCCCGCACGACACTTTCAAATAGGTTTGTCAATAAGCAGTGTAGCTAATTTGCTGATTAACTCCTTAATTCATGAATCCGCATCTACTACCCAGTACTAGAAGCATTCACCGTCCATATCTGTGGTGTAAATCTTGTATCTTTATTCATATGTGTTGTATATACAATCAAAATACTGAGAGCAGAAATGGAAATTGTCCAATGAAATTAAATTATTTTAACATGACCATGGTTCCGATGTACTACATCAGCATCTGATCTGATGATGATGTAGTACGTCAAAACCATGGACGCATTTTATCTCATTTGAAAATTTTATCTCATTGGAAAATCTCCAGTTCTGTTCTTCCTTAAGGTAGTGCGAGCGAAATAGTTCCCCAATCATAATAGAGACCATATTCGAATTATACGTTTATTTTTCACCAGATGTGAGACACATGAATTGAATATTGCATTATTAATGGTGCAATAATACAGTTTTACATGACAGAAATAGTAAGAAAAAATGAAATTATCTAAATATGTCTCATTTTTTCACGCAGTACGTTTGAAACTCCATCAAAACGGAAGGTTTATTGTGATTCCGAAAAATTTAGTCCGGCGACAATATGATTAATGTTAAAAAATAGTTGAGAAAACACACAAACTACATACTGTTGATTTTTTGACGAGGTCTAATTGCAGGGAATGCCCCATTTGTTAAATATGGTCTCTCTGGAGTGCATACACGAACCATATCCCATGTAAAATGGCTGGCATTTTTTGGCAAATATCTCGGAAAATAATGTGGTAAGAGGTTAAATTTTTTATGTCAATGGAAGGGTGATATATTTTTCTTTAAAATGAGTCCAAATTCATTGACTTCTAGAAAAAAATAGTATTTCGCTCAAACTACCTTAAGTTCTCTCTTGCATTCGACAGTCAAATTGACTCTCGAATGAACTTGAGAAGGTAATAGGCTCGTATAGATATTGACGATTGAACTGTGAGGATAATTTTTTTCCATGAGAACGCCCCCAGAGCCTGCGTACGCCAGAGAGTTTCAGTCGTGTGATGTCACGCCACCTTAAGACATATCTACCCCATATGGCGGTGGGGAGAAGTGCAGGGAAGGGCTGCGGAGGGTAGATGCGGAGACAAGGAAGATTCGAGGCCGGAGAGATAAGGTTGGGCGAAAGGGGTTTACGAGGAGAGGGGTTTGTGAAGGAGAGAAGGATGGGGAGTGAAGGGATGTGGGAGGAGGTAGAGGGGGTGGGTGGAGAGACACCGACATGAATGAATGAGCGGGTACTCGAGGAGATGAGTGCGTAAAAGGAGTTGGTGAAAGTCTTTTGAGTATGAAATGCGAGAGGCACACGATGGCCCTTGAAAGTGGGTGGGATGAGGGGGTGAGATGTGGGCGGGGCTGAAGGGATGTGCGAAGGAGACGAAGAAAGTGAGGAAGAAAGGGAAAGAGAGAGAGAGAGAGAATGAAGAGAAGGGGGATTTCATTAGATTATACTGATGACAGGAACGAACATTTTTAGATGATGGGAAGTCGAGGGTGGTTCCTCGCATATATTGGCGGCAAGGGAGGCGCTACTCCACACCCGACAAGGCCGCTGCCGTTCGAAGGGGCTTTCACTGAGCACTGAGTAGCGACGCACAGTGGGCCGGAACGCAATAAATCTGGCCCAAAAATCTTACAACTTTTTTAAAGACAAAAACTGGATACAGCTAAAAGCACGAGGGAAGAAAACACGACAATTTCTCATGAAAAGTTTCTATTAGGTATGTTTCTATTATATTATTATCCCTTGAGAAATTCAGAACTGGTGTGTTTCAGAGCGACACAGTGAATATTATCATGACTCCACACTACATCTCCAAGTCTGACAGAAGCGATGAAATAAGAGAGATATACTGCCGAACAGGTATGTACAATATCTGTAGTAGTAGTAGTAGTAGTAGTAGTAGTAGTAGTTTTGATGTTGTAGGGTGCGCTGACGGCTAGGTCAATTTGCACCGCTGCTTAGTCCGTTGGCAAAAATAACAATATTCACAATAGTGTACACGTCAAATACATAGATTTAAATAAAGAATAAAAGAGGCGGATACGGTCAAATTTTATAAAAAAGTCCAATCTCTTTATGTAAAAAAATTATACGGTTTAAATTAATAGGGTCATGTCCTAGAATGGATTCTAGGTCTCCCCCTATATTGAACCGTTATACATATAAGCAGCATTTTCAGGTGAAATAAGGAAATATTCATCAGTATTTATGCAAATATATATAACTATGGGTAACAAAATCCATCGGCTCAAAAGTACAAATAAGGGTAGAGTTTATAGATATAGTTTTATATAATTACAAATAAGTGTTTAAATATCAATGTTTTTTTGTAATGCAATCTGGAGAAGCTGCGAGCAGCGAAACGTGGGACGTGTGGTGAAAACGTTTTATGAGGATAAGCTGCTTGTTTTCCTATCGTTCTACGATTGAAAGACTATATCAAGTTAACCCTGAGACGGTATCTTTCACGACATAGCTGAAGTTGATGATTAATCCCTAAGGTATGCTTTTGACAAATAATTTTAAACGTGAATATTTACTTCATTCGACGATTACAGATGCAATAAGGGACAGAATTTAATGGCAAATGGACTGTTAGGACGTAACGTTTACACAGACTTGTCTTGCAGACTTATTTTATGATAATCCGTATTAAATATATTGGAAATATACTTATTGGTATTTCAGAAATTCTACATGAAGTCCTCTCGCATAAGTATGAAGTGTATTTTGAGCTGTAAGACGATCATCAACATTGCAGTTTTAATAAATTACCCCCATTCATTTTGAACAGAAAACAACCTATCTACTAGAGGCAGAAGTGCTTGAAATTTAATATAGTATCCTCGCGACGAGAGATGAGGGGTTTGAATGGGTACGATAGTTATAACACTAACCTATTTAGCGCAGGACCAGCGTTTGAATCGGGGTGATGGGGGATATTTTGAGAGTTTTTTTATTCAATATTTTCTGATGGGATATGGACAGAGAGTCGTACGTACACACTTTAATAATTTCTCAGATTTTTTCAATCATATTTCTGAACCACTGGAAATTGGTGGTTATGTTGGAAATCGTGGAGAGACTTGGTGACACCCCAAGGTCTTCGATTTGAATCTCACCTCAAGTATGGTTGATTGGTCTTTGGATTATGATCTTTGGCCTGGTGTTGCCATAAAAACACAACATTTTAATTAGATACTTTTAAACCAAATAATGTAATTAATGTACATCGTGTTTTTTTCCCAAGGTAAATCATGCTGCATGCTGATGTCTAACTCTGTTAAAATATACGGCTTATTTTTGCGCCTTTATTCGATGGATTGAAAGTCCCAATTATAGTTTATACACCCATCTCTTAATTTCAAATTTTTCAGAAATACGTAAAGTCTCTGAGATATTATTGAAGTGTGTATGTATATACAACTCTTTGCCCGTATCTCATCGAGAAACCAAGCCGAAAACGAAGAAAGAGGACGAAAATGAAGGTGAGGAAGAAATGGCTTTCACGAAGAGACAGCAAGAAAGAAGTTAACACGAGGAATTGGGATTATCGAATTAGCAGAGGTTGGAAACAGCCCCAGGCCAAAGTTTCAATTTTCCTCCGACTGGGTATCTCTTCTGAATGAGAATGCTCGAGGCTACTAAGAATGACTATAACAGTATTAGCGACTCCATCGTCTGAAGGACATCAACGATTTAATTGAATTTCACCATCTTTTCAAAGTCATAATGCAAATTCCCATCTAATAAGCTTCAAGCCAATATTTGTTGAACAATAGGTAAGTTACTTCTGAGATGATTTGAACAATAAAAGTACCCTAAAATCAATGTTGCTGGGTGCAGTCATGCTCAAATTATTTTGATGACGAGCAATTATTATAAATTATTTCTTTCCTAGAGTCCATTGCGGTGCATTTTAATTTCTACGACCAAAAAGATGGTTCATTTAAGAGAAAAATAACATTTATGGGAGCTTTCTTCGATATAATACGCAGCCTTCGAAAGAAACTGGGGATAATAGGTTCTGCTTTGTCTCTCCACACTTTAATTGTTCCACAAATATCTCCACTTTTACTCTCTCTGCTTTATTATTGACGTTACATAGGCACATCGATTGACACCATGTCGATATCTCGTTAGGATTGCATTTCTTCCCATTAACCCGAGCCAATATCCTATTTCATCGCACTAAAATTTCACAGAATAAACATCATGTGGTGTAGCACATCAATTGGTACCATCTGCAACAATATTTCAACATGAAATCGCGACTTTAGAGGAATTCCACATTAAAATATTTACACATATTAATATTGCTTATACCGTGGTAACAGTGCGAGCTGAACGTCGCACGGTATTCGAGGGTTCCCGGAGTAGATTGAATAACACTTTTCATCTGGCGCACTATACCACTCTCGATCTTAAAACCACAAAGGGCGCCATCCTCTGGTCGGAAACATGCGGATATGCGCACCCATACTTACACCAATTAATTCAGAACAAAAGCTTTTCACGCAAGTAGCAGACTGTTATTTTAAACTTCAGCGCGTAAAGTTTATTGGTCGGATAGGAAGAGGCTACGTTAACTCCTTTGGGATCATCATCGTCGGTAAAATTGTGAAACAAAGTTTTTTAAATCCACAAATGCCTTCGTTTTTATAAAAATGTGGCCAACATTATCGCGGAGAGGTAAGCATAGCAATGTGGCTGCTAAGAGATAAAGCCCGTCGAAAATGGCTCAAATAAAATTCTTCACAGTTTCAATAAATAATGACTCCGCAAACAGGTTTTCTCCCATTCCCTAGAATTTTGGGAGAGAAGGTAAAACGCGAAAGTGCGAACATCGTACCATTTCAGTACGTGCACAAGAAAATAGAATATTAAAAGAAAGAATGTTTGACTTGGCTCAGTGACTCACTTTTAAAATGCGTTGACCATTTGTGGACCTCTTTCAGCCATTTCCTTGGATAATAGTTACGTTAATTTTACGAACGGTGATAATATAAACTATTCAGACATAAACAGGAATTTATTTTTAAAGTAAGACATCAAAGAAATCTTGTGAATATGGCCTCAACATAAACGAGGGAACTAACGAATTTACACAAAAGAGAAGTCGTGGAGAAAATATTAAAAATATGATTGCACGCTTCATTATACGCAGATGACTCTAACCATGAGTTTTTATGAACTCTTCACGGCCTTCCTCAACAGCTTTAATGTCATATACGTAGGAAAGGTTAGTTTACGAGATAAGAGGTAAAAAAATTATGTTTTCATGAATACAGACAGGAAAGATTTCAGACGTCATGCCTGAGTAAATTTACGTCTAAAGTCGTGCCTCATCCGCGTAGAAACTTTTTATGAGTTAACAAACAAGCACTCGACAGAGCGCGGTAGTGAGATGATGAAACAAGAGTTGAGGTAGTTTGAGCGAAATATCATTTTACTTATAAATCAATGAATTTGGTCTCATTTTAAAGAAAAATATCTCACCCTTCTAATTACACAAAAAATTCAACCCCTTGCCACATAACTTTCGGAGTTATTTGCCAAAACATACCAGTCCTTTGACATGGGAAATGGTACTCCAGAGAGGTGCACTCCAGAGAGACATTATTTAAAAAATGAGGTATTTCTAACACTTATATATCGTAAAAAACTAACCGCGTGTAGTATGTATGTTTTCTCAACTATATTTGAAAATTAATCATATTGTCACCGCAGTAAATTCTTCGGGATCACAAAAAAACCTTCCGTTTTGAAGGAGTTTCAAACGCACCGCGCAAAAAAAATGAGTCAAGTTAAAGACTTATTCAGATATTTTCATTTGATTACTTACAATTTCTGTCATATAAAACTATATTATTGCACTATTAATAATGTAATATTTAATTAATGAGCCCTACAGCTGATGAAATTAAAACGTATAATTCGAATATGGTATCTATTATGACTAGGGAACTATCTCGCTCGGACTACCTTAATGCAAGTTCACGCCAATGACTCAACATTTTCGGATTCACATAATTTTCGAAAATACGTCATTTCTCGCGCGACCAATCTTTCGCGCGCCGTGGAATTCGTTGAAGGACGAGTCCCTAGCGTTGGAAAGCGAGGTGAATGACAGGCCTATCTTTAATGATCAGTCTCGATGCTTCCTTGAAACTTTTATCGCAGGATCTCGGGTTGAGTGGGGAGATAGACCACTCGGGACACGCAAGCATACACGGGTCGTAGTAACCTTAACCTTCGTCGTCTCTCTTCCGTCGCTCCCCGCGTATATACCGCCACCACGATGTCCCACTTAAAATTTCACTGCTCTTCATAAAGTCAGAAACGAGCGAAGTAGTTGCGCAAGGGAACGGCGGCCCTATTTTAATACACCCGCCGAGAAACAGAGCAAGCAAGTCTCTTGAGTGTCGAAATTCTCGCCGGTACCCATAGCCGTTCACAACCTTGCAAGTTCAGGTCAATTGCCTTAAAGCAGAGAACTCCCTTGGCCTCATTCTTGAGAGTATGACGACTACCTGACACTTCGTTTACCCCATCCGCCGAATATGTTAGAAAATATTTCAGTTACTCATCTGGCTGAAATGTAACTTTGATGCAGAATTCTCTTCCAAATCTAGTCTTCTCCGGAGGAAAAGGGCATTTTTCTGATACTGCTGCTACTTTTGTCACCAAATACCACAGTTATCGTGACTAAGAGGGCACAAATTTGTGAAGTGCGTCACCAACTAAAATATGGAAATCCTGCAACTGGAAAGCCCTATCTAAAGTGATAATTTTTCGGGCATATCTTACCATGTACGGAAAGAAATACTCAACTCATCCCTTAGCTTTCATGACTACGCTATAGGGTGACGAGAAAAACAGCGCGATAATAGAATATATCGTATATCGTAGGTATAGCTATTTAAAAAGAACTTTGCATAATTAACGCCGCATGAGAATTTTTATTTTGTCACATCAAACATTTCGAAGTCGCGTCATTGTTTTTTGAATTGATAACCCGAGTTATCAAATTTCTTATTCATCCCCGAGGAAATATATATTCTTCCCTTCAGATTATCTCTCTCATGGCAATATTATTTAATCACCGTACGTATTCATGCGAAATACGCGAAAGCCTATTCCTGAAAAGCTTAAAATGTCAGACGCGCAAAGTAAGGATGCATTTAGATGAAAAGTGTTCAATATTCCACCGTATATTTTACCATAGATATATTATGCGTCAAGAAACAATTTATCATCAACAGTTAGGCCCTCAAGTAGTTTACACTTTACTTACATTCGAACCTCGTCCGAGCATTATTCTACAAAGAGTGGGATTTTTTCACGGTTTCCTAATTAAAAATTAAAGCACATGTCTTAAACGTGAGTGCGTGGTGCACCGGAAAATACGGTATCCCATGCCACTTTCCAAATTTCTCAATATGACATACCCTTAAACGTATTCGCCTTTAATTTCGCGGATCTGTCACCATATTTCGCGACACCATTCTTTTTACGAATATTGAGGAGGCTGGGACTTGCCACTGCATTAGTAATAATTCCTGGTTACACAAAAAAGTAATACACAATTACTCACTAGTCGCATGAGCAGGCATTATTTATACTACAAAGCACCACGCTACATGCAGAAAATCTCAGCGAAGACCCAACCAACTTCCGAGGGTGTTTTTTCGGGATTGCTTATGCAAAACAATCCAGGCCAATGCATCCAGCGGCTAGTACACATGGAAAACAGCCGTCACGCTTCCCCCACCACTCCCCTGCCCACTAGTGAATCGAACGAGTAATCCCCCACCTCCCTTCTACTAGACTGGATGTGCGTGGATCGAAGATGCGCAGGATGGACTGCGTAGAACGGCGTGAACCCGGCCTACGCCGCCGCGTAGTAAAACGTGCGCCTATCATTGCGCCGTGGGTGGTCGTACTCGCAGAGGTGAATGTTCTCGGGACGTGATAGTGAGGCTGCATGATATTGAAACATGAAAGTAGCACTGAGATGCCCTCTGTGCAATGCAATACACCACCGCTGTGTGAGAATTAAGGACGTTATAGTATCCCGCTTTTCAATTTTGCTATCATGTTTCAGCGATTTCGAATTGCAAGGGACATTTTCAATCGCATTTTACCAGATTTGAACCGTGAATTCCTGACGCCGCGACGATAATTTTAACAGCCTTCCCATGACAATGAATTTTCTGCGTAAAAACTCATATGCGACATTTATTAAACAGAGAGTGATAATAAAACCAAGATTTAAAAACTATAGAAAAAATACTGAGTAAGTAAATGCGGTGGTCAAGCCACCTTCGTTGGCAGTACAGGAGTACAATTCTAACAAAATTCTGTATTTTTTGTATTCTTTAAAGTTCAACTTTATTTACAATTTTTGAAGATATCGCATTTATCGAAATGTAAATGTACCGAAACCTACGATAGAGAAACTGCGCGGTGACTTAAGGAAAAAGAGCGCGGCCGTCGATTAAGATAGTTTGAGCGAAATATCATTTTACCTAGAAATCGATGACTTTGGTCGAATGTTTCAACCCATCTTCTGATTGAAAATCAACGGTTAAAATCGAAGTTAAAGGATTACCTGTTGGCCGTAGGTAGTTTCTATTAAGTTGGTTCGAGCAAAATATCATTTTACCAAGAAATCAATGAACTTGGTCTCATTTTAAAGAAAAATATCTCACCCTTCTAATGACCCCAAAAATTCAACCTCTTACCACATTACTTATGGAGTTATTTGCCAAGAAGTAACAGCCCTTTTACATGGGAAATGGTACGTGTATGCTCTCCAGAGAGACATTATTTACAAAATAAGGTATTTCCAACACTTAGATGTCGTATAAAAACTAACAGCGGGTAGTTTGTGTTTCTAAACTATTTTTAACAATTAAACATATTGTCGCCGCAATAGGTTCTTCGGTATCACAAAAAATCTTACGTTTTGAAGGAGTTTAAAACGCACCGCGCGAAAAAATGAGTCAAGTTAAAGACTTCTTTTGATACTTTTATTTAATTACTCACAATTTCTTCCACATAAAACTATATTATAGCACCATTAATAATGCAATATTTAATTGATGTGTCCTACAGCTGATGAAATTAAAACGTATAATTCGAATATAGTATCTATTATGAGGAGGGAACTATCTCGCTCGGACTACCTTAATTCACTTAAAAAGAATCCTTTTTTCCCACCCCCCCCCCCCCCCCCGGCACCCTGCAGGCGCCGCGCCCGGGAAAGGGCCGATCACCCCCTTTGTGGGAGGGACAGTTTTCCCTTTGAGTATCGACAGAGGCGCCACTTGCCTCCACCCACATACGCCCTTCCCCCATCCTCCTCTATCTCTCTCCCTCTCTATCCCTTGTCTCCGTCTCTGCCGCGGGAGTGGAGGTCATTGGACTGCGATGGCGCCGGGCGGCGGAATAGGTGAGCCTAGCTACGCCACTCCTTCCCCCACCATCTCCGCCTCCTCTAGCCCGACCACGCCCCCCTCACTCCTTTCCATTCCCTGACAGCGCCTCCTCTGCGTCACACCCCCGACCCCTTCAACTACCAACCCACTTCCACAACCCATTCTCTCCTTCAAACGACATCGCCTCCCGAAAACCACTTCCTCGCGACACCACCACAACACCAACCTTCGCAATTCCTTAAAAGTTATTTGAGCCAGATTTCCTTCAGTTAAAACGGGGTAATATTCATTTATATACAATTGAATGTGTTGTAAGAACCATGAGATATACGTACAAATATTAACGAACGAAGAAACCTGCTGGCGTGAATGAAATTCCCAGCAATTTACTAAATACATCTATGGATTGAGGCTTTATCTTAATTGTACACCACTTGTAGTTTGCACCATACGCTAAGAACGATTCCCTCGCCAAAGTTGATTTTCCGCTTTTAGAAAAGGAAATAAGAGGGGGAAATAAATTTGGATAAATATAAATAAATAGAAAAAAACATATGGACTAAACACAGTTACATTTATGATACACGAGATTTGAAGAGAAGAGAGGAGATATGTCCTTCAAAATTTCTCTCATTTCCGATGGATAACGTTTTTCAGAAGTGCACAGCTCATTCAAAGTGGATTACTACATTAGTATTACCATTTCCTGTAAAATAACGGCTCCTATTATTTGCTTAAATACCTCAAAAATAAATAAAATGTGTGTCTGATGCTTTGGTATTATGAAAATAATGATGCATTTTATTTTTGAAGCGATACTAAATTCATTGGATTAAATGTGTTCATGCATGGCTCAAAATACTCTGATGCCGAATTTCATTGAATATAAGAAAACAAATTTAGAACATTAGGTAATGTCTAAGTTGAGACCACAATCACCTAGCGTCATCTAGCGAACCAATGTGAGTACAATTCTCTCATCTCAAACTGACAACTGGGTATTTGATCCTGTCCAGAATCGCTCCAAGTCCGAGGTATATATTGATTTTATTTCCCCAATCTTCAAAATTGCTATGTGAGATGTGTTCATCTTTAATGACATGTGTATAATTATGTATTTCTTCAAACTACCTGTGTCACATTACGCTCAGTATGATCAATGAAGCCTAGACCCTTTTCCTAGCTTCTACCAGTGTATTTCGACCAGTCATCCTCCTTTAGGATTTTTAGTGGAGTTGCATGTCCTTTATAGTTAGCCGCATATACTCAGATATCTCCTTTCCCTTTTCATTTCTCAAGAGTTTCAATCTACAACACTCTTCTCCAGCCTCTTCTAGAGACACGCACTTTCAAGGCGTAGTGTCTTTCCAAAAGACTTTCCTCACCTCGCGCAAACCAACTAAGCGGAAGGACTACCCCTCCCAAAAATATACAGGAAGGATGTGGAGGCTATAACTAAAGGGTAATGATGTTCTGAGAATAGCGGTCAATAACCCGGATTCGTCGTCATCCTTTGAAAACACACTTCAATAAGCAAACTGAGAATTTTAAAAAGTTTCCAAAAAACGAGCTGTGATTATATCAGTGTCAGTATGAGATCCGAGAAGGCTTCTGATGATCCAGCGCGTCGGTTGTTCATCCATCGTGGTGGATAACTGGAAGCATTCCCACATCTCAACGAGCTGTAATATTTAGTATTGAATTTGTGGAATCGTTCAGCACAGATTTAGTATAACTGCTTGACGCTGAGAAAGTTCAGCCCATAATAGGAAGGCATTTTAGTGTTACAAACTTTTCTCTGCTTAAAAAGAAGATTTTGTTGTTTATGCCGGGCATCTAAAGTAGACATTAGTTCAGACAACACTCTATTGGGATCATGTTAGCTCGTTTGCGGGTTGAAGGTGATATTGCGCACAAAATTAACGTATTTCTTTTCCACCAATTCCAAGATAATAGGAGAGTTGCGGGAAATCATGCTGATTAAATATTAAAGACATATTCAGGGGAACTTGCGACAGTAAGGAAAGCGAAGAAAACTTCTTTTATCCAATAGGAATAGCGGAGTAAAATACGCAAATAAATTTTGTCAGAAGTTCCCAATGCTGCGACACGTAAAGAATATATCAAAACGGAATGTAAAACCCACACACAAAATAATATAACAGTTTTTCTAACATCAATTGCACACTGTAGACTTCATACTTCTATGTGCATTGAGGCCGATTGGACGATTCTTTTCATTCGATCTTTTATATTGAATCAAGTACGTGATTTCTACTATTTGTACTTCAACAACATGAAGCCGAATAGGCTTATGGTCAACGACTTCGACCAAACCACATGAAACTAAACCACAATAAATCACAAGGATAACAGTGCTGTCAAAATGCAGCGGCACCAGGAAACCATCAGGACACGTAAATATCGCCAAAATGTACGACAATGCCATGTTTAAAACTGGAGCTCATGTTTATTGAAGATCTTAACCCACTGAGCAACGATATGTAGTGATGAGTTTTGTTGTAGGTTGAAGAGGTTTTCTCGTAGCATGAAAAATATTTTAGCAGGTAAAAAGCCGAAAAAATAATTCCCACATCCCGACGGAAGTTATAACGGAAGAAGTCATGCGCTCACAGAGCCGTAAGTATACCTTGCGGGATCACATGTGCGATAAAACCTCAGACCGCGGAAAGTTGGAGCCGATAACGATTCGCTGGACTCGGTTAGCGGGTCGCTGAACTACGCGCCCTCTGCGAAAAGTCAAAGCCCACCCTCACTCCTTCTTCCCACCCCCACAGCCTCCCCGACGCCCCCCCCCCCCACACCCCACCGACGACAACGTTCAAACAAACGCCGAAATCTGCGTCAGTGTTTTCAACATGCGCGCTGAGCAGAGAAAAAGGATGATTTGAGCACACAGACCGGCAACAGCACAACCCTGGTCGAGCTGACAGGGCAACTGGCGAAGACCGTGCGTCATTTGTTGGCAAATTCCTACAACCGCGTTTCCTTGAGCCGGAACTGCGTCAACGGCGGCACAGAAATAATTTCGGAGATGATGGAAATATGATGCTTGAACTCGTCCAAAGAAAAGGCTTACTTAATACCGACGCCATTAACGTAATACCATGTGTTCCACAAAATTAAGAACCTAAATTTTCAACGGAGATAGGCGTGGTTTTTTTCAGCTTGAAATGACTATAAACTTGCAATTGGCCAACGTGGAGTCTTCAAAGTTCTCGCTTGAAAAATTTATGAACCGTAAATTTAATTTTTTAAATGATTTAGCTAACCCTATCCCAATTATTCTTTATACGAATATTTTTATATCGAATTTTATAATATCCACAACCATAACTCCCCATTACACTCCATCTCAATTAATTCGGCGGATGTAGTCAGATCAGTAATGCCGCAACCCAGAGGTCCAGTGTTTGAATCCTGTCTCGATCATGGGATTGACATGCGACATGGCAATATCTTTGCGACTTAAAACTAAAGTACTTCTGTCACTACTCTCTCCTAAAGGTACCCAGTTGACCCAGTCATTCCCATATCTGCTGTAATATAATACAGTCACCTATGCTATATCTTTAGCTTTTTTACTCTCTTGTTCTTTTAACAGCCTTAAATCGACTCTGAGATGCCTACTCATCACTAGGACTCCTCTTCCACTCAAAGTAAAGAGTAAAACTTCAGCAACATGAGGAAGCTACGATTATTTGGTTTTTGCTATATATTGTTCGTAGGCAGCCTTCAAGCATGCATTCCTTTCTGTTCATAATCAGCTTTGTCCAAAAGACGCACAGCGAAGCCAAAGTGATTTTTAATGAATTCAGCTCGAATTCAATTTTAATGAATTCAGTACCATCGATCACAGACATATTACAGGGCACTGTACCACGTGGAAGTTGCTAAAACTCGCATTAATACTTGCGTCATAAAGCGGAACTATCACAAATGTGTGCACCGTCTAAAATCAGTATGGCTGGATGTGTTTTCGTCGACTGCGAGAGGAATCCTGAGGGGTGCATTTTATATGGTAAAGAGCGGCATTTTTCCAGCCCATTCAAAAAAAACCGCTGGGCGCTTCTCTGCTCAAAACCATCCGGGTTCCAACGAGCCTTGCCTGTATCCATTAGCATGATAAGTTAAATGCTCAATTCTACGACATGCGGTGAATGAAAAGTACGTGTATTCTCCCACGCACAAGAATTTAACTGGAAGCAGTTGAAGATGCGTTCACTCGAGGCTACTAATTGTGTGAGTGGATGCAGGAACAGATGCGCCTTAAAAAATTGCATCAGGTTATCATGAAATATTACTCTAGTGCACACAGGTGTAGTCCACAATAATCCCATGTAAAGAGCATTCTTTAATGTGACTTCCAGCAACGAGTGGAACATGTTAAACGATTGAACGCGCATATTTTCAAACATCTGATTGTGTAATTACACTCCTCGGGAAAACGAGACAAGATTGACTGAAAGGCCGATTGATTTCCATCCATAATTTTTCGTCGTGTACGAGAGCGCAAGTTAAAATTGGAGTAATAGCAAACAAATCACCTGTCATACATCATCCACTGCGTATATAAGACTTTTTCCTATTGTCACTTCCTCCTAAATTTCATATGCTCTTCCCAGATACTCCAGTCAATATTAATACTTCGAACAAATTTCTTCCGCTAACTTCATCAATCATGCAAATACAAATCATCGTCATACATTTTTCATTCCGTCCCCGTAGCCTGCTCCAAAACCACGTCTCGAAGTCCTGCAATGTATTATTCACAACAATGAAATGTTAATTTCGCTCTCCCTTGCTCCGTCCCCCTTTTAAACTTCATAATTAAGAAAAATCGACGTTTCAGCTGAAATATTTGCGAGTATTTGAAACTTTTCGGCGAGACTCACTGGAGGAAGGAAGGAAGGAGTTAGAAGTAGAAGGTTGGAGAACCGGAAACGAAGTAAGATTAGGAGGACACTTCCGGGTTGGAATTTTTCTTTTTCCTTTTTAAGAGAAGGTTTGTACCAACCGACCCCTCTTCCCCCAGCAATTAAAGGCACCACTTGATTACTTAACGGTGGACCGAAGAAAAGTTTACAGTTCATTCCGTGAACGTGCACAACTTTACACTTTATTCCGAAAAGTTACGTTTTTTTTTCAAACACACTACGACTCGGACCGCCCAAGGAAGGACTCGGCGACCAGGAGACCAAAAAAAAGGAGAAGGAAAAATAAACTTTTAACCTTTTTCCAAGTCGCCTTAATTCCACATCTCATCTCCCGGGTGGTCCCTCTGTTCCAAGCGACAACGACCTCGGGTGACCTTGACCTCCGGGGACCTTTCTTCCTTCCCCTGGCAGCTTCCAACCCCTTCCTCCGGTACCGATTTCGGGGGAATGTGGGACGACAGAGCGGCGGCTTACATTATCCCCCTTTCCGCTTTCTCGCCTCCCGAGGATGGAGTTGCGGTGGACCCGGGCGAAATTCGCTCCACGC
The DNA here is from genome assembly GCA_963169105.1 of Ceriagrion tenellum. Lineage (NCBI taxonomy): Eukaryota > Metazoa > Arthropoda > Insecta > Odonata > Coenagrionidae > Ceriagrion > Ceriagrion tenellum. Next base: position 126,516,528 of record OY720639.1, read on the forward strand.
AAAGAGGGGAAGTCGAGAATGGGAAGGAGAGGCGGTTGGTGGGCGATGTGTTGAGGTAGGCATGGTTTTATAACGGTCGGGCGAGAGGATTGGCTGGCTGAACGCGGTCCTTTATTCAGGAGGAGGATTTGCGTGCGAGAGGATTTCGAAGGGCACACACCGAGAAGCGGTCTAATCCTCCTCCGCTGCCAAAACTACCTCTGCGAATATCGAAGATTACCAAGGAGATTCTTACGCAAAACCTGCGAAATCGATTGTTCCAACTTGCAGTAGATCACAGTGCAGTGTCCAAAGACGCTATAACCAAAATACCAAGTAAAAACCAGGCTAAATACAGTATTTTATAGACAAAAGTAAGAACGCACGGAGAAGAGAAGGACTGGAGATATAAAATAAAATGCAAAAATTTAAAGGAAAAAAGAATAAGAACGCCGAGAAGCGGTCTAATCCTCCGCTGCAAAAACTACCTCTGCGAATATCAAAGATTACCAAGCAGGTTCTTACGCAAAATCCGCGAAATCGATTGGCCCAACTTGCAGTAGATCACAGTGCAGTATCTAATGACGCTATAACCAAAATACCAAGTAAAAACCAGGCTTAAGACAGTATTTTTTAGACAAAACTAAAAACGCACGGAGAAGAGAAGGATCGGAGATCTAAAAATAAATGCAAAAACTTTAAGGAAAAAAAATAAGAACTTTATTAGAGAAACTGAAGTACATAATTGGGCAACAGAATGGGATAGTTTGGAAAAAGAAGCACTAACTTAGGAGTTTCCGCTAAGAATCGACAGAAGACTAAAGATGAAGATTAAACTGATACTTACGGAATAACTGACAGGACACAACGATTTCAAGAATTATTCAAAGAGAATCGGAAAGCGACCAGACGATGAATGACTCTGCAATGAAGGACAGCATAGTGCCTCTGAATGTTCAGAATACAAAAAGAAAATAACTTAATTGAAAAGAATAAAGCTCTGGCAAACTAATGATATAAATAAATCGGGAATAAATCTAGGAAATACGAAAGTGGCGGGATATTTACCTCCTCGCCTCCTCGCCATATTTGCATTAGCCAAGTCTGCTGAAGTCGCAGTTCGATGATAACGGAATCGGTAGAAAGGAGAATATGTATATGTAGGGTCTTGACTAGACGAGAGGAGGAAAAGAAGAAAAGCAGTTGCAGAAGAAGACGACTCTGTACATCATGAAAAACTTTGATAAAATATTTGACTGCGTCAAGAGACCGAGGATCGGGAGATAGAAACAGAAAAGAAATTAAATTTAATGCATACATATTTGTTCAATTTTCTGAAATATTAATTTTTCTACATAAATAGAAATTTAACTGAATAAGAATCCCACCATTGTATTACGATGAATGGGGGTTAGATTTTCATCGGGAAAATCATATTTATTGCATCAGTTTTCATAACATTTAAGAGTAAATTCTGTACAATCATTGATTAAGAGCAATGATGTACAATGAAGATTATTTTTTCGGGCTAAACTGTGACAATTCAAGGTAACTTGATAAAATACGAATTCACATTAAATTACATATGATTAGTTTAACGCGCGACCGGTTTCTTTAAATTAGCGCCATCATCACGTAGTCTTAAATAATGAGAGTAAGGTAATTTTCCACTTAGATAATTTTATTCCACCTAGGTTTCGATGTATATACTACATCATCATCAGGCCTGATGATGTAGTTCAACAAAACCTAGGTCGAATAAAATTTATCTAAGTGGAAAATTGCCTTTACTCTCATTCTTTATGATGAATTCTTTCCATCACATCAAGCCTGATACTTCTCTTTTTATCACGAGGTCTGACCTATTAAAGACGCTTATGACATGAAATATGATATGGATCTAAGTAATCTAGGGAAAAATGCATAGTTTTTCTATTTACATATTCCTAAACTCTAAATATCAACCTTATTTCATTTGTGTACTTTATACTGTAAAAACAACTATCCCCTGGTACGGTTTACATTGTTCCTGAATTAATCCAGGCAATTTGTAACGCCCGTATGCAACGCATCAAAACATAGCATTGATAACGTATACTTTAGCTGTCTTCCTTTTTGAATACCTCCAAGATAACGTAGGTTTATTCTAAAGCACTTAAACTTCTTACAAACCTACTTCCAACGCAAGATTTTGTCTATTATCTAGGTCTATTATCAGGGTGAGACATGTAATATTCTGTAATTTTAGTTCCAAATAGTAAAAACAATTCTAATAGGTAGCATAGAATAGGAGGTTCTAATGGACTTTTTTCTGAAAAGCTTGCACCATTTCAAAAATCTTGCTCTTCAATTGATCGATGAATTAACAGAAGTACGAAGAGCATGGTTCGCGTCACAATTGATATTCATGTGATTACTATCTTTCAAAGTCGAGCTTTGAGTAAATTAAACAGAATGTGTCTTCTCAGTGAAGTGCATCCTTCCTGTAATATTTCACGTTATACCGTAGCATATTTCAAGCGTTAAAAATAGGCTTCGTAAAATTAATTACCAGCCTCACCAGACTCCATTTTTTATTTCATAAGCATCCAACATATTCACTTCTGTTACGTTTCTCGCTTATGTCTTCGAACAAATTAATTATGCCACATTCGATTGTGACTGTTGTCATAATAGAACAGCAAAATCGGCCCCTCAACATTGTTTAAGTTAATTCAACGTGTAACAACTGTAAATTTTACCGACACCATGTTTACCAATGGCATTTGTGTACTAGGTAAGAATCTTCAAACGCTAATGCTTAATGTTTGAAGTTTACAATGGCGAACTCCGCTTTGGTGACAGGAGAATACTTGAGGAATCGATTTAGCGCCACGGTGTTTGTGGATGCTGCCTTGGAATACATTGGAATTGAAGGTAAAATGCAGCATAAGTTTACACAGCATAAGTAGGAATCGTGAACTTAGAGTAGCACCCCTTGCGATGAAATGTATAATGTACATGAGATGGAGAGAACCTAGCCTATCCTTTCTCTTCAGCTCCATAAAAATTCTCTCGCCAACATGGCCTCTAAATTCCTGATTATTTGAAGCATTGGTCGCCGAGCGCTAGTGGTCACTTGTTCGATTCCCGGCTGGGGACGATAAGGAAACGTATCGATCTCATTTGCTATGAAAATCATAAGAATGACTGATGAAGTTTAATTACTGCTCACACTGAAGACGTTTTCTCACATTTTTGGTGAATAAATCACCAGAACTTTACCTATTTTTTTTTATTACCTAATGACAAAAATAAAAAAATTAAAAATATTTGTTGGGCCTGTTTACAAAACAACCCCAGTCCCGAATTATAAACACAAGAAGTGAAGCATCCAACTTTTACAGTCCCGCCCACCGAACTCTAAATATTATTACTCTTTTTTTGTTAGATCCACAAATTTATGGAATCTTCTCCCCAAAGATCTGAAGAACATTCAAAACCCACAATCATTCCAACTCAAACTTTATCACTACCTTCAACACAGAAACCAAATTCTAATTCGCTTTGTCAACGTGTATCACTGTCACATATTCAATGTCAAAATTCAATAATTTGTGTTGTGTTTTTAATTGCTTTGTAATATCTAAGTGTGTTTAAATATCTTTATTATTTTTTAAATTTAAACTTGCATGACATTTGTAAAAAATTACTGATACATTGTTAAGCCACTTTATTGAAGTTTTGTTGTTGAATTTATGTGAAACACGTGGTTATATACGGGCCAACAGATTCGTCCGGCAAGCAAAAAAAATATTTCATTCTATCTCAATGAATTGTATTTTCATGTATCAAATGTGCTCACCACATATTGGTGCTCTTAGGGGTATTGTAATAATAATAAATATTATTATTAATTGTGGAGTTTTCTTGCCCAAATAGATATGTTGCTCAACAACGTGAAATATTTTAAATAGAGTCAGCAGGACCGATTTTGGTGTTTTACATCATTGATATGACCTCTCATAATGATGTAATAAGTGGAGCAACTGTTAAAAGTATTTGGAATTATTCTTTATGATCGTGACCTCTAGCCTGAAGTCATACATCCTGACTTAACTTCGGCAACACTCGAGATCTCCATAACATAAAAAGAATAGGAACGCAAAACATACATCACTGACCCGGCACGCATCACAACGGGGGACAAGAGGAAAGAGAACGGGGAAGATGAATTGCGGGGATGAAAAATAACATTAAAAGGACCGAAAAAAATAGCGCCTTCTCTTTGAAAATTCCAGTGATTACGAGGGTGAGACGAGGACACGGATTTGGGTTGGCGGAGGAAGGGGGTTGGCTGGGACACGGTTTAAGGAATGGCGCACACCCGAAAATTATGCACACGAGAGAACGCAAAAAAATAAAGAAAAATAAAATGAAGTGAAGGCTAAGAGCGCAATGGCGAAGAAAAAAAATCTGAAAAAAATGCGACTGCACGAGAAATTCCTTTTCCTTTGAGATTCCTTTTCTGGTTGTAATTATTTTTTCTCTCCTCTTTTGGAACGAAGCCAATATGTGTCCTTGTATTATTTTTTTTATAAAGAAAGGATTCGCTGTCCTTTCTTCCACCCTCGAGATACGTTGTAAGGAAGGAAATAAAAATGATAATAACGACATCCGCATCGACGTACTAGGTGACTGGGCTCCTCGCCTTTCTTTTGTCTTTTTTTCTGTCCCTTTCTCTACTTTCCGGACTCGTCCCGAGATGGCTCTGCATTCTTCCGGATAAGTGGAATGCACTCCGGGGACGATTTATGGCTGGAAAGGAAGCTCCGGAGAAAGGGAAGGGAGGAAGGTCAGTCGCCGATGGTTATATTGCTGCTCCCGCTTAGTTCTGCGTCCAATCAAAGGAGTTGGAGCCGACGAAAAGGATGATGGGTGTTTTTTCAACGCTCGTTATTTTCGGAAAATGAATAGGAGAGGGGTTACAAAATAGAGCGAATGGCAGAATCCATCGACTGGGAACAAATAACAAGTCCACCAACATATAGTCCATTTGGGCAACTAGAAGAAATTCTGAAATATTCAATAAATGTCATTTGAATTCCATTTTTGGTGATCCAAAAGAACACTCCTGCCACATGTCTCAGAGGTCATACATAAATCATTTCCCATTGCTTATCCGTTTTTCCCTGTTGTCAAATTCAATATTCCTCTCTCAGTGGCTATAAGACCATCTGGAGGTACGAATTACTGTGAAAGATATCGAGGCGGTACCTATGTGAGTGCAATTAAAATCATACACGACGTTTACCAATTGATCTGACCGGATTAGCTCGGTATGGTAAATTAAACGGGCTAGTGGGATCGATCTGAGAAGCGAACCGACTCGGCCCGCTATCTCATCCAGCCTCGTTATTCTTTTGGTTGTCATTGGGAAACCAATTGTAACCGTTATAATTCACGGAGTGTGACGTAGCCAGTTGTAACAAGAGTGTAGTCAAGGCGAGTGAAGTGATACTGATATTGTAGCATATCGCAAATCTATCTCTAATTGGGCTATTAAGTTCACTCAGAATGCGACAGAAAATTTCTAACTCTGCATTTGTTTACGCACTGGGTAAATCATGCCTCAACTATTGATATTTTCAGTCCGTGCTGGATAACCAGGCAATCTGACTCGGCTCGCTTGGAATTTTCAGACTGGTATGAGTTCAGATCGACTGGTAAATGTAGTGATTGCTTTGCCATTAAGTATTGTTTTGTTTGATGGCTTTGCCATTAAGTATTGCTTTGTCTTCCAAAATATGACGAACTAAGAGCACAAAATTAGCACGGAACCGGATTCAGTGTGGTTAGATATCTGGGAAGAAAAAAAGGAGACAATCCTATTGAAGAGCCATTAAGAATCGAGGTTGACGGGGAAGACGTCTCCCTCTAGTACATCCTTTTTCGCCTCTGCCTAAGATCTACCCTTCTTCATCCCGTCCATAAAACGTATTCTCTTTCTTTCCCGCTTGCCCAACATCCTTCCCTCTATCACACTCTTCAGCAACCCATCACCCTTTATTACATCCTTCAGCCATCTACCCTGCCTATCCCGGATTTCATTCAAAAGTTTCCTTTCCTCGTCCACCATCTCAAACACTACCTCGTTGGTATTCCTTCCCGTCCACCTAACCTTCTCCATCCTTCTCCACACCCACATCTCAAATGCCTGCAGCCTATTCTCGTCCTCCTTTCTCAGTATTCACGTTTCTCCCCCAAGCTCTTCACCAGTCTCTTCTTCACATCCTTACCCATTGTCCCCGTCATCAACTCTCTTCTATTGCTAAACGCCTCCTTAGCTAGCGCTAATCTCTTCAGTATGCCTTTGTTACAATGGCCGCTTTCCCCTAGCGTACTACCTAAGTAAATAAACTGTTCTACTTGCTCTAGTTTGTGTCCTCCAACTTAAATCACATGCTTCGCTTTCTTTGTTCTAGAGAATCTCATTACTTTTCTTTTCTTATGATTACTAGCTCTATACAACTATTAAATTTAGTACCTAACGATTTTATTTCATTGTTATTCGCATTTCAGTTCCATCGCGACGAAGCCATTCACGATTACGCCTTCCCACGCGTCACTAAAAAGCACTGGGACAGGTGGCGCCGGCGTCTGGTTGCTCCCGGAGACGGGAGGCTGAAGAACTAGAGGTACGCGAGAAGATCGATTACTTTTTCCTCGATTTTCGCTGCGATTCCTTCTTTTTGTCTTTTTTTAAATTTCGGCATTTCTCTCTCCACCCCAACCCCTCTTATCTCCCTCCTTCATCTCCCTTCCCCGCACTTCTGCATCCCTTCGCATGGCCCACCACTCACCACGATATACGCCCAAGGGCGGGGGGGAGGAAAAAATAAAGCTGAATGTCGGTGGAAGATGGAAAACGAGAAATCCTCGTGAGTGAGGATTGAGTGGAGTGCACGTCGACTCTTCAGTCGGGAATGCATGCATTTTTCATTCACCACAACAGCGAACGGGATATCGATCCACTATCACGCCTCCTCGTACGAACGTAGTACGTGCTTTATGCGCAGTTCCTTCGTGTCGTGCTTACTACGCGACGGTCGCGTGGACGATCGTGATTAAACGCCCACATGACATATCGCAAGCTACAACAATAGCATGTGGCATGGGGTGTTAGTACACCTACAAAAACCATTTTTGTAAGAAGGAGAATGAAAATTGTTCCATGCAATCACGATTTCGTTGTATTTGAGTTAATGGGTGCATTTTATTGGGCGGAGTTGTTCAGTCATAGTTAGCTCTTAGGCGATTGGTTAAGTATTTAACCCTTTGGGGCATGTGATAAAAATGGCATGGGGCGATTAAACGACCGCGTTTATTATAAATAAAGTCCATATGTATAAATATTGTTTTCATTAATTAAAATATCAATAGAAACGGTATGATTAAATCGTATTATATATTGGTTAGTCTGAGTTTTATCGACGAATTGCGTATTACGTATGCGCATCGGCGGAATTGCGTCAATTAGTTGGGGTACATTGCGGTTAAAAAATAGGAATAACATATTATTAATAATTTTTCTATAAGTCATAAACTAAAGCGGATACACAAAAACATGGCCCAGAATATTTTCGCGTGCACCCGCTCATTAAGGCTGGAACTAAAAGTACCCGTCAAAAGTTCGATATCCGACGATTCGTTCGATATCTGGTATAAATTACATGCCCGGTTTTGTAAAATATAGTTGAAGTTTCCTCAATCTGTGACCAAAAGCTGATACCGTTTTATTAATTAATTATGCCGATAAAACTCCGACCAACCGATTAAGAACCAGATGTAACATACCGATTGCGAGCTTTCAGTTAAAATGAAGTTATCAAAAGAGCTACATCATTGAGCAGTTAACGCTAACCAGTCACAAAAACGTGCCTAACTATTTAAAATTCCAAATTTCATATATTTAGGTGCATGACTGGAAAATTATTTTTTTTCCTTTTAAGAAAGATTAGAACTAGAGAAAAAAGCTAAAAATTAATGACAAATAATGAAAAAAATAAAGCGAGCAATTTTCCACGAAAATAATAATATTATTATTTATAAGTTTTAAAAATTATTATTACGCATTATATTTAAAATTACATGTTTTATTTTTTCATTATGTACGAACTCCATTGGATATCGCTGGAACCATCGGATATTATAATTAAAATGATAACTAAACTTTAACCTAAAATCGAATACAGATTCCTATCCGAGTTGATGGGAGGGATTGATGCCACGAATAAAATAATTTTGACGCTTTCCACTCAACCCACTTTGAATCGCTGCACATGTTTTATTTGGACATTTTAGCTCACTAACAAGGAACCGAAACCCTGGAAGCGTATTCCCAATGAGATCAGACCAGAGAGAGGCTACATGCCACGCCAATACGGCAGCCGTGGTGATAGTCGTGATTAAAGAGACCCCGGACCTCGACTGCTAGCCACTTGGACAGAAGTGGCAATGGACCTTTAACCTCCAAACTACAGGCACCACTAACGCTGCAGCACGGATCTCCAAAGGCGTCGGATGTGAGCCCATGTGGATGACTAGCAAATACAACCCTGCCTCTGTGATCTAGATTAGCTGAGTAGATATGGTATACCAACGCTTCACCCCTCGATGTTTCGGCCAGAGCAGCAGGATATCTTCAAACCCCTCCTGTCATGGGCAGTACGACATGACCAACGAAATATCAAACCACAGCACTAAAACATTCACAGAAACTCACAGCCGATCGGCTTTCCTTTAAGTCTACCTCTGAGTCAAAAAGTTTCAGAGTTATATAATTAGTGATTGACTTAATTCAATTGATGCAAGATAGTTCATTTTTTAGGGATTCAATGCTCTCAGCAATATGGATAATGCTCAAGGGAAAATTTCATTTGTGTATTCCACCGTCTGAATTTAGGTTTTTGGACAGTCCTTATCCTAACATCCCAGGTTATGGTACATGGTCCAGTTTTCCCTCCTATAAATGCCCCACCATGAGAACCCTCTTAAATTCCACAAATTATCTATTTCTTCCCGAATTCCTATCCTCTTCGACTCTTCCCCAGGGTTCTCCCCAATAGATCAATTAAAAAAGTGAGTACGCTAGTGTGGGCTAGCATGCATAGGAAGTCATTGAAGTCTTGACTGCAGGGGTAAAATGAACAATTAGGCAGCCAATAAATAGTTCACCAACGTAGCGACCAATCATATGCACTAGCAAGGGGCCTAATTTTTTTTCATTTATTATCAAATTTCTTTACCTTACTGGATTTAATTTTCGGGGGAAAGCGAAATCTTTGGACCTCTTGTATTACCTAAGGTCCGAGCTAAAAAAGTTGATCGAAATTTGCGGGTGGAACATCAGCGGATTTAGAATATTTTGCTTCTGGAATTATTTCTTTCCACGTTGTCTGTAAACACTAGCACTGGCTACACAGAATCCATCACCAGATTGCTTCTCGTTTGCTTGTCATAACCCCGAGGGATTTCAAAGACCTTTAAAGCCTCGATGTTACACACAGGCAAGACTTATAGGAAACATTAGCGGAAGCAAGAGGAGGTAGTGGATATTTTATTCGACGATGATGGCAAAAATCACACGAAACCTTTTGACAAAAAAGAGTCGGCACGGCGTAATCGAAGCACGAAGTTTTTACGCAACGTTGGGCATCTTGCAGAATAGGAAGTCGATGCTAAATACGACTGCAAGATGTTTTCAATACACTTCAACTTCCATTAATCCTCAATTCTAAGGAAAGAGAAAGGAAAGTTTTCTTATTTGAAGGCTCACTATGGGCATGTTGACTTCCTTCTGCTAAGGTAAATTAAAATGCATATGATTTCCCTCCTTCACGGATTTATTTCCTCAGATATGAAGAATACATAAGTTTTATTAAACATTTAGCTAAAATACAACTTTGAGGAGCAAAATTTGACGCCCAGAAGTTATAGAAGTATTTTGGTTAGCCGTGCAAGTGGAGCAATTTATTCCGGTAAATAAGCGATCCTATTTATATATATTATATCCCTTTGCGTTTTGCAAAAATAAGTAAGATACCCAGTGTCAGCGACACGAATGATTCATTAAATACCTTAAAAGAACTAAATGAAAACCTTTGAAATGCAGGTAAAAACCCAAAGGCTTATCTTAGATTTATAAATCCGAAATTCAACCGAGAGGGCGCATGCTTAGCGTTAACAGGCATTAAGAGAGGCTACCCCTTGCTTTGATTCATCAAGAGCCAGGGTAAACATTTGTGCAATACTTCCAGAGACTAGAGGTTCTCACGTTTTTGTAATACATGCTACTGGCTCTAAGTCTTTGATCGATGGCTGTGGTTGTAACCTTAAGCACTTTTCCATGAATATACTATAAGCATGGACCCCTATCTCAAGTCATCAGGACAGCTTTAGGATTGCTACGGAGATGTAGATGTGATACCGTGAGGATTCACGAGCAATTAGCAACTTTAAAAATTAAATCATCAAAAATAAAAGTCATGAGCATGTAGCGAATTTTATAATAAGAGAACGCTAATAACGGCTGCATTAAATCCTTTCCAATTTATCTCTAGAGATACATTAAAAATTCTTAGAGGTCCGTCAACCTTTACATCAGCCAGGAATTGAAATATGAAAGTACTTCACCCTTTTGCCAACAGTGGATTGAATTTTTTCGACTGACATTTAATGAAATCAAACCGGTCAAACGACTGCTTCAAATAAGTACTTTTTTCGAGGTGATTCAGTGCATGCACATATGAAAAAATACAATGGATTTTCACCTTATTTGATTTAAATTTCCAAAGCACGTCTCAAAAAACCATATCTGTCTATGACATGACTCAAGAATATGATTTACAATAAAAACATAAAAACTCACAAATTTGTTGGTATCTAAAATGTATATACTAACGCTACTCATGATGGGGAAATATTTTTGTTTCTCAATATCAATGAGTGTGAGATATTTGTAATCCTCGCAATAGATTGCGTCAAATGCGATGAGGAGGAGCGTAGGAATAGAAGGGCCCTAACAATCGATCGCTGAGGGTGAATAAGCAGTAGCCGTACGTCTTTGTTAAGTGTTGACTACCGTGAATACAATGCGACGGTTACATGTAATCTGCGACTTATTTCATTTTCACAGTTAAGCACTTCTTCGTTTTTTTTCCATCCGTCTCTCTTCATTATCCCCTCCAATAGGCTAGCCTAAATGTACTTAGTACTCTACAAGGCACTTCATGGGTGTGAGGTTGGGGAAGGTGTACCACAGTGTCCTCAATACAGTTAATGAAGCTAATAAACTGCGTGAAAAGACTGCGTGAAAAGACTGCGTGATGAAGAATTCTGCACTTCTGTCTTTCACCAGCTTAAATAGGTAGTGCAAAAGACTTGACAATCATTACTAGCGTACTCTACCAGTTTCGAAGCGTTTAAATGGAAGAGGGTAGAGGTCCTTAGGTTATTTCAGGCGCGGTGCTAACTATACAATTTCTACCTTCATTTTAGCTTACGTACCACCATTCCTGATACGGGCCATAAAAACTATCCTTTTACTTCGACTCCCGGACTTACTTAACTCTATATCACGGCTTTAACCATTTCCCAGCCTCTCATTTCCTCCTCCGACCACCCACTCTGCCTCCACCTAATCTCCTCTAGATGCTTTCTCTTCTACGCCACCAAGAGACGTTAACTCCAAGGGGAGAAAAAAATATTGCTTATTAACGAAACGGTAAAAAATCTGGGGCAGGCCATTGACCTACCAATCAAGTTCAACCCAATTATTTTTTTTCAAAAATGAAAGCCATACTCATGCTTTTCGCCAAATATTTTATGTCCGATCAATGTAATACCATAATATCTCGTCACTCTTATAAGAAATAAGCTCGACATGTTTTTTTCACACGGCTTGAGACGGGAATACATTTTCGTAAGAGGACACAGATATTCCCTTTTCAAAGGATTTAAACCGTAACATTGATTTCAAACGAAAGGAAATAAAGTTTTTTTGTTGACATCGTATTCGTCGGTTACGTCTTCGAAAGGGAAAACGCATTCAATGCAGGAATTTTTATCTCAACTTAATCGTCCATTTTACAAGTTTATGGAGGGAAACGACCAGTTTTACTGGAGCACAGGACATGGATCTTCTTGGTCATGCAACTTTATGCGTTCCCTATAAGTATATTTACCCATTTATAGCTATTGAAGCCTTTGAAACGTTATTTTAGCCTGATCTAACCATGGATTAAAAACAAAAATATATAAATCCATTAGGAAAGATCGCACAAGGGAATATCGAGTACATGCAAAACGCTGTAGGAAAATTTGAACAGATCAGTTGGATAGTTCATGCGCCAAAAAAGGATAACAGCTCCGGATTGGCCTCAGTGGTTCTGTGATTTGCCTATAAACAACTTATTGGAAATAATTCTCCATAGGACGCCGTAACATTCACAAAACTCATGGGCTGATAGCTCACGATAGCCTTGTTGTTTTTAACAAAAAGGCTTGATTTCTGAAGGTTAAGACGCCACTTACTCTCTCCTTTAACCTTTGACTAGAATATTCACTTCTAATAAGGTTTAGGGGACCGAAAGTTACTTCAAACAGTGGTGAAAGGATAAGGCATCATTTAAGCGAATTTGGCGACCCAGAAGATAAAACTTGAATGGATTTTGCCCTATTTGGGACAAAACGGGTATGTCTAGTGTCCTATTAGCAATAAAAGGACACTAATGGGAATGGTACGATTAATGCCTTCTTCTTTCCTCGAAAAATTCGAGACCACAACCAAACGACGGAAATATTAACCCTAAGATTTGAATACACCTTAATAATAACATTGCTTCAATTCACAATAACACAAAATTGGCTTCATCTCTATTATCACCCACCACTAGCCCTTGCAGCGAATCTCTGAGACCAACTAAAATTCAGATTTTTAAAGCTATACACTAGTGGTAAGCGCAGAGAAGAGAAGAAAAGAGGGGAGTGTGTTTTGCATACAATGAAGAACGTACAAAGAATGAGGAGCTATTGTAGGGAAGAAATTATTATAATGGCAACTAGCTGACCCGTGCGAATATTTCGCACAGTATGCAGCTTCTTCCTGTTTCTTCCTTCTTCCTGTTCTTCTATCTGTTTCTTCCCATGGGCAATTATATGTTATTTATGTTTGTGTTAAAAATACATAATGTAAACATAAACGGTCACACTGATTGCACGTAAAATGTAAATAATCTAACTAAACGTGTGTGTTAATAGATGGCGCCTCCTACAGTACTTTAAGCACGTAACCATAGCCAACATATTAGTTGATTATCGCCAATCCTTCGTCTGTGTTCACTGACAGGTTCAAGAGGTCTGCCCCATCCTCTTGGTCTGCCTCGAGGCCTGCATTGAGGCCTGCCTCGTGAAGTTGTGCCTCTTTCCATTGTACAGTTCTATAACATTGAACGGGATGTATGCATGAGCAAGTTATGCTCATAAATTTTTACAAACTATTTTTGTAAGCGAATATCATATAAATATGAAATCAAAAAGTTTTAATTGCATTGGCTTACCAGATGACCATTCACCCATGTACAATCACTGTACATTTCGTACTATTTTCATTTTAAACCTTTTTTTGAAGTTTAGAATTAAAAAAAAATGTGTGGAGTCGATAGACCTCGAGCGAGTAATCGACATAGAAAAATCGAAACTTTTAAGTCAAATTAATGGGAAAATAGTGAAATTTGAGATTGAGATTGTATTTTTCGTCAGAAGCCGGTGATTCAACGTTTAAAATGATACCTCATTTATCACTGTAGGTGCAGTATTAACGGAGCATATATGGAATGACAGAAAATGACCTTTCTGTAATAATATATACGATTAACTGATTAAGATAGATGTGGTCACAAGAAAATTAAAATACTCTTAAAAGTTTAATAGCACAATTCTGTTTCTCACAACCAGATTTCAGTCATCACCTTAGGGTAGATCCTACCTCTTTTCTAGCCGTCCATAAAACCTATTCGCTTTCTTCCTCTTAGGGTAGATCCTACTTCTATTCTAATCGTTCATAAAACCTATTCGCTTTCTTCCTCGCTTCCTCAATATCCTCCCATTAACCAAGTCCTGCAGCATCCCTGTGCCTATCATTAGTCAACCACCTCTGCATCCTCCAAATTTTCTTAAGGACTTTCTTCCCTTCACCCACTACACTGAAAAATTGCTTTTTCATCTTCATTGCACCCATCATCCTCTATTCTATTCCACACCCAAATTTCAATTTCCTGCTATTTACTCTCGTTGTCAGTGCACACGTTTCTACTCTAAACGGTGCCACACGTAAAATTAAATTCTTCACCAGCATTTATTTTTATATTTACTCAAAAAGCCACCGTCAGAAGCGCCTTCCAATTGCTGAAAATTTCTTGGCACCAAGAAAACGTTTAGGAAAGAGACAAAAAGATACGGATAAGAACGTTTTTTCGTTAATTTCAAAGTTTGCATCTCAGAAAGCTAGCAGTAAAGCATTTAGTAATTCAAATGCAGCATATGAAACATATTCAGGCTCCCTATTTCGTTTATAAGACGAAGAAATGGCTTGAAGTCCTAACAACCGCGGTGTCTAATGAAAAACAGTGTAAATATCAATCCAGCGAAATCTTAAGAGGAATAATTCCACATTGCATCGTAAACATTGCTCGGTGGTAGTAGTAGTGTCTTTTTTGGGAACCACTTCAACGGAAATCTGAGAGTTTCCGATACTCTCGCCAAACCGATAAAGAAAATCCGATGAAATAATTATGAGCACGCAAGGGTGTTCCCGACTACGACCATCACTTGTTTTTTTTTCTTTTCAACCCAGATATTCCGCGGAATGAATATTGAACGAGTCCCGCAGGAACGTCGTGAATTATTCGACGACCGAAAAACCCATTTGGAACTGGATTGGGGGAATCGGGATCCGGGGAAGGAGGCGATATATAGGTATGTCGTATACATTTAAGCCTCGAGATTGCAATGTAAAGAAGGATATGTTGAGAAGCCTGACTTCACCAGGAGAGGAAGCGACTGTGGGTAAATCTATAGAGTGATTTTAGAGAATAGCCAAGGAGCGATAACAAGACGTCAGCTGTTGAAATGATATATCGGTTCAGGAAAATTGCTGATATTTTTATTCACCGAATTTTATACATGAAACATTAATAGATATATTTATCTCGTAGAAGCACATGATAGAAAAGGGGTTGTACATAACTGATGAGGCAAAAGAACAAGAACCTAAAGAGATCATTAACGAGAACGAAACAAATAAATAACCAAGTCGAGGAAATACGTTAAGAAATGTACTTTCGGGAGGATATAAAGCCCTAAGTCTAAACCCTTGAATATTCAAGAAGAAAGGTATTATAGCGATATTATAGCATCACATTTGAAACGAATTCAAAACAAATTCACATTTGAAAGAGAAAACTTCGATTTCGCCACCGCGATAAGACGGCAAGGAGGAGTACAAAAATTGGATGGGAAAACAAGTTAACATACGCAAAATACATTTCTTTTTCAACGGCCTACATGAATTTTATACTTGGAGATATGTTGAAAAAAGAGTACTAATATGAGTTATTTAGACTGCATAATTAAACATAATAATTCGACTTTCTTTCACAGGAAATACTTGCACCGACACGCCGATATTTTCAGAGACTAGTTACTCGTATGAACGAATTTCGAATTTATGACTGGCATAAAAATTAAAAACGAAACGGTATAACTTCCTACAGAATGTCACCAAACTCCACTCGTAAGCCACAAGATAAGTGGCGGGAAATAGCAATCTTAATTTATTAAATATACTTTACGGTTATGAGTGGGCGGCAGGCAAATTACTTGTGATATTCGTACCTTTTCACAATGAAACACTTTTTTGCAAATTTCCCTGAGGTGAGACGTTTAAGGGGATCGTGATACGATCTTCTTTACTTCATGATTCATGAACAATTTATCTACGAAGAGAACAGCTTAATTTTCCAATTTCCCTCATGATATAGACGACCTGTCGGTAGTAAATTTGTGAACGGAGAAGGCAAATACGGTGGTTAATAGCATGGCGTGCCACCGTGACTTCCAAGAGTCGTGCGGCTCTCCCCACAGATTTGAGGGTGACTTTCACGAAAAATAAACCCAAGGCAACTCCCATTCTTTCACAGTGCTGTCGCCACCCTGAATATCTATATAATGCAACGTTTTTACTTCACGACAAGAGGCTGGCCAAGTGAAAGCCGCGGACTCAGGGCGACGCTCGTTAAGGGCCGAATATTTCTCCAAGGTGGGCAAGGACGGACAGTCCCCCCGATCCCAAACGAGGCAGGGAAGCACGGATGAAAGGAGGAGAGGGAGAAAAAAGGGTAATGGAGATCGCTTTGTCCACGATGGCGACGGGAAGAGAAAGCCAGAGGAGCCAATTTCCGCCCGTGCGGAGAAGAAAGGCCAAAGCATTCGGCGGAGGGGGCGGAAAAGATAAGGCGACGACGTCATTAAGGGCACTTGGGTCTGGACGAAGGCGACAAAGAACAAACAAACACACACACACACACGTCCCAATAGACTCAGCCGTGTCTTTGCGTGCGCTCAAATTATGTCGCGACACGTCTCAGAACACCCGAAATTCCATTTGTCCCGTCTCATAAAAACTACTGCTTCGCACGACCATCGTGGAGTCCTCGCAAAAAGTCGTGGCAGCCTTGTCCGGCAACCATCTCGGTTCTTTCCTACTCCCTCCCAACTAGTCGCTGTGGTAGTAGCTTCGAACACGAAGCCGAACCTGAGGTTTCTTGCACCCGATTACTTTAGGGGACAGTAACCGGCTCCATTTTCATCCCACTCCTTACTTGGCCTTCATCTTAGTTCCAGGGACTCAAAAGCATTTCATTGTCCTTCCACACGGATTTTTCGCAACTGTTGTCCAGCCAGATCCATTTTCATTTCCGTTCGATCGTAGTCTTTCTGACGCCATGTTCACTGCTACCTATCATCTCCTCACGGGTACAGGATCACTCTCTCGAAAGTCCATGATACGAAACTTGCGTATGTTCGAAGACTTCTGTAATGACCGAAAAAATTTACTTGAGGTTCGAAAAATGATTGAAATCCCTCGCAAAACTTTCTATATTAGAGGATAAGAATGAATGTTCTGTGGACATTTGTCACTTCGTAGATACCGTCTTCACGGGCTGTAAACAAAGTCCAATATCATATGATGTAATTCCAGAGGGTTAAAGAACTTATTATACGACCAAATATCTAAAACATTAATCTTTGTCCTTAGTCCATTTGGGATATTTAATTTCCAACTCCTCAAAGGATAGAATTCGCCTTCCTGTAGTAGTAAGTTCATGAAGAACTAAGGTCACAAATCATTCTGTGCCACAATGTTCACACATTCAATGTTTTTTCCTGAGCGAAGGACTGCCCAAAACTTTTCGCGGAAAAACGTTTCATTAAAACCTATCCGCCGCGCCCTGTGCATCCCTGAATACCTCAAAATTAGTTAATGATCCAATCAACCTTAGTTTTGCGGGACAAGCGAAGTGTTTTCTTAACAAAAAATTGGCTTAGAAGTTAAGCGAAATCTGCATTTTGCCCTTCGGCCCCACTCAAGTTTTCTATTAGGCTTGTGACAACAACGATCGATATACGTGACACCAACGACGATAAGTGATGACTTTTTGCAGCCCTTGCTGCTCACGTATCAAATTCATTTACGGTGATGCCTTTTTAGTACTGCAGGTATAAGAGAAATATTCGGAGCGAAACTAAAATTTAGAGAAGTCTACACGCTATCTTACATTACCGTCTCCCTGTTCCAGTACCCTTTGAATAAATAAATAAATTGTAGTTAAATATTGTGATCAGTTTTTGAGAGGTGAGCGTTCGCCAAGAAAAATATATAACGTTTCCTAATTGAGATGCCAGCACGCGCTGTAGGCTCCTTTTTGGTACTCAGGCACGCGGGGAATTTCGGAAGGGTTAGCTCTTTTGAGTTGTGCTGGGCAGGTATGTTTGCCTGTGAGTCTTCTACCAGTGTGTGTGTGGCCAAGTTCGTTCTCGGTGCCTGACTTCACACTCCGCCTCGTTGGTTTTTCGCCTCCTCGGAGGCTCCTTTGTTGCATCAGACGCCTTTACGGTATCCACTCCCTTTGTTTGAGTCTCGCCGTCTTGGAAGGGGGTGTGAGCACCGCAGTCAATTCTCCGCCGGCCCTTAAAAAAGACGTGCCAAATGGAATTTCGGGTGTCCCCAGACGTGTCGCCACATAATTCTTGGACGGAGGGCCCGCGACCGCTGTGTACGGGGACGAATTCTCCCCGTCGCCTTTCACACATGACAGAGCACCGACCATCGTCCGGAAAAACCACATAACGAAGAGTAGGCGCGCGTCCTTATCGCAACTTGTAGTCACTGAAGATCCGTCTGGGAAAATTTCAACTTAAAAATTAACCATGAGATTGCCTAAGCCTTTGTGGTAACGTTGACATCCGTAAAACAACTGAGCGTTACACCCTTACTGTGTCACGGAAAATCAGCGTGGGAATCGTTCGAATTTGAATAAAAGAGAATAAATTTTTAGGGAATAATCCTTGCAAGTAAAAAATCTTCATCAAAATCTATTTCGAGGGTCTCTACTAGCTGTGCTGAGGATGCATTACTCTATACACAAATACTAAATTATGCACAGCGTAAGAGGTCGACTCAATTTCTTAGGGATTAAAGAACTATTTGGGACCCACATTGCTTGAGAATAATGGCTCTCCTTTTTATGATGTCGTACATATTATCCCACCTTATGATACCTATTTTTCTTCTCTTACCCTTATGTATTTCTTCAAACACGCTGTCCTAACTTTAGGACTTCTATCGTGGGGGAATGGGGATATATATACTTGTTATGAAGGGTTACACGTCAGCGTCCATTGGTGCTGATAAATACACTTTCTTCTTGTAACTTTTTACATTATAACATTTGAAAGATTTCTCTAATTTTAATTTTAATCTTCTTTATTGTTGGTACTTGCTTTACATTATTATTGCATTTTAAAATAGTCCTAATAGGTTTAATTTATGGGAAATAGGTCCATAAATGTATATTAATTGAAGTTAACTGAGTGCATTAAAAAGTGTAACAATCAACACAAATAAGAAATGCCGTACAATCCTTCAAAACAACTTCGTTCTGCGACTTCAAGCGTGTTTATTCTGTGTGTTTTCCCCCATATTTAACAACGGCGTACAAGTGAGGGCGATAGCACGAAGTTGCGAAACAAGAAGATGAAAGTCGTTAGCACGGAGTGAGACAGTGAGTGTGGGAGGACGAGAGGGTATACAAGGGAGGGAGGACAGTGGTGCCAACGTTAAGTGCCCATTTGTGATTTTGGAGGGAAGGAAGGGATAGCAAAGTGGAAAAATGCATTGCATTGCGGGAGAGAGAGAGAGGGGTTGAGAGAAGGAAACCCCTGATGAAGGGATACGGATGGACAACTCGGGGCGCACGCAATTTTCGGGTGAGAGGGGAGGGACGGTGCAACTTTCGCAAGGGATGATGGGAAATACAACACCCCGAGCACCTCTCCCCCACCATCTCACGCACCAAAAGTGCACCTCTCGCAAATCTAGCGGGAGACGGATGGGTATGGAGCCGAGTGGAAGGGATAGTGAGATAGGACGGTGAAGAGGGGAAGTGAACAAGGCTTCCCTTTCATTGGGTCTGATTTGGCATTGGGTGATGATTTTCACGCGCTATACGCGGGGTAATCGAAAGTAAACAAGGAAATGCAGCTGCTTTCCGTTCACCGTCTGTGACTAGGTTTTCCTTTTAGGAAACTGGGCCTTCTTTCACAAATACGTCCCTATTGCACATACGTCACAAGCTTTTGCGGTGTCTGAAACCAATTGATATGCGTTTCCATAAGGCGTACAAATGCCGGAAGGAAAGTCGCCAGTAGTATGTGAAGCATATCAAGTAATGGGGGCTTGTCTAGGGAAGCAAAAATCGCGATGTAACAAGGGTTCTCCTCCTGACGCTATTAAATGGCGGTGCAACCTGGGTACGTCAGGATAACAATAAGAGTAGGCTAGATGCAGAGAAAATGTGCGATATGATACGCGTTCGCAGTGAATGTAGGATGGATTGGGTCAGGAATGTAAGGGTGATGAAAGAATCTGGATTGTAGACTCCATTAATGGACATATATGAAAGGTTCGACAGATCCAGGCGTTATGCAATAGAAGTTCGTCATAATAAGAACAACATTGCACTTTCCCAAAGATTTTAGTTATAAGTACCTTGCGTTACGACTCACAGATTCAGGTCTCACAGGTCTTGTACCTGATAATGACTCTGAGAGTCGAAACGCGTGGTGCCCATTATTAAAATCTGTGGAAAAGAGCGATTGCTGTTCTTATTATATACGACAGGAGTGTACTTTGCTGGTTCGACTATGTCGTGAGAATGGGAAAGAGAAAGTCGAATTACGAAAGAGATAGATGCTACTCGAGTGAATGGTGTTCAAGGGAGCGGGAGACCGCGAATGTTACTCAAAAGAGGACGAACATTGAAAGACTTAACGATTAGGAGAGTGTGTATGACAACTATACATGAGTGTAAGAAGAGAAATAGGCTTATAAGGAAATGGCGGGGGGATCGGGTTGGTGTGGTGGCTCTAGTACTGCCTAACCATACGGGCGGCCAGGGTTCAAATCCCTCCAGCGGAGTATGTTTTTCAGAGGAAACCCGATCCCTACTTGAGTATCTTGTGGAGGGCACTTCAAGTACAGAACTACGTCCGACAAATGATTCGTTAAACCGTGGTCCCCTTGGCGCCTTTCGTTAAGAGCAGGCTAATGCCGACGCCAGGTTTCTATCCACCCTCCCTCCCTTATCTATCCCCTATTGCGCAAATGACTTTAGCTGTTGGTGGCCTCACCAAAATCCTAAGGATATAGCACCCTTAGGATTTTGGGGAGGATATGGCATCTTGGAGGAAATTATTAAACAGGAGCGAGTTTGCTAGGGATAGCGGCAACACATACATACATACATACCAATCACGCCGTTCCCTTTTGGGGGAGGCACAGTCACAAAATTTCCCTCATAAATACATACATATTGGTACAACTAACTCTGCTTCAATAATTTCCTCCATACTGACCTATCCTTGCAAACCCCTTTTGCCTCATTTACACCCATACCTGCTTCATACACGCCCTCCTGTTTTTAAGATTCCTAATATTCCTCCTCCTAAGAATTTCCTCAACCACAACTTTCTCGGCCTACCTCTCCCTCTCGCACCATTCATTTCACTCTTATATATCTATTTTGTTATCCGACTCTCGTCCATTCTCACAACATGGACAAACCAACGAAGCACACCCCTAACTGAATTATTAACTTTGCCTAATCTGAAAGGGGATGGAGTAATGGGAGTGTTTTTAAATATGTTCAATTTCTACTCGGGAGTAACAATCTGTCAGACCCCTTCAGGAATCCTGTCGTATGACTTCGTTTCCAGGACTATCGTCCATCACTTTTTTTACCAGTTTCCCTCTCGAACGTTGCGGTAATCTGGCGGTGATTGTCACACCAAGTCACGACGGCACAGGTATTTTAACAAAGGAACGTTATCCAGCGACGGCAGTGCACACAATGGTGATGTGAACGAGGCATCTAGAAATTTCGGAACGGGCAGAAATGGATGGAGTGATCCCGCGAGGGATGATGGGAAATGCAAGAGGAAGAGAGGGTTGGAGCGTTGGAGGGCAGGGGGGCGTGTTGTGGGGTTGGTGTCGTATAAAAGGGGGGTTGATGGAGAAGGAGGGCCTTAGAGGAGGGAGGTGGGAGAATGGTTTTCGGGAAGGTCCCGAATGAGTGACGGGAATGGTGAAGGAGACAATGCCTCGTTGAGGGTGGGGGGAGGAGGAGTGGTGGGGGTGGGGTGGAAATGGTTGCGAGGTGATGGGGAGGACAGCGACGGGGGAAACAGGGACTTGTTCAAACAAGTCGTGCGGTGCGTATTTCGGGGGTGAAAATTGGTACCCCTTTGGAATTGGATGCGCATCAAGCATGGCTCTGGAGGGTGCGCATGCGAGATCCACAACTTTCATCGCAAAACGGGATTTATTGATAGAATTCCAGGGAAATGTAAAAATAATCGCCCTTGTTAGACCTCTCGTGGAATACCTACATCTACATAATACCCTGCGATCCGCCGCATGGGCGTGTTAGGTCACCAGCCGTGTAAAGATGTAAGTTTTTGGAGATGGAATGGTGACATGTATTATAGGAGAATTAGTGGAACCCAATTTTTATTGTGGTCGCTTATTGTTCGCGGAAAGAACGAGTTCTTGTACCCATCTGTTCGGCAGTGTATCTCTCTTATTTTATCGCATCTGTCAGACCTAGAGATGTTGTGAGGAGTCATGATAATATTCTTTATGTCGCTCTGAAAAATATCAATTCTGAATTTATCAAGCAACCTAAGCCTAGCGTGTAGCCTCCGAGACTCTAGGGGCTCCCACCTTAATCCCTCTAAATTTGTGAGACACTATATGTACGCTCGTAGCAGTTTTTAACGAAGCACGCTGTTTTCCTTTGTATTTTATTAATTTTTTTGCTTAAATCTATTTGACCAGGGTCCCAAATGCTCGTGGCGTATTCGAGATGTGGCTTAACCAGAGCGAAGTAATATGCAGCTGGACAAGACGCTACTTATGTAGGCTTGATCTTAAAATCAGATCTAGTACATGGGAAAGTAGTTAGAGTGGTAGAAAGTTCTCATCTTTTTCTAAGGAGGATCTGTCCTCAGAGAGGTTTCAATTGAACTGTTTCCTCCATGTTCGTCAATCCTGTGCTGCCTCCCTCAGCTCTTCGTAACTCATTCCATTCATAATATTCGTCAGCATATTATTTCTTTGTCTTCTCTCATAAGAATAAAAGTAAATCTAACATGTATTGGCTGATTTTTTCCAAGTTATATACCTCTTGAATATTTGCACAACAAGTTATGACAGCTTTAAGGAAATTATTTCTAATGTATAGCAATGCTAGCTAGTTATCCGCGATGTTCCGAGTCGCAATAGGCACGTAAATTCGTCCGGCCTAGGTGCTGACGGCTATTCGGAGACAGATTATTATCCAATGTTTTTCCATACAGGAAAGCTACACTCACGAGCTCGAAGTTTTAAAAATACGAAAAGGTTTGAAAAGTAACTCTATCATACTGCCGACTTAAATATGATAACCTCTCAGGACTAGAATAAGTAACAATAAACTAATATCAATTTTTAGGTATTTTACAGAAAAACAGTCGCCCCAGAAAGTAGGTTCTTCCTTCAGTTAAAGCCACGAGTACCTAAAGAAATCATCGACTTCGAAAAATCTGCACTTTTAAAGATTTCAGGTCAGGGCAATGAACTCAGCGATTGTATTTTTTAAATGATTTTTTCTGCTCGCCTGACGCTAAAATACATTGACGCCATTCCGGGTGAATCCGACAACATGCCATTATCACAGGCGCACATTCAATCGGTTCGAATTCCGAGCATTTGCGATTACAATGGGACAGGTCGAGAAAATTGCGACGGCGTCAACTCACTGAGCCGTATTTGGGCCCATGGATCAAAGAGAGAGCCAAATTTCGTCAAAAGTCTAACATAAAAGCTGGGGATCGTCGCCATTAAAGATTCATGAAAAATATTGGCAAGCTTTCCATTACGGATTTGTAACTCGAGGTTGAGCCAATAGTAACAATTCACCGACTTTCCTAATGGGTTATTTCCAATGTCATTTATTAACTTTATTACTTTGGAGGCAACCGTTATTTACTGTTCAAACCAACACTCCGCTCACAACACCAGTGAAAATGATACCAGGCTCTGTAAAACAGAATGCTGCACGAAATTCAAGTCCTACTTCCTCAATCTCCCTAACAGGAGCTTTTTGTGCGTTGCTAACAGTAACATCAGTACGGAGCTTCCATTAATACATGTACAACTCCGAAAATAATTTTTTTTTAATTTCGAGAAAAATGTGCATGGCGGCAAATATTCCGACGAGTTGCTCGATGAAAATTTTACATTAATCCATACTGTCGTATATCAAATATTTATACCCAGTTTTCCATGTGCTATGCACAAACTTGGTACTACCACATTTCTTCCTTGTGCCCAGCTGTCACCAACAGCAAGAATCGGTACAGACTCATGCCTCTTTTTTATCAACATAGACATAAAATTTTCGACCTTCCAATTTCATTTCATAAGAAAAACTGTCATACAATTTCGAGGACATATACAGAGCATGAAAAAATGGCACTGATAAATGTCAAAACGTTGGGAGATTGTATGAAAAATCACTTTCAAAAATCCTGAAACGAAAAGCGAAAAAGAAACACTCGGCAGTGAAGGCATGCATTTTTTAAAAATCTCGTCTGGAAAAAAATTATCAAACTCATAGATGGGCATTCCGTTCGGTAAAAATAATCTCAGACGCTGAAAATCAAAAGCCTCAATTGCCTCACTCACGCTTTACTCTTTCCTTTTCAGTCCGCAAAATGCAAGCGGCGTTTCCGGGAGGCTGTTGAAGAAGGCTGCTGCTCGCAGAATGAAATACCCGACAATTTTCAGTTCCCCAAATCGCTTACCGAGACGTTAAGTGATTGAATATGGCTTTGTGATTGTAAAAGAGGGCTGAGGTTTAATTGATTCAACTTGAGAGAGAGAGAGTGGGGGTGTTTAGGGTATTAAACTCGATTTTTACGGAAGAAAGGTCTTTAGACCACCCGGTATTAAAAAGAATAATACCAGAAAAATATTCCCCGTGCATTTTTCATAATTCAAGCCAGATTATTACCCAGTGGGAGTATTGACATCATTCCCCTTGGTTGCAATCGTCACAAATATTCGGCTAACAACTGGTGTCATTAGCGTCAATGAAAATCGGTTAGTAGGTTGGTACTCAAGGGAACCTTGTTTGGGAATGGCAAAAGGGTGGAAAGGAACACTTCGTAAGCATTAGCCTAATGTTGTTGAAATGCAATAATGCGATCCTAGTTTAATGTACCATCCGATTGATGGAGAACTGGACTTGAAATGTTCGTAAATTAAGTGCCCAAATGAAAAACTCCGATACAGCCCAGATAAGAACCTTGTCCCTTGAAATGAGAAACCATTTCCTAAGCCACCATAGCAAACCGACACCACTAGTTTTCCTAGGATTCCGTAAAGTACCCCTCAGAAATTAAAAATGCACTTCAGACGAGCTGCAAACGCTTGAACCGTAATAAATTCCTGGGAAAAAGTCACAGTGTCGGACATGTTCTTGATTTTTAGATTTATTGATTACGTTCAAAGCATGCGGCTTGTTTATCGTCCTTGATATAACTGAATGGTTGGTAAAACGACCTTAGTATGATTGGAAATGCCTGGAATCCAAGATTTATACATTTCATTCCATACTTGTGGCTTCTTCCGCGTCCTTGTTACAAATGAATTGCTGACTCGATCACTAAAGCAACTTTTCATCTGATTCATTGATATGCAGCCGCAATTAAAAGAATGATTTTAATGATTCTAACGACCATTGGCCAAAGGGCAATTATATTTTTTAAGTGGCTTAGATATGCGCTGGCAACTGGAAAAAAATAAGTGAATGAATCGTTATGAGCTCAAATGGAAAAAAATTTTAATTTCAACGATAAAGGCAGTTAATGTGATCAATCAAGTAACGTCTTCTAAAAGCTGACTCAATCATGGCTATCTTCTCCTTCAGAGTGGCCAGCTCGAGGAAAGATTCATTCATATATACTCTGAAATTCCCTCTTCGTCGGCACCACCCATGCATTACACGGCTTAATTACTTCAGGAACGTCCGTTGGAAATTCTGAAGGTCCATCTGAAGGACAATACTGACGAGCGCAGGCGGAGAAGACTTAAAAAGCTACGATCGAAACTAAATGTAAATATTTTTCCACCGACTACAGCCATGGCCTGTGATAGCATGTTTTCAACTATGCGCATAAACAATTTGTACTTGTTTGTTAGATTCTTAGTTGATAAGTTTGAATTGAATTCACAGAATTTAAATTGGAATTTTTGATTTCAAGCCAACCTATCTAAGAAGTAGCCCATGAAAACTTTGAAATGAATCCGGGTGCTGTATAATGACAGCGGGCATAATATCTATTAAGGGTTTTCAAGAGAAAAGTACATAGGAAGAGATACCGAGAGGTAGCATTAGATGGGGAAAGGTGGAGGGCCGCAGTCAACCGCAGTCTTAGGATTGAATGACCAATGATGATGAAAGTGTTTTCAGTAGGATTGTGTGTCAATATATTTGGGTTTTGGGAATTCCAGCTGCAAGAGTAATATCGCTCCCCATAGCAAACGGCTAGTCACAAGATCTCTCCTTTTCCTCTTCTTGCCCTATTTCAAGGCTTTCATGGTGACATTTTATTGGCAAGATAGGCCACCGATTGCTACGATATTTCTTTAGTGCCTTTAATGAATAAGAACAAGTAAGATGGGGATAGCTAGCAGACCGACTGACAAAATTAAGCCATGCCAATCTTTTTTCAAAGGATATCAAAAATGTTTTTCTAAACTTACGACTTACTGAGGCAGCTCAGAGCATGATCATATTATTAGAACATTAGACTGAGAAGCGGGTAAGTTTAAAACGTCATATTTACCGAGAACGCTTAATTAGCAGCTGAGATTACTTAGGCTGTTCGACAGGTAGGGTAGATAATTGGTCGATTTGTTGATTAATACTTCTGCATTGATGCTAAGGCGCACTAATAGCACGTTTTGCATACTTCCTAGGTACTTTATGTATTTCTTATAGTTTCAACAACAGATGTAGCGTATAGCGTTGTGCACCGTTTCCAAAAGTATGCTCGACGGAAAGTAAGTAGTATCTCCGCGAAGACCTCGAATGGTTTTATATGCTGCCACTTTAACGCAAAGGTTTTATATTTCCAAAATAAAAAGGTAATCTATTAAAATTTCAAGATTCAACGAGGGTTCCATCGCAGGTAAAGTGTAGAAAAACCTACCTTAGTTAATTGTTTGAGAAAATTTAACCCTTCAACAAATTATTTACCAGTGAATTGATACCCGCAGTTCCAATAAAATTTGCAGCAGGTAGGGTGTTGTTGTTGTTGGTGAAGCTATACCATTTAACTTAAACTTAGAGGTGGATAACAGGGTATGAATTATGTAGATTCAGATGAATTTTGGTGTCCCGGCTTTCCCTGCCACACGACATCACTGGGTAGGCAGGGTAACCTCTAAGACATAGGCGTGGATGCACTAGACGCCTTACTCATGCGAAGTGATTCTATTTTTTCTTCCACGTTTCTTTCCATGTTTTTCACAATGGACTAGAATGAGAGGCCAACAAAAACAGCTGGAAAAACTCATAACAGCGTTGCTCATTCCGGTTTAATAGCAATCGGAATTGCAACACCTCTACGTCTGTGACGAAAAGGATGTTGATTTGGTTGGATGAGAGAGGGTCTCATTTCCGCTTGCGATAGCTGGGTTCGACGTTTCCACGCGCTCGTGATGGACCACTTTCCAATTAGTCAACGCCCAGACGTCCCCGAGGACAGCTGAAGCACAAAAGCGAAGAGAAACAGCCAGAAGATCACCGATCGTGGGCGACGCAACGATTCGGCGACTTCGCAAACCCGATGCAAGGACTTTCTTCACAAGAAGTATTGGAGTCCTTGAAATGGAATATAACGACTTAGCAATCGCGCAAAATCCGGGTAAGAGCTTTGACCTCTCTTACGCTTTTACAAGGCTGTCTGTCTCAATGCAGCACAAGAACGGTGAATGCCGGGTGAAAGCAAACAGAAAAAATTAAGAGCAGGTGATATTGAAGATTGAAAACACAATAGGCTCCAAGGAAGTAGTAGGCTTTGATCACTTTGGCACTAAAACTACTTGTTAAATACTGCATCGTTTAGCACCAAATCTACATTCAAAGATATATAAATGACCACGGTGGAATCCGAGTTAGTAACCTTAGGACTTTCCGAAAAGTACCACACCGACAAGGCTAACTTGGCCAGCCTAAGTAGAAAAAAATCAGACCGCGAGAGCCGAGATCCAAGGTAAATTTACTATAAGTCGGAATCAATCAGATGGGACTACCATCATAGTGAATCACAATTGTGATGTGAAATGTGAACACAATCACACAATTGTGATGTGAAATGTGAACACAATGTGACACAAATGTGAAAAGTGAACTGCAATCGTGAAAAGTTACTCTATACTTTGAAACGATTAATTTGAATCGGTAACTGTCACCTTACACACACAATCGGCACAATTTTAGCTAAATAAGCACTGTATTTGTAAGCGAGGTCTAGGAAACTTAACAATTGTCGAAATTCACGGCGAAAATCATTCTTCTGGACTGAGATCGGGTGAATGATCCATTTTATATGTGTTTTCATGTGTTTTTCTAGCTGGTGGCTCTCAGTAAAGTTTAGCTGTTTGGCAAAACGTAAGAAAACTTATTATAAGTTTCTGCCCATAGTAATGTACGGTGGTATTATTTAAGATTAGACACAAAACATCATATACCAGGCACTAGAAAATACATCATAAACTTCGCCAAAACCACTCAAAATGTGGTAGAATATTATTCTGCCTCGTTAATTCACTTCTATTTGATATTTTTCCAAGATTCGATGAGTTTTGAGGAATGAAATTTCCTGCTAATATATTCCCTCCTAGGCACCATAAAAGCTAAACTCACCGATCAGGACACCAAATTCCCGAATCAAGAGTCATCTGATGGGGACACTTACCTGGAAAGAAAAATTTAATATTTTAATAGATTTGAAAGCGTAGTTATTTTTTTATTATTACTTAACAAGTATTAGTTATAATGGTATGAATTAAGTATACCTGTTAAGCTATTAAAAACACGCTTAAAATATAAGTAATACCAATAAGATTGCCTTTCTCTAAGGAGAAAAATTTTCTAAGTAATACCTATGAACATTACCAATTATAGCACTTAAGGTAACTATCGATAAACACCACTGATAAAATGGGAAAATGAAAAATTCTTAGTAAATACCACCCAAGTGCCATTAAACAGAAACTTGGAAAAATTAACGATGCATTTATTTCACTGATCCCAATGCCTCCACAGAAACTAGACCACAATAGCTAGGAGGAAGAAAACAATAGGATATTCCCCAAACTACGACGGGAAGAAAAACTGCAATGGCATTTGAAACTCGATTAAGACTAGCCTTCCCAAGGCGGTAATGGACAAATACCTCCTGAGGAGCTACTTCGCCTCGCCATGGGACGCCAAGTATTATGCTCACCAAGGCTTCACACGTGGGTGGTAATTAGATAAGGAGATACGAAGGGAGGGCACTTAATATCGTCTTGAAGTGAATCAAGCATTGGGAGCGAAGCGATATGGGGAAGGATAATGGCACTCGAGCGCCTCCAAGTGGTCCGTCCTCGTAACTTCGGGGAGCAGCAGCCTTGGGGCTATCGTTTTCGCGAAAGAGAAGCGAAGATTAAACGGGTGGAGTGGGTCGATGGGTGGGCCGTGAAGGGGGAGAAGGAGTGGGAGGGGGAAGGAGGTCTTTATGGAGAGAGGATAAAGTCAAGTGGAGTGAAAGGTGAAGAAGATACCAAGAGGAGGCGATGAAAGGGATGAGAGCCGAAGGACGAAGGAAAACAAAAGCGTTTGGAGAAGAAGCGAAAAAAACGGCTGACGATGCAGCGCCTGCGGTTTCTTTCAACCGAATGCCTTCACCACCTGGAGATACGAAAAGTTGCGAACAATGGAAGAGGTGAACATGTATATAACAGCCGTGACAATAAGGTCGAATAGCTTGGAATCGCCCTGACCTCAGTCATAGCGTTGGGAAAGCGCATCAGAAGCATTAGCGGCGCAGTATTAACAAATAGGTCAGGATTTACTAAGCGGATAGCAGGATGGTCGTCAGTTGAGAAATCGAAAGACTACTTTGCACTTGTTAGGGCACATCACGAGTTAGCCGCGAGCATTTGGGACCCAGTACAAAAAGGTCTTAAGTCGCGAAATTAATAAAATACGGAATAAAAGCGGCTAGATTCGTTTAAAATGCTATGAATAAACGTCAAAAGTGTAACACAGCTAGTCATAAGACTACCATTTGTGCCCCAAGAGTCTTGGAGGCTATTCAGTAGTCTAAGACTATCAGAACATTTAAGATCAGAAGAGTTTCAGGGGGACCCAGGGGGACCCAGAACAAAAAGGACATGATTCGCGAAATTAATAAAATACAAAATAAAAGCAGCTAGATTCGTTTAAAAGGTTATGAATAAACGTAAAAAGTGTAACACAGTTAGTCATAATACTAGCATTGGCATTGACTCGGCCAGCATTTAAGATCAAAAGAGTTTCAGGGGAACAGAGATTATCATACAACCCATTTTCTCAAGGATTGACAGAAGCCACATTATAAGACCCAGCCAAACTTAGAAGCAAAAAAAAAAACCTCTTTCCCACACGCCATTACTGACTACAACAAAAACAAAACAAAACATAAATACCCTCCGTTAACTTATAATTCACTTTCATCCCCTCTTTTCCCATAACTTTTCCTTTTTCCAATCGTCTTCCACTTTTGATGGCTGACGTCCTGCCACATCCCCCTGCGGTGACTCGTAGGAAGCACGTAGATGTGAACATGAACTCTGAAAGGCTTTTGAATGCCAAAATTGTATATCTCAGCATTCATAAGCTACAATCTCTCTTGAAACAAAATATGTGGACGTATATACGGGATATATTCATGAACGCTGTGGTGCATTGAGTCAAACCTTTGCAATATAACCGCAGAAAAGTGAATGCTAAACGCTCATAAGAATCAAAATCGTTAGGTTTACCATAGCATGGTGACGTGAAGGTAAACATACATCCGAAGTCATTTGCAGTTGAGTGATACTCCTACAAAATAGAAATTACAACGAAAAAGTTACAGAAGTACCAAACATTTTCAGCCAACCACACGTAACAACCATTTGTTTAAGCAGACAAAATTTTCTGGAAAGGCTTAAAAAGAGAGCTGCACTGGAAGCGTTTTATATTTTACAGTTATTCTCGAGCGCAACCATCTGGTTCGGTATACATATCGAAGGTTCTGAAATATAGAATATTTAGTCAATCATTTACGCTGAGCATCGTGATTGAAGCACTAATCTAAGGTTGTATCTTTTGTCGCCAAAAATAGTTTATTCACCTACAAAGATGAATTTTTATATGACGAAATATTTTTTTCAAATAAATTTTGCAAAATATGTTAAAGGATATATTTTTTACGAAGTAGGAACATTAATGCATATAAGACGACGTTAACGATAAGATAAGTTGACGAGCGTCGCACATACCTATATCATTAGACAGAAAACGCGTATTCATCCCTTGTTGCTAGCAAAATTAAAGTTATCTTAGTAACAAGCTCAGTTCTAACCATAGAGGTAACACAAAATAGGAAATGAAAAAATGTGTATACTACAAAAATGCGGTTTTAATATGGAGTACACTATGGTGCAAAAGATAGGCATGTATCGGAATAGAGTTTAAAATAACTCGAAGAAGGATATCATTCATGAAAGAATGAGAAGGTCAAAACGTGGAGAAAAGAATGTCCAGTGTATTGCGGTAGAGGGCGACCCAAAATAAGAAAATGTATATTCATAAGGGCAAATGAATAAAATGTTTAGAGAATGTTTCCACTTAATGAAGTTCTAAACTAAAAAGAAGAGTAAACACACAGCAACAAGATGAACACAATCCTGATGTAAACAAAAGAAATCTGTTCGAGAGAAAGGACAAAAAATAGAAGCGAAAGATATTTGCATGGCGTGAAATTTCGCGCGACAAATGACGCAAAAAATATACGAACCTTTCACGGCTTGGAAGCGGGGTGATAGAGAGGGGAATAGGAAAAGCGGGGGTGAGGCGTGGCGAGGCTGAAAAGCTCGCACACTGTGGTCTCATTTGTTTTTTTGTCGCATTTCAATCCCACCCTCCTTCGCAACCCCTACTGCCTCGGCGATTCGCAGAGGCGCGAGCCTCACACGGATGCCGCCGCCTCAAAGATCTCGGCGGGTGGTTGGCCCCGCGGGGTTTTGCAACGTTGCCAACTCTCGAAATTGGTGCTGAATCAACCCCCGAACAAAAGAAGATTATTGACTTCTAAGTGGGGGTTGTTTGATCTCAATGTGGCGCTAAGTAGACGAGCTGAAACTTGTATCTAATTGTAAGATACCAAAAGGAGTAGTGAAATCAGCTAAAAACAGCGAATAAACAAACTAAATAACTCCAAATTGAATGAAAAATATTAAATGGAAAATTTATTCTATCCAAATTATTAAGGCTCGACCATATAAAAAAACATAAGAGTAAATTTTAGATGCGATTCGACGATATGAAAAAGGGTAGGAAGTATGCTGAGATGAAAAATGAAATATAGTTAGACAGGGCCCGCAAATGTAAAAAAGCTGAGGGTTCTTGCCAATTTTCCTCCTTACAAATCTGCCTAAACCGGAAGATCTCCAAGTAATAAAGTTAAAAGTATTGGCAGCGATACACTTAATCACTTCAAGGAGCGACACCGCAGCAAATAATTTAAAATAACTCCGAGTAAAGACTATAAACATTTTAAGCAGAGATATCATTTTTTTATCTTTCCCTGACTATTCCCTTGAATATAAGCTTGTGCTGGCTTCACAGGCCTCGTTTTGGCAGAGCACCTGTAGCTTCACTTCGTAGGATTTAATATAGGATTGTCGCCACAACACTATAATACGATAAACGTCCATATTTGTCCACTGTACTTAATATACAAACATATTACATCTCAGCTGATGTTAAGCAATGTATCCGATAAAGGGTACAATTAACATTAAACTATGCAAAAAATTTATTTTGAACTTAGAATTAGGCATAAAAATTGATTGATTTCGGCGAAGCTATATTTAATGCTATTCACGTATTTCAACTATATGGGGCCAACAAAAGAAAATTTAATAGCGGTGTAAAAGGTTTGTTGCCCATTTATGAAGACCAGATATCAGATCTGTTGGAAATAGTAACTTACACATTACGGTTAGATCTCGACATGATTATGATTACTTAGCGTTTTCCAAACCGCGAGTGGTATACTAGTATTTTCTTTTTGTCCTCCGTACATTTAATTAAAATTGTTTACCACGCACTTTTTTCGCCAAGATCTCCACAATAGTGGCATTGTCTGGAGCTGATATATGGTATTCCAATTTGGCTTGTGACTGTCTTTTCATGTGCCTTAATATTTTAATTTTCCACGGTCAAATAAACTTTTTAGTCATAGCTAAATTTAGAGTCTAAGGTAAGTTTTAAGACGCTAAAATAGCATCGAGAAGAAAAAACGGGGCACCAGACTAAACAAGGAGTTAAGAGTAGCACCGGAAGCGCTAAAATGGCACATCCTTTTGTTCCGTTTGTTTTCCCGCCGGAGGACGACACATTTCTTCACAACCTCTCCAGGCGGACGAGGCGACGGCGGGACGTGCAGACAGCTGCTGCCACCAAGTGACCGAGCGAGACATGACTTTTTAGCACTTTGCGCCCCGGGGTATTCTCATCTTATCGTCGCGATTTTTCTGCCATACTCCCGAGTCACTCACCGCTAGCCTTGAGGCGATCGCCAAAAGCGAATTGGTTAGTTCGCCCTTCTACAGGGAAGATTCCCATAGCTTTATCGAAGCAATAGACCATAGACGTATCTATGGACCACGAGTTTTAATCGCGGCATTCCCCTTGTCCGAACAACAAGAAAGACAAAATTCAACTCCTCTTATCTTCCTCCGGTAAGAGATAAAATATACGACTCCGATACGATCGCAAGGGAAGGGAGAGTGCATTATATGAAAAAACTATTCGACTATAAAGCTTCAATTCTTGAATTTATAATGTATATCCATGACATGTTGTGTCGGGAAACAACATTACAACAATACAAATAATTCTTGTTAAAAATCACTTTTGCTTTTCGGCATCAAAATCTACTCCAACTATTTCTCAGTTGTAACCTTGACCACAGCGGTAATTTTACACGGGAAAATGCTGAATTGTATTCTGTATCAGCCCCAGTATAATCTCCCATTGTTCTCAGGTCAAAATTATAGATTAGTACCCAAACACTAATAAAGAATAGGTAAATATGTTTGTTTCATATGATTTGAAGAAAAATGGCAAAGATAAAATGATAAGAGAGAATCAATCACCCATAAATTGGTCCCACTAATAGATGGCGATAAAAGTTTCAGGATGAAAACTCGGCGCATAAGAAGAGATGGACTTAATGAGGCCACATACTGGCAAATGCTTGAAAATAACAAGGAAGAAAAATGAGCAAAGAAATTTACAGATGAAGACTAAGAATGGTTAAAGAGCAAATGAATATTTAGGGAAGCTAAAACGAAGACCTTGAGGAAAAATGGAGTAACCTAAAAGCAGAAGGGAAAGGAGAGAAGCAGAAAACCTATCTTTGGACTGCTGATGATGTCGGTTGAGTGTAATTATCAACACTTCTGCATTCAGCACGGATACATACCAAATGGTTTAGCGTAGGATCAAGTTAAAAAAGAATTCATTCAAACCCTTCGAAATGTTACAGAAGGCGCGATCTTCGCACAAAAAACTATATCCGTCACGATCGAACAGCGATGGAGAATTGCATAATTTTCGAAAACTATTTGAACTTGAGTTTTCATTTTCTTGAAAGTACATTGCACATTACCACATATATCGAGATGTAACGCAAACGACATCTTAATGCAAATAATTCCTGACATAAATAACGCGTTATTTTCGGCATCAAAGCACTACTTCATCGAAAACCCACTAGATGATTTCACAAAACGATATAGCGTTTAGCAACACAACGCAGTGCACATTTTCTTGTTTTATAGAACTAGTTTATCCCGATTCGTCGAACATAATCTTTCTTATTACATGTATGGAATGCAGTGACGGTATGATTGGATTCTTTTCGCTGAAATAGATGTGCAGAAGAGAAACAATGCAACTCTGTGATTTCAACCATTAAATTGATATTTAGGATCGCTTGAATTTTGAAACATTTCATGTAGTTTCTGAAGAAAATATATAATGCCAAGCAGTTGACTTTATGCTTGTAAGTTTAAAATATATTTATTCGTCGGAAAATTTGTTGCTGTCTACACGACTCTAATGCGAAGGATCAATTCTGATCGTGTTTCTGACTAACATCCTCACTCAGGATAATACATTCAATTAGATATTTTATTTTCACAAAAAGTACGAAAAATGAAGGTGCATACAACGACAGCGTCACGGAGCTTCAATATAGGCTTCTACTTACTGTTTCTGCCACACTGATTTGCATGCATACGTCAGGTAATGAATGAAGATGAGGGCAATAACGGTTACTAAGGCTAGAGGGAGAGAGAGCGAGAGAGAGGGAGAGAGAGAGGGATAAAGAGACAGGTAGAGCGAGAGACATGACGGTAAGTTCTCAAGTCCCTAATTATTCCGTATCTTCGACTTCGACAACTACTGCGATTAAAATTTTCACTACTGCCCCCTTTCCTTTCCCACTGGACTGAAATTACCCAATTACCCGAGGAGAATCCCGAAGCTAAGATGTATTTCGATGGAGTTTGCTCCGAAGCTCAGCGGGAACTTTCTCGGATCACTCGATTTCATAAAGAGCCAACGCAAAACTTTTGTGGACCCCTCCTCGTTTCTCATTAAACCGATCGGGCACAATGTAGTCCCGTCGTTTCAATCTGAATGGCACCAACTCGGAGCTTAACCCTCTCGAACTCGATGAATTTCAATTGGAAACAATTGCTGCTCGTTAAATTTCGGCCGTAAATCCCGTTAACTTATAATATGGCGGCCCATGTAACGTTGGATTTTCGCCTTGTGCAGTTCATCCGACCGCGGATCAATTACTCCATTCATGATCCAGCTTAATTTACACCCATAAATGAAAAAAACTGAGAAACGTAATTATTTCAAGCTGAAATACGATAATGCTTGCTAATAAGTCTCCAAGTAACGTTACATCTTCCGAGTATTTGACGAAGAGGATAGCTAAGAATGCTAATATATTTAACTCCCTCCGAAGTGATACATCCACTAGAAGTAAGTATCACCAGCTTGAAGGTAAAAGAGCTTAAAGTGGGGCAGGGAGGCTTTTAAGAAATGGCAGGCAGTGCAGAGACGATTGAATGTCATGGAAATGTATATTCAAAGAAAATGAAAGGATAAATTGTCAAAGCATAGGCTCCATGAAGAAATAAATAAAAAATATATAAATGGAAGCTAAGCAAAGCAGAAGAGATAAACCATTGGACAAGTTTTGAGGTGAGGCAGCCTCCCAAAAACACTTGCTGAAGGAAAACTGAACGGGACTTTTGTGACCATAGAAACCATAGATACCATAGAAAACCAAGTTGAAATGTACTATTTATAAAATCGATAACTATGACTACTTAAGAAGATTTGAAGGAATACAACGGGTATCATATGAGAGTATAGAGAGCAGAGCAGTAGCTCTATATCTCTTGAGATGAGATCTATCAGCAGAAGGTCAAAGATCTCGTCTAAATACAAATATGACCAATTTTTTTAATTGTCACCTGGACGTAGTTTTATTTTACCTGGTTGAATTTAACCTCTGAATGTTGTAGCCTCATGAAAAATGAGGTGTTAACCTCAAGTTTTGCTTTTGAGAAATACATCAGATTGTAGGTTAATCGGTAAAATTGATATCTTTGGAAGAGCATTTCATACATCGGCATAATAGACTATCATGCACGGAAAAATTAAAACTATAAACATTTTACATCCGGGAACGAGAATGGCTCTGCCGCGGAACGCACTGTTAAAGAGGGAAGAAATGTGTTCTGAAAGAAACAGAGAAATTTATACAGTAGAACAGACATAACGAATAAATTGGAATTTCTCAATGATTCAACAATAGTCCTATTTAGTGTATACAACGATTATACAGTATCTCATCGATTACGCATATTTCAGCTAACCAAGTGCCTGATGAAATTTACGAATCTCAAAACTTTCAGATGAGATTTGATCAACATGACTGCGTCATCTGAAATAACTGCAAGTTAAGAATTAGAGCTTGGGTGACATAATTACTCCACGGACTCACATTTCTTAGCTTGAAAGAAAAAAAACATGGCAGGGTGCCGCGTAATTCTTTAAGATATTTTTTTAGCGAAATCTCGTTAAATCTCTCGATATTTCCTCAGAAAAAGCTATCCCACGGGGCTATTCATTTTGAAATACGCCCTCTGCTGAATCGAAGGGATGAATTTCTTCCCACGGAGACTGAAACGAGGAAACGAGACGGTCAAAAAGGAAACTCTCGCACAAATCGTCGTGGCACGGATGGATGGTACTCCCGTGCCTACAGCAGTAAGCAAGCCATTCAGAAGGGCAACCGTTTACGCACGCACTCACGTTCGCAATGTCACGCATCTAAGTGTTGCTCTAGACCTTAAAACCGCGGGGCGTGCCTCTAGCGGCGTATAGCATCCACCATCGGAAGCTGGTGCTAAAAATATCGTCAAATGGTACATCTCTAAGCAGTCTCCCCAGCGCGGTTAGGTCACGAGAGAAGTCCAAAGCGAGCTACATCCCTGAAGCATCATTCCTAACGCAATGCCTGCTTTTAGCTGGTCGGTTATTGGCTGTTTCGACCATCAGTCAGATAAGGACATTGGGGACAGGTGGGTAGTCGGTTAAGGAATGATTACTTGAGGAATAGAGAAAGTAAGGGTACAGATGCAAATCATGATTTTACAATCTATCCTAGGGAAATTCACATTAAAAATTAAGTAAAACATTGAGTGTCCGACGCTCTTTGCAACTATAGGAGAAGAATGTGCATAGGTACAGTCACTTCAAAAAGTATCGCGACACACTAGACTAGCGGCTCGTATATGTCGGCTACCGATGCTCGAAGTACGTTGGCTATCCTGGGTCGTCCCTGGTAGCAATGAGAATTTGCAGGTACACTTTTCATTTTCCATCAGACAAAGCGCCCGGTTAAGTGGGACTGCATAATGGGAGTGCTCTTGTTCAGAGGCGAGGATAGAGTTACCCCTTGACTCGGCCTTGAGGACGTATTCGGTGAAAGAAGTAAGAAGGGAAATGTGGTTAAAAGGCAATGGAGTAAACGATTGAGTAATTATACGAGTAAAGTCGCACGGAGGTAAA
This sequence comes from Ceriagrion tenellum, assembly GCA_963169105.1. Taxonomy (NCBI): domain Eukaryota; kingdom Metazoa; phylum Arthropoda; class Insecta; order Odonata; family Coenagrionidae; genus Ceriagrion; species Ceriagrion tenellum. Next base: position 126,554,894 of record OY720639.1, read on the forward strand.
ACGAAGAGGAGGCGAATACATGGGAAAACGAGCTCCAACCTATGTATGAAGGAGAATGGGGACTGCTATCGTCTAAGCTCAGCGAACCAGTGAGCCTTTCGGGCATCAAAGGCTGATATTTTAAGTTGACCGCCTAAGGGACAATTATGAGATATATTGACTAAAGCCATTGGATAGTATTATTATTTCAGTGTATAGTATCCTAAAGTTGTGAAACCATTTTCGTGATCATTTATAAAAAATGCAATATAATAACAATGTTGAGGTAGAGAACTGAAAAGGATAAAGTACCGTTTTTACTCCTTTGATTACCAGCAGCTCACCTGTTGAACACATATCGCTATTAAGTCACAAATAAGTAATAGCGTAATTGTTAAAAAAAAGAAACGCGACAATGCATATGTCAAACAACCACAAGTAAAAAAGCGATTAAAATTATCAGTGATTTAAGTTATCGAGTTCCTCTTGGACGCCACAGGCTAATTTTTCCGTCTCCATTACTCTGGAAAAACTTTTCATCGCTGAACATGGTGAGGTCCCGAAAGGATTAATCAATGGTGATATTTTTGTCATAGAATCCAAACGGGCGGCCCTCTGGTCCTCGGTCAATTTTGGCTTCCAGGCCGGACGATAGTGTCGCAGGCCTGCTTCGTGAAATATATTAAGCACTGTTTTTTTAACTACACTTGAGTCTCAAATCCCTTTTAAGAGTTGGTATGCAACCAACCGTCAAAGGAGAATCCATCATTGAGGCAAATACTGACTCATCCACGTTCTTTTCACTTTCCTCCTCGTAAGAGAACTGCCGAGTATGATTGCGATGCCTCTGAGTTGCGAATACCCATGCTCCCCGCTGTGAATTCATTTCAGTGTTAGCCTTCCAACGTGAACGAAGTCCATAGCACTGTCGGAGTTTAGTCCCACTTGACTTAGAATATATGTATGTCGTAATGTACCAGACGTTTCTCATAGTCACCCATGACGACCCAGGATAGCCAACGTAGCTTCAACAACTGACCTATACGAACCGCAAGCGTAGTGTGTCGCGATACTTTTTGAAGTGACTGTACATAAATCACATGACTTTTTTTCAAGTCTCTAATCACGGACCGACGAAGGATTATACTTAAATCCTCACAACATGAGAATCTCAATGATGGATTGAGATTCCTAAGAAAATCTCCGTCACCGCCGGGATTCGTACCAGGACCCTCATGGCGGGGAACAGGTACTCATGGCACCACAGCTACACGATACACCATGGGATCTTCATTCCAAGTTTTTGACACATTTAGAGAGACAGACTTATCTATCCTGTTCCTTAATACATATTACAGAGTATGCTTTTCAAGACTACATTTTCGACCGAGAATCGAAGGTGAGATGCAGAAGATATTGCAGAAGTTTGAAAATGCTGAGAAGTATTACAAAACGAGTTGCTATGCAGTAATTTAATTCTAATTTGAATTTATTTGAGCGCGTTTAAATTGTTTCAACGACTCATATTCCAAATGAAAACGGTTTAAAGCTCAGGCACGTTTTTAAAGTGCTGTGGCTAAACGTTCTCCCAAGATGAAAAAGGCCTCTTTAGAAACAAGATAAGTATGACTCGGGCATTACTTCGTATGATTCGTATGCATTGCCAGATCGGGATGCTGAGGTCCTAGTAAGAGGGAGTAAGTTGGACATGTAGGGAAGAGTAGTCAAGAGAAGACTTCGTGAATGCGGTGGAGAGGTAGGACATTTCACCCTTTCAGTCCCACCCTATTTTACTTGCAAAATATTTCGCTGAAATTCGTTTCACGTTACACCGATAGTATTCAAGGAAATCATTTACTATGCTCTCATACACTTTTACACATTTTTAATTTATGGACATAAATGTATTTTATGTAATGTAAATTACAGCAATGTATGTATTTGTTATTTATAATAAATATTAATGCATAATAAGCGATATGTAAAAAGAAGAGCACATGTTTTCAAATTCAAAGTCGACAGCAATTTTTTGAAAACAGGTTGCTTGTCGGCCAAAATTTTCAATGTAGCTTCAGAGAATGAAATGGAAATTTTTGCGCCCAGCGAACTCTTTTGAGGAGACTTTTAACTAGTAATATGTGCCAGGAAAGTACCTCTGGATTTTTAGTTCATACAAAAAAGAAGGGCTTGTGTACACAGAAAAAAGATCGATAGGTATGTACATAAATGTATCTCTGGTACTGAAAGGGTTAAGAGAGTTGCAGAGGTAATATTGGGAGGTAAGATCCTCCAGTAATTTGAATGAGAAGCGAGTGAGCCAAGAGGTTTCTTCTTTTTACGCGTAGTGTTTTAAAATTGTTGGAAAATTTATTTTGCTACCTCAGCATTCACACTTGATCACCAAACGAACCTAGCTCATTTAGATCAAGTTTTGGATCCGTGAAACGTGGCAAAAAAATAAACGTGCAAGCGCGAGACTGGGAGCGTGTGCCTGATCTTCCAACGGCCCGCAACACCCCCCCTTGTGGTCCAGAGGTAAACTTTGCCCGCTCCCACCCGCTTTCTATTATTGTTTTTTCCTCGTGGGTCCGATCATCTGCAGGGGAGGTGGGAGGGAGTCATTCTAAAAAAAGCAAAAGGCGAGAGGGAAGCCAAATGGGGGAGTTAGCGGGGAGGTCTATCAGCTCATGGTCCACGTGAAACGTCTCCCCAGGGGAAAAGGGGGAGATTCCTCCCACATCCCCCCCCCCCGCACCTCCCTCGACGCAGCAAAGTCCCGGGACGGGGAAACCCTTAACTCTGGAACTGGAGGTGGGGAGGGATAGGGGATGGCTAAAGAGCTGCACGCTCACTCAGACCCTGGCCGCAGTCCAAATTGAATGCGCCGAAAAAAGGAAGCGCCATTGGATTTCCACTGAATCACCTTCCGTCGCGGATGAGGCCAGGGGGATGTTGGTCTACATTTGTACACGATGCGAAAGAGAAAACATTATTGCTCTTATGTTTTCACCAGGGGTATTAACATAAATAAGTATTAGAGGCAAAAATGTTTAGTGCATTGATCTCACTATTACATACCAAAGGGGTAACCTGAAGGTCACTTAGCGAAAGATTCGGACGTTCGTGATGAGAAAATAACTTTGCACCATTTTCAAAATTGTTTTAGCATTTAACACATGAATGCGATTATTTTTATGGACTTAGATGATGACACTACTTAACTACAAACTTGGTCGGCAAATATAACAAGGGTGAAGGGATGTAGAACAAAGTTATTTGTTCACCATGCTTACCATTACAACCGTATATCATTTAATCGAAGTGTCAATGTAATCGAAAAATCATTCAAGTCGTAGAAATATAGAATCAGAGAAAATTTTCAAACGTTCTATGAAAAATCAGCACAGTCAAACTCAGATAATATTTCAATCGTAATACCGAATTTTTGTGTCAAAAATTTTACATTTACTGAAGTCACAGCAAAACTAATTTTACTTCCTTAAACCATCAATTCAAATTGGGGGATAGTCCATCATCCAATACTGTTAAAAATTCAAATATGCTATTCCATTTTCTTGTTAAAATTCCTGTATTTGGTTTGATTTTTGAGTAAAAAAAGTATCCTTTTTGCTATTGTTAGACCTCTAAGCATAACGTAAGGGAATTAAGATTGCGCGCTATATAGAGGGGCACTTCTTTCCTCGCAACATGCTAGACTGAGGGCTAGATAATGAGTGAGCGACGCTATTAATTACGCGAAAATTCGCTCAAATGCACCGCTCGCGAATTACTTTTCTTCTCATCCCCATGTTGACATTTATGATGAATCATCAAATAGACAAGAATTAGAGGCTTCTCCATTCTTCTAAAAGAGAAATTATTATTAATACTGTCATATCTGCTGCATCAACCATATCGCTACATATCAATTTCCCTTACGCGTCATTTTCCTCCAAATATACTATCCACGCATCGGATACATTGGTCATAAATTTGAAATTGGTATATCTCTCAAATTCAGACAGAACATCGACCTAATCTATCATTTAAAACAACATTATTATTGTCTCGGATTATCGTCATATCTTAAGGTCCTGGCTCCTCCCATACTTTCCCAAAAACGTACTTCTTGGCACCCAGTCTACACTCTTCTGTCCTCTTTTAATGACTTTCTCGCACCCTAACGAACCCTTCCGGTTGAGAAAAAAACAGTCAATCAACAGCCAGCTCGCTACCTCCCCCTCCAGCACACTGTCATGGTCGCCACGACAGCGGCAGGATGTTAGTTGCCAGGGAGCGTCGACGGTGCGGCAATCGCACCCAACGGGGGCACAGATGACGGCCTACGGAACGGACGCGACGCCCTCTGCCGGCGAGTTTAGTAACTGTGAGTGACTCCTCGGGGATCCCGGTGGCAACATGCCCTGCCGACCGGCCCCTCCTCCCCGCTCCCCACGGGTGACGTCATCTCTCTCCATCCCAGGAGTGGGGGATGGGAGCAGCCATTGGTCGGCCCGACAGTCTGGTAGGAGGGGTGCGAATGAGAAGGGAGCCCAAAAATTAATTAATTAACCCCCTGCAGGACTCTCTGTGGCCTGTCTGGGGAGACTTCGGACCCCTGAGGACAGCGCCTCGCTTTACAAGGAAGATGCGCCGCAAGAGCCAAAAAAAATTTACAGAACAATTCAATGCAGAACAGTTTCAGTTTTCAGCAAAATAAAATATTCTTGATTCTTAAGAATCAACAATATTTTGTTTCGCTATTCTGTATTCGGACCCTACTTAGGGAACAGAACCAGGGACTGATGTTATTTTATTTGTCATATTTTCTCGATGGCAATTTTCGACATACACCGTTATATCAGCAAAAGTTAATACTTAATAAAAGTTAAACAATAAAAGTTACTTCAGTGGCCCGTCTCGGAATAGGGAATGGCTTCGAACCAGATTATGCAGATGAATTTAAATTAAAAATTTTACTCAATTACTCATTCATTTTAGAGTTTTGGTACATTTCTGTGCTTGGCAATTGTATGCCATGGGTGCTAAAAGATCGCTCAACGTGAACGTGAACGCCAACTTATGGGAAATATAGTAAAATGCAGCTCATAAATTTTGGTGCTTATAAAATTCAGAAAAAGCGTCGGAGATATCAACTCTTATATTTTTCTATTTTCAAATAATTCATTACCTATAAAATACGAAAACGTCTATTACATGACTGTGGGCCGACGTGAGAAAAAATCTGACATTCACTGACTGAGACAAAACGTTTACACCCAACTTTGGGTTAAGAATAACAGCACCTCAAACCAGAATAAAGTTCGAAGAACATTTTCCACCTGGACAGGAAACACCCGATGGGCCTTTCAAGTGGTATCCTTCATCGCTAGCCTTTAAACACGCATTTTTTCTACTCCGTAATGGTTGAATTCCATAAATTCAGGCGAGAACCTCTCCCCGTGTCAGTAAATCTTAAAAGAATTGGGTCAGTCACTAGTGTCTCTAACCCGCATCTGCATTCTCAATTGTTATTCAATCAACAAACGAGTAGCACTATACCGTCCCTGTCCGTCACCGCCACGCCCCGCTGCGGAGTGCCAAGTAAACAACTCAGAGAGGGTTAAATTCGCTTCTTTCAGAGGACTAACTTGACGGAAGATTAGCACGAAGAAAAGTACGACTACATTAATGGAATGAACATTGTCTACATGCTTTCTTCGATCGTCAACTTGGACCAGAGGTGCAGAAAATAACAATATTTGTTTTCATCAGGTCATAATCAGTCTTTAATCATACAATTAAGGTCACTAACTAAACTTTGGATAGCGCTCGTAATTTTTCAGCTGAATCATAACCAGAACTTTTTGCTACTTGGCAATTACTACTGTGTACAGGGAAAAGCTGATATGCATTTTAATCTCACTTTTTATCACAAAAACAACGGAATTAGAGATCATGCACATCACAGAGGATTATACGACTAGAGTAGTTATCCCGTTAATTGTTTCCTAATGAATAGTGGCTTTCAATTAGTCTGTATAAGTATTTGTTTCCCATGTTTTTTATTTGTTTATTGGACGAATGCACATGATGCCAGTCGATATCTACCACGATATATAAAACAAATAAAGTCATAGCAACATTACCAATTTCGTTTAATGAGAAACAGAGCGGAAAAGATCATTTTCTTATTATGCATAACCGGAGCATTAAAAATACTCGTTAATGGGAACGATAAAGAAATACTCGATTAAAACTAGCACTTGCTTACTCCGTAATATCCGGATAGAAAATGATTGCGCCAACACACACTCCTCTCCGCGTGTACGCACTTCCGGTCAAGAGAGACTCAGCAGGACATGACGACGGACGCTGCGGCAAACAACGGCGGAAGGAAAGAACCGGGCGTGGAGGGCGAAGAGGGAGAGAGAGAAAAAAGAGACACACGACAATGCGAACATTCCCGCCCTTCGAAGAGCGAGCGGGGCCACGACGAACGGAAGAACGAGATCGTGTGGCCGGGGATGACCGTTATTCATTTGTTTATTTTTTTCGATTAACATGGAACAATGCACACACATGGGCGCGATATCGACACGGAGGACATTTAAGAGGAAGAGACAAGAGAGACGCCTGAGACAAGGCAACGCTGAAAAAAGATACAAAGATGCGACGACACACCTTGGCAGAAAATGAAGACGTAAAATGCGACACTTCTTTGGAAAACAAGCTTGACGAGTTTTTCTTTAAAGACGAAAGGTTTCGGTGACAAGAGCAAAAAAAGACGTCAAGGTAAAAACACAAAAAAATCGGCTTCTTAATTACCTCTGAGGAAATAATTAAAAAAAAGTGAAAATCGAAACGAGGTTTTTTTGTCTAAGAAAAAAGTAACACGTGTTGCTTTTCGAATGAAAACGATGCCGTGTTATTTTTTTCTAGGGCACACGGTATCACCAGCCCAAATATCATCAACGTAATCGATATCTCATTATCAATATTTTTTAGACTAATATTTTTAGGCATGGGTGACGTTTCCCGAGTCATTAAGGTTTCAAGCATTATGAGCCGAAGGTGGAGGATGTCTACATCCTTTACCTGCCAGGGTGGAGCATAGCGGAACATACTCCCCATAAAATGTAACAAGCTGTATCGTTTAACCATCGGGGGAAACTTAAGAAAAAACCAAGCCTAGATTCCTTATGTTGGGCTGCCTCATTGGATAACCGACTGTAACCTCAGAAAAAACTACGTTCAGCTGGATATGTTCGCTTTGCCGGCCCCGGTGGCGAGGTGGTCAAGTCCTCGCCTGCAAACCCGAGGGACGTGGGTTTGAATGTGGGTGGGTGTTCGTGTTCGTCTGTTGTTGCTGTTATTTACCCGATATAAATCGGACGAATGCTGTATTCGGGACAGTTAAGATTAAAAGAGAATAATAAAAAAATGTTGCATTACGACAGGTTTAATCGAAATAACGACATTACCAGGGCAATGATTCGACGAAACTGGTCAATTAGAATCCATAATAAAAGATGCTTCGCGCTTTTCCACAATTATTATGGATTAATATGGATTCTAATATAAGGTTCCTCCACGAGGTGACCACTGAAGTTGTGAAGTTTATTTGAAACTGGACTAATTAAATCATAACCTTCGAAATCTGCTAACATTTTTCGTTAGCTTACATCATAAGATTTGGCTATATTGGGCCACATATAATAGAATTTCTAAAGATGAATTTTATTTACTTCTATCAGGATAGAGCGAAGGGAAGAAGATGGGCTGTGTGGCGAGAAACACGAACGATGCTGGATATGGTTGGAGAGGGGAGGAAGCTAATGGTGGGGGTACGAATGAGGAGGAAGAGATGAATGGAGGACGTATTAAAAGGAAGAGGAAATGCTGAAGAGGGCAATAGAGGGGAGAACACTGGAGAAGCGTAGAAGTGGAAAGAAGAGGATAGGAATTCTGTGTGAAATAACCAGAGGAAGACGATATGAGGAATTGAGACGAATCCAATGACGGAACGCCCATAGAAGAGAAAACGGAACGATATGCCAGAAATTAGGACGGTGGGAACTTTACTGTCCAAAAACCTACCGATCAATTGGTAGAATACTCAGATGAACAACTAATTGTGAAACAATTGCTTAAAATATTCTGTATATATCTTCATAAAAATGCATGTAAACAATAATTGTTATATGAGGATCATGAAATCTGTATGTGTGAAAAGAATTTATTTTTTTTCGTCTCACTTACACACAGAGTCCTTTCTATCCCTCTTCTTCTCTACTTATGCGTCTGTAACTATCTTTCCTCTCCCATATAAATTAAGAAAACGATCTCGATAAACAAATTACGAAACATTTTATACCCATAGGCTATGCTATTATTAAATAAATCGGTCAGTTAAATTCAATCCAGGCGCAGCACATCCTATTCCTGATGAAACACTTTCAACGAGTTATTCCACAACCATAAATCAGCTTTGAAGAAAATAACGGTAATTATTAGAAAATTTGACGCAATTGTGGTTTTAATTCCACTTAATGCGTAATGCTTAGGCTGTAATACACACGAAAATCATAAATGAGCTAGATTTTATACATGATAAAATGTATATCTGACTGTCTGCGTTCGATGAAAGAAAACTGTACCCCTTTGGTACTGAGATTCTATACAGAACTTTCTCGAATAAGGACGCACAGCTGAAAATCTGGTTTGGACAAGACAAGGACGCTGAGACGGCCAAGAAAAGATGAGATACGAATGGTAGCAATCATTGACAGGCAGATGTAGCGGTTGAAATGAAACATCAACGATGACAGCCGGAGAAAACGGCTAGCATTGAACGAATTGGATACGCGCGCATGTACCCGCGAGTTAACGAGACGGAAAGGAAAATAAAATCTAAGGGAGGACCACTGGCACACGCGCCTTCTGCCCGCGTGCCACGGTAGGGGGGGCAATCAACAATGACCGACGGGGTCCATTGTCGAACGCGCATTGTTGGACCGACACGGGCGGGACGAGAGAATGGAGCAGCCCTGCCCCATCCAGCCCCATTCCAGCTCGGTATGGGCGTGACTCGCACTCAGGTGGTGAAGAGGAGTTGCACGGTGGACCGGAGTGGGATTTTAAAAAGGTAGCGAAAGGGGGCGGAGACCCTAGTTAGGGTGACTTGAGCAGGGTTTCAAGGGGGCAGGGGTTGAGTACTCCCGATTGAAAACGCTTTTTTACGCAGAAACAGCTGGAGCAATACGAGTATTCGGCGGTGTAAAGATGAGAGCATGGCACGTCACAGAGAGCATATGGATCAGAGCTAAGTGAGAAGGCTAAAAGCTCTCGCTAAAGCTGGTGGCAGACAGATGTGAGAAAAGAAATATCATCGAAAGAGTCAGTTTAGGAAGGGTCAGCAAACTTTCCAGAAGAGCAATTTGTAGATGTACTTTTACAAGTTGTTAACAGAAGAAAATTTTATCATAATGACATAAAAGAATAATTATATTTTAATATACCTAAAAAAATGAGATACTCCATCATGAGAATGATATCCTTCGAAATAATACGATAGTAACAGAAACTACGAGTTTCATTCATTGTATCAGGCGATTAAACGTTGCAACCCTATGAATTATTTGCAAAGAGTCCGCCTAATTTGAAACTGGTATGATCTCCCCACCTCTTAATACATTCCCAAGAGTGACAGTGAGGTATGCTGCGACATATGTTTTCTTATGTCAAGCACTTAAAAATATCCTATATGTATTTCATGCGAAATTTTCGTACCACTCCAACTAAGGGAAAAATCGAAGTCCGTCAGAAGGTGATGTGTATTCCTCGACTTGTCCAAAGCGACAGCAATTGAAAAATACTCAATTTCTTCACAACTATATGGAACTTTGTTTTGCGGTTGAAAAGTCACGACAAGGGTACAAAAAATGTCATAGCTTCGTGTATTGAGGAACCCTGGAAAACATTACGTGCCGTTCATTTGATCCCCAGTGAACGTCATCATAGTGCAAATCATAAGCCAAATAAATGAATATAGACTTATGTTTTCCAATATGTTTATGCGCTTGTTGAATCCTTCATATAGTATTATTATAAAATTATAAATTTATTTGTTAATACTACTATTTAATTTGTATTGGTGGTCTGACGGCGATTTTCACGGGTTTTCCGCAGCCTCTAAGGGCAAATGCCGGTCTTAAACCCTCCCGCAAGGTAAATATCCAATGATGGCAAAGAGACCATGAGAAGCTTAACCACGCTCTGGAAAGGCCTAAAACACCGGGCCCAAATTTACTGTTGTTGTTTCTTTGTTATGGCTATTTTTGTCTCCACCATTTCTTTTTGTATGAGCGGAAATAATAAGATTCGAGCAGAACTGAGCTGACTGCCGATTTTCTTCGCTAGCCGTAAGGTTAGACTACTATCGAAGTAAGAAAACAACGGAAGTAACACCACTAGCAAAAACTTTATAAAAAGTAGTGGACGACGGCTCTCTAAAGGCCGCTTTACACGGTACATTTTATTGTACAAACTAATGTATCGTAGAATGTACAAGAAACTGAATTGAAATAGAGCTAGTTCTATGTCCCATTAAGTCATTCAGACAATCATACAATTTTCCGCTTTACACGGTCCAATTTGACTCATTCAAGAGTTAATACATGAGTTAGTACAATAAAATGAACGTTGTAAACCGGCCTTTACACGATACATTTTATTGTACAAACGAATGCATGAACTCTTGCATGAGTAAAATTGGACCGTGTAATGCGGAAAATTGTACGATTGTCTGAATGACTTAACGGGAAATAGAACATGCTCTATTCCCATTCAGTATCTTGGACATTCTAAGATACATATTTGTTTGCACAATAAAGTGTACCGCGTAAAGCGGCCTTAACAGGAAGGCGGCGGCGACGAGGGAAACACACTATCGGTGAGGAATAAGGAAAACTACCAATCGATGAGAAACCAGTCACATCCCCACGCTCCCGAGTTTAGGAGGTGAACTGCAATGAGAGTGGGTCCTCATGGAGTCGCCCCGGGGATTCACGAGATGGCGAACCGGTCGCCACAGCTGGGAGTGCAATTAGGGGCGGAAAGTCGAACAAATGACGATCGGCGGAGAAAGGGAGAGAGAGAGAGTGAGAAATCTCTTTTTCTTTTGGAGGTAGGGAAAGGTCACGACTCCGGCGGTGATTTGAAGACGCTCATCGTGATCGCAGTGACGGAGAGAACAGAAAAGGGGTGAAGAAGGGCGGTGCCAGGGAAGAACAGGGCAACGCAACCGTGAAGAATACGTGCATATGTGAGAGGGACCTCGTTGCGTCGTGAAACGTCTTTAAAATCAGCTCAAATGGGGAGTATCAATGCCTCACGGCGATGCAACGAATCTATGTACACGAAACATCGCTTAAAAACAGGAATATTAAAATGTATTTCCGAAATAACAATATTCCATTTGAAAAAGATAGATTGGAAAAGTAAAAAAAATGGTCATTTCGATATTATTAATGTCATTATACTAACCATAACTATCGCGAAATGAGGGAAATGTGAATCGAACTAGATGTTTCCGTAAGTAGTTAAGCTAGATGTAAAATCTAGCGAGAGGTTTTTAAACTTTGATTGAAAGCATTTAGATAGATCTAGGGATCGAACTCATCATGAAACTAACAGATTTTATTAGGGTTAAAAGAAAATTTATTTTAACAGTCTAAATAATCTTTGAATGAAGCGCCACATTGAACAATAGTGCACTCCTTCAAGACATTCCACGTTTTTTCAGTACATAGTTACTCATTCCAATCCTTATATCTTCTACTTTTTCTGTAAAACTCCTCAGTAACCCGATAATCATTGTATTTAGTCGAAAATTTGTTTTTTTTTCTACTAGGGTCTAGTACAAAGTCTCAATTATACGGTCACAGAATGTCTCAAACACTAATTCTCTGCAGCGCACTGAAGTAACATCCATAAAAAATATGCATTGTACTCACACCGACACTTTCCTACACGCCTGCACCGTGTTCTCGCTTATCAGCAACTTTATTTTTGTGAATGCTTCCTTTGTGAAGCCGACTCGTTTTCCCGTCAGCTTGAAAACCATTGAACGACAAATCGTCGACGCACGTCAAACTTGAAGCCTTCGATAAAAGGGCCCGTTTAGAGCATTTCCGACGCGGCTGTACCGTAAGGGGGGGCTGGAGAATGGGAAGGGGGGGGGACTGGCAAGGGGTTCGGAAAAAAAAATCATGCATCTTATCTCTCCCTCCTGTGTCCGAGCGATCTCTGGCATTCTGGAAGGCGAGGTTTCTTTTTTCATAAAACGATTCGCACTGCCATAAATAAAGCGACGTTATCAAAGTTTAAGATCTCTCCGTTACTCTCCCCGCCTTCCCGTTTGCAATCACGATCCGAGAGATCGATCGCTATTGCCTTTTGACTTTCTTTATTCCCCAATGCCCGCTCATCTTGAAAGCCTAGCCGAGCAATATGACACGTTATATCGAGCCCTATTTAGTATTTACGGATGTACACGACTCAGCATTCTAAATACGCACGCAGCTACACGTAGAAAAGTGAAATCTGCCTTCCATTAGGTAATATACATATTAGGAAGCTATTGATGTGTCCTTTCACTTTGAAGTAGAATAATAATAATAACGCTAGAACGCAATTAGCTATTTAAAGTCCGACATGAGGTATCGCCATTTGAGACGCGAGTATCCACGCAATCGTTTAATACTAAAAATAAAAGAGTCTGCAACAAAGTGCCATTTTCACTCTTGTTAAATAAATCCAAGGTTTAAAACTGAGAATATGTTGGTTGCTTTATAAACTAACTTTCAATTATGCTCGATTCACTTCCTACGCTCGATTATCTTTGATACATCCGAGATGAGGTATCATGATTTGAGACGCGAGTATCCACGCAATCGATTTCTACTAAAAATAAAAGTGACTGTAATAAAGTGCTATTTTTGTTCTCGACAAATAAATCTAAGGTTTAAAATTGAGAATATGTTGATTGCTCTATAAACTAACTTTCGATTATGCTCGATTCACTTCCTAAGCTCGAATATGTTTGATACATCCGACATGAGGTATCGCCATTTGAGACGCGAGTATCCACGCAATCGATTAATACTAAAAATAAAAGTGACTGTAATAAAGTGCTATTTTTGTTCTCGATAAATAAATCCAAGGTTTAAAATTGAGAATACGTTGATTGCTTTATAAACTAACTTTTGATTATGCTTGATTCACTTCCTAAGCTCGATTATGTTTGATACCTCATGATGATCGATGAGACGTCGGCGTGTGCTGTATTTATTACAGGCAGACATGAAAAAATCATTAGTTATTCTCGAGACATTTCAACTCTCCGAGAGACATGACTTGATTTGCGATATATTTCTCCAGTTAACCCATGCAACCAAGATCACACCGAAATATAGGCGATCAATTACGCGTAATATCATAATTTCTTAGAATTTTCCTTTTTTTTCGGAAAAAAGACCTCTACTGCTGTCAGTAACAAAGGCTTTGTGAGAAAGGTATTACCGCATAGTTCCTACCATCTAGGACCGCTGTATTTTGAAACCTAGGGGAGGGAAGGACTTTATACAGGGCTCTCGCGAACCCACATTGGCGAGGGCAGATCCATTGTCCCTGCGGTATACTATCGGGTATGGAAGGCGAAGGAGTAAGGTCAGAATCCACGTCCCTGGGGGTGGGAAGAAAAAAATGAATATATAGGAGTAAAGAGGGGATTTGTGTCCTGATGGCAGCGTGGAGGGGTCCAGATCTGCTTCCATTGGCCCAGAGTACTAGACGATGCACTCACTGTGAGGTTTGCGTTGCGTCTGATGAAAAGGCTTCGGGGAAATCGAGGAGAAACAAGGCCAATGTCAGGTCGACAATGGCACAAGAGAAGCGATTAAGCCAGGGGTCTCTTTCCGAACACCCCCTCTCGTTATATATCGAGAGGGGTTCCCCGAATAAACTCGTCCGCACCGAATAATGGGGGACCGTAATGAAAGGAAAACATCAACTCCCGCGTGCAGAAGATGACGCAGGAAAAAAGGTCGTTATCCCTGTGTAATTGAAATGCCTTCGACAGAATTCGAAATTTTCAAACAAAAAATTATTGCTCATCCGCAAATTATAAATTTTTGATTGAATTACTGGAGATATTTAATTGACATGGCAGAAAACGAGGATAGCGGCAAAAAATCATTTTCCATGATTGGTGGTTTCAGGCATAACTTTCTGGAATTTGTTCACATTTTCCGCGCCAAAATGATCAAAACGTGGCCGAAATTGTGGCATCATGAAAGCAAATTTCCAGTGAAAAAGGATCGATATGACATACTATGAGTAACTGAAAAGGCAAATATCGCAATACATGGTGGGATTTTGGATCGAATTTGTAAGAGAGGGTAAAAGATTAGCCTTCGCAACTGTCACAAAGGAGGAAGGTAGAAACTGTACTGAATAATGGTTGCATTTAAAGAGGATTTGAATACGAGGAAACGTGAGGATGCTTAAAGAAGAGGAAATGAAATGATCAGACAGCCTTGCAAATAGTCGAAATGGCTCCGATTTCGGAAATGCCATTGAGGGTGACACGAAACCAAAGAAATAAAACTTCATTAGAAATTTTCCTTCTTCGAATATTTCAAGAGTAAATTGACTTTGTATGTAATTATGGCCAGAATTGCAGAGTTCTGCAGTAGTAGTCAATGTTCTCATGATCACGAGACCCGCAAGTTTTCATCACAGTATGCAAACAATATTGGAAAATGATGCATGAAATCTCAGTATTACGTGCAAATAGCCAGCAAATATGCTTGTGAATGGCCAAAGATTAACGGACTTCCAATGATCCACCATCCACCAATGTTTTCTCATGCATCTCGTTCTCCTTAGATTCGATTGCAGCATTAATTCCGAAATTTAAGTATTATATGGGACTCTAAAAAGATATCTCAAACCAATTCCCATGTAAGACCATAGGCAAGCCATTGTAGGAATATTTTAATGGGGTAGTTTACTACACCTCGAGTAGGCTGAGAATTACGTAAGTGAAATGATGTCATTTAGTACAAAGCAGGATATTATATTAAGGAACTTCACAAAACAGTATATATTCACCATAAAAAGAACTTGAGGTTTAATCCATAACAAATATTTGAATGAAATGATTTAAAAAATGACTAACACGGTTCTCCATATATTTCCAACGTTTATGGACGAATTTAGGTTCCCATTTTGAATGCTACTTCCTATGGGAGGCAAATGAAAATAAATCAGCAGATGAATTAGATGAGAACAGCCATGACCTTGGGGGACGAGTTTACAAAAGGTTAAAACATCATCATGCGACACCTCACTTCGACAATCGAAAACAGTATTGTGAGAAGCAAAACCCTATTTTAGCGCGACTGAATGACTACGGATAAATCCTGAGAGCACCTGCAGCAGGATTGCAAGGGAAATCCCCTCAAGGCATCACCCTAGCGCAGAAACACCAACGAAAACACTACCTTTTAAAACGAATGAAGGCCGAATCCAATGCATTGGATTCCGCTCTGCGCCTCTCATAAAAGAACTCTGGCGACGCTGAGTCTGATCCGAAGTCCGCGCGCTCGTTACTCATGGCGTTCACGCAAGCAAGGGGGGATAACAGGGGTGCCAACTTCACTTCGGATACTCCGTCCGCACAGTCTCGTTTGGACCATAATCCTAGACATTTTTTCTCGCTTCCCACATTGAGGTGTTTTCCGCCCGCTTGACCCAACAAGGTCATCATCTTATGTTCACGATATTAGATCCATTATTTATGGACGGGTGGTTAACGGAAGAAACACGGTGATGCTTTAAATTCTTCAAATAGTTGTTTTTAGAATGTAAGTCAGCAAATATTTAAGATTCTGCTGAAGAAATGGTGTTAAACCATGGTCGTCTTTATAGAAGACTGCCTATATCTTCTACGGTGGTGCTAAAAAAAGTCGTTATCAGAAACTGTTCTAAAAAGCTGTTCTAAGAAACACAGTGATGCTTAAAATTCCTCCAATTGTTGTTCTTAGAATGTAGGTCAGCAAATTTTTAAGATTCTGCTGATGAAATGGTGTTTAACCACGGCCGTCTATGATGACGGCCGTGGTTACCTTTGAGCCTTTACTTTTACTTTAATTTCATGCCGAACCCAGTAAACATATTCATGGTCGAAGATTTATTTTTGTTACTCAATAAAATATAATACCGTGAGTAAAACTGTATCTTTAAAAGTAAGCAGGCAAAAGTACGAACAAATACATATCGTTGCCTTTCTGATGTTATCGGTGCGTCAGAACTTTCTAAATCATATGACAGTCTATAGAGCGCTTATCTTTACTAAATATTCTTTAAAATGGGTGAATCAAATGACTTTTTATTTGCAGTTATGTCTCGTTGAAAGCACCTAAATTTCCCCCGATTTCCTAATTTTGGAACGAACTACTCTCCGGAAAAAACTCCGAGGTATCGATAAAAACTTCCAGTTATACTAGTCACTTGTTTTTTTTTGTAACGACGTGTTTCCATGCCTCGACATTGTCTTCAGGTAGAAACATGTACTTTTAGATGAAGCCAAGGCGTTGAAGCGCGTCGCAATGAATGAAACAATTAGGCAGAAAAACTCGTAGTTTTTATCGATACGATATATTATTTTACCCTGCTTCGTCCACAATGTTGCCGGGGTTTTACAACTTAACTATTCAATGGTTGGCACTCCTTGGGTGACAGAGAGGGAAGAGGAGTGTCTACAGCGTGCTGTAGGGGTGGCAAAGAGGGACTATGAGAGGAGAGGGAGGAGCAGAAACTAGGGTAGTGAGCGAAGTGGCAAATTGGTGCGCACTCTGGAGCAGCTGTGCCCTTTCTCCAAACCCTATCCGCTTGCACCCCCAGCAAAACAACGGGAACTCCCCACGGTGGACCTCGGGCTGGGGGTTGGGGGAGAAGGAGGGGATCATTTCTTCCGACTCCCTTGGGTAGAGCGGGGAAGAAGACAAACTAGGCCCACACGGATGTAATGGGAGGAGACTCGAGTGAATGAGTGAAGGGAGGAAGGGTGTAAATGTGGGCTGCTGGGCGGGGTCGAGAGGGGAGGGAAGCTGTCGGCACGGGGAAGCTCTTGATGTTCCTCGCCCAGAATGCGGGCGACTGATGCAACAACTCGCATTCAATGACTAAAATCCTTACAATAAGTAAAGGAGGGACAGAAAATATGCTGTTGTCATGGAATATAAAGATTAATTTCTTTTTAAAGGACATTTTATCGCATTGGATTAGATATTTGGGGAGGCGACCGACAGCTAACGTAATTTGCGCCATAGGCAATAGGTAAGAGAGGAAGGGTAAATAGAAACCCGGCGTCGGCATTGGCCTGCTCTTAACGAAACGCGCCAAGGAGACCACGGTTTAACGTCTCATCCGACAAACGGAGTACTGTACTTGAAGTGCCCTCCACAAGACACTCAAGTAGGGATCGGGTTTCCTCTGAAAAAAATCTCCCTCTGCAGGGATTTGAACCCTGGCAGCCCGTATGGTTAGCCAGTATTCTAGCCACTACACCAACCCGATCCCCCCATTTTATTGGAGAATAGGTCATTGTTTTTAAAGCAACTTAAGCAGCCATAATCAATATACTCATAAGCCGAATATTGTATCATGCTGCCATTTAAACTGTAGATTCAGACACAAAATATCTCTCATCAAAGATATTCAAAACTTTTTGCAAATTGAATACGCACATAAGTCCATATTAGTCATAATATTATCCTGGTTTTGTCATTGTTATATTTAGCACTGAGAAGGCCAATGAATTTGAAGAAACTTTGACAACAACAAAATTCTAATTCTATTCATGGCTGAAAAAATTTGAGGGTCTTATATAAACAAGAGTAACAATAAGAGAACAGAATTCCACCGGTTGACAGATCATATTAACGAAGAATGAAAGGATGACTCGCAAGCAAAATAGAAGGTTGCGTTTTTTATTGCTGTATGGTTCTTGAAAATGATTCCGGCGCTGCACAATGGACGATTTTGAGACATCGGCTATGGGACTTTCAAAAAAACTGCGAAACGGGGGTGGATTGTTGTTTGGCATGAATGGTCAGGCATAAAACCTTCCAAATTGCTGCCAACAGACACTTCCAGGAGTGGAATAAATCACCAATAACTGTCGTCCCGTTTCGACTAGCCACACAATGAGACTTCAAGATGGGGCCCCAAGTAAAATCAAAGAGAAACTAGCCTTGCATGCGCGTACTTCGTTCTTTTTGTGGGAAGTAGTTTGGTTCCCCTGCCTCAATCCGCTCTCTCGTTGCTCTTAACTTCCGTCCTTTCACTCCCCCTCCTCCACTTTTACCTCTCCTCCTTGCCGCGCAGGCCTGAGCCTGGAACTTCTGCGTGAGATACACTTATTTATTATATTTATTTATTATATTTATTTATTTCACCACCAAAAGCGGCACAAAGGCTATTAAATTGGCTGACATAATCAATAAATACAATTTTCAAACAAAAACATAATTAACATTAAATAAAACAATAAGGAGATAAGCGTAAGAAGGGACTTAGGGATTGGAGAGGGGTGGATCATTTAAGTGGCGTTTCAGGGAGGATTTGAAAATGGTGGCAAAGGAGAAAAGGTCCAAGGAAGGATATTTCGAGGGCAAGGAGTTAAACAAGGAGGGGATTCGGTGGAAGATTGAGCGCTGGGAGATGGAAAGACGGAATCGGGGAGTATGCAGTAGACAGTTACTGCGTAAGGGACGGGGTACACTGATAAGTTTTCCCTATCGACCACTACTGCCATTGAAGTCTGGGCTTACTCACAGGACTACTACCAGCAAGAGACTTACAGGCCAGTGTAATGACTGCATTCAACCTCCATGTTCGAAGCCGCCCTGAGAATATGACGGTATAATGAAAGGGTTTGGGACGATTGTAAGCGGGCGACAGAGGGCGTTGGAGCATTTGCCACGCTGAGTGTGGGTGTAAATGGGTCGCCCATTCTCCACTGAGAGAGGGGAAAGGTGCTGGAGCGGAGGGGGGAGAGGCGGCGGAAGTTACTGTACGCGTGAGGAGACGGGGGAGGGGAGGGACAGGAAGACGGACTGGTAAACTGGGGAGGAAGGGATACGGGGGGAGGTTTGGTGGCCGTCACTCAACATCTGTCTTCCTCCCATCCGCACTGAGAGCAGCCCCTGCCACCACCCCTCCTCCTCCCCGTCTGAACCTTAATCCCGCCGAACAGGCGGACCCCTCCCCCCTTCCCCATTCCACTCCAGTCGCCGGGATGAGTCCCTCAGACAGACAACACTTCCAGGATCTCCACGCATGAACCTACCCGCCATCTTGAGGGACCTTCGGCTCTTTATATATATTTACCACTCCTTATGTGTGCTTTATCCCACAAGCCACTTTCTTCACAAGCGTGTGCCACCGAGTTTTGCTATCCCTGGAACTACCCTTCCAGATTCCCAGACAATTCATGAGTACACTACCGCAAGAGTGATGTATACATTAGCTTTACTTCGAAATAGTACACTGCCAAAACTTTCGTTACTTCTTTGGAGAGCCTAGCCGGATAAAACACCTACCCGTACTAAAGACGTTCCATAGACAATTCGCGGAGTAGCATCCATGATGACCAAAAAATGTAAACGAATTTTGTCAATAAAATTTATGCATACATTCGCCGCCAAGACAAAGGACTAAAGAAGCTTTCGTTCTACTCCAGTCGAGGGAGAACATTATACGGATCATACATATATTTCATTCAATTCAAGAAGGAGGGAAGAATGGATTGGACATCTGTTGCGGAACTCTAACTGTATGACTCCCTTGATGGAAGGAATGGCGGAGGGACGAGGAGGAAGAGAAATACCTAGGCAGGAATTACTGTATGGGATTGGAAGAGGGAGGAGATGTGCAGAAATAAAGAGACTTACTCGGAAAAGAAAGATTTGAATGCCCACCAACCTTAGGGTTGAGGATAAGAAAATATATTTTATCAGAAAAAATATTTACTATTGTATTCTAAAGATGAAATTAGTACAAAAACTACGCACAATTGGAGAAAATACACAAACGGAACGTTTGATTAGGAATATATAATATGGAAAAATAAATATTAGGAAATACGCATTATCTGGAAAATAAGATAAGGAGGGGATCGGGTTGGTGTGGTGGATGGAGTACTGGCTAACCATACGGACAGCTAGGGTTCAAATACCTGCAGAGGAGGATGATTTTCAGGGGAAACCCGATCCCTGCTTGAGTGTCTTGTGGAGGGCACTTCAAGTACAGTACTCCGTCTGTCGGATGAGACGTTAAACCGTGGTCCCCTTGGTGCCTTTCGTTTAGAGCATAATGCCGACGCCGGGTTTTCATCCCCTATCCTTACTCCCTTACCCCCATACTTCCTTTCCAACTCTCTCTCCCTTACCTGTCTCCTACGGCGCAAATGACCTTAGCTGTCGGTCGCCTCCCCAAAATCCAATCCCATAAGATTAGGAAAATTGTCCACGAACGATCATCTCGACACTTAGCGAATCTTACGAGGGAAAGCACTTCCCTTCGTATTCCTCCTACACTAGACCTCCCACAGCCCTTTCCTCACCCAACCTCCGTCCACTTCCTCAGTTGAGTCCTTTCCCACCCTCACCTCGCCAGGGAGGTTCGCAGGGGTGGGGTGGAGGGGAATGAATAAATTAAAAAAAAGAAAAATACGAATAGCCCACCGATCGCCACCGGTGTGGAAAAAAATGAAATAGGAAGCCAGTTTCGCGCGGCCATTACGGAGTGCGTGGATGAGATAGGCGGCAGCACCGCGCGGGCGGTGTGCCACGGCGGAAAGGCCTTATTTACAGACTAGACACGTGCCAAGCGGTACCGTAACTCCCGCGCACGCGCCTTCCGCTTCCCCGTCAGCAATATCTCCCCCTCCCCATAAAACCCATCCATCTATTCCCCTCCCCCACTAGGGCGGCTAAGCGATATCACGATACATCGCCTGCGATATGTGGCATTACGGAGTCAAGAATAACGTATATCATTCTTTGTGGCACGGTGGTATACATGAGATACATTGGCGGCTCCAAGGGGGGAAAAAAGGGCTCCTACCCCCACTACAAAGCCCAACATAAATTTTTTGAAAGACTTTTTTTTAAAGCCTTTACTATTATTTTTCTGGAAATTATGATGATAGGAATACGTTTAAAACTAAATTAGAGTTTCCACATTGATTGTCTACATGATTTTTTAATCAAAATAATTTTGGAATTTTATCAAAATTGGCGGCCACGAAAAAGGAAAGATTTAAACATTAAAGTGTAAAACAATTCTCTATGAAAATGGCTAAATTTTGTTTCCAAACCTCGAATAATGCGCCATTTTACAAAGAATAAGTAAATAATTTATTATATGTATTCCATGCCCCAGAGCCCTATACCCGAAACTCTGCCCTGGAGTCGCCCCAGATGAGATATGTCAACGATATAATGCGTCGACAAGCTATTTCGAGTATCACATGATTGTGTTGAAATACGCAAGATCATTCTAAGGCAAATCGAATGATATCATGAGGAAAAAAATAACAAAATTATCCTGCTTCTTCAATTCCAATCAAATCCTTCGACTCCACGATCACGGGTTCGATATTTTTACCCTTCGGGTATACATACGTATTTAAAATGTTTAATTAGATCAAATTTCGATCTTCAATATTGACTGATGGGAGGAAGTTCATTGAAACCTGGGTAATACTCTTAGTGGAATCAAAACATCATAGGAAAAGATTCAGCAGTCAGTGAAATACATGCAATCACAAAACTTTGGCCACTGAATGTTTTCGGCCAGCTTCCAATGGCTGGAAGCTGAAAGAGAGCATTAAAATTGTTTTTATCTAGATAAATATCGCTTCATTGCTTCATGTAAGACTTAATACAACTGCGATTATTTTTGTGGCGGAATACGTATACAAGGAGGGAGGGAGGGTAAATATACTTGTACACGACAGAGACTGGATAATAATAAAAAAATACTACATAAGGAAAAGCTAAGAAGAAGAAGGTTTCTCGATTGATTTAGAGACCATTGAGATTGCTCACCAGTTGTTCAGGCGACCTTCAGTACACGCTTCAAATTACCCGCGCATACAATGAATACCCAACGCGCCCAGAAAAGAACAAGAGGCTTGTAAACGAGGCGAGAGTCGAAACCGGGACTTTTAAGTGGCACACTGCCCACCTGGCGAATAACAGGGCCATACTAGTTCACTAGCTTCGGAGAGTCCATTTAATTCGCCCACAGTGTACCTACACGTGAACCGCACACACAATGTCATGCATTTCCACTTGATGGGGCTCCTCGCTTAAAGAGGGTCTTCATTGGGTCTTAATTAGGGGCAGCTTCGCAGCTGTCGCGATGAACTAAGGGTTGGAAGGATGAGAAGGTTGGGGGGAGAACCATGCACGTTGCGTGCGATTGTGCTAGCTAAGATTTTGAAGACTTGACTCCAGAAGGCACATATTTCAACATGAATTCATGTGCCCACTAATGGTCTTCCCAGTTTTTTGCAAAATATGCTATTTGAATCTGAGAAAATTTTGAAAAATTATTTTGGTATAGCGATTTTACCTAGAAAAAATAATTATAAAAAATATTTTATGGCATAGAAATAGATAGAATTTACTTAAAAACAATATGTTAGCTTAAAAAACTTAAGAGGAGAAAATTTGGATACTTCGCTGAAAATACAGCGAATGCACGATGGCTTTGACAGACATTTGGTGTCACAGCCTCGAAAAAACTACAACGACCAAAAGTTTTGTTATGTCGAGTCAGTGATGTCATAGCGTCGACGTGGGCGAGAATAAATGGTTTTGAGCCCTTCCTGAATAAGGTCATGAATACTAGACAAAAAACATCCAAAGCATGCTAGGAATAATTATATATTAAGATGGTTTAGGTGGGTATAAATAAATTATACGAACAGGGCACAAAGTACAAGGAAAATGACAGTTAGTAATTTTCCGTAGAATTTATTTCTCCTCTACCGGTATCAATATTTTCACTACTTTGCCTTTCGTAAATAACTTTAAAATAATGCAAACGACAGAGAAAAAAATTAATTGTGAAGATAATTACAAATTAAAAATTTCCTCAGGTTAAGAGAAACATGAATAGAACCATGAATAGAACCATGAATAAAGAACATGAATAGAATCATGAAACTCTTACGTACTTAAAAAAAATAAATTCCGCCTTATAAAATGGTCCAGTTAAAATACACTCACTTGGTTTAGAAAGACGTGAAAAGTAAACGAATTGTTCACTATCGTATGATTTAAACAATGGCCACCATCATAAATTCTTCGGTCATGTGATTCCTTTCCCCAAACGGTATTGGACATGTTTTTCTATGTTCATTGTACGCGATTCAGATTTCGGAGGACTCGGAGGATTCCGATAATGATAACTGAAATTCTAATATATAATATATAGCAGGACAACTCCGATGATACAAAACTGTTCGGGCCGACGTCTGACTGCTGACTGACTAGAAGACGAGGCTCCGAGGCACGTGACAATTTAAACAGAAAAATTGACTTCCTAAGTCAAAGAAACACAAAAATCACGAAATACACTTTTTAGGCGGAAATTCAAATTGAAAAAAGTCTTCCTAAACATTCATACAACAATTATTATCTTGGATGAAGTACAATGACCAGAAAGGTTTTGCAAGCTCCACCGAGAGACCATTGCACATCGTCTATCGCAGACGGGAGGGTTCGCTATACGAGATCCTAATCGCACTAAATGCACTACTACAATGTGATGCCATCATAAAATTGCCTCGTGGTTTTAATTTGCGATTGCGAAGGAAGAGCACAAAGAATGTACTCGACATTAGTAGAAAAAAAGAGTCCTTCAATGCGTCGCTGGAAAGGTTGGGCAGATGTCGAGAGATGAAAGAGAAAAGAAATAGAAGGTCGACTCAAGGATTCGCCGAACGACTAGCGTGAAACTACGAGAGAAAACAAAGAAATCTTCATCTGAGAAGTCGTGAGAGGAATTAATCTTCCACACGATGCACTCCGTGCGAGGGCGCCGTTCTCTACACTCTCCACGAGGATTCCCAGTATGTATGTACACATCGAGAGGAAGGCAAGGCAATCGCAAGGGAATAAGACGTTCGGATATCGCGAAAAAATGAGAAGAAATAAAATCATCTCCTCCGGTCGTCTCAAGCGTCTCTTGAGAGAGGGAATAGCGTGCCCGTCCCGGAGAAATATTTCGCGAGATGTCGGGAGTAGAATATAAAAAAAATGAAGATCCACGGGCGAAAAAGGCGCGTACTTAAGATCTTCGATTGTTCCTTTTTTGACGGCGTGGATTCCGTTCCCTGTCCCGTCACGTTTTCCGAAGCTGGGCCGTGATTCGAGAGTCTGAGATGGGAGGGTGAGGAAGGGGGTGACAGGGGAGGGGGGGTAGCCGAAGAAAATCCACCCACACACATACGAGAATACGAAAAAAAAACAAAAACAGCCTCATGCGCCGGGCGCTTCGTTTTTGTTACTCTGTTCCACTTTTTCGCCATCGTCTTCCGCCAAGGAGGTTCAAATGCGACAGGAGCCACTGTTTACGAGATTATCGTGCGATCGAAAGTCCGCCATCCTGGATTGCCAAGTTACTTTTCTTCCTTCCATCATACACGAATATGGTCATTAAACAATAGATAATAACAATATTTTTAAAGTTGTCAGACTGGTGAAAGTACCTGCCTATCATGTGCCAACAATTTGCTTTAATATCGAAAAATACCCGAGCAATATGAGCAACAGAGCAATACCAAAACTATTGGAGGCTCCTTAGGTCAAAAAAAACTCTTTCAAGTACCATATGTGGCAGTATTTTTACCCGTAGTACATCAGAACAAGACATCGAGGGGTGTTTTGTGAGCCTTAAAGCTATGATAATATTAACAATTTAGTCTGCGTAACAGTAAACAAAAAAGTTCTGGTCCAAAATTCACCTGAAATTGAGTAGTTGATTCTACCTTAAAACCCATTGTGATTTCAGTGTCTTCTCCAAATATGGCCGGGCCTTACTTTCCCATTCTGTCGCGTCATTGGTCCATGTCTCTATGGACCAACACATCCCCCGACCATATCTTTCTATCTCCTTGTCTCCCGCTGAGTGAAAGGATCTTCACCGAGGTTTTGGTTCATTTTTTTCCTCCACAAAACTGAGAGACATCGACAGCAAGCATATAAAGCCCTCGGTCAGTGGATGCAAAGGACGTTAACAAAATCCGATGTACAAATATCAAGGGCTGCTAATGTAAGTACATACATACATACTTCCATAAAACATACTTCCGGCCAACTTTAAAATTTTCTAGAATAAAAATAATTTGAAAACTTTTCCATCACATCGCTATATAGTAAGGAAATAGAAACTAGTGGGTTTTCAAACGCATAAAGAAGGGACTAGTTTTTATTCAGCATACCATTTCGGAGAACTTACTCAAAATATTTCCTAAAGATCAAGTTTTGAAATATTTAATGAGCGGGATAGGATTCTGAGTGTGACGTACAAATTTGAGAATCGTAAATGGGATATTAGTTTAATTTGAGTGCCCGCACTGGAGAAATATATCCTCTCCATTTTCATGAGAGACCCGGTAGGAAAACCTAGGGCTTTAAAATGCACGCATAATTTCCGGAAAACTCATTAACGCAAAACGCTGCGTATCTAGCATCCACGCCACGCAGCTTCCGAGCTTATGGTCCGCAATTTCCATAACTCTCCACGAGGCCCACCGTAAGGGGTAAGCCGTGAATTTATGCGAAGCGAACTTATCACGCTAAATGCCCCCAAACACCCCCACCCCTCACGCATTACGGAATATCCGTTCATGTAGGTATATGTGTGTGCGAGTGGATTCACTCAAGAATTTCGACCCCATCTATCTGGATATTAATCGCGGGAGACAACTTCATCGCCTCACTCCACCGTTTGCAAGCGGAATCAACTCTTAAATTAACCCTCCCACTCCTAGCTGGAGACCTGACACCTCGGCGATTAGAGGAGCACTTCGCCTCCCTTCCCTCCCTCTGGCGATCCCTTCGGAAAACATTAGGCGGATTAAAAAAAAGGAAGAAATGCGACCCGCGTGCACTGAAGAGAAGCAGAGGCGGAGAGGGGAAAATTAAAAACAAAGGTTCGAGGTGAAGCCGTGATTTTTCCCCGGATTCACTCGACGCTTGAAAAAAAATTAAGCGTACACCGAGAGCCCCTATTTCATCCATACCAAGAACAAAACGGAGTATGGATTTTTAAGTGAGGCGTACCTACTTTTAAATATGAAAACATGACCTTACCCCGGATTCGAAGGTACAATTCACTTCCGTTGGAGGCTCGAAAATACACCACGACCGACGTCAATTTAGCATGAAAATGTTGAGAAAAGTCGAAACGATAAATTTTGAGTGCCAGTAGGCGTATCTAAAATTAGATTTATATTTAAAAGTGAACATATTTTGATATCCAAATCCACATGAGACCATATATCAACGGTTCGAAAATCTTTCAGAGCCCATCGCTGAGAAATGAAAACTTCTCACTGGCGGATTCCAGACGAAAAGTTAGCAAGGCAATTGACTTACCTAGTTAATACGTTTTTCATTTTCATTGCGACTTTCCAACGCTAAAAATATATAATTATGAGGTAGGTTCTTGTGGGGAGTTAGCAAAATTAAATTAACTTAGGCAGCCACTGCTAAACCATACGAATTAATCTTACGCTTCTGCAAATTAATGCTAGCGGTAATGGGAAAATTAATTGCTATTAGAGGTAGAATTCTAGCCACATTAAAATGTATCTAAAATATGGCGGTAATAGCACGGAGAAATAAGCCAACGTAAATTTTAGTTAGAAATTCTTAATTGGTAGTTAAAAATGTTATTTGATGGAGATTAATAACCCTAATCTCAGGGCCCAAAATTAAATGAATGTCTCCCACCATTAAAACGCCCATCAAAGCTAGGACTTTATTGCGCCTACAACGTTAATGGTACAGGAATACACTCATTATATATTCAAATATAACCAATTGATGAAGACTCTTACAGATTCTCGCCATCTAACAGAGTGGGAATCATATCATCGACGGGCAGTTCAATAATGTTTATCTAAGTATAACTATTCATTTTCAGGGATAGGATCCGGGACTATATTACACTGAAAAGTACGATATTATTTAGTTTCATACCTCATTTACTAAATCGTACACGGTACGAAACAGGTACGAAAAAGGTTGCACTAAATAATGCCCGGAACGAAAAGGCACTTAATCTTTCAGGTACGAAACTATATATTCCCATTCAATTTCGTGCCGGTTCACTGTACTCCAGAGTTTAGTTTCGGTCCGATAGGAAGTATTTGATGTATTGTGTCAGCGTTTGTTTGGTAATTGACGTGAACCTTTATTACAGAGGGTGAGTGGAGGAATCAAATCTAAGTCACTCAACGCCATGAATTATTTTCCCTTAGGCTACATTCTATACTAAACTTCAAAATTACTTTTCTACCGAAAACTTTTATCTCTCTAGAGTAATGATCGCACATGATCAGGAAAATGTATCTGAGATCCATTTACATGGCCGCTGGGTGAGAGTGTATTTTTTACCTAAAATACTACCGGAACTGACCGACCTGAAAAAATACAATACGGTGGTCGACAAAAAAAGGGCAAATAAAAAACAAGCCGACCGATCCCTTCTTAAACGTCAACTCTTCACGCACTCGAACGATTTCACCCGATCGGCAAAAAACCGATAATCCAGGTAACTAACTTCCTCCTCTCGCATCCTATTTCTCCTTTCCTGCCTTCATCCTCCAAAGACTTTTTTTAAAACGCTTGGCAACACCTTGATGGTGAGAGGGCAACTGCCTTCGTAAAAAAATACGAAAAAAACACTTAACTGGAAGCAGGGAAGGAAGGTGGTGTTCAAATGTAGGTAACGAGAACACTTAGGTGTGTGGTGGTGGGTGCTTTGACAAGGAGACGATGCTTATACTTGCGTGCGACCCGAAGACGCGGTTAAATTGGAGACACGGGGTTAGGGTGTAGTTTACGCACGGGTTGGCGGCGGAAAGAAAGGGCGTGCTGGTGGTCATGGCTTAGGACGTGTTCCTGCCGTGTCAGGCTGCGGTTTGCTTGGCTGGGGTCTGAGAGAGAGAGGGGAGTGGCTTAACCCGGCGTGAACTGGATCTCCAACCACCGCACCGCGGTCAAGCGGAAAATATACGTATTCACCCATTGGAAGGTTTGCTCCGATGAGTCGTTCACCTGAGTCAAACGCACGTGCGTGATTCACTGCCGTGATGTCACTTATCAACTTTTTCATTTTTTTGGTAGTCCCGTGACTAATGTCTATATCACACGGAGAGATATAGAAATAAGCATCCCCGCATTGAAGAGTGAACGCATTCTGCTTTAACTTCGGGGTATTTACCGACACTAAAAAGATGAAATTCATCAATAACTTTACTTTAGTGGGTAGTTATGAACGAGATCTATCATCTGCTGGGTGGACATTGTGCCAGTGCCAAAAGTTTAATTGTTCGAAATTAACAGTGGAAAAATCATTCGCCTGGACTGGGAATCGAACCCATAACCCTCGATTTCGTGCCGAGTGCTCTATCAATTAAGCAAGCAACCTTGGCGTCCTCTTCGACTGTGAATCTAATGGGGGCTTTAAGGAGCAAGTTGTGTCCCATAGCTCCTTCAAAATGTTCAAAGAAAACGACTTTGTATTTAAAGTTGGGCTTTGCCCCGTGGACTGTGACGCTTGGCGCTCGCATACGGGTACCTCTGGCATTACATACACGGTACCTATGAAGATAACTTGCTTATTAGGTCTATGAGATACGCAGAGGAAGAGGACAACTGGACAGCTTAATTGGTTAGACCTCTCGGCGCGAAATTGAGGGATCTGGGTTTGAAAGGAGTCCAGTTCAGGCTAATGATTTTTCCACTGTGAATTTCGCACAATTGTGAAAACACTACTAGTGGGTAACTCCCTTTAAGTTCCCGCTAGTTTCGTAGTTCTTTAAAAATGCCAAAAGTTAATTTCCGAAATTTATTGGCGTATTTCACAGCAGAGCGCAGATCCTGAAAACACGGCAGGAATTGAAGCAAATTCTTCAAGCAAATCATCACTTCAATGAGGAGATAAGGTCTCAATCATTTGATCGCAGCTAGTACACACGCAGCTCGACCACACAAAGCAAACCTTTTCTCAAGATGTTGGAAATTGCTGAGAATAATGCGAACGTAGCCATCAATGCTTGATTACTCAAGATGCTTGCAAACAATAACATACAAAACTGAAAAGATAAATTAACTTAAAAGTTTAAACTCAACAAAAGCAAAATTTAACACTATTATTGGCCTCGAAAGTAGCATTTCGGGTATTGACCACGTAGTTGGAAGATGTGCGCAACTAATAGCATGTTCTAGATAGACAAGCGACGAGTCGCGGCGAACACCCAAACTTTTTCCAGGATATTCACATCAATACTGCGGTAACCTACGGATGAACGAGCCGTGGACCCTTTCAATTTCGCGTGCTTTCTTTGACTTAATCACTACTATGTCTTATGCCTCATTCATCAATAGGTTTACTAAATTTTACTAATCATATACAAAAAGACGGGATGGTCGGATGGTTAGACAATAGATGTTTTAAACTTTTCAATGATCATTTCATACTGAGGCCTGATGTAAGGACTCTGAACTATGTTTAATTTCTATAAACCCTTGAAAAAGAAGTTCCAATAACTCTCAAGGAAAAGGGTTTATTTTTAACCCTAAAAAATACTTTTTTGATCCATTTTCTTAACAATTCCTGAAATATTGATCTCATCTAGTGATAATATCCATATCGAGAATGATCCACAACCGTGGAACCGTGGAACAGCAGCTGTCCCCGTTTTCCGGAATAGGCCAGGACAGGTGCTCAGCGAAGTTCCAAGACCCGTGAGTAGTGCGGTGTTAATTGATGATAGATCAATTATCCACGGAATGAACGATCAAGAAATCCTAAGTAGAACAAAGATGCTTCTACAATGAGTTGAAATCTCAGCTTCCACTCAGTTCAACTATATGAATCATACTCGCCAGAACGATCCTTAAAGCTACGGCCCGTGAGTCAGCAACTCATTTCGTGAACGACTGGTTCACGAACAGCACGAGTTATCGCGAACAGATTTATGAGAGTGATAGGGCATTAGGAAGTGAGATGGAAAGCGAGGTGCGTCACTTGGGCAAAGGGGACGAATGACTTGTTAGGGACGAATCCTGGCAATCAGGAATGAGGATTGTAAAAAGAGAAGCGCCTGGAATGGGGAGGTATAACTTGATCGATTACCTTGTCGTCTAAATGTGAAAAAATAGCTCTAAATCCAGTCTCCAAACATGAGTCACATTCCGCTCATTTATCCCGAAAGAGTGGCACATGAGTCAGACTCATATTTCACGTGCGACTAGTTAATGAACTGAGCAAAGAACGACTAGACATTAACTCGTTCATGAACGACTCGTTTATCAACAATCCCTTGACCGACTGGTTCATAAACGGCTATTGAAAAAAACAATACGCCCAGCGCAAATTCAAAGACATAATAGAGCTGAGAGTTCGGCACCAAATTCATGAAGTAATAGTTCAAACAAATCTACTAAACGAGAATAAAGTTTACTCTAGATCAGTTCGTCAAGGTGCAGTTCTTTATAGATTAGTTCTCAGACAAGTTCTAAGATGCTCAGATAATACATGAACAGCTACTGAGAACATTAATTAGAACAATATTCCTATGAGCCATGTATCTGCTTCAGGAGTTCATGAATCAGTCGTTAATGAACGAGAAGTTAATGAGAGAGCAGTCTATGAATTGATAGTTCATTAACTAATAGCTCTAAAATAATAGTTTGAGCACTATCTGAGAAATCAATGAACAAAGTAATTGCTCGCCATCTAATTTGGTCTAATGTTACCATACTCAATTGGACTTCATATTCTAAAAACTTGCCCGAAGAATGAGGTGATAAATATTTTATTGCGTATTCTACCAGCTGATTGGTTGGTTGTCGTACAGTTCTTATCCTAAAACCCTAAATTCTGGTACATTTTGTCGTTTTCCATTCTGTCAATGACCCGCTCTTAGATCTCTCAAAAGCTATTTATTTATTTTTCCAGACAAACTATTAGTAATCGAGAAGAAAGGCAACTGATGGAAGGCAATCAGGGACAGAGGCGACGGGAAGTCACGCCCAGAACATAATGTAAACGCGTCATGCTCATCAGCAGAGCACGCAGGCAAACGGAAGGAAGAAGCATCGAGAAAAGGGATAGGCAGGGTTGATTTTATATTTTTCTCGACGAAAATGGTTGGATAAAAAAACAATAATTTTTATGAGGGAAGGAAGGATCGGCTGCCTCGGCTCGGAGTCTCTCACCACAGGATCGGAGGATGGAGCCATGGGATACAAAAAAGGCAGGAAGTGGGGGAATGGATGCGAGCCATGGGAGAGAATCAACGAGGTTATAACACGCTGAAACTACCATGGACTGGGAGGATTCCGAATGATCAAATACTCGACTTCAGTTTAATTCAGCCACAATAAAATGGACTTCACATCCTAAAATTTTACCGAAGAATGAAACGGTATTTATTTGCGTATTCTACCAGATAATTGGTTGGTTGTGGGACAGCTCTCATCCTAACATCTCAAATTCAGGCTCATCTTACCGTTTTCCCTCCGATAAATGACCCGCAATTGTATCCCTCAAAAGCTCTTTATTGATTTTTCCAGACAGATAAATGAAAGTCATGATCACCAGCAGTTGTCTCCAATTCTGAGAATAGTTTGCTACAGTTCTCCACATCATTCTCCTCTTAACTGCTCGTTTCATTTGTGCAAGTCTTCGCTTGGCCGGCCTGCGTAAACTAGGGAACAGGGAAACTACTACCTTATATTGTATACGGGAATAAGGTTTCTCAAACTTGACTGTGAGTCAAGACAAATGCTAAATGACTCATTTTTATTTATACAATTAAAAAAACCCTGCTTTCATAGATGAAAGAGTCATCTTTTGAGAACCAAAAATTGGTACAAAATATGGAAATTATTCCACGAATGTATTTTTAATGACCATAACTGACCAGCCATTGGAGCCAACTTCAGCACCATTCACATGGAACTACCGTATTTAGATCTCGATAACGGCAGTAATTTTCAAATAAATTTAAAAAATTGATGGTGAGATGTCTTTTTTTATTCCATTTCTCAGGAATTTTTACCTTCTAGAAACAGTTTGAATAGGCTTGCTGGTTCTAATTAACGTATTTCTGCTGAAATCTGAGCAATGGAGTTAAGAGCCCGCGTTAAAATCTCCACTTCCAAGACAATACGGCAAAACTAGCCCAGAAACCATATTTTATTTTAATCTCATTCTATAAAACGTACTTTTAAGATGGTATATTCAGGTTTCCAAAAAATCTGGAATAAATAAAATGAATAAAATCCTGAGACTAGAGCCCCCTTAAGGTAGTTTGAGCCAGATAGTTTCCTAGTCATAAAGTAGACCATATCCGAATTATACGTTTAAATTTAAGTAGCTGTAGGGAGCATGAGAAAAATATTGTATTATTATAGGTGCAACATTATACTTTAACATGACTGAAATTCTAATAAATTAAATAAAAATATCTACGTAAGTCATTAACTTGACTCACTTTTTTCGCGCGGTACGTTTAAAACTCCTTCACAACGGAAGG
Organism: Ceriagrion tenellum; assembly: GCA_963169105.1. Lineage (NCBI taxonomy): Eukaryota > Metazoa > Arthropoda > Insecta > Odonata > Coenagrionidae > Ceriagrion > Ceriagrion tenellum. The sequence goes on from OY720639.1 coordinate 126,587,796, forward strand.
TTATTTGTGATTCTGAAAAAATTACGGCGGTGACAATATGATTTATAGTCAAATATGGTTGAGAGTGCATACAAGCTACAAGCTGTTCGTTTTTTTGACCAAATCTAGGCGCTAAAAATTCCTCATTTTTTAAGTAATGTCTCTCTGCTGTACGTACACTTGGCCATGTAATATGGCTAGTACATATTGGCAAATATCTCGGAAATTAGTGTGGTAAGGGGTTGATATTTTGGTATCTATAGAAGAGTGAGATATTTTTCATTAAAATGAGACTAAACTCATTGATTTTTAGGTGAAATGATATTTCACTCAAACTACCTTTAAGTGGTTGATGAAGTATTTAAATTCCCGTTCCGACTGAAATTGTTTAAATCAAAGCATTAAGCGTGTCCACACTATTCTATGTTCCCACTACGCTCATGTTCCGTGCACCATTCGAGCGGCACCCTCGTGCTCCAGGTGTATTTCGACCTTCTCGGCGAGAAACATCCGCGGGGGAGGATTTCGGGTGGGGGGGTTGGAAGGGTGTATTCGAGGGTTGTTGTGGGAAGTGAAAGGGGGTGTGAGGCGACGGGCGTGTTGTAGGAGCCGCCGGTAGGGGCGGTGGTGACTGTGCACGTCTCCAAAACCACAGATGTGCGTGACGGTAGGGCTGAGCCGGCTATACACGCGGAAGGGGGATGAAACTACTAAATAAGGGTGGGGAGATGGGGAGTTGGGTGGCTCGGGTTTAGCCCGGGGTGGTGGCAAGGGGTGTGTAGTCGGCGCGAGTCAAGTGCGTAGCGCAGTGCGAGACAAGGGGGTGGTGGTCGCTTCGTCACGCATTCACCTGTGCATTAACCGGAGAGGGTGAAGGCGTTTTCCAGGTTCCCGGGAGAAGAAAACAACCATTGCCACCCTCCATCTAACGGGTAGAGATATAGGTCACAACGTCACCTATGCGCTGAGAAAAATAAGGTCACAGAATTGAAATACCTTCAACGAAATCAAAATATAATTTAAAAAAACATGAGCATGAGGAAATCAATAGTAATTTATTTTTCTTTTCCCTTGGTTAGTTACGGCTGTGCCTTCTTCACCACTGGCAGAGATTCTCGAGTCGATGGAGAAACTGTCACACCATCTCTTTCACGGTCTACCTGATGTCTCATATCTACAATTGTTTTTGCCTCGCTCTCGTTACACACTCATTTACGCATTTAATCGAATGGCGTGATACTTTATCTCAATTTTTCTCTTGGACGTTGACGATTACTTTGTGATTCCGTCAAATATCTTCGCTTTATTCTCTGCCAACTTAGGTTTCTAAATTTTCTCAAAAGATTCACCTTAAAAATGAATTAACAATTGAAAATACGATTTAAATATTAGTCGAGTCCACCTTCAATTTTCATCAAACCTAAATTACAAAAAAATATTTTGTTGATGTTTTATTTTTCGGAGGAAAAGAGAAACAATTAATAACTATAGATTATGTGTTAAATTTCGTCAGAGCATGATACTTCTTGACATGCGGGGGAAAATATAAACAATCCGATAAATTTCTGCAAAATTCGGGATATTACGTAAGATTTTCACCGTAACTTTCAAAAATGTATGCACTTGTACGTACATCCTTCACAGGTAAGTACGGATAGGTAGGTAGATATGGCAGATAAATTAAAAACTGATAATATTACGAACAAACAGATCTTAGGCAAGATGCTGTGAAAACTTTAAAGAGTGGATAAGATCAACTACTGTTTGAAATACAAAATCATCTCATTACTTGGTTTTACCTTCAAAAGAGACATAGTTTGCCCCACTGTATTTTGCCAAGGCGCCGTGCATAGCAAAGGATGCACAGCAAGTATTTCAATTCCATAAATCACTGAGGTACCAAACCATGGCACTGGCAACAATAACTCGCACGGCAAACGTTAGGGTTCTAGAAGACAAAGTCATATACAGTAGGGATTATAGTGATAATAAACTCCTACGATTTTCTACAGATTATTCTTTATTGATGCCACAAGTATAGGGCGGTATTCATTAACAACAGCTGTGACTAAAAAAACGTATGATGGTCCGGGTCCGCAATGTAAGATATATCCTATAGAATATGTATTGATTTAGTTTTAAACCATTAAAAAAGTGTAAAAATAGAATTCCTCTGTACGGATTCAAAATATTGGGAGTTTTTCTTCATGTAAGACCTCATTCACCCTTTGAGTGTGGCACGACGTGATATCACGTCATGCCGCACTCAAAAGGTTAATCTACGTAAAAAATATCTTCTCCACAAAAAACGGCAAACTTACGGATCAAATCCGGAGTATGTAACTAGTAAAGCGCAGAGTATACTATATTACACAACGTACCGCGGTGAGACTCTAAGGTTTACAACCCCAGCCACTTCTACAGCCAATGTAAAGGGTTGTGAAAGGGTGAGTTTTGTGCCCAAGGGTTGTTGTATAATGGTCGGACGTACAAGAGTCCGTAGTGGGAGGGAGGGAGAGGGAGAGAGAGAGGGAGAGAGACGTGTAGAGGGGTGAGAGATGTGGTGGGGAAGGGATGCGAAGGGTGTCGGACGGCAACGAGGCTTACCGGGGTGGAATGAGTCACGGGGTTGGGTTGAGAGAGGGGAGAACAGACAGGCAAACGAGAGGGTTGAAGGGCGCGTTTTCGGGGGAAATGCCGACGGAAGCGTGAGATGCACACGAGCATTGGGGGGTGGGGCGAGGGGATGCCAAAAGGTCCCCCCCCTCCCTTCCCGCAGAAGGGTCCACACGCCGAGAGATGCTGTGCGATGGCACGTTCCATTTCCGGGCGCACGGGCTTTTGACGCCGCGTTGAATATGAAAAACCTCCGGAGGCAGGGGCTGCCAATGGAGAAGAGCTGCCGAAGCAAAATTCGATCGACTAGCTGGTGCCTACGCACACTCACCGCCGCACAAGTGCGCCATAGGGCACCATCCCGATATTTTCAAACACATGAGAGAGGGAACCTGCTGAACATGCTGAACTTCACGGATTTATATTCGAACTATTTCCAATTGATAAATACTTACGGAGCGAAAAAGGTGGCTTATCAAGTTCAACCACGTCTCATGGGTTCCAGAGTAGGGCAAGAACATTTACTTCACATAAACCCGTAAACTTTAGCAGATATTCACCCAGAATGAAGAATGGGAAACATTGCAGTGTACTCGGCTAATATACCTGATCGACAAATGTAACATCCAGGTTCGATTTCCAAACAAATCAAATTCCTTGATTCCGGCGTTATAGCATGGAAGTTTAAAATGTACTGGATGAAGTGAAATTTTTCTTTAGGGATAAACAATTTTACACGACCCGGGTTTCGATGATTTACTTCATCTTCAGGTCATACAATCCCCAGTAGATTATGTAAACAAATCATTTATCCATTGTGGAATTCCATACTTTCGAGGTTTAATGTTGTATCTTACACCCTTACGCGTGGCAACGTGCAGTATCATCAGAATTGTTTACGAAATAAATATTGTTTTAAAACAGATAAAAGTAAATGATAGACCTGAGCATAGTAAGTGTTCTATCAGAAGAAGAGTCATAAACAGCTAACGATACAAGCTTGAAAGTAAGGTCGCACTTCATTAGAACACATGAATGAAACACGCTGTTAAATGAAAGTGATGAAAGGATAATAACAGAATCAGAACAGAAAAGATTAGAAGAAATGGTAATGTAACATGATAAAAGAATAATGAAAAACAAATGAACAATGATAATCACGAATGAGGGCGTCCTATGAAGAGAAACTTTTAATGTGGCTTCTAGCTTACAATTAAAATGGGTGAAAACTGCTCGAAGTGGCCGTGACAGATTTTATGGAGATATTGCAAGACAGTTGCCCCCAGAAGGCTAAGGCAGGGAAAGTATAGGTCGGGAAAGTAACTTCTGGGAAGTACCGAGGATGAAATATACCGAGAAAATTGTAAATGATGATAAAAAATATGCACTTTTACGAAGGAATAAAACGTTTTGTCACGAGTGGAGCGGAGAGGAGAGCGCCTGCAAACCAATCATCGGAATGACGGTTGATGGAGAATGATGGGGTGCGTAAGGCCTGAGCACTGTTTATGATATTACCATTGCGATGGGGCAGAGAGATTGCGATTGCTATGGGGCAAAGAGAGGGAATGCTAAAAGGAGATACCCATGTGAGGATATTTGAAAGGGGGCATATTTTAAGGGTCATCTAGAGCACTTATTTCCGTCGCCATGTTAAACTTAAGTGCTCCGCGACTTAATCCTCTGAGTCATCATCACATGCGTATAGTACCCCAGTCATTTTTGAAACACCACCAAAAAATAACTCGGCGAGTAAAAATGCGTAATTATAGGCATATTCCATATTTTTCTAAAGGAGATTTTTTTTTAGTATAGAGAATTTGCCCCTTCAACAGAGAATGTCAACACGTTTTTCAACAATTTAGTCACAAAGGGGTACATAAAATATTATAGCAACACGAATTACCGTTCCAATAATTCAGTATGTTTGTGATTAGGACTTGTGTGCGGGAAATAGCATTTTTAACACTTTTTTTAATTCATTTATTTTAGAACTATTTGGAAATTTTATTCTATTCAAGCTTTTTTTAATCGTGTTAATGATATAACTGTTTACATAGTCCCTTGTAGTATTAAAAATGGTAGTAATTTATGTTTTCAAACAGATAAACACATATTACACTTGTTTTACAACCGTATGACACGAGTTTCATCACACTGACAAACTATATCAGCCAGTCACGCAATATGCCCGTAAAGTCATACCGTGGCTAACTGGTGCACCACGGTGTAGTTGGATTGGATTGGATATTTGGGGAGGCGACCGACAGCTAAGGTCATTTGTGCCGTAGAGGATAGGTAAGGGAGGAAGGGTGGATAGAAACCCGGCGACGGCATTAGGCTGCTCTTAACGAAACGCGCCAAAGGGACCACGGCTTAGCGTCTCATCCGACAGACGGAGTACTGTACTTGAAGTGCCCTCCACAAGACACTTAAGTAGGGATCGGGTTTCCTCTGAAAAACATCTTCCTCTGCAGGGATTTGAACCCTGGCCGCCCATATGGTATGCTAGTACCATAGCCACCACACAAACTCGATCCCCCTCCAGTTTTTAAGTCTCCTAATATTCCTCCTCCTAAGAATTTCCTCAACCATAAATTCTAATAAATAAATAAATAAGATATGTAGAGAGAATCCATATTGGAGAAGTAAATGTACGCTGATTTCAAATAAGTTATCACTGGAAAACATCGTAAAATTGAATTATTAGCGCATCAGCTCGCAAGCGCTTAAGGAAAATGTGGGCTAACAAACATGGGTAACCAGTCAGTCAGTATCTAGCCACCACACCAACCCGATCCTCCACGGCGTAGTAAAGCGTGTCGCGCGATGAAACAGGGAGGACTAATTTCGAGCATTTAGATACACGACTTCTTCCAAATTCCATGGAACCCGTGACGGTTCGGCATTACGACGGAGGGTAGAAGAAAGGCCGGGAGCTGGCTGAAAGAATGAAAATTGGAATGGGATGTCACGTCAAGAATACCGGGGTGGGGAGGCGCGCTCATCAGGCAGTCTGATGCGGCAAGAGGGCGGAGGGGTCGAGGGTTAGTGTGGCTCGTGACCCCCCGGGGGACGGGGAGGGGGGTGTTGGAGGGGAAGGGGTCGCGGCACCCCGCATTATTCCGGCAGGGGGGGCACGCGGTGAGAGGAGTGTCTGCAGCAAGAAGGGTTGGAAAAAAAAGCGCCAGCGGGAGGTGCCGAGGGGGTAAGCGGGAGGTGAGACAAGGATGCGCGCGTGATTCGGACGCCGCCGAGGGGTGGAACCCTCCCCATCCCTAACCTCCCCCCGTAAGGTTGAGAGGAGGGCATGTAGGCTGGGGAGCGGGGGGGGGGCGGACGCGTCGAGTTAATGGATGGACGAGCACACGAGGTTAGAGAGGGGGAGTTGTAAAGGGAGGAGGGGACTGCCTGGGAGATAGGAGTGCACTTAATCTGGGAGGGTTGGGCCGTGGACTGCACGGGGAGACCGATGGAATCCTTGGTGGCTAGCCTAGGGGGGCGGGTCTAGGGTTCACACGCAGACGGGGGCATGGGAAGCTGCTTTCACTATAGGCCCCCTAGTGAAAGCTGGAACACTCACGGTACCCATGACGTGATATCACGTCATGCCGCACTCAAAGGGTTAACAGAAGTAGGAAAGATGCTTAGAAGCCTACAAACTGGAGTCACACACGATTCTGGGAGTATAACCTGAAGACCATTCAACGCCTCTCTGAAAACTGATTAATCTGCGTACAAGAGAGGCGAAGTCAACAAACCCTGCGTCTGTGTGCATGCGTAAAAAGTCGTCCGAAATCTATGTAATGTCTCTATGGAACTTGACAGATGAATTGTGCCACAAATCTAGATATTTTCCAGCACTTATTCCTTCTCCAATTTTTCTTGCTTCTAACTCAACCATTACAATGCTCGTAATTCTAATCCCGAGTACAATGTTTTCGTGGACCAAAAGTCTCTGTCCCTTCTATCAGATATTTAATTGTTACAGTTAAAATATTAGCAAGGCGGAAGAAAACCGATATAAATTGAGAGTCCTGGCGACAAAGATCACAAATTAGAGTCACATCATATAGAAATTCCACTGAAAGTTCGAAAATTCCCCTCACGATGTCCACATAATACGGGAAAATTGTTGTGAATGTTCCCCGAAGACATTGAGGTATTCAAAGAAGTCTACGAAGCCATTGAAGTAGATTACTCTCTCAATGATTACATCCTTGCGGTCAATCCTGCATTACGTTGTTCTTTATTCAAACATCCTCTACCTGAACTTTTCCCTGTCCATTTTCTCACCAACTCTTATCATATTTTCCTAGCAATCGCTTTTACACCTAGCGTCATTTTCCTAACGACAGGTATTCCTCTCACAGTGGTTGCCATGAAAGACATTCATGGAAAGTAACTATAAATTACTCCAATTATTGAATTCAAATAAGAAAATCATGCATATCCCGATCTTAGTTGAGTTGGCTTGTATGCACAGTATTACAGTAATTGGTACGTTTTTTCCCTCAAGTATTTATCCAAGGGCTGGGCAGTGCTTTGCCTAAAGTTTCAATTTCGAAGGAGGAAATCGGTTTTACAGTCAAGACTTAAAAAAATAAAAAAAAATAATTTCCTCATCCCTCTGAAATCATAGCTTAAGTAAGTATAATTTCTACCTTTCTGTCAACGCTTCCCATGACTCTCTATCGATAGGGTCACCATTTAGTATGAGTGACAATGCAATTAAAGCACGGAATCCCTGGGTAGGCTAATAAAACATAACGGTAATTATTATTTCAGCGCTGGCAATTGTAATGAGTCCAGCAGAGTATCAGTGGTAGTGGTTCGTAACTGTCTCATTGCGAAGGGCTATTACATAAAGCTTGCACAAAGCACCCGGAGGAATAATGGAACACTATAGGCGCTGCCTGTAAAGATTTCTGCACCCTGTGGCGTGGATACGGTACACGACACCCCCTCGCACTTCAGGCAGCAATGAAACATGAAACTTGGAGCCATTAGCCTGCCCTTCGGTCATTAAGAAAGAGACCCACGCTCTGTTATGTAAGTAATGGCCGTGCGAAATGGGAAAACGCTCCCAGTCGGATGCATAAATCGTTTAGGTGCCCCCGAAGAGACAAGAATCGGACTGCAGCAAGAATCTAGGTAAAATGTTGGTCTATCCTCAAAATGGGCTCAGAGGAATAGTAATACTAAGATGTTTGTGAATACAGAAAGGAAAATGAACTCATAAACTTACCAGGACGGAATATGCAATCAGAAAATGTTGCAGCTGCTGTTGCATTATAGAAGCTCCTATCAATAAATCATTTTTGGATTCCCCCGTCTAGTATTTCCAAGTGAAAGGGGAATAATTTTCTAATTTTCTTCTTCCATAACTTAGAGAAATTGAGACTGCTGTGAAAAACGACGGCGGTTTACATTAAGTTTAACTTTCGAATCTACTATGAGATACTGCGAATGAAAGCCCCTCACACAATACCTTCATAATTCCTCTAGCATAATGAGAGTGGGATAAAATGATGAGTAAAGAGTCCTAAATATCATTGCGAGCTATGTATTATTTCTCTGTATTTCTGTATGACGAAAGGATTCAATCGCACGATAGTTGAGTTAAAACGGTGTCTCTTCCATTCATGAAGGGAAATACCAGACCCGCATTTTGAACTTCAAAAACCCTTTGTCCACTGAGCCATTTCATCCTTTTCGTCGGTTAATTCGTAAGAATATACTCCTCGCAAGAAACAATTGCTATTGATAATAAGGTCCAAAAAGAATGTAAAACGGAAATATAAATTAGGAAAGTCCTTCCTTTGGCCGTGAGGAAAGAGGGCTAAAAAAACCAACGAAAAACATGGTTTACAGAGGCACTATCCTTATGAAGTCACATACGTTAAAGCTCAGAGACATATGAACGAAGGGAATAAATAAAAATAGTGCAAATACGATAAGAATTCAGTTTTACAGGCCAAAAATGTAACAAACAGTACACAACACGGAAGGAAAGATGATCACTGTTGATAAATAACCTAGAGATGGGCTGTTTACGAGCGCTTTCGAGGTGTAGATATAGAATTTACATATATGCAACATTCAGAGGTTTCCACCATGAATGGAGTTGACTGCTGACAGCAGTTTTAATGTAAAGACGCTCACTGAAACAATCACCAGAAATCAGCAACGCAATCAATGGTATAGAAACCAGAAGATGCTGTTTTCACGATTTATGAATCGACGGAGACGAGACAACGTAAGAATGACACATTTTTTTACCTAATACATCCTAAAATATTCATAAATACAACCAAACATTATCGACAAAATTGAAGAATTGTTTACCCAACATAAAATATATCGGAACGTCTATTAAAACCTGATTCAGATGATTTATGTTCAAAAAATATGAACATTAATTCTTTTGACTGTTACAACTATTCGATGATCATTATCAATTGGTTGTCAATCATTTTTCATTGCTTATTAATAATAATTAGCTATTCTAGGCTACGGTATTAATTTATTATAGATTTATTGACTATTAAATTAACAAATTGTCACAGATTGCAGTATCTTATCGATCCTAAAATGAAGTCCATTAACACATTATCGTCAAATACGCGTTAATTGTTGACAGTGAAACCTGGCCGAAGCCTGTTGAGTTACAAGAATCATTAACTGCCGTGGAAATTAATATCGTTAATCATATCATCAAACAATAACATGCTTTTGGACTATTTGTAACTCCAATGGGAATAGCCTCAGTGGTCTGTGCACATTTACACATTAAAACTGAGTGCAATAAGTAATGTAGATACTATACATTGATTTTCATCGCAAAATACTCTAGTTTGGTAATATTTCACAAGGATACGTAATTCATAATTTATTTATGTAGTAATATTTATTTATGAAGGAATATTTTTTAACAAGTCCCCGTGACGTACATCCGGAGACAGAAGAGGAATTGAGGAAATCTCAAGAGGCACAGGCCTCACAGTCGTAGACAGCCGGAAATGTGACTTCACTACAACGAAGACCGCGGCCGGGAAATAGAAAAACCACGGCTTCTTGAATTTCAACTAGCCAAGGACAGATAAGAGAATCAGTGTTTGTGGCTATCGTGCGAGATATGTGGGACGATATCGAAACAAAACTGGATCCGGAGAGAACAGAGAAGGAGAGCGCGGGCTAGCGTCCGTATGCAAACAGGAAACTGTCGCTCAGCGGCGAAAGCGGATGAGATCAAGCCGCTTGATTCGTGACGGTTGCCAAGAAAAGTGAAAGAATCGCAAGATAGCATGGGGGATGCAAAATTAAAGAGGGCAAAAAGACGCGCTAAAGCGGGGAAAAGGCTACTAGCATGCTAAGTACACCGTGGAAAAAATACTCATTCGCTTGAAGGGAGATGACCCGATTGGCGACGAGTGGTTTGGCCATTGACCAACCGAGAAATCCTCTCACGCCATTAATTTTATGGATCCATAAATGAACGGGATGGTCTTTCTTAAAGCAGTCCGCGAAAATCAACGGACCTCGGTTCTGCAACGAACGAATGATTGTTTCCAGTATTTGGAACTTCATGCATTCTATCATCTCTTCAACTAAAGCGAAAGTAACAGCGGGAAAATAGCCGGGAAATTCACAGTCAAATCGGAAAAATGACAGGAGGGATTCCTGCCGATAGTGAAGAACGGGATGGTTTTGGGAGCAAAAATATCTTATTAAACTTACTAAATCACACCAACACTGCTATTTTGCACGGATTTTCAATGACTTACCTAGAAATAAAAGAAAGAAAATAAAGTTCAAACAAGGGTCATCCAAAACACAGTCATTTAATTCTAAACCATTAAAGAATAAACAAATAACTAGTACACAAGTTTGAAAAAATTTCGAAAGAATATAAAAGTTGATGAAGTGATGACGGAGAAAAGAAAACCTAAACTTTCGGCAAAGAAGTGAATTGCACTTATATGAAGTGTCCTGAGAAAGGAATCAACACATTCACATTGACTACAAGAATATAGTATATTATATTCTAGTAACCGGAAAAAACACGAGTATTGTACAACACCAAGTGCATCACCAAAAATTAAAGCATACGTCTACATCTACGTAATACCCTGCGAGCCACCACGAGGGTGAGTGGCAGGGGGTGAAGATCACCAAACATGCACTATTGCCATGCAAGTAGGATATTTAAGGGAGACATGCTGGAGAACAGGGTCACATGCAGCTAGGTGGTTAGTATCTACATAATAAGAAAGGGATTATTGGTTGTTATTACATGTATAATGCACTACAGACTACTCTAACTATATTTCACCTACCTATCCCTTTGCTACGCTGCCTATTGTTCTCTCTTATGGTACGCGGAAATAATGACATTTTAAATCTATCGGTACGACAATCTATCTCTCTAATCTTGTTAATATGATCAAACCTAGCATAATACGCAGGGGTTCTCAATATACATCTAACGTCATCTGTGAACAAATCGGTTTCGAATTTACTTAAAAGGTTTAACCTAAATTTTAACCTGTGTTCTGATAGTAATTCCCATCCTAGTTCTTCTATTAAATTCGTAATACTTGTACAATTATCATAACGGCCTTTAACAAACCTAGCGGCTCTCCTTTGCATACGCTCAAATTCTTTTATCAAACCTTCCTCGTACGGATCCCATATACTAGCGGCATATTCTAAATGAGGCCTGATAAGTGTAAAATAGCTTCTTTCTCGTACCCTCTCATCGCATTTGCCTAGAACCCTTTTTACGAATCCTAATCTATGATTTGCTACACTAGTTATTTCCCTGATGTGTTTCCCCCATGATATGTCTTCAGTGATGATGACGCCTAAGTATTTAATAGATTCTACGTTAGATATTTTCTTTTCTTTGATGCAATAACTATTCCGGGGAAAGCCATTCCTTTTCCAAAAGTTCATTATAGCGCATTTCTTCAAATTTAATTCTAGCTGCCAACTATCACACCAATCATCAATCGCATCTAAATCCTTAGCTAAAGACTGACTGTCCTCTTCATTTCTAAAATCCTTATACACAACTGCACCATCGGCAAAAAGACGGAGCTTGCTATTTTTTACTACTGCTTTCAAGTCATTTACGTAGAGAAGAAATAAAATTGGGCCTATCACGCTTCCCTGGGGAACACCCGACGAAACTTTTTCTTCGCCTGAGCTGAGACCATCTAATACCACGCTTTGAACGCGTTCATGTAAGAAGTCTCCTATCCAGCCTACTACATTACTGTCTATCCCGTATGATGCTAACTTCGCGAGTAACTTACAGTGGGGAACCATGTCAAAAGCTTTTCTAAAGTAAGCATATTGGCTAAGCAGAGGATTCCATCTACGTTTAGAAGAATGTGCAAAGTGTGACCGCCATGGAATGCAATTTATTGGCGTCTATATTCTTATTTGCAAAATCCAACTTGATGCAGAGGCCTCATTATGGCCGAAAAACACTTTAATGCGTATAGCACGTAAGCACTTGCACCTTTAACCCGACTTTGAAAGATGTTCTGGAAATAATCAGAGAGCAACTGGTCGAGGATACCTCAGAGCCAGGCCAATTACCTCCGACATTACTACAATATCACTTACTGTAGAGTAGGGATACAGTAATTGTGGCATCAGCTGTTGACTTCGAGCACGGATAAACACAAGCAAGACCTACATTTACATAATACCCGAGAGGGATATGTGGGAGGGGTGTTGGGAAAAAAATTAGCCCGGAAGAAAGGAGGGAACTGGTGGAAGGAATTGGAAAACCAAAGAGACAAATAAGAGATAGGTACGTGAACAGAGTGTCTTGCTCCAATTTTTGTGCATTTTTTACGATGGCTCGAGCGATTTTTGTTAACGTGTAGATTAACGTTACTGTTCAACACGTGATCTCATCAGTGATGTTTGTGCATAAAAGTGAAAAAATGACACGATTCCCCCTTAATTTGTTGGAAATTCAATGCCATTTTAACACATAACTTAGGCACTTAACATACATTATGTAAAAATTCGACTTCAAATGCATAGATTTTCCTCAGACCCCGAAACATTGCACTCTTAATTATTATTATAATTGTTGATAACAAATATCAAGTAGTCAAGCCGACTCCAGCTTCCGGAATAAACATATTTCAATGAAATTTATTTTGCATTTGGAATACCACTCCGTAAACTCTGGTCGTAACATGCTTTTATAAGGGTGAAAAAGATAATACAAATCTATCATTTCCATTACTGCCTGAACGGTGAGTTTAAAGGCGTAAACAGATGTACTCCAGTGAATTGAGGTCTGAATTTTTATCGGAGGACTCGACAGAGATCTTACAACCACCTCAATGGTACGGGAAAACAGGAATGATGAAAAGACTACACAATACTGGACTAAATGCTGGAATATTTCACACATTACCAATCTCATGGACGGAGGAAGGTTGGGGACATGCTGGATGAGGATTGAGTAAGACCTCACAAGTGGAAAGGGTGACAAGCAAGAGTGATAAAACGTGGGTAGAGCTGGTTAAGGGGATGAGGTATGGTGTTCCCTCTGGCATGTCCTCGAGGATTCTTCTCACTTTGGGGCGTATTTGGGAAGGAGAGGACTGCTTGGTGGGGAATTACTTGGGAGGAAATATCCCCTGGCGGGCTGGGTACGCACTTGAGATTTCGGGGGAAGGGGAGAGGGTGCAAAGGGTGGAGAATGAGGAGGGGTTGGAGGGGGAGTGTGAAAACACAAGATAGGAGAGGAGATTGGGAAGAGGAGGGTAAAGAAAGAGAGGACCACGTAGTAGAAGTGTCGAGGATGGGCGTGCCCAACCCATTCTCGCCGTCACATAAGGGTCATGTGGGCTGGGATCTCACGTTTGAGGGCATGCGGGTGGAATGAGTGGGAATAGGGTAAAGAATAGAAGGAGGGACACACAATGAGGTAAGCAGAATCGGAGACTCCCAAGAGATCTAGCCAGCCGGGTGAACCTTAAGAGGTCGGAAATTTATTCCGGAGCCTCTTCCTTCGGATTAGTCACCTCACTTCGAGGGAGGAAGGAGGTCCATCGTCGGATGCAGCAGAACTAGTGACGGAAAGATAGATTAATGGAATTTTCGTTCCCATAGGTGTGTGAGGCATTGTTCTTATGGTGGTTGGAACGATTTCTGTTTACGTACTCATTTGTAGGAAACTATGCATTCGTTTCCTCATGAAAGTAAAATCCACATAAACAAGCGGAAAAAAATATATTATGCAGTTTTTAGAAATTGACGCTATTTTAGCTCATAGTCTTGATGGTACATGACATGTATTTCATAAAAATTTGTCTACATGTGAATCCATTTTCTTATTTATTCGATTTAATGCATTTCTCATCATTATTATCGTTGTTCACAAATATCAAAGGGTTACACTTAGTCTGATATTTGAAATAAACATTCGAATATGATTTCATTTTTATGAATTTCAAAAACGGAGCGAAAAGCTACCGATAGCGAAAAACGGCATAGCATATTTTAATTGAGGTAAATAATAAAAATTTAAATTTTTTATCGGTTCCATTACAGCCTATAAGATGAATTTCAGTGCATTAACAGATGCATTGGAAAGAAAATAACCCCGAGGATTTTTCCGACTAAATAAAAAGTTATAAAAATGTGAACTCAATGAGCCGCGACTATCGCCACAGCCACCTAAACAGCGGGTCTCCTTTTAAAATATCAAATAAGATTTGAAATATACCCAAAATTATACGGTGTACATAAGGGCACGCTCTTATTACTAACATATTTTAAAAACAATATTCAATTAAAGTCACCAAATTGATCTATTCCTGTCTCTAAGTACAATGATTTATTTATTTGATGACGATTTTTCCTGGATGTTGGTAAGTAAATTTCAAAAGGAGCTGAGGGAATTACAATGATGAATCACGAGTTGGTCGTCGATTTGCGTTGCGTTTCCCTGAGGACCTGAGTGATTGCGAAAGCAAACTATTGAAAACGCGGGTTCATTGGACGCTACGCTGCAGCATAGACGGGTTCGGGTTCGTGTCACAGAAATTCTATTATTCCGTTAGCTCAGTACATTTCCTCATTTTCTTCTTCTCTGTCCATACGGAAATACCAGTTTTGTTAGATTTTCTCAGTCGATTCAAATTTCCTTTCCTTTACTCGATGAGCCGCTTATTGCGAATCTTCAATTAGAGATAAAATTCCTAGAACGCTCACAAACTAGGTGTAACGTGTTTGAAACACACCGCAGTTTCCTTTTTGGGTATTTCCTTCCACGGTATTCAATCAAACTCGATAGCAAAAATTTGTATTTCATTTTATGGGCACAAAAACACGCCGATATCAATCCACGCGTAATTGATTCCACAAGCAACCCCCAAAGGCAAAATTTTCGCAAATCTCAAACCAAACCCAAACAGAGACTTTCTGCGGCCCAACCAGAAAAGGTCATCGTTGGAAACCACAAGTGGCAAAGCGGATGTTATTGGGTACCGAACTTTGAACGTGCAAATTTCGCAAACAATTGGGCTTAATACGGTGTTTTTCCACGTCAAGTTGGCCTTTGGGCTGAAGAATGAGGCTATAAAATAAAGGATCGCAGTAAATAAAACTTAACGATAGCACTGTCGTTCTATTTTTCGGGAAAATAAAAATTTTCCATGTAACCTCCAAAAGATTTCAATTCTGGAAAAAGAAGTTTGCGAAGGCGTTCATGTGAAAACTTGTGAGAGGATTTATTTACCCAAGGGATGAAGAGCAAGTTGCAAATCAATATTTTAATCAAATCAGTCTCTGAATGTCGGTAGGTTTTCCAATCCCATCACAGATCTACTAACCGGAGCTTCGTTAGCAGGCACATTTGAACTAAAACTTTAAAAAATTTCATTCGGCTTCATTCATATCCGTTATTTGGGGTAGCTGCTGGCGACGGATAATGTTGTTGACTTATGAATACCAAGTGAAAGAGCGAAAGCAAGTCTGCAATGACTGGGTGATTGAACCAAGGACAATGTTGGACACGCGCGCTCGACTTCTTCGTGAACAAAACCATTAATCATTTCCCGATTCACCTCTCTAGTCACCTTGCGTGGCAAAGAGCCAAGTTGAGCACATAAGGCATCGTCAGGACTTAGCAGAAGGCTGTCACGTGAACCTGCTCTCCTATTCAAAGCTGTAAAACGCTGATATTTATGTCATAACCATGAATACGTAACCGAACACGGGTCTTGACTCCCAATAGTATTACGGGATGTATAATAGCCAAATCTATTTCAAGTCTCAGAGCCACTACAAAATCTTGCCTCAGCTCGGCAAACAACCACAATAACAAAGGGAGACTACGAAAACCCCAGCCTTGAAAGCTTAAACAAGTGGTGTAAAGTTAATGCCAAAGAAAAACTGATTTAACAAGTTCATTAATATTTAACAAATATCGATCGAGTCTATCCTGGAGTTCAGGATCGTGAAATACTCCGAGCAGACCGCGCAAAATGTGAGCCATGGAACACGCATACATATCCCAGCAGGTATATACAGAAAAGCAAAACACGAAGATAGGAAGCAACGCCTCTCTTGAAAATGTTCAGGAGACCGTACACCTGATTCCTTAGCTTTCTCATCGTAACGACGATTAAGCTTCGAACTACAACAGGGTAATCAACCGCCAAGATAATATAAAGTCCATATTAATTTGGACTAAATTGCTAAATTCAAGTTAAATTACACAAGATCTAAATAGGAACATGTAATACATTACTTTATAATAAATACAGTCACGTACTCATTATACACGCTTTTTTATTGAAAACTTAAAGAAAACAACTGGCGATCTAGCATCAATTTCAGCACACCCTGCTAACGTCACGTGCGTCAAAAGATGAGTGTAGGTAAGTAACTAAATTCGTTCAAAATGCATACAGAAAAATTAAAACTTCATTGCGATTAAAAAGCCAATGTTGGGCGTCTTCAAATGCTGAAGTATCATCTGAAACTATCAATGATCTCGGAATAAAAACACACATACACATGATAGTATTTGAAAATATTTTAAGGCATTAATATATCCAACGGTAGCAAAAGAAAATAAAGAATACTGCATGAAGAGAATGTGAATACATAGGTATACTTCAGGAGGAACGACTACAAACGAATTTGATGCCCGAAACCAATGTTTGACGAGCCCAAGCCATTAAAGCCGCGAGAAAATGTAAAAAGGGGTGGAGATGAAAGGCAGGACTGTTTATAAGAGAAGAGGGGAATCCTCTCTAAAGCCCTTCGACGATGTTTTGTTCACGAAAACGATCCACCCTCAGTTGTCTTCAACTCCAGCAACCGCCACCCTATCTGAGCCCTTAAGGACAAGGCGAGGCCTTAAAAATGATTCTGACGGAGGAGTGCTGGGTTGGGAACGTTAGGTCCCACCTATGTCTAGCTTTTAAGCCTTCCGGGCAATATGCTGGTTAAAAATCCCTTTGGATTTTCCACCGGGTTCCTTGCTTTTTAATTCATCCGCAACACCGGAATCCATAAACAGTTGGGAAAGTTGTCGATTCCGGTGTTGCAGAAGAAATGGGTAGCCTGACAGCCGGTGGAAAACCCGAGAGGTTTTTAACCAGGTCCGAACGATTTTTCACTTCCGTCCAATTGCATCAAAATTTTAGGTATTAGAGTTTTTAGAAATTAGTATAGAGGCTGATAAACTCAAAAATGCCTCGTTTGATTTTTCACGAAGTGTGTGATAACCGAAAGATAGGTAATTCAATTCCCCGTCATTATCGGGTAAGCTAGAACTTTTGGGGTCAAAATATATAATATTAAAGGCAAGAGTAAAACATGAAGCTACTGAAACATCACTGGATCCCTGATCAAAGGTGTTACGTAATATTGTGATTTTGAGGATTCAGAAAAAAGGGGCCATATTATGTTTAGACACTAGTAAGACAACTAATGAACAATGATAAAAATACAATGAGACTCTCCCAAAAGAAAAATTAAAAATCAACGATACGACTTTCCAGTTTTATAAGCACAACAAATATTTAGATGTCTGTATAAAATATATAAAGACCCTACTTCTGTGGTGGTGGAGGATATGTAACTGAATTAGAGGAGAGTTTCTCAGATGGGGCAGTGTAAAGGAAATCATTGACAGAGAGGATTTTTATAGTCATGATACAAAGAACTATTTTGGGCGAAATAGGAGTTTGTTTTCTTTCTCCAAAGCGAATAATGTATCACATGGAGTAATTACTATTAATAGACCAAAAATAGAATCTGAGGAAGACTTTTTAAGCCCTGCTCTTGCTTAGCATTTGAATAAGAGGGACTAAAAGGTGATGCATCAGGATTCACCATTCCATAGGTTCAAAATTTTATCGAATCGTTCCCGGGAAGAGCATGAGCGAGTTGTAGAACAATGCTATACATACTCGTTTAAGAGAAAGCAACTTTTCTATATTGGTTGGAAAAAAATCATTAAAAATACAAATGTATGCATTAAAAACCACGAGATTAAAGGTATCAAAGTACTTATGGTAGTCCGAGCGAGATAGTTCCCTAGTCATAGTAGAGACCATATTCGAATTATACGTTATAATTTCACCAGCTGTAGGGCACATCAATTAAATATTGCATTATTAATGGTGCAATAATATAGTTTTATATGACAGAAATTATAAGTAATTAAATAAAATATCTAAATAAATCTTTAAGTTGACTCATTTTTTTCGTGCGGTGCGTTTGAAGCTCCTTCAAAATGGAAGGTTTTTTTGTGATACCCAAGAACCCACTCCGGTGACAATATGATTAATTTTCAAAAATAGTTGTGAAAACATACAACGTACACACTGTTAGTTTTTTACGACATCTAAGTGTTAGAAATACCTCATTTTGTAAATAATGTCTCTCTGGAGTGCATACACGTACCATTTCCCATGTAAAAGGGCTGGTATTTTTCGGCAAATATCTCCGAAAGTAATGCGGTAAGGGGTAGATTTTTTTGTGTCATTGGGTAGGTGAAATATTTTTCTTTAAAATGAAACCAAATTCATTGATTTCTAAGTAAAATGATTTTTCGCTCAAACTACCTTCATTCATTTATTGAGTACTTCCTTATCAAAGTACTCGATAAATGAATTCCACGTTGCACTCTAATGAGCAATATTCTACACGCACGCTAGGCAAGCCCAACGTCCTCTCTACCTTATCCTTCCCTTTCTCATGGGCAAGATCTCTTCATCCGGTCCAATATCAGAGGTGAGGTGAAATGAAAGGGTGCAAGAGGGGATATGGGGACGATGAAGGAGAACGACGATAACAAAAAGGGGTTGGCGAAGGGGGGAATGAATTTGGGGACCATAGGAGAGCGAAAGGAAGAGGGAGAGTTTGTGTGAAAACAAGAGAATGGCGGAAGCGGAAAGAGGGACCCTCGCCGTAGCACGGGAGCCAGAGTCCTCTGCGGGGAAAGGGAAGAAAAACAGGCGACGAACACAATGAATTCGGCTGGGTGATTCTCCGATGAAGCTCAGATATCGAATTTAATGAATAGGCATGAGGCGTCAAGTGACGTCGAACACTGGAAGCGGCGATGAATGAGCGAGGATGGGCGGGAGAGGTAGAGGAAGAGAATAGGAGAATTTGGGACGCTGCGCAAGTGGAGAGAAAAGCTAAAGACCACCTAAAGAGAGGAAAATTTGATGGCAGGGTCTGTAACTCAGAAAATTTTAAAAATATCCGGACAATGTGCAGTAATGCTTCAGGTGGGAACCGTACAAAACACTTTGATCGAAACAAAACATGAGATAATTATGGAGTGTAATAATGATAAAAGATATAAAAGCGTATCAGGCTTAACTTTGAGGAAGTAATTGATAATGGCAAAAGGTGCTGAAACCATGGTTGGTTGTTATTAAAATCTGTGTGGAAAGTTACCATTGGGTTTCATTTGAAATGGATGTCATTATGATAAAAGTTGACTTTCAGAGGAAAGCCGAACCCTTCTTGGGTGTCTTCTGGAGGGCACGTCAAGTACAGTACTCCGTCTGTCGGATGAGACGTTAAGCCGTGGTCCCCTTGGCGCATTTCGTTAAGAGCAGGCTAATGCCGACGCTGGGTTTCTATCCACCCTTCCTCCCTTACCTATCCCCTATGGCGCAAATGACCTCAGTTGTCGATAGCCTTCAAAATATCCAATCCAATCCGATAAAAGTTGACGATAAAATTATACTGGGTCATTGACATTTAAAGACCAAATAGCTTAAATGGTAATGGTCATGGTTGACACAAAACTTTTTAAGGTGAGTAACAAAACCACTATAAAATCACAAATATATACATTTAGAATGAACTGAAGATGCAGAAACTCGCAAAAGAGGTCTAGACGCAGATTTAATCAATTTTTCCAAACTAAAAATTAGTAAAGGATCATAAATCAATTAGTTTAATACCGCAATCGTGAAAACACATTGAACCTCGGGTTTCTCACCGGTTACGATTTTACACTTATGCTGCATTGACTCAAAAACATTGTGCTACCAATAATACTTCCTCCAAAATCATTAAATAGGAACTTCTTGGCAATGAAATTGAAAATAATGAAGAAAGATGGCGCGTTGATCCATAAGCAGGAGTTACGACAAATTAATAAATCAAAAACCAGAAAACCAAAGAGTTTGGTGCAATCACACATTGTTCACGGCAATGATTTGATATTTTTTCAATATGGCAAATAAATACATCGATCGATAATGCGCCATGTTCTGATACTCACCGAAATCAACGTATCCAAGTTACTTTTCCCCAGAATTAGAAAAATATAGTTCAGAAAATAGTAAGTTACCTTTATGGGTTGACTATATTATGACTATAAAACGTGTCACATGATATTTTTATTCAGTTTTTATTTAATGATAGGAGTCATTGACCACATCGCCTGATCTACCCTCGATGAGACACTGTTAAGGTACAGAAAAAGTCCATTACCGTCTTCCATGTTTCTCGCCACCGTTTAAAAAGCAGAAGAGCAGCTAACTCCTGCCATAGGAGCGAATACATCCGACCCTTTGTTGCAGCAAGATGAATGGACGAAGGGATGGAAGAGATCCAACCGAGGAGATTAATCTGATTAGTTCTTTTATGCAATGGAACTGACCTTTTCGTGAGGCAAAAAAAAACCGTATGGAAAACTCTATAGACCAACGTTATATCCGAGTTTCGCTCATCAAAAATTAAGAAAACTGAAAAAAGTGGCAAACCAAAAATCTAATAGAGGCAAATGACTCAAGATTCCTCGAAATCTCCAATTGTGAAAACTTTTTAGAATCAAGGTCGTATAATATTTCAATAAAAATTTCAAATAACGCAAGAATGAACAAAAAATGATACAAAAACCACGAATATAATAAAGTAAAACCCTTCCCATGTTATTATGTTTGATCGGTAGGAGAATGCGGACTAAAAATTGTCGCCCGTAAAAAATATTTAGTCGGCTGGGTTTTGAGATAAAATGGAATGCATGATAACCGAGGTTATCCCATCTGAAAAGGTTACCCCACAAAATCAATACTAATGAGCATAGAAAGATAAATAGCTATTAGCAATTCTCCTTTTTGAATATGTCTTCATCACCACACGAGATGGGAGAGTAAAGTAGGCGGTGGTTCACAGGATACAGAATTCCACAGTGAGGGATCCATACGAGAGAGATCTGCGCATTCCCTTCAAGTGTAAAATAATTACTTGATTACAATGGGACAGGGTCTGGGGCGGGTTATTCAACACCTACGATTGTCCACTCTCCGCACACATAAAATGCACCGAAAAATTGGCCACAATATGTATGTAAACCGTTAGCTACACTAATGAAATCAGAATCACACGTTCGGTGAATGAGGTATAAAAGAGCGCTCTGACAAGTACTTTTTTCATATTTAGAAGAATTTTTTAAGTGATCAAAATTGAATGCACTTGAGAATGGCCAATGGACATGAAATAACCGATTTTAATGCCACAAATGTATACTATTTGGTATAATAAAATTGTAAAAATATATTTAAAACTAAAAAAACCCATAAGCAATCCAGTTAGGTATTTGAGGAGAGAATTTTGGATATTCGTCGGAGATGAAGCAGATGGATAGGAATATTTTAACGGTACAACGGGAGGCAACGTATATGAAGACCTTAAACGGGATTGAAATGAACTTTATGATGCATATCGATACTCGAAACGATCATGACGAATTGATGCACCATGAAAGGAGACGAACAAATGTTGTTTATAAAGTCCTATATTTCAACACCTAAAAATAAAAAAGGTGTTAAAAACTATGTCGCAACAAGTAAACAAGAATTATGTAGAATATGCATTGGTAGTGTTCATTTCCCTCCTAGTCTAATCAAGGATACAACATAGAGAAAAAGGAAGAGGCTCATGGATTAATCGTCTGAACTCACTGTCATCGCTTTGATCGAGGAAAAGTCTGGTCAATAACATTTATTAGTCTGGACAATGACATTTATTCAGTAATAATTTCTTTACAATAACCATTGGGTAAAAAGAGAATGGCAATAAACTTAATGGTGGAAGGCGTAACTTTCCGGAATGTTACCGCAGAAATGACGAAAAAGAAAAATCTCTTAGTAAATTCCACACTTAAAACTTTTATTACATTGATTGATTGAAAAATTTGAAAAAAAAACCTTTGAAAATGATTGCAAGGCAATCGAAACCTAGGTCGGTAACAAAAGTTTTGAGTGTGGAATTTACTAAGAGATTTTTCTTTTTCGTCATATCTGGGAATGAGCATATTATATACTGATGTACAGTATGATTAAAACCACCTAAATATAAAACTTGCTACAAAAATTTTCCGACCTTGATTAAAAATTCAATGGGAAACAACTCAAATTAAGTTATTTCACAGAATGACAAATTTTGGATGTATTTATACGGTGAACTTGATCGAACACAAAGTGTATTAACGTGTAAAAAATTAAATGAAAATACATAAATCCCTGAACACAACAAAGCCAACTTTCTTCAAACCTAAATTAGTGGCGTTTCGCGGTAAAGTCAATTCCTTACCAGGGTCCGACCAATGAGCGGGTGGACCACAAAAAGGAAGCGAGAGTGAGGTTCATTGAAGCTCCTGCTCTCCGATTATTGCTTAGAAACAGCCGCTGGGGTTGTTTCTTCAACCTGATTTTAACATTTGGGACCGTAGAGTTCAAATTACATCACTCATTCTCAACCCTTGCTTCAAAGAGCAGACAACCGAAACAAAAACTGAGGTATTGGGGCACGGGTTTCGTCGGATGTAGAGATTGGGGGGCGAGTAAAGTTGGGAAGGAGGCCGGGGACGCCACTGAAAGGTTTGGAGGTAGAAAGGGTTAAGGAAGAGGGCGAAATGCATTACGAGAGAGAGGAAGAAATAAGGGGTGTGGCAGGGGGATGGCAGGGGTAAGAGGAGAGGAAGGGGCGTGTCCCTTATATATCCCCTTACGCCGGAACGGTGAAGTGAGGGAAGGGGTTATGGTGTTCGGTCCCACAGGGGGATGATGGGGTTGAACAATGAAGTGAGAGCGGCTAAAGGACGTTTTTTTTATTCCTAGGTCGTATTCAGGGGTACGCAGGGGAGCGGGGGAAGGTAGGGGGAGGGGTATGGAAGCGGCTAGGAGGAGGACAACGAGTAAGAAGGGGTGAGATATCGGAACCATGCATAGAGGGAGACCATGTCCAATGTAGCGGAAGGGGAGGCGATAAGTAAGAGTGCTGAGGGTGAAGACAAATAAAATGACAAGGGACGACATTTCCCTCGAAAACAAAAGCAGGGAGAAAAGAAGGAAGTTATGAGAGGACGCAACGCCGGGAAACATTGGGAATAAATCTGACTCGAGCGGGATATTGCGTCGGCGTTATCCAGGGTGTCTACAGCCGGGCATTTGAAAATTCCCTGAGATTTCCAGGTGTTCCAGACATAATTTTTATTTTTCCAGAGGAAAAATTGATTTTTTCATTAATTATAAGAGAATGTTCGGTATTTTTTTGGGTGATTAAACTTAAGGATTATTTTTAAACTTACATATTTGGAGGAAAACAAACTAAATACTTCAAAATAGTTTGAGGGAAAATCACATCACCACTCTTTCTTAGATTTAAACATTGCCATGCTGGTGCTCAAGGAACGAGATTATATTACAGTCAGACTTTGTTAACAATAGCATTGATATAAAATGATCAACAACTTAAAAAACTGAAGGAATTGACTCTTTTCCTTATCTTACTAAATGCGACAACGCAAGGGAAATTTGACTTAGCAACTTGCCGAAAAAGGCACATTGCTTCCGTTGCTCTTTTATATATTGACACCACAGAAAATTCCAGAGTCAATTCGATATTTCCATGATATTTCCACTGAAAATAAAATTCCCAAAGAATTACCGTTCTCCCCGGTTTTCCAGAGTGCTGGATACCCTGGTTATCGCATTCCCACCTAGGGAGAAGAATCGGGTTCTTAAGTGATTTGGCTGACGTGGTGGCTACGAGTACTGGCTCTCCATCTTCAAGACCTAAATCCTAACCAGGGCTGTGGCTGCAATTTATAAGAGGATGCCTGAAAGAGATTGGACCAGGCGTACTGACAGTGGCGTATCTTGACATGAGAGATAGATGAAGATCACTACAAGGAAAAATTTGCCCATTGGAAGGGACACTATGGCCATCTACGCTCAGAGTAGGCTAATTCCGGATGCCGTATTTTTCTTTATCCTTTGTCCATTCACCTTTCCAACCCACCCGCCTACTCTTCATGGAGGAAATGACCTCAGATGTCGGTCGCCTCTTGAAATATTCATGTTATCTTGTTTTACTACGGTTATCTCTCCACCACTGTACCACAAATTTGATATTCCACCTACGTAAACACTCAATATAACAGCCCAAATTACTCCAATTCAGATGTGAGGCTGTACCTTAACATTTCCCTGCGCGAGACTAGTAAGTTCGGAAAAGCTGCCCCGTATGAGGATATGGAAAATGAAACAGTAGAAACACGAGATACTCATACCATAAATTTATTAGCACCACATATTAAAGCCCCGAGGCGCAATAACTGCACTAGTAATGAGTCTCCAATTGATCCTACAAGAGTTTTAATAACAAAAATGCTATAAAATAAATAAACTTCTGATCCACTACTGAAACTAGGCAGCCAAAAGTAACGATTTTTCGTGAATCTGCCGTGTCATTTTGGTTCCTCATAGGAAGGCATCAGAAAATGTTTTTCTGATTATAAGAGAGGTATTGTGGTGGAGTGTAAACATCCCATTCAATGTTAATTCAGCACCAGACATTTTTAACTTAATTCCATTGCTCGAGTCGAACTTTAAAAATAAACTTTAATTCCGACGCTTACAGGCATAACCTTAAAGTAAAATTTTATCTTTGAAAGTGATGAGTTAGTGCAACTTAAAACAGAAACAACAATTGCACTATTTCACAAGGTATTTTAAAGCGCACGACGCGTTTCAGCTCTCAGAGCCATCATCAGGTATAAGTATAGTCTTGTACCTGATGATAGCTCTGGGAGCTGACACGCGTCTTGCGCATTAAAATACCTTGTGGAATAGTGCAATTGTTGTTTCTGTTTTAATATGACGAAATTCCACGACATCTCGACTGAATCTGTTGAAATTAGTGCAGCTTGCCTACTAAATGCCTCAGCCACTCGCTGAAACAACAAAAACGAGAAAGACACACCTAGAAGAGTAAAGTATTTTACAAAACGTGGTAGTTCTACAAGTTAAGCAAAATGAAACCACCTCTAACATTTATTACGCCTTTAATCACTTTAGAATTGCGACTGCACATCTTCTGCCTATGCAAAGGCACGAGGTGAACTATCAGATGTTTTTAATCAACATATATTTAGAACTGCCATTCCTCTAAACTCAAAGAAGAAGGGGGGAGAAATATATTCTTTGATGCTCCCAAAAGCGCCGAGTCAAACGCGCTGTGAAATAACGAAGATTATTTCGGATTAGCTTTCTGATCTCACCCGCATCAAAGGCGATTCATTAGGAATCGGCGGGGGTCACACAAAGAAAGAAACGGGTGGCGAATGATGACAAAATACACCTTTGCACACGCATGGGTTACGGACAAAATATAAACATTACCTCCACCGGAAGGAATGTGGCGAAGTCGATTCTGGAGCGGAACTATAGCGATGCGACGCCTGTGATTATATCCCTCTCAACTAATTTCGTATCACAACTCTTTTATGTGCCTTTACATTCCACGAAATTTGTTTGCTTTACTGATTAAAAACGAGGGTCGACCCTTGAAACCTCTCGAGGGCCGGAGTGGGAAAGGGATAGAACAGAGAAAGTGGGGGTGGAAGGGAAAGGAGTTAAGGGGTGTCATCCTGAAATAAAGGATTTCGGCAGGTCGAGCCGGCTGAATTTATAATGTCGGAGGGCGCGGACAAAAGGAAATGATTCGAAGGGCTCTGAGAGGGAGGGATGGGACAAATGGTGAAAAAAATCACACAGGAAATAAGACATGGATCCCCCGCGGTGCGACCCTTTCAATAGATAGCGGCCTATGGAATTATTTCATCTGCCTGAAGGCTTTGAATATTCTCCGCCTATCGCGGGCATGCAACATGACTCACAATAGAAGACGAATCATTGCTTCCGCACAATACAAATTCAATGTATAAATAAACTGCTTCCCCAAGGATTGCGATCTATGTTTACTTACCTATAACACACTTGACCAACATTTAAACTAAAAAAATTGAAATACAATTCAAAATATTTGACAGATTGCGTCGAATAATTACTGTAGATGGTTGCGGGAAGAAAATTATTACACACATCATTTGATATTAATACTGCCCCGCTGATGATATTTTTGGACTGCTTTTCAATACAAAAACATGTTTTTACACTATTCAAGTGAAGAGTTCCCTTCAACATTATGATGATAAATAAGTATGTAAACAAAAGGAATTGAAAGAGTCTTTTCGTGTTTCGCTAACAACCATTATGAAACAAATGGGCATTAGTAATTTTGTAATTCGACTATTGTTAAATGTATCGTGCAATTGTTTTGGTAAACAAAAAACTGATAGCACATTGTTAAAAAATCTTGTAAATTAAGTCCCTTTTCACTCAAAGAGATGTGAAATAATGTGTTTGCACAGAATTCAGTTGTTAACCGAGGAATAAGTGGAGAAAGGAGTGCGAGATAAACTGTTACTGCGGTTAATTTTTTTCGTAACTCCCTCGTGAAGGTGCACAATCGGCTTAACAGTGTTCCTGTCAGATCTTCCATGAAAAAAATTATACTTGTCCACGTGCCAACGTAGAATGCGACCACGCCCTCTCTCTCTCTCTCTCTCTCTCGGCATTGTAGAATGAAATAATAAAGATGAACGCTCGGCGGGGATTACGAGACAAAAAGACTTAGAAAGAAAGAGTGAGAGAGAGAGAGAAGGAAAGAATGAGTCTTTTCTTTTATTTCGTCGAGACTTCAGAGGATCCCCATGGAAATGGTAATGCGACGATAATGGAGATAAGATGATAGACCAGTCCCGCTTTAGGAGGTTCAACGGTGATGTTGACGTTCAAAATAAACACTGAATTCCAACTTTTATAAAACATTATTCTTAAAATACTGCTTGACTTGACAACATCCTTTTGCTAATGGAAAACAAAATTGATTCACAAAAGATGTATACCCACCTTCTCTTTGACGAATATCATTTTAGACCTATTCCAGCTAAAGGAGCTGATTACAACACTATCTACATCGAAATGACGCATTTTGATACAAAAAACTGCGGTAAATTACTAATAACTCAAAATATGTGTGAGTTTTCCAATTCTCCAACCATTAAACTCTCTGGGAGAACTCTTGTCTCACGAATATCAATGAGAAAACAACATTATGCAAAGGGAACACTTGGTATTTTTTCCACAGTTAATTTTCTACGGTAAAAATAGTTTCAACGCAAAGGCGTCATCTTCAGGGAGCTGAAGATGAAGCCTTTACGTTGAAACTAGTTGCACGGTGAAGTTAACTTATGTCAGAGTAAAATACGAAGTGTTCTCTTTGTATCATGATTATTTTCCACGTCACGCCTGAACTCACTGAGTTTATAGAAAGCAGTATCTATTTGAGGCAGAAAAATACCATAAATATATTCATACCTGCTGGAAATAAAGCGATGAAATACGTAGTAATAGCCACCAGAAAAAAAGAAAAATACACTCTTCCATCATGCTTCACCCATTCTCGCACTGAACGGCAGGTATCTTCCGAATTTTATTTACAAAAAACCGCGCACATTTCCTTGTTCATATCAAACAGGGGACTAATTTTACTGCAAGTGGCCGGAATTCGTAGAGAATGCTATTCATACCAATTTCTAGTGGAGCAACAATGAAAAGAGTCGGCAACGTGTTCCAGCCAATGGAAGGAGATGACAGGGGGACTCCGCTTCGGATCTCGCGGCGACAGCACCATTAAACAAGTGAAGCGCGAGACGCGGGCACGAGTCTTCTCATAATCGGATCTGCCCCAAGGAGAGGACAAAGGCTCACGGGAAGGGAGATGAGGAGAGGAAAACGGGAGTAAAAAGACGTGGAGAGGAGAGAGACTGGCTTAATAAGAAATCTCTGCCCCAAACTATCTCGAAGTAAATCCCCGGGTGACAAACAAGTCATCTCCCGCGGAGACTGATAAATCTCGACCTTTGTACGAGCCTCAAATATATATGAAAGGATTTTGGTTATAAAACAGTCTGGACTGAAAGAGACGTGACGTTTATCAAGCTCAACTGCGAAATATTATGATATTCAAATCACCTCGTGGAGTGGATCAGTGTCACAGCGGGATAAACAAAAATTAATTGAAATTGTTTTCGTAAAATAAGCATTAGGAGACAGATTTTGATTGAATAAAAGTATTTTTCTCAGTTTTCCTTTAGAGACAAATATTTTCGCATACCCTGGAGTTGCATGAGCGTGCAGTGTTTTTGTCGTGAATTTCTCGCGAGTAATCAGAGAAAATTACTAAAAAATTGATGCGTCAAGTAATAAGTGGTGGAGGTTTACACTGCATTTCATCAGCGTGATAAGTCTTGCGATAATGCGATATGAAAACTCAATCAAATGGAAAAAGAGACAGAAACCTTCCTCTATTGCATTAAAAATCCTCTTAACTGTTGAATTTTCATACTCAGAGGCGGATACTATGTAGCACACAATGAAATTATAGATATCAGTAAGCCCTTGTTGTTAAACGGGACAATAGCTATGATTTAAATCAAATATTTTTTATACGATAGAATACTTGTATTTAGAGCGGCATTAATAACGGTAGCAGGTCAAAAGCGTGTTTAGGAACGATGGAAAAGTCCAATATTTCACTCAGCCACCTACCGTACACAAATTCCTTAATAGCCCATCGGATATTCTCATCATGTAACTACTCACCTTGCTCCATTCGTTTTCAGGACGGAAATAAACGGCATTAATCTTTCGAGAAATACAATATAATTTATCGATATTTCCCAGCACGTAGGAAATACCTTCATTTCACATCTATGGTAATCTAAATTCATAATTTCAGAACGAGCCTGTATTCACCTGCTTATTCCAGAATTTCATACCACGGCCACCTTTGAACATCGCAAAGGTATGCCCGAGATGAAATATTGGATTCATATTTTTCAGAAGCTTCCACTTAAATCGAAACGTAGTCTGATCAACTACGCCCGGACAAAATACTATATATTATATTGCATCGTATCTTTTAGAAGACGTTGGCTCAGAGCGATGAGAGGGCATCGTGTTCCATCGCATTTGATGACCCTAAGTGGTTCCGGCTTTTTCCGAGATAATAAATTTTCCGGGCACTAAAATATTTAGAGAAACAATAAATGGCAACGAGGACCACACCCTGATATGAAATGAATTTCACTTCCGTTGGGTGAACACAATTACAAGGGTCATTTCTAGAGAGGAAGAGAATATTAAACTCAGTCTTAAGCTATTTAAAAAAGCGCATCAGAGTCCATGACGTCCGGATATTGATATTGTAAACCTTTCCTATCTTGATGATGAGCCGGAAATTTTGATCAAGATGATAGTTATCAGCTCCTAAGCATCATTTTAAAGTGGCTCGAAATTATCGGACCTCGACAATTTCGAGGCTCTGACGTCAGATTCTCCTCAAAACTCAACTTTCTCAATGCAATGAATCGAGGTTTCCGAGGCTGCGAAGCTAAAATTTTGTCACTGTGACAGCCCGACAACACTAAGTTCCGACTTAACCAGGCCTTCCCTTTTCAGTTTCAGCTCATGGCGAAATCAGGAGTAGGCAGGGTAGGTAGCTGGAGGAAGCAATACGGGGAGATGGGTTGCTCCAGAATGTGATAGAGGGAAGTATGCTCGGCAAGCAGGGAAGGGGGAGAAAGTAAATAGGTCAAACGGAAGGGTCTAGGAAGGGTAGATCGTATGCTGAGACGAGGGAGGAAACACTAGGCACAGATAGGGCTCGACAAGAGCGGAGAAATCAGGAGGATTTTCCTTGACTTTCAATAAGACCTTAGTTAAACTTATTTAGAATACTTCAATGGATGAACGATATACTTCCACTTCAGTTTGTTTCAACTAATCGAGTCCGTCTAGAACTATTCCACCGCGAGTTCCCGAGAGGAAGAGAGAGAGATGGGAGCAAAAGCGGCAGCCAAACGTTTCGCTCGGAGACGTTTCGCTGACTTGAATGACACGTAGCATTAATGGAGGCGCCGCGGCTTTGCTTTCGGGCTGCGCTTTTGAAAAGGGAAGCGGCTCTCGGTGGCGTCCACAAGACACGACAGCTGCTGCTCTCGCCGCGCCCGCCTGGATTGAGACTAATTCTCTTTTTGTGGATGCTGACGCGTTGAAGGCGGGCGGCTGGCACCAAGGGGAGAAGGAATACAGAAATGGGTCCATTATTCAACCCTTTCACCGTGGCGCCGCGCTATATGGATTCCTTTGCGTGGGTAGCTTTAAACATTCGTCTCCCGTGAACAAAGTGAACCCTCCCTCTGGCCGTAAAGTTCTCATCGAAAACGAGAAAAAATTTGGATTACACGGGTAATAAATACGAATGACTTCAGTAACCGCATTAAAAAAGAAAGATAAGCATCTTATGTCCGAGCGCAATTCCGTCGTGAAGGAACAGTAAATGCAATTAAACTAAAGGGATCACTGAGCACATAAATGGGAGTCTATAGGAAAACGGGTTAGTGTGGTGGCTGGAGAATCCCGTACTTAGTTCAAATTCCATTCAAAAGGGAAATTTTACAGTGAAATATCGATTCTTGTTCGGGTACCATGAGGACAGCTCTTCCAGTGCAGTATTCCATCTGTCAGATGAGACGATAAACTGCGGTCCAAATCGGAAGCACAGGCAGGATTCGGTCCCGGGACCTTGCAAAGTGAAACAAGCCTTTTAACCACCCAGTAGCCACATTCCTCGCTAAGAAGGGTTTGAGTGAGAGTAGTAGCCATTAGTGAACTACAGAGCTATTGAAACATGGAAAATAATGTTCATTTTGATAAATATATGGCAATCTATGGACATGAAAGTAGTGTGAATAGCAGCATTGGCCATCCTGGTGAATTTAATGGGAGTGACATCCCAAAAATTACATTAGAGGACGACATCGAGGGGGAGGAATGGATAGACAGAGAGAGTCCCTCGTGAATGCTGAATGATATAGAGTAAAAAAGGCCGGAGGAAGTTAAATTCTTCAAGACTTTTACAGGAACAGGCTACTATCCCCGTAAAAGATTTAATTTTAGCTCGGTGTTCACACGTCCTTCCCATCTTCATCCCATCCAGAAACCGATTCTATTTCTTCTCCTTCTCTGTTTTCCGAACACCTCTCTCTATCACGGGCTTCAGTATTCCTTCGTCCTTTCATACCTGTTCCTGCCACACACTTTGACTCCTCTTTCTCTTCTCCAGCTGGTTCCTCTCCTCAGGAATTTGTCCGTTCAATTTATTCCAAGTCCATTGCAACTTTCTGCGCCATTCTATTCAGACTCCATGTTGGGCTCTTCACTAGTCTCCTCTTCTTATCTCATAACACATTTCATTTGTAACGATTAATGTTACATTTTGAATTTACTTTTAATTTCTTAAATAAAATTGTAGGGCCTTGGCTGGATATTATCGGTTTTATTTGCTCGGTAATGGTTGTTTATTTATATGTGTTTAAGAATTTGATTGTCGTGCTGGTCCAGAGTAGACATGTTTTGATCCTGGAATAATTTTGAGGATTTATAAAGATATTGTTTGATCTTAAATTTGGTTGTTGTTCTTATTTTTATCATTGTTAGTGTCCTGTGGACTTTGGCGGTGATTTTTTTCAAAATCTGAAAATCACCTGGCACCCTGAAAAATAAAAAGCCAAAGTAACCTCCTCTTGCTCTACCATCGAGGCACTAAGAGACATTTGGAGTTAAATAAATTTTGGCGCCCAACGTGGGGCTCGAACCCACGACCCTGATTTTAATAAAAAAAAACCACCGCCAAAGTCCACAGGGCACTAAGAATAGCCAAAAGAAAGATCAAACAACATCTTTATAAATCCTCAAAATTCTTCCAGGTTAAAACATGTCTACTCTGGACCAGTGCGACAATCAAACTCTCTCACGCATATAAAGAAACAACCGTTACCAAGCAAATAAAACTGATAAAATCCAGCCAAGGCCCTATAATTTTATTCAAGAAATTGAAAGTAAAATCAAAATGTAATCGTTACACCTTGCCCTCAGCTCTCACTAACTGGTTAACGCTTTCTTCATTGACGCGATTCTCCGCCTAATATCCAAACTGCTATGCCTATATTTCTCAAATGTAGCAACACGAAATGATCAAATTGGTTTTTACAGTATGTTTGCTGCAGTGTGTGCCTTCCCACTTGCTTGACCAACTTCACCCCATATCCTCTTCATTTTTGACGATGTTTATGAGAATGATTACAAGGAGTCACTGACGCTTGACATTGAGCAGGAACCATTTAACGCTAGTGACACGTACGAAAAAGATGGAATTTAGTTAAACTGATGCAGTATCATATGTTTACGACAAACATACTTCCACTGTGACCGCTCGGAAAGGAATTGAGGAGAAAACGGCCATACGTTAAAGGATACCACTTTAAACCCTACAGAGAAAAAAAATTACTACCATACGCTGATACGCATGAAAAAGTAATAAAATCGTTAAACTGCGCGCAGGGAACGCATCCATATCTTTCAAGTCCTAGAAAATGAGAAAGGTTGAAGGGGGAGGTGTGGAGGAAAGAGTTATAGAGGCACTGGCTCTCTCTAAACAAATCCGAATAGTGGTCGAAAATAGAAGTGGATAGGGCGAGTAGATGGGAGGGGGGGCGATAGAGTAGTAGTGAGGAAGAAGTTAAATAAAAAGACCCCTAACGGTTGGCGCCCGTTGCTAGGCAATCCCTTAAAAGCGGTCAATGAACCCCCGGGACGAATGGGAACATTCGTTTTTCGGCATAAACCTGCGGGGGCGTTGAAAAGGACCCTCTTAAAATGCAGGGCACTTACCCTAAGGGTGTGCTCTATTTAGTTTTCCACGCTCGAAATCCGTGAAAGGGAGAATAAAAGGGGAACTATTAATTACACCCCCGCGCTCGCAAGTTTTCCTTCCAGAGAGCGAGCGAGTGATCACTTGGGGAACGACGAGGGAAGATGCTTGACTTATGACAATGGGCGCCGTGCCGCGGGAAATCAAATTACGTTCTTCCTCGGCCGAATTTCGGAGACTTTGGATATTACAAAGGTAAGGGAGGATAACGATTCCGTGCAGAGATTTACTCTCTTCCTCTTCTTAAAAAGACGACGTTAGGGAAGGCGAAATAGGCTCGAGCCATCCCGCTTCTCGTACACTCATAACTTACGCCCTCGGTTCATTAACTCGTCCCTCTCGAAATTTCGTAGGTGCGAAGAAAGGAAAGGTTTTTCCGAATAAGAGAGAGAGCTGCGTTTCCATTTGGAAATTGGACCATATTCATTACAGTCGCTCTAAAATGTCGTCCTCCGCGCCCCTCCCGAGAGCTTCCGGACACGATTCCGGACACAAAAATACCCTGTCCATAAATATTAAGCCAGGTCCCATTAGGGGCAATGTGCTATGAAATATTCAACCAACATGAGTATCTGCGACTTGGTAGAATTTAAAAATTTCATTGCACCTTATTTCCATTAAAAGAATAGGTAATTTGTTTCTTGAATATAGATAAAAATCTTTGCTTCCATTCTACTAGTCTAATGGGTGAGAACAAAATTCATGGGCGTTTTTGACACACATAAACATCACCATGCGCACCTAATCAATAACTACTTAAATTGAAAATCACAGAAAAGAACCTAATAAATAGGTTATTGAAAGCCCAAAATAACATCCTACATTATCACACATTGCTGATGACGTTGTTACCTCGAAATACCTCATATTTTAAGTTAATATTACATTAAAACACCGGAATCAAATCAAGTGTCGATCTCAAGCACTGAATAGTAACATCAGAAATGCAAATCGAGACACCGGGCAAGTTGTGAGCAAAGGAAATATCAAAATGATGAATATGAACGAATATTAAAGAATGTTTGACAGCCATTATGTAAAATAGTAATTGAAGCATACACCCCAGGAATCACAAAATCGTCAAAATATTTTACAAAGCGTTGAACTAAAAAATTCACCGAAATTTCAACAATAGATTAAAACAAGGGCTGACTTCTTTAAACGCTCTTTTCTTCACTCAGGACAGCTTTGAGAGTATTTTACTAAATGATCACGCGCTTTCCACATCGCAATCGTCATTTCACAGAAGATTGGCAAATAAATTAATTCCTGTAGGTAAACAGTGCAAGAGAAGAGAAGTAATATCACGCCCATCTGCGTTTATTTCCGATGTAGAACTATGAAGATGTGCCCGCAAGAATGGGTTTGTGCAAGACCCACCTTGGATATCCTTGGATTCTGGTTCCGCGCGAAATCTCGTATGCTCTGGAAATGCCTATCTCGCCGGGACAGGAAAAAAAACCCTCTCCAGAATTAATTCGCTAATTTGGGAGGCGGGTGGCGGGACAAGGATATAAATTTAATCTGCCCGCGCCCCTTTAATGCATCCAACTCGTGGAAACTCCAGGGTGGGGTTGGGGACACACCGTGGATTCCGAGTCCCCAGTGATACATCCCCCCGTCGCTGAAAGCTAATATGAATTTATTATGCAATTAAGTTTTACGATCAATATAAAAATAACTGAAAACAAACGCGAATTGTAATGAAATTAAGTGCTTTATAAGACTCGACCGTGAGAATTTTTCATTAAAAGAGAAGAGAACGATGACCAAATCATCCAGTCTAAAAATTTATTACAGTTGCGTGTACGTGCTGTAGATGGTGTGTCAGTCACGTTCTTAGTGATCTAGGAGCCGCACCCTAAAATCCATCATGCCACGAGTTAACACAAGACCATAGCCAAATTTACCAAAAGGCATAACTCTAGGATACGCTCTTGGAAATCACACAATCACTATACCCTTAAAGAGGAATACAGTAAAAAATTAATAATTTGTTGAAAACTGAAGCCAAAAAAATTTGCTTATTTTAAAGTAGCCCCTTTTGTAGTTTTCCAACTTTTGCTTTTGCTTTTCCGAAAAAAATGTCAATGTCAAAAACACAAGGTATCGAAGTAAATTTACTCAGTGAAAAAGCGGTAAGATCCCTATCTGCTACCTCCACACATTTTAACAAAGTTTCGACCTTCATAGCATAAATTGCCAATAAATTGAGAGAGATTAAGCTAAATTCAGAGATAGAATTTGATGAGTAATAACTTTCCTGTCTACTCTCCATGAACATTATCCGATTCCCAATAAGTTCAGCAAAACCTTTTCGTATGGATTCCGAAAAGAATTCCATAACTACGAACAAATTCAAGTGAAATGATTTTTCTCGATCCAGGGGATGATCGTAAAAGTTTATTAACGCAAGTTCTAACATATAAATAAAATGTATCATTGTAGTTACAACGCAATGAATATTCCCGCGAATATTTTACGTGTACCTTTATTTATTTTTATATTTTTATAATATGCATATAATTTTATATATATAGTCTATATAATTTAATGATGTCATGTAATTTTAAGTTTTAACCCATCGCCGTCCCCATTCGGTACTTTAAATACACATTGTGTCTCTGATGTTACGTGAGGTATTTGAAGATGACGCCAGATCATCGAAAAGAGTTGTACCACAATAAATATTGAAGGAAATAGAAATTGTGTTTTTTACTACAGTGAAATTAGATCTCTACATAGTTGAGCACGAGAACATCTCATATGCAATAAACTTCATTCTTGTATCAACCATTTAGCTCTAAGGTTTTGCGGAAGTATACGTCCCAATCCCACGCCGCGCTTACTTTAACCCGAGCTCCTCCACGCCCACCCTGGGCTGGCTCACGCACGGATGGTGGAAATGAACCCGTCGGATTCGACCTTCCCCCCTCTGTCTCTCTCTCTCTCACACCCCCCCCTGTGGGCCGCAGGCGGGTTACGTCGACGAAAAGTTCAAGGCTTCCTTCCGGTCCGCCGTTCTATTTGGGGAAGTTACATTTCGAGGTCCTCGAGGGAGTGGAAAGGGGAAACGGAGGTGGAGGGGGAAGAGAGTTACGCGGCACCCACTGCCAACCAGCAAGGGACACCGACGCCCTAGGGCACAAGCAACAAGGGGGAATGCGGAAAGGAATATTCATTAAATGAGAAGGTTAAAGTCCGTTTAGCACCAGACATTATCCGGCACAAGACCAAGCATTGTAGCCGGCAGTAATAATAATTATAATAACAACGAACACAGAAAATTTAGAGGTTAAATACAAAGAAAAAATACAGAAATATGTACCTTTGGCTGAAGAAATCAAAGAAATGTGGAACCAAAAATCCGTTAAAATTGTACCAATAATAATATTAGTGACTGGTGTAATACCGAATAACCTGCACAAAAGCTTGGAAATAATAGGACTAGAAAATCATACGTACATGAAAATAAAAAAAACACAATAATTAATACTTGCTCCATAGTACGAAGATTTTTAAATGAACATTTTAAAAAACAGTAGATGAGCCAAATCCCTTTGGTGCTTTCCACCCGGGATAGGTGAATGTTTCCCAGCCTTCAGGCTGAGAAGTGAAAAATTCGTAAATAAAAAAAAACAATTTAATGCTCCCATAATGTACATATTTTAAAACAGCAAGACATAATTTATGGAAGCTTAAGATTACCCCAAAGATCGGAACCTGGGTGGGGGTATGTGGATCAGTAGATATTGAGGACGAAACCCAGTAAGATTTTTGCAATCCTAGAAGGTTTCTTACGATCACTGAACTTACACTGGTGGGTAAAAAGTATTTTTCATTTATATCTTAACGCATATCTCCGAAAATATTTAATCAACCGATCAATGGCAACAGGTGAATAAAACAGCAGTTGGGATATTTTACTAATTATAGATTTTGTTTCCTGAAAATAACCGATAGCCAAAAGAAAGGCGCAGGTTTCAAAGAGTATGTCGAAGGCTACTAGAATTGGTAGTCAAATTGGACCACATCAACTATGAACTCAAGTATCTCACCCAGAATTATAGCCAATAGATAGTATGTTACCCAACACGATGAGCCTGAATCACGCATTACTGGGAAGCAACCATACTACGAGGTATCCTCAAACTTGGGCAGGAACATATATCGTACGAAACGGGCTTCATGAAAGGTAACATTTGAGCGGGACAGGACAATTTGAAGGTACAACGGTGCAAGGGCTGATTGAAAAATAAGAGGGGGCTGATATGACTGATGACCGATGAATATCGTCGATATGACCATACAGGAAAGGTGCCTAACCTATTAATACTGGCTATGGGTTCCACATGGAAGATAGACACTAAGTGACTAGATTTAAGATCAATAGCACAGCAAAGACGATGCTGACAATATGAAGTATATGGTAGGTATACTGAACAAGTTTCATAATCAGATAGAGTAAAATATGGATCAAGCGGCGAAAACGATAGTCCATTTGAAAATTTCCGCGATGCAGTCATACTATGATTTCATTTGACGCGACAAAAGTCCAATACTGCCGAAAGTTGGTCAAATGTTAACTAAGGTTGGTTGGTTGGTTATAGGTCCATCGTCGTTGAAAACATAAGCTGGATTCAATTTTTTTGAAAGACGGTTCAATTAATAGGCCGGTAGGGCCCTTATGATGATAAATTGTCTTTTGCGACAGTGACAATATTGATGAAGTGAAGACAATCATCGTCATTACTATATACAATCGATACAGAGTCCATTTGATCGTCATGAGCAAAAAATGTATCGCATACTGTTGCGTCGACATTTCGTCGCTTCTAATACGGTTATTTCTCGACAGTAGACGGCATTTTTCCTAGTTTCTTAGCAGAGTAAATGGGAGGGAAACGAGGGAACCTGGAATCCTTACTCCTGCATCTTCCGAAAAGAATATTAAAAGATTGGGGGAAGCGGCTGAGGGGTTTAAAGTTGATCAGGGAGGGAAATGTACCTATGGGCGAGGAGGGAGGACTTTTTTGAAGTGGAAATAGGAACGCTCACCCACCCACCAGAGGAGGCATTCGGTTGGTTGAGAGAGTGTGGATGGGCAGGGAGGAATGGGGTGGAATGGTCGAGCCACTACCAGGAGAGGGAAAGGGGTGGCGCGGGTATGTTTAATAAAAGAATACACTGCCGTTGTCGAGGCCAGTATCCTTTTTGGATGTGGGAGAAAGGCAAAGGGCGTTCAAAAGGGAGCTACAGGGAGCGGAGTGAGGAGGGTCGCTAACCGCTCGACTATGCGCTACCTCATAAGGCAGGAAGAAGAACACTTGGTCGAATTCCACGCAATATTCGAGGCGGTTCCACCATCAAATAGAGTGAATTCCACTCGGTTCATATAATAGAGCTACTTTCGGAGAGTAGCGTCAGTAAAATCTCACCTTTCCGCATTATTCCTTTTTCGTAAATTGAAACTGGAAGCACACAGAGGGAAAAATTATCTTTTTCCACATTTGCATATTCAAAAGGCATTTCCGTGAGATTAAGTGAATTATCGGATATTGCCATGAAATTTTATTGCAACAAAATGAATTCATCATCACATCTTGTTTAAAATTGGAACCTTTTTAGTGATAAAAAACTTCGGTTATTGAAACCAAAATGTGTTAGTTAAAAGGGTGAATTCCCAAGTAAATATTTACCACGGCTGCAAAAAACTGGAAGTTAAGAATCAATGCGATTCATCAAACTAGATGAGTTTTAAATATACAAAACTTATTGATATGAATATACTTCATTCAGGCCAAGATGAAATTGTATAGTAAATACAACATAATCCATCATTCCTGCAAATATAATTCTCAAACAAGTTATTACTATTGTCACTTTTGACGATACGTGTGAAAAAAGTCTTTTGAAATTCAACAGCCTGTGATTACAAAGCCGATGGTGCTCTAGTATTATAAATCCATATAAAGGCCGTTTCCCCTTAACCCAATCGGGTAAAGAGCCGGCAAATCGCAGGGCTGTCTCCCTTTGCTTTAAGGGAAAGAGCCGGAGAATCGCCGGTCACGTTAAAAACGTATTTATTCTACCATTAATTTGTTTATAACTAACGTGTAGCTAAAAAGATGTGAACAATTACACTATTTTTAATCCATTGAAAATGATATAATTTACCCACAGATGAAATTTCATTCTGAAAGGTGCTCTACAGCTAGAGATTAATAATGAAAATGAAACGAAAATTTTGATAAAATTAAATAGGAACTTAGGGCCAGAAATTCCTATGAAAATTAAGAGGCAAATGGACAAGAATGATTCTAAAAATAAAGCCTGGGCTGTAAGAAATACATTTTTAAAGTTTTCGAACACTCAGCAGGCCCTTAACGTGGGTTTTTTCGAGCAAACATCATTCTCCGGACGGCAGCAAAACTTTCGATTCAAAAGTTCTCCACAGCTGGAGCGAAACTCGATTCACGGAAAACGCGAACGGAGAAAACTAACCCTCGATCCCACATGGAGTGGGGAACGGAGGGAGATTTGGGAGATAAAAGAAGACGATCGCTGAGCTCTCGGGGAAACAATTGAATCGTGTCGCCCGAACTCACCCAATCGACGACACCCTCGTCCTCCTCCACCGCCGCGTCATCCTCCTCGGATTCGGCCGCTTCCTCCACCACATCCTCCTCCGAGAGACCTCCCTCCTCCGCCATTTCCTCCACCTCCTCCTCCCTCTCGGCTCTCTTCGAGGCGGCGTACAGCGACTCCTCACCCTCCCGGCACAGTTCCACCCGCCTCCACCAGGGGACACCACCTCCTCCGCCACCACCACCCAAGCGGGGCATCTTCGTGCCGTTCACGTATTTATAAAACGCGACGAGAGGCGGGAATAATATCTAGATATCCTTTTTTCCACTTCCTCCCCTAAAAGGGAATCAGGGAGGAAGGAACACGAAATGCTAAGCAGGGGAGAGAAATGGTAGGAATCCCTCTTATAGGTTCAAACACACACACTTGTATTTTTTTCTTCCCACCACACGAGCTCCGTCGAAGTCTCCTCGTAGGAGTAAAGTCAGGAAAAAAAACACCAGCGTCCTGTCCACAGTTCGTCTCCTCAGAGGAAAAATGAATACATTCGGGATTAGGGTGAGGTCTCTGGGTCCTACACGAAGGAACTAGGCTTCGTTTCCTCCACAGATGTGCACGATTTTTTTAGTCTGACGTATGATAAGGCTGTGAGCTGGTTAAGAAACCAACCGAACACACTTTCCACTAGTTCGCCATTCCCCGAAGACAAAGACGAACTCACGAAGAGGAGGTCCCGGACGAGTAGGCAGGAGTTCACTTCACCCTTGACCGGAACTTTCCGTCAATGGCCCAAGGAAGGATTGGTGAAAGAGATCCAAGTAAATTCCCGCATGCAGTTCACCTTTTCCACACCGACACGGAGACAAAGATGAACGAACGCAAAACTGGGAAAATTCCCCCGGATGAGAGGTCGGGAGTCCACAATACCTCTGACCGAAACCTTCAGTCAGTGACCCCAAGATGAAACTCTGATCGCAAGCGTTTTTCTCCAAGGAAGAATCGGGTTTTCCTTCAGAATTCCACAGCACGGGGATAAACACTACTGCCGTCGACAAGGAGCGCTGTACATTGTCCGTTTCGCCGCTCCAACACTCACTTGTTTATCGCTCAGATGTATACATAATATCCCCTCCTTCGCTCCGCTAGGCGTTGATAATCGGTTGGAGGTTTTCCTAAATTTAAACCTTCGAAGTCCACTTCATTTCCGAGAACGATGCCCTTCCTTCTCGAGACACTTCCCAGTCTCCCTTGTTGTTATTCACACACGCAGACATTCCACGATTGTTTACGGGAGAAAAAATGTTTGTCCGCTCGGTTCATTGTTCGTTGAAACTTTTAAGTTCCAACGCTTTCGGCATAGCCAAACTGGATCACGATTGAAAAGAACCGCACTGTATCATCTACCGGGGGAAAAAAGACAGGATACGTACCTCAGCACTTAAGCACTGGGTAAGATAAAGAATATCCGAATACGAAACTTAAAAACTTTCGTGGAATTGGATCACCATATGTAACCGACTGGGTAGATTAAAGAGGAAAGAACGAAAAACAAAGGTAAAGTCCCGCACCACAAAACGCGGGTACAAGTACACAAAACGAACAAAAGATTAGTTTTATTTGAGAATTCATTCCGATGGTGTAACTGACTAGGAAATCAGAGAGAGAGAAGTGCAACCGGTGAACAACAAGAATAAATTTCCAAATTGATGAATCACCTCTCGATTTATTTTCACAACAAACTCTCACACCTTACTCTTCAGGGGAGCATCTCTAAGCGACTTCGCCTCGTAAGATTTCAACCTCCACGGACAAACAGCCGATTCCACGGAGCGATACACGGGAGGGCAAAGGTCCGAAAACTCTCTCTTCTTCCGGCAACGAGCCTTATAACCCTATTTCCTCACGCAAACATGCGCACGGGAATGGAAAACCTCACTCGACACGTATATTTCAACCCCAGAAAACCCTTTTTTATGCCTCCAGAAGACCCTAAGGGAACGGGAGGGGTATCCTTTCTCTCCACCCTTTTCACGGATTCCCTTTTCTCCTCCCCGGAAATCCTCAAAAAAGAAAACACGCGGCCCGGGGAACGTGAAAGCCTTGCCTACATCCTTCTTCCTTCCCGCGGAGACAAAAATGCAGATCGATCCGGGGATAAGGCGTTGTTTTGTACGTCGTGGGGGGGAAAGACAAACTTCGCGGATGCAAAGAAAGATGGAATGAAAATGATTTTATAGTAGAATAGAAAGAACGTTTCACAGCCAAAACTAGGTGAGGGATTCAGCGAAAAACAAAGCCTCCCTTGTGGCTGGAAAAAAAATAATCTTTCAGGGGAACTTGTTTTTATACGAAAAAAATGCAAAATTCATAAACCCAAATCAGGCACTACTTTCAGGGGAAGCAACGTGAAAATATTCCCGGATCACCTCATAAACCATCCCAACAAACCCAAAACCTCATAGGACAACCTATCCTCATCAATTCTCTGCGGTAAATATGGTCATCTTGGTTCCATCCCATGTTTTTTTTAAGGTTTTTTATGAAGATGAAACTCAAAAACCTAACCGATGCCTTCAGATCCAAACCCTACTCGTCCACATGTTGTTTATCCAAGACGATTGCCTAAAGACACGCAAACACTCGACCCTTCCTCTCCTCTTACGCTCTCTTAACAGTTCCCGGGTTCCACGACACCCCTTACGCTCTCGCGTT
The DNA here is from genome assembly GCA_963169105.1 of Ceriagrion tenellum. Taxonomy (NCBI): domain Eukaryota; kingdom Metazoa; phylum Arthropoda; class Insecta; order Odonata; family Coenagrionidae; genus Ceriagrion; species Ceriagrion tenellum. Next base: position 126,630,399 of record OY720639.1, read on the forward strand.
TACGGGAAATATATCCACGCAATACGGTCCGTCGCTTCTCAGTTGGAATGAGTTACGCGCTCTCAGACCTCGCGTAACCCCCCGTAAAAAAATTCGGTTGAAAAATTTTTCCCTCGGGTGCAGCCTATGGTTTATCTCTCAGTATTTCTGTCTCTGCGTCTCTGACGGGAGAATTCCCGGGAGAAATTCGCTCGAGCCCCCTCTATCGAAGGCGGAGAACGAATACAAGCCCGCACACAAACCAAGTTCCTCCACAATATCTACCTTGCCCACCTCCTTCTCTCATCCTCCGACACTCCCTCTCTCTCGCAGTGTTTCCCCCTGGTTTCGGAATGATTTAGTCCCGTGGTGCCCCGCGGCGGGCTAAAACGCATGGAACGGCGAGATTTTGCCCGTGTTGAGGGAGGAAGAGGACGAAACTAACTCACACAAAACCCACAAACTCACACACGTGTGCAACTCCACCGGCAAGGTAAACTGCTGGAATATCAACCCCTTTCGCTTCGCCAGCAAAGAGCCCAAGGCTACGAGACACCGCGGTAGGGGACAAACGGGCCTAAATCAAATTTTCCACCATTTGAACGCGTGTGGAGTAAGCCAGCTAACCAGCCGCCTTTCAAGTGGATGAAGACTAGTTATATGGACCGCAGAGAAGCAATGATTAACGCCAGTATTTTTTTCAGAGGTAAAACTACACCCCTCCAGGCACTTTCCTGGAATACACACTCCACATGCGCCAAATTTCTGATTTTCCTTATTTACCCCTTTTCCAACTATGGAAAAGTCAAACGCTACGAGACGTCACTGAAAGCAGCGTGGTGGGGACCAACGTGTCTTCATTGAATTTTCCACCGTTTTCCTGAGAACGGAGCTAGCCGGCCACGGTTATAGCCCAAGACGGCCAGAAATGCGGCCCCAAAAGAGACAAAGATTTTTCTCCCGTCGCTTTAAGCTGCGAAACACGAACAGAATCAAGACAGTAGGGTTGGAGCAAAAGACTATGTTTTTCCCTTACGCGGAGAGGATGCAGGAGGAGAAAGAGAAGAAGATACCATCGGTAAACGAAAAAAAAACACAGCGTGTCCAAACCCAACCAAGCACGCTACCACTTCTTCCCTCCTCTCGTATAAAGATCCTATACCTCTTCACAGCACGCGCTGAGATGCTCACTTTTTTCCTTTCAATGTCCTCTCCTACTCCGACACGGCGGAGAACAATCGAGAGACGTATCCTTCGGAAGAATTTCAATCGACCAGTTCTTTTATCGGAGACTCCCACTCACTCCTCCCCGGAGCCACGAGATGAAAGCAAAACAGTACAACGTCCACCCGAAACGAGACAAAGGCTCTTCCCCTCTCTCCTCCACAACTGTCGTCACAGGAGTCGTGAGCCGTGTCCAAACATGAGAAAACCAGTAGCCGCGGTCCACGTAATCAATCCGAGGGCACCTCTAGCTACGAGAGCCGCTGGAAATGGACCCAACACTGGGCGGGGAGATGGACCGGCGCGGACTCAAACAAAACTATCCATCCTCAAAACGCTTCGAGAGGCACGCAGGCTAAGCAGAAGGCGCGGGGACAGCGGTCCAAATAAACTCACGTAGCGGAGAGGGTAACCGTTCCGGAACTTCCGCCTCGTCGCTTCTAACGTCCGCTCCCCCTTATAAAAACCTCGCCCCGAACAGCTGTAGTGTCCTCGAGGACCGCACAAGAGCCCTTTAGGAGCCGAATTAACGGCACGCTGAATTTTCTCCCCTTTCGATCCACACGGGAGAACCTCAAGAAGGGGCCGGAAATTATTTAACGACACTCCATGGGAGGAGAAGGCTTATGGCGAGAGGATTTTATTTTATCTTTTTAATGCGTTGCGTCGAAAGTTTATCCACTCGCCCACAAAACTCCTTAAGAGTTGCACCTACGCGACACAAAGTTCCGGCGACAAAAAATAGTGTCAAGGAGTTGGGAAGAAGACGAAACGGTCCACTTGATGAGCTGCCTCCAACGCAACCGCCCCTTTTCAATCAAAAAACTTCCCGGGATGAAATACGGGAGGGAGAACTAGCCGAAGCGATGGTTATCTCGTCGACACTGACGAAAGGGAGGCTCTATCTTCGTAAGAGTGAACTCCTTCAGACCAAAAGCGGGCGACGAGAGGCTCCGATGAAGAACACAAAAGAAGAGCCCACGAAAGTTGGCTGAGAGGTCCCCAAGAAGTTTTCTAGGGTGTCCCAGGCGACTGTTATCACACGGTAAAACTGTTTCAGCTCTTCTTCTCCGGCTCTTCTTTTACCAACACCTTCGAGAGCGACTCTTCACTACTATCGACAGTCAAGTGACAGGAGGAATGAGCCGGTCGCCGGGGAGTTACACAACACCACACACACCCACACTGAATACACTCGCAGCGGATGCGACAGTTAATATCCTCTCCACGAGGCCAGCGCCGCGCTCGGGGATCCGGCACCCGGCGGACAGGAAGCGGAATCGATCAGCGAGCGAGAATGGCGGGTAATACGAAACCGAAGAGCTGGACCAAGTGGGCGGGGCGATGAACCAATTAAAAAAGTTTAGATCTGATGGAGAGCGAAACGTTTGTAGACCGATTCGGGAAAGAAAACCACACTTCCGATGCCAAGTTTAAAGCTGAAGTATTCAGAAAATCTTTGAGGCTGAGTGCAACGACAAAGCGAAAACCTCAAACTGTTCATAAATCGACGAAAAAACTGCCTGAACACTAAATGTTTTCCCAATACTACTTTTGGATTAGTATCTCACAATGCAAAACACATAGGAAAACTACTTCCACAATTAGTTCACCGGTTAGGCTGCCTATGCATGCAGCTAGCTTCCGGGTATACTCAAGGATGAACAACTTCAAACTGTTTCTTGATTGGAGAGCGAAACGTAGGCATACGAAACGTTTCGTCAACACCAGAGTAAAACCACTGGGGGCGTAAAACAGGCAAGGGACCACTACTGTTCGGCAGGGGTCACTCGCGAGGTCTCCCAGGGGGGGGGGGAAACCGAGGGAGATAACGTCACGAGCGGGGAAGAAGCGACGCTGACGTTGTCACGGGAATGATCGACGCACGCGAGGTTCTGGACGTGGAGAGTCCAGGGTTCCGTGTCTGCTCGCCCTTGTCGTTGCCGCCAGACTGAAGAGGAGACTCCCGCGAGCGGAGAGCGATTGGTACGGGACGCGTGTATATGGTTAAGTGGGATGTGAGAGAGCGGGGAAGGGGGAGGAGTGGGTGGAGGAGGACGAGAGAAAGAGAGAGAGAGAAAGGGGAAGAGAGGGAGAGAGGGGAAGTGAAATGGGAGAGAAGAGAGGGGAAAGGATATATATATATATATGAGGGTGTGGGGGCAGTGGGAGGGGGGGGGCTGAGGGACTGGAGCGGGGAAGGGGTAAAAGGGGTGAGAATGGAGGGGAAAGAGGGAAACATTTGGATTCATGCTGGGAGGGGAAAGGGGAAAGAGATGGAAATGGACGGAGCAAAAGCAGGGAACCAGAGGGGGATGGAAGGATTGGACCACCATCTCGCTTTCGCTGTGCGATTTTCGACACTCAGCATTCCATTGAAATGTAAATGTTGCACCGTAAAATATGCCACGCTTAGTATATTGCATGATAAAATATCGAATGTCCTTTTTCCATAACATTACATCGTAAATTACTCTGCATGACATGAGCACGGGATAGCACATCGCATTGCATCGTACATAATACATTCTATTTACATTGTATGAATACAAACCTACATCGAATTATGTCGTATAAAACACAGAATCGCAGATTATCATGGTAAAATTTATTGCAATGAAATAATGATATTCCAATCTTAGCAATATATCCATCTAACAATGCATGGGTCTCATCTCAATTGATATATTTTACACTCCCGACTATGAAACATGTAAACATCGGATATACCAAACGTACAACTATATTCATATATATATATGTTGGATACTTTACGTTATTTAAATGGCTCTCATTGAAGTAAACATCGTTCATGCAGCAACCTAAACAAATATTTTGCCTTCCTTTCCAAGTTCATATTCCTTCTTTTCTTATAATTTGATTTGTTTTTTTCTTTTTTCTTATAATTTTGAATTGTTTTTTTTCGAGATAAAGGGGTTATCAGGAGGGGAGTGGAGATCTGCAACCCACCAGTCTTCAAATTGGTGAATATTGATATATAATGATGGTATATAGATTTGAATGAATACGATAAACTTTGTTTTTCTACAATGAATTTAATGACTTACTTGATGATTGTGGAAATGAATTTATTTCAAAATTAATTAAAATGAATGAATTTAATGACTTACTTACTACTTAGTAAGTCATTAAATCCACTGTGGAAAAACAAAGTTTACCCTATTCATTCAAAATGTTTAGCAAATTCCACAAAGTATCGCCGGAAACCTCCAACTGTATATATATCACTGAGGACAGAAGGCGTAACTTTGTGGAAATTCTTAATATTCATGTTAAAGAATAAACCAATGGTAACTTCCACACAAGATTTATTTAAACCGACCCAGGTTTCGATAATGACACATGGTGTGTCGAAACCTTGGTCGGTTTAAATAAATCTTGGGTGGAAGTTACAATTGGTTTATTCTTATACATGAACTGTATATAGATTTGATTATTTTTTTAATTTCACGCGGTTGGAAAGCCTACGACGATAACCGACTTTTCCATTATCCAATCAATATCGCAACGCGATACCGGCGGCGTACCGCATATCGCAGTCGATTCATCGCAATATCGCTCTGCTCTACCGCTCTTTCGCAGCATGGAGGGAAGGATATTAAACTCTATAACCCCTCCAAGGCACAGAGGGGTCGTGGAGAGTGGGGGAGAGACGGTAATGTAATGGCCGCAAGGGAAGGGGGAGTAGCAGAAGAGGGGAGGGATAGTTTAGCAGGCTTCTGCCCTCCCCTTCTCCCTCTCCCTCCCCCAACACACATCCCATCCCCTTTCGTGTCTCCCCCGCCCCTCGGAGGCTCCACCCACCCACGGACCAAATGTGCGGCGGCTGGGGCCTCATGCTTCTCTTCCTCCTCTTCTCCCTTCTTCTTTTCCTCCTCTTCCATTGTTCCTATCGTCCCTTTTCCCGCTCTTTCCAATTTCCTCTCTCTTTCTCCTCTTTGCCCTCTCGTTCGTAGTAGAGGGAAGGGAGTGAGCGGCGATTACCGGAACGCAGTCACGCGTATATTCTGTAATTACTACCGCACACGGGGCAAGAAAGAGTGTGGGAGGAAGGGATTAGTTCAATACCAACTAGTTTTCGTCCGACAACCTTTTCAACATAGGCAGTAGGGATGAGCATCGATAGGAAACCATCGATATATGCTATCGATGTTCCATCGGAGCTGCACCATCGATGTTGAGAAAATTTCGATTATGAACCATCGATGGCTGACTATCAATGGTGAAACCATCAATGATATTCAACACTTTATTACGGAATAGCCTCGATTTTAACGTTACAACAAATAAAAATCAAAATCATCTACTTTCACTCCAACAAATCCTAATAAACGCTAACCCTTTAAACACATCGTTTAGCAAAATTTTAGCAAAACACACTATGGATACACTCGAGGAAAACAACGATGGTTACCATCGATAGTGGGATAACATCGAGGGTAAACCATCGTGGGGAAAACATCGACCATCGAACAACAATCATCGATATTTCTGAATCATCGACCATCGACGCTCATCCCTAATAGGCAGTCCACCGTGTAGGTTTTTAGGAAGGGCCACGAAATCTATTCGCCTCCCACTGAGACTCGCCGAATCCATTTCACTTTTTCACCCCCTCGTAGTTTCTACCATGGTGATGAAAGATTGGAAGCTTCAGCGGAAAACTGTAAAGGTGAACTCTTCTTGGGCTTCCTACTGGGCTAAAGTCCTCATTCTGGCCGGTGTTCCCAGGAGACTTTTCAATGGTCATCACGGCAGTTGACACCACATCGGCACAGCTGTTAGGATTGTGAACTCTTCCCTTCTCGTCAGATCATCGATTGGTTGGTTGGTCCGTCTTTATTCATTTTCAGGATTAGGTAATATGGTATACTCGGGTAGTAATCTACATCATCACATATATTCTCGAGTTAAAGGCGGAGTTCAATTGCCAAGTAAGCATTCCCATCTATAACCATTTGGTTCGACAGAGCAAAGAATGCTTAAGCACTATTGACCCCAGGAGGAGAATTCTGATAGTGAATAAATAAAGTTCACATAAAAATTAACTAATATGAGAAAAGTTACGGCACAGATTTTAGGACAGCAATTGCTGATACTTTTTCCACTTCCTCTACATAAAGAAAGCCTACGGTGCACGTTTTTAGTACATCCCTAGATAACTGCTCACTTTGAATCAGCGGCTTCAGCGGCCATGTTAAACCTCTCTTATTATCCACCATCCTACCGAGTGTACGAAGATTGCTTTGGCAAACGAAGCATTTACTGACAATGTACAACTTTTGAAATGATAGTGAAGGTTCAGTATTTTTCTTTTCTATGTCCACTTTCATAACTGGTAGCCTATCGTTTAGGTTTTTAGGAACGCCTACCGAAACTACTGATCAGGCACTCAGTCTTTTTCGAAGGAAAAATCTTCCCAAAACTATAATCATTGAGAAAGAAAGTAATGAGATATGTAATGTCGATTTTTGCACGCGTTTTTAATATTTGTATTTTCGGGAATCCGTTTGAATTAGAGAAGTTATTTCCCAGCTTACGTGATAGTGACTTTAGAGAGAGACAGTCATTTTTGAAGGAAAAATCTTCCCAAAACTAAAATCATTGAGAAAGAAAGTAATGAGAGAGGTAATGTCAATTTTTGCACGCATTTTAAATATTTTCACTTTTGGGAATCCGTTTAAATTAGAGAAGTTAGTTCCCAGCTTACGTGAGAGTGACTAGAGGGCGACACGTGGCATTCTCTAAGGCTGGAATGGGTAAATCCAGACCTCGCACCGTTTATGATAGATGAAGGGACACACATTATGTGCCATAAGGAGCACTGAAAGTTTCTCAGGGCCTCCAAAAGTTCCGTATAGCTTCGGGGAAGAGGGAATAAGTTTGATAAAACTGGCGAAAGACAATATAGACTCAGCTCACACCCCTTGGAGGCACATACATAAGTTTTCCAAACTTTCTTTATTCCCAGGGTGCACACAATCCTTATCCCAGCGCTTACATCACATTTACGTTGCAAGTTCATCAGCCGTGACTCAAACACAGAATTGTTATAATGCTCGTTAGACTTTATGGGTAGATAGTTAAGGTTCTCTTTTTTACATATTCTCCGAGAATATTTTCAGTTCCCTGGATTCAGAGAATTTGGAGAATGATAACCACCCGCTTCGTAAATAATTTCATCCAACATAATGGTAAATTCATTTATTTCACAAAATACTCATCGAAGAGTAACAATAAAGATCAAATACACAAATTTTTCAGAAGAACGTAAAAGATTTCCCATTTAGAGCTTCTAATTCAAGGATCAACCCAAAACGATTACATAAAATACGTATGCTTTCCTGAAGCACATTAACCTCCTGACAGACATTAAGCACATAAATTAATGACATTTGAATCCGGGCTTAAGTAATATTTTTTTAAATAGTTCCAAGAGACAATGCTTTTACGGGATTAAATAAAATTACCTCCCAATATATAAAATTATGGCGTCAATGTAAACGTCATATTTAGTGAATTATGACTCGAATATTCCTCTCCAGTTTTCTACGGTGAATCCACAAGTCTGCCTTGAAATGGAGAGAGGGGCTTTTTTTTGGTGCTCATTCCTCCTCACATTCATTCTCCAAGGTTATCGCGAGGCAAAGAGAGACACATGGAATGCCAGCGGTCAAGTTGAATTATAAATCGCGCGCTCCGCTGTCGATAGGAGCGGTATAACCGAAAGATATCCTGCGCAATCAAAACAAAAAACCCCCATGTTTCTCTTGTCCTACAATACTATCGTCACGTCAATGCTTGTCAATGCTGTTTTTTTACAGCTTATGCCACTGCTCTAGAGATAGAAAAAGCAGTCAAAAATGATCCACTCAAGCTCGCACGACTGAACGCGAGGTTAACAATACAATTCCATTCTATCAGCGATAGCTGGCCTTACTATTGATACTACAGGCTACCCAAGTTTGGCCAAAAATATCGTTCACTTATTAATATCATTTAGTAATCGCTAGTTTATACCAATCTCCAGTTTGCCACAAATGTACCGTCATGATAAGTTCATCATTATGGCGAGTGAATTATTTTTATTTAAATAAACAATGAAGCGAAACTTCTTCACACCTACTATAAATAGCAAGTGCCTAAAAAGTCAGATATTTCACGAAAATTATTATCAGTAAACGTTTAAACAATAGATGGCTAATATTAAAAATTGTAGCCTTCGGCGGGGCTAAAAAAACAAAGATAAAAATTAGATATTTATCTATATCCTCCTAAGGCCCAAGAGAGTTTTGTTTAGAAAAAGTTTCAGTGGTGTTACTTAGTACATATGGCAAAGAAAATTAAGAAACAAAGCATTTTTTCCACTGCTGAAATATAAGTATGTAGGAAAATGAAGTTCAGTGCACAGTGCAGGACTTTGGGTTTGAGTAACTAAACTTTTTAATAAAAAAATAAAATCCAGATGTCCAGTTCACAGTACCGAGGACCAAGGGAGGATGAACTTGGAAAAGTTCATAACAAATATAATTGTACTCTTCCACAGAATTACTTAATGATAAAAACGGTACACCATACAACGGTATTTTCAGATGAGTTATTTATATATTAATGACTGAGGGATTGATGAAATATATTTTGACAACTTTTAAAGGATACTACATACCACAGCAAATATCAGTAACTTAATGAAATACATGGTAAACAGGGTGGTTAGGTTTTAGATAATTAAGAACTGTAAATCCTTTGCCATTAAGCCATATAAGTTAACAACAAACGCAACTTATCGCGCCCCCCATCAAATCCTTAACTGAGGAAATGTTATATCAATGATTGGATGGCTTAATGGTAGCTATATCAAACAGGAAATTTATCCTAATGCTACAAGAAACGAACATGGCATCAGAAAACTACAAACCATGTATCTATCGATGTTTTATTAGTGCTCTCTCCCTGTAAAGGGTAAGCAACAAATCTGGTCAACCATTTCTGCGCGGGACTCATAGTTAGAAGCGGATTAGGTATTCTTCCTGTTATATAGCTATGGCATAAAATATTTTTTTAACCGATTCAAAGTAGTAGCTATTCTAACCATATCACACAATGATTAGCTACGTGCTAAAATAATTTTTTTAATCAATTCAATTTAGTAGCTATGATGACCATATCACACAGTACGGGCCTTGAATATCGGAGATTGACAGCCCCCCTCGCAGATGGTGTCCGAGAGGCCACTTCCTAGTTCACCCCTGAAGACTTGCGTCGAACTTCCGCCGTCCACAAGCCTTCGTTGTGACTCGCAAGAGGTCGCCGTCTCCCTTGTTTGAATACATGCTCTGAGTGGCAAGTGAACCTCGGCTCAAGGTTCAAGGCTGAGATCCGGTCGCAAATAACCAATCCATCAAACATAGACCGTCCCTGAAGCATACGAGTGAAATATAAACACATTTTCTGCAAATCGAAAAAGTCAATTCTAAAAGAACGGCGGACTGAGAAGGCTACGTCCTTCATTATGTCTACTCAAACGAGAAATTCCGGAATTTATTTATATTTTTCTTTGTTTGCCGGACGATTCTGTTGGACCGTGGAATCTCGATAGGCTGCTAAGCCTGTCATCAGGTTTTCCAGGGACCGGACCAACAGAACTTGACATACATCCATGCCCATGCACAACAACCTAATATCCCAAAGTACGTCTGAATGCGGGGGCTTAATGTAATTCACATAAAATAACACCCAACGTACCCCCTTCAGGTAGTCTCTAATTTATGCATCTGCGACAAATAAATATTCTCACGGAGTAATACGGAAAAAAATTCTACTTCACTTTGGGGATCACACGGCGCAGTTGTAGGAGAACGACATGTTTGTTCTCAGCGTCTTTGAGATAAATGGGAAGAATTAATTACTCTGGTTTAATTTTATATTCAGGTACGCAATTCTTACAATTGATATACTACGGGATTCAAGCTGTACTTAGTATTTTGGGTAGTCAGCAGAAAAACATGCGCTACAGTAAATGTAAATATTATGCTAGACTTCATGATATAATTGATTCACTGGAAAAATAATCGTCAAAATTATACATGGAACTTCATTGAAATGAAAAAGCACTTTCCATTCCACGACTAAAGAATTAGATCTAAGGTTTCTAATTAACATTAAAAAGACGGAATTACGGGATTTTATGACTTAAAATCAGAAACTGATCCGCAACAGAATATTTTGTATGTATTTAAAATATTTCCGTGAGCATGGTGCTTTCCAACACATTAATTTAGTATGATTTTAAGCTTTCCTGGCAAATGCTATGGAGGTAGATTTCTCGGGTTTCCATCCGGGTCAAAGGAGCTATCTCCAACATATTTCAGCAGCTTACTCCGCGACCGTCTTCAGGGATGAAATCTTCATGAAGTCTTCATCCCTGAAGACAGGAGCGGAGTAAGCTACCGAAACATGTCGGAGATAACTCCTTTGACCCAGATGGAAACCCGAGAAATCTATCTCCATTAATTTAGTAATTTTAGCAACTTTTTAAAACTATTCCTTTTATTGAAAAAGTTATTTTTCTTGAACAATGTGAATGGAACTGGGGAAAAAACGGAGGCACGGAGTGAAGAGCAGCCTTAAATGTAACACTGCACGAACACAATAATAATGGAAGATATGATTTGGTCACATTTTACGTCAGCGAGCCGTTCGCGATTAACGATTCGTTCACACACGACCAACCCCTCTTCACGTTGGTGATGGGGGATGGGTTAAGGAGTTTTCGTTCTCTTCTTTACACCCCCTTCCCCATGTTGAGGGCCTTCCGCTCCTTATGTGGTCTTCCTCGCCGTGCGACAGCGTTCAAAGTGGGGAGGGCAATAGGTGGAGGGGGGGGAGATATTTCTTTGGAGTGGGAAGGAGGAGGAGACAAGAATACGCGCAAGAACTCCATAATGACCATTTCCGTTCGTCACAAATTTGAGGGGTTGGGAAATTTTATCGCAGAAATCCCTATTTCCACGGCGTACCTTAATGTTATTAAATATTAATAAAACATGCGGTTATTTGTGGAGCACATTCTTCCGAAAGAGGCCCTTAAGAAACACAGACAGTAATTCAATGCCTAAAAATGGACAATTTTTCAAGAAAATGTCCAAATGTTTTACACCAATTTTGTGAAATGACTTGATTCGGGAGCTCAGCAGGTACCTATAGCCTAGCAGGAGATGGTCCAAACACAGACGGATAATGAAAATTTCATCCGTAAGAATAACTGCCAAAAAAAAAACCCTTAACCCTCGGACCATTAACCCATAGCCTGTGAAAACTTTGCTTCAGAATTCAGTTTCAGGCTGAGACAGAATTGGCTAATGAATTTTTTTTCCATTACCGGAGTAATCATTGGAATCCTACAAATTTACCTGCATACTTAAGATTCGCCCCTTGCTTTTATTCTTCGTGCGACGAGCCTTCATGTAAAATATTTACGGGTACTCTGAGAGACTTAGCCAATAACCTTCAATGCGAGGCGAAGAGTAGTCTACCTATTATGGACTCCACTAAGGACATCCGCAAGAATTCTATTCTGCCAATGTCATAACCATGTGGATATAATGATTGGCTTCTTGGAACGAATCATTACCTGGTGCGTGGATTGATTTACTGATATGTGATTTTCTACTAGCATAATATAATGTTCGCTACTGTATTCCACTCGTCCGCCACATGGTGACATTTCATAACTCTTGCCGAGCTAAACCAAAGGATAAGCATCAACGTATCGTTAGCGCGCTTTCCGGAGTTCAATAAGTTATTTCGAAACCTTTGCGTATATTTAAACTGACAACACAAACCAGGGCTGTACATTATTTCTGAAGCAACGATTTACACAACGAATCCGCATTAAGAGCAATCTTATATCTTGTTAACAAAAATGTTCTTACATGTGAGAGGCTATGACTTGTATATTAGAACGACTAAGGATATAAGAAGGGATATTTATAATGAGAGAAAACATGACGAGACAAGAGGAGAGTGGTGAAAGTCGAGGGCCGGAATATAGTGTATTTTTGTAAGTTTTATGCATTAAAGTGAACTTTCCGCTCCATTCAAGTCCCATATCCGATTGAATATATTTGTATTCTCATAGAATTCGTTTATACCTATCAAAATTGCCACACAATGAAAACCAGATGAATGGATCCTGCGTCTTGATAATGCCTGCTTAGTAAATTTTTTTTCACTATTTAAAATCGCAAGCAATTTTCCAAGCTTTTCATCTCTATGCACAGAATTATTCGCTTATGAGACTCCTATAATACCTTATCTCGTGGGTACTTTCTCTAAACTTTCCTCATGGGTTAATCATTTGACCCTCATGATCAATATATTGCGGTGGTAATTCGATCAACGGCAATACTTCGATTAACTTCAATTCATCTTTAAAATGAATGCATGAATATTGGAAACTGATTCACTCACTCCACACGACCGATTCCAAATAATCCGTTCCCTGAAAATCCAATCCTTACGCATAAATTCCTTATTCTACCCCTCTCAACTTTTACAAAATCATGTATAAGTACTGCTCACACTTTACTTTAGAAATTCTTCAGCGGTAGATTAAGAAGGATCAAACCAAGTGTGTCAGGATTAACTCAATCTCACAAATTCTTCGGGAGAATGGCAATTCCGACAAAAAATGCCGGCACACACAGAGACCCTTTTCTCTTGTTTAATTATCTCTAAAATAAATCCGGTTTAGATGATGAGTGACTTCCAAAGCGTCCATACTGATTACATTCTACCTCATCCCCTGTCCCCTAACAAGGGGACATATCAAACCTACTTTCGGAATCACACCGCACTTAACACCGTTAAAATTTTCAGCTTACGGAGCGCACCAACTGGTCGATCCCGACCCCATAACTCCCTTAGTCGAAGGAATTTGTGAGGGAGGCAAAAGAGAAGGAGACATTCTGGGATAACGGCGACATCGGTGCCCTGTAAAACGATTCCGAAGAAGCCAAAAACCCTACGAAGTGGCACTCACTCGCCTCAGGAATAGCACTCCCGGGGTCCGAAAGGGCCCCATTTTATTTCAAAGACGTCGAAAATCGAACGCGAGATTGAAAAACTCGTGAGAATTTCCACTATTCCATCCATGTACAGAAAATTGGACACCCTTCTCAAGAATAAAATGCGCAATGCAACGTATTTTTTCTAAAAATAATATAAATACACAATCTGGCGCAGAAATAAAGTTTCAACTAAGCATATCCTCCAAATAGAAGTTGACACTCTTTTACAATAAGTATTATTTTCTGGAAAAATACGCATCTTACATCAGAGTTGTTTCTGAGTTATAGAATGCCCCAATATAATTTTCATTACACAAATAGCGCTCTCGTCACACTTGGGGTCCTACCCTTTCACTTCTTCCAACCTGCTTACTAAGATTTTTTCAATAACAGAGTATAATTATTTTTTATGCACCAGCCACGGCGGAATTATAAAAAAGTTGGTCTTATTCAACAATTACTCTACATGTAAAAATCTCTTCACTTCCTTCATTGACTTTCGTTTCCGTTACTTTAAAAATAATACCTAGATGTAATTTCCTTGTCGCCGATTATTATCACTCAAAACCAATATTTGATGCAACGATCCGCTGTATTAATTCTATTCAAATAATCGGGTTTTCACGGCAAGACATACCATATCTACTTTCGGATGTGCTTACTCGGGAAAAATAAACTATTGTGTCCACTGATAATTCAATAATGTGCTTGTTTTCAAAGTAAATCTGATATATATATATATATACATATATATTTATTTATCTTATTAATTTAATGCATGTATAGTGATGGATAAATGTTATTCCCAAAAGCTAGAATAATTTTGGGATCAAATTTTTAGTGGCCATATTCAATTAATTAAGGAGATACCGCACGCAAAATAAACGCCGAGTGTAATCTGTACCAAGAGAAGGAAGAGATCTCTCTTCTTAATCTTTTCCTCCGTATTAATTAGGTAATTGTAATATGAGTGTCATTCGCTTCGGAGAAGGATACGATTAATGAAATTAGGCTCCATTTCTCGACGAAGCAGCTCATTGAAACTAAACCGTGGGGACTCTTTAATGAAAAATAACGGCGGAAAAGGGTGAAATTTCAAGTTGTAAAAGAATATAATTGGCCACTGGGTCCCAAATTATCCCCAACTAGAATTTTCAACTGACCTCTCCCAATGGCAAGGGTTGCTTTTTGGTATCCTCGTTAAAGAGGGTGGCCCAAAATATATGATCCAAGCCGACTTTGCTAAAAAGGGACGATGTACAAGAATTCTGGAACTGAAATGACGAGATGGAAATGATTCCAGCTCATGGAATCCAGAAGGAGTGTTTTTTATCGTTCCATTGACCTGGTTCTCAGATGACAGAAGGTTCAGAATTTATCGCTCCTTCCAGTCGTTAAGGCTCATTCAAAATGATGGAAATGTTTTGTGCTGAGAAATTATTCCTCCAATTTTATGACATATCCTGAGATAGGGAAAGCGACTTTTTAACAGAAAAGATATAATGGAGGCATTTTTTACTTTTGTAAGGAGAACTGAACCATCTCTTGAAACATAGAGATCTAGAACGAAGAATTGAAAACTAGATGTGATTCAAATGTGGACAGAACAAAAAAATTACACATTCATTTTCTTGGTAAAATCACAGCTGTAACAACAACAGCAATTTCAGGCAATCTACTGAGAGTGGGTAAGAACATCAATTCCAAAAATGAAAACATAATTTATGTAGACTGCACAAGATCTGTAAATACCCAGAGGGGAAAAATCATTTCAGTAGAATTGGAATAATTCGGGACAACTCAACGAAAACACCGAGGTTGGTTAATTTCTCCATATTTATCACCCGAGACACTGTTTCTTAATTCCGTGTCACAGGTTTCAGATTCGTTATTTATTTGGTAACAAACCAGTGGATTGGTTGGATCTTTCTGGTGAGACCTAGCATCCTCGCATTAATTCTCCATTTCAGTGCTTTATTCAAACTTTCCAGCAGATAAAATGTACTTGTCCGCCAAATGTATGTTTCTACATAACTCCCGCTTCCCCATCTTCCGTTCAAACACCAAATCGTCTCCTTCCTCGTCCATGATTACCCATAAATCTCTCTGCTATCGCTTTCTTTTGAGCCCCATACAACATGAACTCGTATTTGAATTGCATGTCACACATGGCACATATGTTTCAATTTAAAAATAGGATTAGTCATGGAAAACTCACCGCAGTTTCTGAAAAGTAAGTGCATATCATCTTAATCATCTAAAGGAAAATGAATCAGAAGCAGGATATCGGAGAAAGGTGCTTGGGATAAAGAACTTCTCAAAATTAGTTATTCCGGAGAATTCAACACATTTCTGACTGATGACACGTAAATGAGACAAGGCACCTGGAGTTAACTTTGTCGTTGACCCAGCTTTTCAGGAACGTGTACCATTTATCGTGGGAGTGGAGAAACACGCCTTATTGGTCCCTTATCTCGCGCGACTTAATTCAAACAGTCAGTTGGTTGTTTATCGCGCAAGGCAATACGTACACGCAACCAACCCTGGATCACCGAAACCCTTGAGATTTCCCCGAAAGAGATGTTTCTCTTGAATATACGTTAAAAATAGAGCGGGTGCCGAAGTTTTCCAAACCCCTAAACAGCTTGCGAATTTGTGCGGATTCCTTCAAAGAGGAGAACAAACCCTCCCAAGCTTTTAAACCCTACGGTTGTGACAGAATAATGAGGGGCGCCAAAACCGCTTTCCCAAAACGTCGACGAACAGTTTTCAGAGTCAGGCAGGGGGTGGGGGTGCGGATGCTCTTTGCGGGTGGAATTTTCCGGATGAACGGATTCCGTTGCCGGCATAATTTAACGAGCGTTCCGACCGCAATCGTGAACCGTAAATGCGTAAATGACGGCTCGGGCTATGTCAGCGGCAGAACATTGTCAAGAAAATTTAATTTATTCGAATGGGAAACGCAGCATTTGGAATATGCTACCTTTAATGTAGCGGCCATTACTACGATATGGAAAGTTGTGTAGCTACAGTGGAAAATATTGCAATACTTAAATTTTCCGTTTTTTCCATTACTAGGATATAGAAAACTGTGTAGCTATGGTGGAAAATGTTGAAGCAATTAACTCTCCTGTTTTTTTCCGGACCAAAAGATTCTTCCTCAGGAGGAAACTCCAGAAAGCTCAGCGGATTTAGTTAGCAATTTTCCAACTAAAATTTTCCATATTATATGACTAAAAAAGTTGGCGCTTCGACAAATTGGAGCAAATTTAACTATTGGATCAACTATTCTTTTGTCAGTCTCATAACCATATCACTAATTTCTACAAAATAAATAACTGCGTACTTCACTTTCGCCGGCAATGCATCGCGCGGCACATCATTCAAGACCACTTCATTATTCAAATGATAAGAGATAAAACAAAGCGGAAGAGCCGCTGATATAAAGTCGCAGTAAAATGTAGCCACAAACTAAGGACAAGAATTGGTATCCGAGGAAGTAGCTTGTTAGCCTGTGATGTTTTGACGACCTGACAGCCAACGTCGGATAAGGAAATGCTCTTTTCTGCTAGTTTCCTCGTCTGATGAGTAATTTAGTCAGGAGAGTTGTACCCACGTCTGCCAACTCTACGGTGCCGGATTCAATAAAGCATATAAATAAAGGTTAAATTCACAGTACACATACACCAAAAATGAAAATGATCATGTGACTAAACTTCCTTACTGGTACTTCTATCGGTGCCATCCTTAGGATTTAAATACAAATAAAAAAACGGACAAAACTTCGGTTAAGAACGTACAACTAGACAACTTTATGCACGCAGTTGCGAGTTATTGGATATTCATAAAATGTCGAACGGAAACAAACAATCGATGTTGAGAGTGAGGAACGAATCTCCGCATTATATTTGTTTCACATAGCGCGATTTTACAAGACTTCAAGAAACATAACCTTGCCTCATGTAAGGATTTACTGCTGAAAAAACTATACTCAAAGCAGCAAGCTAAACAAGCACTTGAGCGCCCAACTGAAGATCGACGGCTGCTTGCTTAACGCCCTCAATAGAAATGCTCCTGTATCCCGTGCATAACTCTCTTGCAATATTTCCTTCCGCACACTAACTGCCCCTGCCACTCACCACTAGCAGTCCCTCCCTCCTTCTCTTCTCCATTGGCAACAATTGGCACCGATCTCCTCTTCTAAACCCTCCTCCCACGAGACCTCTCCATGACAATGCCCTCGCGCCACACAAACCGCCATTACTTGTCTTTCCATCTGGCCAGCCAATCGGCTTCCCCGTCCGCGTTCAAACGAGTCGTTTGAATTAATTTGCCATTTCCAGCCGCTCGCGTCTGCGTTCGTCTTTTATTTTCCATTTCTCCACCATCACGACTCGCCACACGAAATGTGAGCGGCCTTGCCAACTTATCCATTTAAAAAAAAAACCCCTCTCCGTCCGGTCGTCGAGCGCTGGATTTACTTCAATTGTTTTTACAGCCCTTTGCTGCCTCGCTCATTCCGTCGCTTTCTCACGTGTTTTTTTTCTTTCTCTTTATATTTCATTTGACAGATTCCCGATCGAGTTCCCCGGCGTGATTTGTCAATTTCAATCGTTAATTACGGAGGAGGAGAGAAAGGAAGGTCTGTTAGTAGTCCCCAGCGATGCATAAGTCTTCCGTGTCAACCACTCTGTCGTACTCCGCCAGGCGCATCGAATCACACGGGGTTTTTAAGGCGAACTGAATTGGGCATGGAAGACAGTCGACATAAATCAATCCACATCTACGAGCGTACCACTCAGAGCGCCGCTATAAGGGCGTGTGGAGGGGGTTACGCAGGGTTGAGAGCAAAAAAAATATATATAGAAAGAAAACATTTTCTCACCAGGTGGTCGAATAATGTCAAACCACGAGTTTTAAAAATCACTGGCCCATTTTAGCCGGAATTATAAACCGGACTATTTCTCACCTCACTCCATTTCTCCATTATTCTTATAGATTTGACCAAAAAATTAATATACTACAAAGGAAAGCAGCGCTCTTCGTTAAAAACTGCTACGAGCGTACATATAGTGTCTCACAACTTTTAGAGGGATTAAGGTGGGAGCCCCTAGAGACTCGGAGACTACACGCTAGGCTTAGGTTACTTGAGAAATTCAGAACTGATATTTTTCAGAGTGACATAGAAATTATTATCATGACTCCTCACTACATCTCTAGGTCTAACCGATGCGATAAAATGAGAGAGATACACTGCCGAACAAATAGGTACAAAAACTCGTTCTTTCCGCGAACAATAAGCGACCACAACAAAAATTAAGCTCCTTTAAATAGACTCCCATAATGCATGTCAAAATTTCATCCCCAAAAACTTACACCTTTACATGACTGGTGACCTAACACCACTGCCACACGCCCAAGCGGCGCCTCGCGGAGTATTGTGTAGACGTAGATATCCTTTTCAATCGATTAAATAATCCATTCACACCTACAATGTACCCTGAAAGCCACCGCAACGACGTTTGCCAGGGTATACTAAGATACCACCCATGGAAACAAGAAAACATGGAAACATGAAAGCGAACAGGGAGAAGAAATAAGGAGACGGTACGAACGGAGAGTGTCTGAGTTTCTGCTGTTAGGGGCCTCGCTTCGATTTCTTGTTGTCATTAATGGTGCGTGAAAAAAACGCATTTTTTTCACTTGTTTGTATACTCTGTCTATCGGCTCTCTTGTTTTGCAGCTATTCCCTGCTCTTCACACTCAATAATGGAGTGAAATAATTCCCGTTAATTTAAAATATAACACGTCATAGCGGAATAGCAGTATCGTGTTACCCAAGGCTCAAGTGACCTTCAAACAAATTCTTCCAAATGCCAAAAACATGCTTACAGCGTCCATATTTGCTTACATCGTTGCGTTTATGACAAAGGACATGGCTTTCCTTTGGATTCTGCCTGCTAAAAGTATAAATATTTCATGCCTGGGATCCTATGAAGGCTTCAAATGGAATGGAATGCACTAATTGATGTTCAAAATAAAAGCGCTTTCACTACCACCGCAAAGGCTATATACCACTGTTGGAAGCGTGCTAGACTATTCGAATGACAAAAATTTATCAAATATACTGCAGAAATATAAAATAATATTCGAATATGATGGGTTACAATAAGTGAGGAAAAAATCCAGAAAAGATGTATAAAAACATAAGAAATGAAGAATGCTATCAACTACTATCCCAGGTATAATCATTACTGATGAAAAAATGAAGAACTGAATAATTACCACATAAGCGCTATAAGCAAGATGTTCAATTGCGTTTGAGAGTTATTAGCACTGGAGTGCAATCGGCTTTCACGCACGAATAATAATCAAAGCAAGACCGGGTGTGACTTAATGTCGCGAGTAATTTTACAGTAAATGAAATCAGACCAGAGCAACACTTGCTTAATTCAATAACAAACATTTAAGTGAGTGCACCATTTAATTACGCCTGGTAACTTTATTGACAATTAGGACACCCAACGGCTGAATAAACGTTAAAGCTTCAAAAGGTAGATTAATACGTAGAAACACCAACACGTTTACGAGTGAATACGCCGAAACAGTGGATGTATCACACACCTGATATTGAATTCAATCAACGTCCAACGTATGTGCGTAATGTTTCCATCCCTATCGAAATTTTTCCCTCTGCGGGGAAATGTGAGAGGTTAGTGTATATATTGCATCAAAGCTTACAAGAACAGATAAACATAGAAAGACACCAACACATAAGAGTGAACACATGGATCTAAGAGATTCATTAATAACTTGACAATTATTTAATTAACGCTCAAGGCATGAGCTTTACGTTTGCACCCATGTTGAAATTTCCTCTCCTCGTGAAAATGTGAGAGTTTAGTGCACTAATGTATTACCTTCGCGTCCATAAAATGCTATACTGTTTCTCTTCACAAGATTTGACACTTCACTACGCCCTTTATAGCCTCCCTCCTTTAAATATTTACCCGCGTCCCGAGTAATATCTTGCCTCCTCCATCAGGCAGATCAACATCAATCAACAAGTGTACGCCGGATTGAAGAATAGACAGGGAACGAAGGAAAAACGAACGTGCACACGTACAAATACCTCCCATCATCTGAGGCGTGGTGAAAGCAAATCTTTTTGAAATCCCGAGGACACGGGGAGTTGGAATGGAAGGAAACAAAAGACTTTTCGGACCTCATTCAACATTTACATCCCTTCACATCCGCTTCTGCTTCCGAAATAATAAAACAGGAGAGAAACAAAAAAGAGACGATGGAGATAAAAAGATAAAACCTTTTATTTAAGCCTTTTTTCTCCCTTTCTTCCCCTCATCCCTCCCAATAAACAAACGAGAAACCACTGGACTTGAATAACACCGAGGCGGAGGCCAGCCACTAGCCTCACTCCGGAGAATAACCACGCTGAAGGGGGCACGGACAAAAAACTTGGGAAAAAATCTCTTCCTGTGCTCCTTCTCTTTATATTTCTCTACTCATACGCACTCTTCCTTTGCCTCTTCTTCCTTCCCTTGCATAGGATATCACGAACGACGCACGCATTGGTGAGGTTGAAGGCGGGGGACTATGGTTCCTCCCCCGCTCCCAAACGGGCGCTTTGTATGCCGAGAATCACGGCAGCGCGTGCCCCGACAGTTTCCGTCTCCCCCACCATCTGAAAACCTCCACCGTCCAAAAAAACTTCGAGAGAAAGAAAACTTAAACATACCACTAAATTCACGAGCCAATGGGTTTTCTCAAAGTTTCCAATAAATTTCATATTTCAGGCGATACTTCAAAGAAGTGACACTTATCCATTACCATACCTTATCTATATGCTCAACCACCTTTTTTTAATAACTGAGACCAGTCTAACCTAAATGCCAATAGATCCAAAATCTTTAACTAGACTATACATGCATAGTACCAAAGTCACAGTGTGGAAAAGTACACAGTTGAGTCATTAAAATAGGTACTAAGAATTCCGACTCACTCATCCAGATGAACTTGCAAATTCCTCCACAGGGATGGGGGAGGTACGGTGTTCAGAGCGAAGGTGATATCCCATCGCGACGGTCCTACTTTGTGTTTCCGCTGATTTCCCTCACCAGCAGAATCCTAGTTGTTTCTTTGGTGTTGTGCGGTAAGACTGTTGAAGGCAGCTGCGAGAAAAAAAATTCACGGAGAAGCACAATCGTATGCATACGCCTACACTGATGAATATTAGCTGAATTATTGGGATCTGAAATCACGTTTGTGAAGTGGTGAATGTAGTAACTTACAACGCCGATGGCCGAGGTTAGAATCCCAACAGAGAGGGGAGTCTTTATACAGAGTTCTAGTCTTTGTTTGGATGTGTTGTGAAGATAACTTGAAGAGATGAGTAAATTTTGAGAAAAAAGATTAAGAGAGAAAAAGTAGGTGCCATCAGCATAAACGTGCCCAGCTGATCCCTGGATCCTGGACGGATAACCAGCCAATGGTTGCCCAGCTAATCACTCAAGGTAACAGGAGTTGATTTTTAATTCCAAAATATTCAAAACTTTTTATCGAATCATATCGAAGGAAAGCAGATGTGGTGGTGGCAAAAGCTGGAAGCATTGACATCTCAACTTCTCTGCAGACCGGAAAATTCTTGCTAACCGAGATGAATGGAATCCTGAAAGCCACAATGGCAAGCATTTGAGCACTTCTTAAACAATGTTCATTATGGTCTGGAGTGTCACTCAAATCAGCTGGACTGGACTTCAAATCCCAAATCACTGATGGTGGCAAACGACTTTATCATTGGCATTAGGTAAAATGTGTTTCCACGATTACATGTTGGCTTGTAATTATCCTATAGTTTCAGCATACTTTCACGTTGGAAATTATTTGTTTGAATTCCGTACGAAGTCCAAATTATAGTTTTCGAAAACATCACGTTTGAGTTCTGATACGTCTTTGGCTTTCTTCTCTCATATCCTCGTAAATGGTGTAACAATTCAACTGGTGTTTAATTGTTACACCTTTTACGAACCTGAATACTAAAGGGTATACAGCAAGTTGATTTGTTCATATATGCACATGAGATCTTGTTTGTAATAGTAATTAAGGCCGACTGATCCTCTGTAAATTCTACTGTTTATTATTGGTATTCTCGAATTCTGATACTTTTATTGCGATTAGTAGTCATGTAATGAAAATATGTAAATTTG
Source organism: Ceriagrion tenellum (assembly GCA_963169105.1). NCBI lineage: Eukaryota > Metazoa > Arthropoda > Insecta > Odonata > Coenagrionidae > Ceriagrion > Ceriagrion tenellum. The sequence continues at coordinate 126,652,918 of OY720639.1, forward strand.
GTGTTTGTTTTTTATTGTATTCTGACAATTTTATTGCGAGTATTTTTCATGTATTCATATTATATTGACACTTAGACGTCCTGAAACATGATGGGGCCCCAAAAAGAGGCTTACATGTTAAACATGGTTATTTTGTATTTACTTAACTTGTTTCAAATAAAATGTTAAAATATTCATTACTTATCACTTTTTTCCAATGTCATTAAGTTTGCATTCATAAGTGTAATTCTCACAAGTTCACAAGCGGGAGTGCTGACTCTCATCGAAGCAATACAATTGTATTTGCCACTTTATATATACAAAGGTTGACCCATAAAAATATGATCAATATGCATTTTTATTTTCCCTTTCTCTCTCCTATGTTATTAAAAGACACAATACATTTGACGTGTACGAGGCCTCAACCGATCATAATACCCTCTCTCTCTCTCTGCTACCAAATACATCCACGATTTGGGCGAACAGCGCAAAACCAACAGATGGTCAAATTAACCAGAGGGGATGACAACATTGAAGGCACGCCATCCTCCCATTTCCCCATCTATAGTGACTTCCAATTTATGGGAATAAAATTCCGTTCGGAAAGGAAGTAAATATCAGGATGCTGTGGTGATTTGAGTGCTTGGTCAACATCCAGGGGGCGTGGGTTCGAATATCGGCTGGGGCAGATATTGATTTCAACGGAATTCCATTATCTACATAGCTTCTATGCGGAGAACATACCGATTCAAGTGCTCCGTTCGTTGAATAAGACTCTAACCATTGTACCCAAGGGCGCCTCAAGTTATAAGCAGGCAATGCCGAGCAGATGCCGAGTTCCTCACATTTCTTCTTTACGTTTCATTACCATTATGGCGTGAAATAACACAGTTATCGGTCGCCTCGCAACCTACCTAAAACTAAGTAACAATCAAAGATTAAGATGCGCTCGGTTTTTGCCGATGTCATTGATGAGAGTGCAGCATCCCTAATAACTTGGCAGGTACAAGTGCTTAGTGTGCATCAGTATCATAGTCATTTTTGTCGAGAACGATTAGAATTAATAACAGCTGCCAATGAGGCTTTTAAGTAGTTGAGTTGATATGAAGAGTGGCAAATTACTCTCCAATGGTTCCACCGATATCTGCTATCTACTGCTAACAGAATTTCATAATTTCCGATATAGCTCTTGAATATATGTCCATTTTATTGGTGTCTGACGACGCCGCAAGTCGGTGATATGCGTCGTACCATCCGAAATAAATTCTGTGGAAAATAACAAAATTGTATTTTTTAACAATAGATATCATTAACTTCCACGAAGTGAATCTCACATCTGTAGAGTGCATCTGTAAACTTGTTTCGTAGCAAAATACATTTTTACAAAAAGTTGCCATAACCTTGGTGGCATAGCGAATACATGGTGGGAAAATACCAACTCCTGACAAGTATCTGCTATTTTTTCCAATGCAAAACTATTGATAGGTTCACAAATTTTATCTTCGTGCAGTATAGTACACGTCGGTGATAAGTCACCCTCCCTCGAGGTGTCTGGCAGGGTATTATGTAGATATAGATCCGCTATTATCGCACGCACATCGTGGTAACATTTGTCCGAGAGGAAGGCAGAGTTCCTCTCCGAGCCATCAAGCCCATAATGCCCACTGATGTCCCCTCCCCTACAACCCCCTCCGCTTCATCCTTCGACCATCCTCCCCTCCCGTCCCATCCCCGTTTCCCTGCCAACCCCTGCCAACCGCCTCCCAACCTCCTCATGGCCTCCCGTCCATCATAATCACATCGGTCTCCGCGACACGATATTTTTCACTTCTGCCCTCGCCTCGAATATTAAGGCTGCCAAGGGAGGGAGAGGGAGCGTCGGTCAGGAAATGGACGCTTTATTGTCTGAAGCGTATGCAAGCCACGGGAAGGTTTTTATTGCCATAGGTAATCTACTGCTTTTTACAATTGGGTTGTGGACGGTCCACCCGAAAACTATCAATCGCTCGTCACAGTGAAGTTCTAAAGTACTTCTTCACAGCGTTAAAAAAATAAAGATTTCCCTCCTTGGGCCGATCGAGACCTCTGTTCCCTTTCGTGACGAAAGAAATGACCATTTTCTTTCGTCTATACTCATGCTTACACGACATTACGCTGGTAAACTACATTATAATCCCAACCATGAATAATGGATTTAATATAATAATATAATGGATTTAAATGTTTGGAATTGTTGCCTAGGCTACGTGTTGCCTAAATTTCCACATTTAATTCATCCAGTCCTTGGCGCTATTTAGAAAAAAGTCTTTTCAGTTGAATCGTAAATGGCCGTTGTTAAATGTTGTTAACGTGAAAAAGTGTGTAGTTACATCCCGCGTATGGTACTACATTCTTATCCACTGCATAATGATGACTGGTAAGTAAAACCGGTAAGACGTGTTTATTTACAATCTTTCGACTGTATTTATATTTGAACTCCCGCCTTTCATCACTAAGCGGCGCCGCAATCCAAAAAGTTGTATTTTTACGGAATTCTAGACAACGCTTTTTGGCGACGAGTCAACAATCCATAATGTATATTCATTTTCCCGAATTTCCCGGATGTTATATGTAGTAAGATAATAAGAACCCATTTTCTTAGAAATTTAGAATTATATTCTATAGAGGAATTACAAGCAACCAACAAAAGATGCCAAAATTACGTAGATACAGTTAAAAGAAAAAATGAAAGATCAAAAGCCTCCAATTTGGCATACATGCCTTAACTGGTAATTGTAATCTAATAGAGTCATTTGTTAGATCTACCATTTGAAAGATCCAATCATTCTCAATACACACGCATGACACAGCCGAATATATGTTCTCATTTCCTTTTCAAGAATTATGTTCTCTCTACACACTACAAGCCATGCGTTACGTCTTTGATAATCTTTTCTCCGATAATTTTATAAGCGATGATTCCATTCGCCTCGTAAACTCACTTCTTTTTTCGGAAAATCCATTTCCCTAATGCTCTCAACTGACGCTCTGTTTCATGAAAAAGGGAGAACCCAGATTATAGTACAGGAATCAAATTGAAAAAGAAATTCTACCCAGCAAGGGAGATGAAAAGAGAAAAAAATAAGCCCACGCACGCCTAACGTGATCTCGTACTCCTGCCAATGATTCGATTACGCGTGGAATCTGAAAAAGTCGTTCCCAATGCCGAGCGGAATCAATGCTTGGGCAAAAAATGGAAAACTGTTCGCGATAACGCAGGGGATACATGTTTTTTGTCCATGCGGGCTCGCCGCTGTTTCGGAAGTGGGACGCTTTAATTTGCCCAGATTACACAATATGCAAGTGCTGGCCCGTGAAAGAATTTCAAAAATTTTCCGAGACTTTTGTCATGGACACTCAACGCTCAACTATCCACGACTGTAGAAAGACACTTTTATGAAGAGGAACAAATAATTTCGCAGTTTTAGCCATTTCACATGGATAAGGAGTTTTTGGCGTTCAAATTTGCTAATTTGTGGTTGAATGTGGTTAAGGAAATTCTTAGAAGGAGGAATATTAGGAGTCTTAAAAACAGGAGGGCGTGTATGAATCAGTGTATGGGGGTAAATGAGGCGAAAGAGGTTTGCAAGGATAGGTCAGTACTGAGGAAATTATTGAAGCCCAGTCAGATGTACAAATGTGTATTTGTGAGTGAAACTCTGTGACTCTGCCTACCTCGGAGTGGAACGGCGTGATACGTATGTATGTACGTATTGTACCAAAACAATTTGAGTAAAATACAATTTATTTATTGTACTTCACGGGAAGCCATATTGGATGGAGTTCGCCCAAGTGCTCGGGGAAGTCCCAACAATTAGTCTCGGGGGAATATTGTTGACAATGACGGTTGGGTGGAAGTTATGATAATAAGTGAGGCGTCAGGAGGAGAAGGGGGAGCTGAAAGCACCAATGCGAGGGTCGATTGAGGTGATGGAAGGAGAAATTTTGGGGGAAATCAAGGGGCGTCAGGACGGGGAGTCGAGAAGGAGAGTTCGAACGTGCGACCACAAAAGTAACAAATGGCCTAATACTGAAGGTCAAGCTAAAAGTATTCAAAGAATAAGTGTATTCAAAGAAGCCCAGGGGAGCCCAGCTGCTATAAAAGGATCACTGGAGAGCCAGGGGTCCGTCCTATCGAGAGAGAACTGGAAATTAGCCGTGCAGAAGGCTGCAGGAACGTTAACGGGGAAGTTGGCGTCCGACCCATCAGTGCAAGTGTTAAATAAACACTAGTGATGTAATATGTTTATTAATAAACTAGTGTCAAAGGTCCTAGAAGGAAGAACAATAATTTCATTTTGTTATGTGAATATGAATGCAGTAGTCAAGCTGTATGTCAGTATCGAGTTTTGCTCCAATTTAACTTTTCTTTGGTGAATCAATTAATCTAAAACTTTCAATGTTGAGGAGTTGGTGTGGTTTTATATACGATACTTTGTTATACTTTTATATTTATATGCACAACGGGAGCACTGTATGATTTACCAGTGACTTTCATTATCTAAGTTCCATTATTTTGTGCAGAGTCATTACCTTTTATTTGTGGACTGAACTATCATCAATTTATGAATGTTTTGTATTTATTGTTCTTTACTCAACTAAACGGGTCCGTGCTTTGTATTACAGTGATATCTTGGTGTGTTTTATGTTAATAAATTGTTTTTAAATGAAGGATTATAGCACTTTCCATCTCTACTACTGACTAGCCAGGCAAATGAACAAGGTAAGCTGTGAAAGTGGAGTGAAAGGGGTGAATAAGAACTGATAGGTCGCGAAGAAGTAGGTTAGACCTAAGAATAGGAAGGTAACACGGAAAGACAATCGTAACAGTATGTAACTTTGCCAATGACATAATTAGCCCATTCAAAATGTCTACGTTTCACACCAGCTGCACGATATTTTGGTTCTAGTATTCCCCTTAAAAGGAATTACACAATCTCTTCGGAAGCCGCGAGCAAATTACCGCCTATTTCTTTCGAAAGTTGGAAATAGTTGTGCAATCCATTAAGTTGTATAGACCGGTGTTTTTATCTGAAAAGAGAATGGGTGTAGAGGGTTGAGGAAAACGATCTTTGGATTGATGATCCCAAATGAAGAGATACGAGTTTATTTCACCATATAAAGCCATCCATTTACGGTTTAAGAAGGGAACTGCAGAATAAGCCTCACTAAGAGTAGAGTAAATTGAGGTGAAAATACGTACCTACAACTCCTGTAAATGAAGACAAAGTTCTCGAAAAGATCTATTTAAATAAAAACAGGAAAAAGTAGGTTGCCTCTCGAATGTGCTTAAAGCGGGTCATTGTCAGACTAAAACAACGCTGAGGCCTGGCCATTTATTGGCAAGGGGTTAGAAACCTGTTTGAGCATGAGTATTTGGCTTGTTTAAGGATTAATAAGTTAGGAACTTAGCAATTGGGGGATATCATCTAAAAACCAAAGCCTAATACCAATATGATATCTAATGACCACTACTATGACGTGGGAATTACACATACAGAAAATATGTGACGCAGCATTTAAGGAACTAGGTTTTGTTAGACGTATAATAGGAAGGTCCTCGGATGAAAAAGTCAAAGAGAGATGCTACTTCGCTCTGGTTAGGGCACACCTCGAATGCGCCGCGAGCATTTAGGACCCTGGTAAAATAGATTTAACTGAAAAAATTAATAAAATACAAAGGAAAGCAGCGCGCTTTGTTAAAAGCTGCTACGAGCGTACGTATAGTGTCTCACAACTTTTAGAGGGATTAAGGTGGGAGCCCCTAGAGAATCGGAGGCTACACGCTAGGCTTAGGTTGCTTGATAAATTCAGAACATATTTTTCAGAGCGACATAGAGAATATTATCATGACTCCTCACTACATCTCTAGGTCTGACTTTTTTTATTGTAGCCATATTTATCGCTGGAAATAAAGTCACTGATTCATATTGAGATATATTTAAAATAATATCATCTCGCTTGATTTGAATTAACAAGGAATTTAATTATATTTATATTGTTTACCATGCAATTAACTAAAGAATAGCTCTGTTAAAATTCGCTCACAGCCGTTTTTACAAATAGTACGGCTTCACTTTGAGTTATTTTTAACATCGAGAATAAGCCATTCCTTAGCGCAATTCCAGAGTTATGCTACCCAAAAGATAAATATTTACGGTCACTTCGGAATCTGTTCCCCAAAATGACGCTGTCGAACGCGAATATGATGTAACCATAAGATTCACATTCTTGAACATCAAGGGTAGTGCCATGACGAGTAGGGCATAAAAACTTGGCTCTGGGCCGTGACTTGAGGACTCCACTTGCATGTGTGGCGACAAGGTCAGAGAGCGGCGGATTGATGCATTGCCCAGCGCTAAGACAAGAAGGAAGAGCCAAAGGGATATGTCGTAGGGCAGGAAAAGCCGCTCTGATACGCTTCCGAAAGCTTTGTCGGCTTTTGCACTCTCGTCAAGAGGAGCGGTCGCGCCTTACATTACTTCACCACCCGATGATGCTCGTGAAGGCCAACTCTGATGGCATCCAATGGAAGAATTATTAAGCGCCGATGCAGCTCTAAGCGTTAATGACACCGCCGCTGCATAACCCATAACCGTTGATGACGCTGGTAGGAAAGGATACGCTAGATTGATTTTATGAGGGTATTAGGAGTTGGCACGCAACCATGCACTCAGTAACGACCTCGAAAGCAGTAACGGTTTCAAATCAATTTGATTCATTTGCACTTAAGGAACACATAATTGTGAAAATGAATACGAGTAAGGTCCATAGAGTGCATTAGTTAAAATTGCATGGGTTGGTGAGCAAATGATAGAAAAAGCAGGTAAAGCGTGAACGAGGTCCAGGTGTTGTAATGACATCCAATTACTTCAAAACTTTATTCATACTCAAACTTAGGATACAAAGAAGTAAAATTACCACCATACCGAAGATACACGTTGAATTTGCTGCGAGCATTTGGGACCGTAGACAGAAAGGCTGAACCAAAAAAATAAATAAAATACTAAGGAAATCTGCGCGCTTTGTTAAAAACTGCATCGAGCAAACATATAGTGTTTCTCACCTTTGAGAGGATTTATGTTGCAAGCCGCGAAAAACTCAGAGGCTATATGCTAGTCTTGTTTGCTTGAGAAGTTCAGTGGAGGTGTGTTTCAAAGCAGAACAGAGAAAACAATTTTGACGTCATTTTCTATTTCGAGGTCCGACAGAAGCGATAAAATAAGAGAGATACATTGCTGAACAGATAGATACAAATATTCCATCATCCCAAGCACTATAAATAGCCATAATAAACACTCAGAACACATCAATATTACTTTTCACCATTTTACCGCCCAAAACCTTATCCTCTACATATGGGATGTTAGGACACACCTAGTGTCCCAACATCCCTTGCCACACGCCCATGGGGCGGCCCGCAGGATAGTATGTAGATGTACACTAATGCCTCGTTTACATTACTAGGGTTAGAATGTTAGTTAATATGGCGGCTTAACTAACTTGCATTTACGCGGCATAATTTTACCCTTGTTAACATGCTGGTGGCCTCTGGTGGAGAGTCAAGAAGGTGATGAAGCTCACCTAGCCCACAGCCCTACAAACATCGCAAGTCTCGTTTCATTTGTTTCCTGGGCTATCTTCAGCCATATTCATGGTACTTGTACGAGTGAGAAAAAGGATTGAATACGCAAATGCTTCACATGGTTAGACTTCTCATTCATTAGTATTTAAATATACACATATCATTTCATGTCGAAACATCACTTAATGCATCGACAGATGAAAATTGAGAGAGTAAATTTCCTTAATAGAACGACGTCTCACTACGCTAGTCTCTACCATGAAGATACCCCGAGATAATTACGTTATTATGTCTTTTGCGCTCTTTTATGATACATAGAAACAATTCAGTGAGTTAACTTGACATTCAATATTTGAAAATAAATTCCATTTCGAGTCCTTGCCTCAATATATGCAGCGCAGTTAACGACGTTCCCTGACAAGTCCTGCCCATGACCCATCCTCGATTGCGCTTTGAAGGTAAATTTTGAACTTAATATACGGTTCATTATTCACTAATACATAAAAATACATCAAGCAACGTGCCACGGATGCATGGATACGAAATATGACAATAGAAACTCGCTTAATACATTGTACGCTTCAAGTAAAAGCTACAAGTGGACGGGATAACTTAACTACTATTCCAACTAACCTGCGTTTACACGCGTTAAAAATGATGGTAACCAGCGCTATTCCTAGTAACTCCAGCGCGGTTAAAAAAATTACTATGGTCAGCGCCAACCTGCGTTCACACGGCGAACTTTTACTAGGGTTAAGAGTTAACCTGGTTAAATGCTAGTAATGTAAACAGGGCATAACCGATAAATATTTTGAAACCTTGCTATGAATCAAATAGACAAAAGATCTGTGGACATAATGTAAAGAAAAGTCATTTCCCACGATAGTAGAGCTTCACATGCTTCTTCAATGGGAATACTATTATTTGCACTACTAAAATTTTTCCTATGAGATATATTTTGCGAGAAAAGCAATTCATTGAGTGACTTCGTACTAACAGAAATACATTTATTTCCATCCGCGTCTTCAGAAGGGCTTCTATATATTCATAGAGACATTTAAGGCAAAGGCGTGTGTTTGGGAGACTTCGACGGTACTACAGCCTGTTCCCTTTGGAGTCTTTCTACATGAAGACTCCAAAGAGATTAGACCTTAGAACATTCAAAGCCTACCAGACGTGCGTCCTATGGGATAGCTTCCGTGGAGATATGGAAATTAAAATTAATTTTTGAGAATCTGAGTTATCAATCCTAAATTTCGGTGCCAGAGTCCGTAGTTTTCACGTAAATAAGTGGCAAACCGTTTGAAGTGGGATAAGTCAAATTTTTTTTATAATTTTTAAATTATGTTCAATTACATACAATATTTCCTTACGTATCGTAAGGATGATAGTGTAGGTACTCTGCCAGTTGATCTCTAGATTTTCAGCGCTCTTAATCCCCAATGCAATCAAAAGCTTACTTCGATACATGGCAACTAACACATCTGCCAGCTTGTTGCACACTCTGTAAACCTCTCTCTCTCTGTAAAAAAATCATTGCTTTATAGACCACCACAACTGCGTGAAATATACCAACCAACCATTGGAGCTTTATGCATGAAAATATGAGAGTAAGATATAGAAAGCAGCGACATTTTGCCACACAGAATACTAGAGTCCAAATTATTGCGAGGTAAAGTATATTTCAGGTTATGTGATAAGAGTGTAAGAAACTTTTATTAACTTTTAACACCAGTATTAAAATTGAACATATTTTAACCAAGAGTTTTTTATGGAGCTTCAGCAATACCTAACTTTTTCTCATTTAGAATGAATATTCCCAGGGCTACCTACTTCACGGCCCTGAAATAATTAACTCGGAACCTGAGAAACAGTGGCCTGTATTCCTTTGAGACGAGAAATTTTATCTGCTCCATTCCCACAATCATTTATGACCCTATTACATTCAATTATGAAACACTGCAGTACACATTTTTGACATAATAACCTCTTGAACACCATCGTGTGAAAAACGAGAGACCTGTGTCATTATGAGCACACATTGAATTTCATATTAGCTAGGAAAAAAATTAGTTGAAGTCAACATTTGTGCAGCGCAAAAAGGGGAAGAAGAGCGTTTGCGAATTCATACTCATTTTGCCAATCTCATTCAGAGAAGGCAAAGAATTTAGTTACAGCAGTTAGCCCTGGGAAACTAGTTTCCACTAAATAAATTCCTCCATGGTACCCTGTCCTTACAATCCACTTTTGCTTCTTTTACACTAACGTATTGCCTGCCACACGCTCCCTTATTCTAAAGGAAGTTGGAGCGAGATTTTTTTCTAACCATAATGGAGGCTATATATATATTTGATCAGATGTTGGAACGATGAAGTAAACATTGTAGTGTTAATGGTGCCATAATAGAGTTTTCAAGACTGAAATCTTCAGTAATTTAATAAGATTTTCTACAATATTTTATGGATAAAAAATAAGAGAGTAAGGTATAATAAACAGCAACGCTTTGCCGTACAAAATACTAGCGTCCAAATTATCGCGAGATAAAGTATATTTCAGGGCATGTATTTAGCTTGACCAAATTTTTTCGCGCGAGACGTTTAAAACTCCATCATAACGAATGGTTTTTTGTGAGTCTGAAAAAAATTAATGTGGTGTCTATCAGATTTATTTTTTGAAATAGTCACTGAAACATAGAACGCATACATTGCTAATTTTTTGACGAGACCCGGGTTTTAGAAATTTCTCATCTTTTAAATAATTTCTCTTTGTAGTGCATACACATGCCATTTCCCAAGTAAAATGGCTGGTATTTATCGGCAAATATCTTGGAAATTAGTTCGGTAAGGAAGAATATTTTGTTATCTTTGGAAGGAAGAGGTATTTTTCTTTAAAATGAAAGATTAGATTCAAATTTCATGCTATCCGGGACTAGCCACGGAGTTCCACTATTACGGAGTCACCCGCAATGCACACATGTGCGAATTTCCACAGAGAAAAAAATCATCCGCCTTGACCGGGATCCCGGTCAAGGCGGATGATTTTTTCTCTGTGGAAATTCGCATTAGATTCAATGACATCTAGGTGAATGATATTTCGCTCAAACTACATTTACGCTCTGAAGTTTTCCTCGCATTTCAAGTCACATTAGCTCATGACTTTTGGGTCTCCCTCTTCCTCTCATACACAACTCACACCACTATCACACAAATAACTGATTCGTCATTCGATTTTCTCACAATCTCTCGATACAGCTAAACCTGGTAGCACAACCCTTTCATACATATCCATTACTATGCCCTCTGACAGGAAGTTCCTTCATGGCATCTGGAGGGGCTCTCCCCGCACCAATATCCTTCTTCCTCTCTTTCCACTTCATGTTCCTCCCCGTACCATACGAAATAGCTGTCTTATTAACATCCCCAAATTTCGTCTTTCAATATCCCAACGTTCCCTATACCACCGAATTCCAAAAACTTTTAATCCCTAGCTTCGCATTCACCCTCCCTTGACCTCTTCTAGCCACCCTCCGTTTTCAAATCCTTCTTTACTAACCAGGCCTGCAAACTAGTCCCATCTACCCTGTTAGCATATCGCTTAGTCCCCGTCCACTTTCTCATGTTCTTCTGTATCTATTCTATTTTCTGTTATTATGTCTGTTATTATTTTATATCTTGTTAATGCTTATAATTTATTTGTTTGATAGCCATCCAATGTAAAAGCATTTGTGCCGTTCTTGGGACTTTTTCAAATAAATGGATAAATAAATTACAAGAGAAAAAGTTCAATAGGAGGTACGGCCTTTTTTGAACTAATATAGTAAATTCAGCAGGAAATAATAAAAATATAAGAAAATCCAGCACCTATTTAGAGTCGGGTAATGATAAATGTGTAATTTTTCAGTTACCTGACGCAAGATGCTGCATTCACCTAACTATTGAGGATTATGTCAGCGTTGTGTCTAGAATATTAGCACCGATACCGAAGAGCCAGGGTTCCCAACTCGAGAGCGGTGCAGTTTTGTCAGAGGAATCCCGATTCCAGCTTGGGTGATATTTGAGGAGCACTACAAGCGCAGTAACGTGTCCTTCGCACGACTGCAGACCACGAGGGAGAGCTTTTGGGATCAAGTTCACGCCAAAGCCGGATATTTCAACATCCTGGATCTCAATATACCAGAGGATTCTTCCCTTTGCAAACAGCCAAAATATCAATAATGAAAGAGCAATGAAAATTGGTCGCTTCTTCCAAAAGTAAACCAAACCTTCATATTTCACTAATGTTTATGACTTACAATACACTCACCAATTGATAGATATTCGATTGGATAGCTAGTGCATATCTAATTACAGCCTTGCATAACTAATGAAAAGCTCCAGTTCTTGAAGATGAATTTACGTACAACCTTGGTGATGTGCAAAACGATATACAGCTGATTTCGAGGATATTCCTATCAAGCCTCGAACAAGCCTATGTTTCACATAAGCCTTAAATATTTCCAATAAATGCTTTTGAAGCCTTAAGCCAATGAACCATGGGAGACTGAGTACAAAAATTGATGTTGAGTTGGACAGAAAAAACGTTTTTTACGAAACAGGTTAGAAAGTGAAGGAAGGTATTTTTTACGATGCGTACTTGACACATTACGGTACTCCCTTACCCTCGCACATACAGCTTTTTTTGAACGATCGAGACGGTGATATATATCATCCCTACGAGGGAAGGAAACAATGTGTGAAATGGGCGGTGTGAGGACCCCTGTACTTTTGATCTTCTCTCCCTCCCTAGAATAGTCCCGCAACGAAAGTAAATGCCCTGCGGAGAGACAAAAAAAATACTTTCTTCTCCGAGGTGGTGGAGGCCGGGCTTAACAATTGTGAGCACGGGCAATTCCCTTCGCCTTTTTTTCTCTTTTTTTCCTTCAATTCTTCCTCACACTTCTTCTTCGCATGGTAGATGGGGCAAGTGTGGGTCTCCATCCCTCAAGGGATTGCGGCAACAAGGGCCGTTTGGGGGCAATAACGTCCAATAAAGCCTCCGCACAAAAATTCTCCCGGCTTTCCGGCTGGAAAAGGGAGGGGAAAACCACCTACGCCTTGTGGTTCCGCCCAGAACGTGCGAGGTGCTCGTCGCTGGTTTTTACGGCACATCCACCCCAGCCATTACCCCGACCACCCCCTCCGCAGACCCCGGAAAAATCCTCGGCGCCCCTAGGAAACAGCCCCTCCTAGTCGGGAGAAACGCCCCCTCCCCTCCAATACATCTTCCGTACCCTTCTTCCCCCCCTCTAAAAAAACTCACAATACCATCTTCACCGCCTCAACAATTTCACCAACCCTCAATTTTCCCTCCAACCCTAACAGGCACTTCACAAAAGGGGCACTCGAAAAGACAAATATATCAATTTCGGGAGATTTGTCTCAAGCAGTGTTCTTACTGCATTATTTCGGGAATAAAATATGAATCATCCACTTATATATCAAACATATGCATTGTGTTTCTTCAGTATGAGTATGAAATGTTATATAGAATTTCACTTTCTCCCGGCGAATGACTGCTGTGAATTTTTCTCTGGTTTCCGTCCGGGAAAGATGCTCCATCGTCTCCAACGCCGACGTTTCGATGAATGACTTATCCATCGTCATCAGGGCCGTTGATTTAGTTGCTGCTCAGGATTACGGCCCTGATGGATAAGACGATGGATAAGTCATTCATCGAAACGTCGGCGTTGGAGAAGATGGAGCATCTTATGAAATGGTAGTTTATATATCCCTCGCACGATATACGTTTAGTAAGGGCTGGTATGAAGGCGAAAAAATTTCTTAATGATGCTCTCATAAATAGTTGAAGATCAAAGTCTATGCGTTTCAGTAGCAAGTTTGGTATCATTTTTACTACGACAAAAATGAAAACACACAGAAGGTGAGATGAAGGAAATATTAGTGAAGGCTTTGCTATAGAAGGTGGTGTTATGTAGCTGGTAAATCTGGATTTGAGAAAATGGGATGAGAATGACTTTGGTCGCGTTTCTGAAATTTAGGGCATGAGTAAGAAAAAATGGAGTGATCGTCGTAATAAGAGACATATATTTGTTAAAAATATGAAAGAAATTTAGGCATGCTGAAACAAAACATTATCAGCCAAATGAAACATTTTGCAGTCTAAGGAAACATCAAATTCCGAATACCTACGATATGTGATGATAACAATGATATGTGATCGTCACTACGGATTAGAACGAGTGAAGTAAAGATCGACACGCATTGGTCAAAGAGTTTCACATATAATTTATCAGTCCACCAGTCTTTATCAAACAATAGAACGATATCATTCTCAGAAAAAATCTTCTAATTTCAGAGTCGAATTTAATTTTTTAAGACATTAAAATGATTCGCGCGCCCAGAGAAACTGCGGTAGCTAAATGAATATACACTCATAACGATAACTCAGAAACTAGACCATCGTGCAAATCACTGACTCAAATATATTTTTCCCTAAAAAACCTGAATGAGTATTCATGACAATAAGATGGCATATTTAGGTAGTAAGACTGGCATTTAATTGAACGTCTGTTTAAAGCATTGTTATGAATTAACCAATTCTTCAAATTCTAATTGAATCATCACTTAACTTTCCGTAATCCTCAATGCATACTTTATATGTGTAACCATTTCTTATTTTTTCTGATATTTGCAAAGCTGGAAGCTTAGTAAATGCTCGTTCATTTTCACCGCTACCTATTACCATTAAATAGCTCGCAGGGAACGGGGTAAGTATATTTAGATGTTTATTCTATCCTCATCATAAAAGCCGATCTACGGAAAGAAGGCTATAGTAGGTCAGATGGTACGCTTGTTAGTTTCGTCAATAGGCATTTGGTAAATATACTGCCATGATTCACCAAGAATAACGGATGATTGATCGACGAAAACCATCGAAGAGATAACTTGAATTGGATTTGGTGCCGCCGTGAAGGCTGATATGGGACAACGGCGCTGCCAAAAAAATCAGCAGTCCCTACCGGAGAAGCCAACCTCAACCAAGCCGAATCGAATGGTTTTGCGAATTGATACGGATAAAAGCTTTGGATTGGTGGACACGGGCACACTCCGAATGAGAACATACACTTATGAAACCCCTACGTAGCGAAACGAAATGGCGCGTCGTCATGTTCTCTGTTTGTGTCTCTTCCGGGGAATCAAGGCGTGAAAAATGACATTCATCGAAAAGAGTTCGACGCGTGCAGCTCGTGGGAATCTTTTCGTGGAGGAAGTTTTCAAAGCGATTTGACGCGCCGGCTCCCGGGAGTCACGGCGTCAATTAGCGTCCGTTTGCCGGCGCGAAAGAAGGAAGAATCCACGCCGGAAACCGAGTGATGGATTTTGCGGCGAATCATATTCGGGTCGTCTCCTTGCGTGAAATCATGCGTCTCGTGGGAAAGACTGTGACTCGGGAGTGATACCACCTCAGAAAAAGGCGAAATTCTTTCAACTTCGAAGAGGCTCTCCCAGGAAAGTGCGTCCATTCACAGATTAAAACCTATTTAATGTTTTACATGAAATATTTACAAGTTTCCCTCGTAACAAATCTACTGGCAATAACGTTTTAATTTAGAGTTTACTATTCTAGCCATTATATAGACCTACAATAAAATTTCACCAATACAAAAATACCATAAATATTTATTGTATACAATACGGATAGTAATTATATTAGTAAACGAAGTGGAATTAATGCGTCGTTAATCAGTATATAATTATAACAACATAGGAAAAAAACATTTTTGTCTTTTGTCTAAATAAACTGATTGTCTAATAAACTACAGAATTTTAAGTAACAACTACGAGCAAGAAATTGATCATACGGAAACTGAAGAATAACTCGAACTTTTGTGACATATGCAGCTTAAAATAAACAAGAGAGATTATCATCATCCAACTTCTTCTGTACCTATGTTATCATGAATCTGAAATGTTTACTCCTATTAAAATTAGACCTGCCAGCGAAGCTTAAAAAATGAGGGAATGCAGAAAAACGAGCGACTTTATAAAGATGATAAATGGAGTCAAATTAAACATTTTACAGTAGTTCAATATGATAAACAGCATGTTAGTAGGAATATTAGGGTTATCCAAAATAAAAGATAAGAAAGACAGCTACTCATGGATACAACTAAATAAATCCTCGTCAAAATTCAAGAATGCCACTGCAAATCTTTGGCTGCTCTGGAAAAGTGAATGAAGAATAGCATTCAGTTAACTCAGTTAGCCGACTTTTGGATAACAAGTTCTGCCATTTCTAAAGGATATCCGCTCTTAATGCTTGTTTTCTCGCAGGAGAAATCGTTTTCGTCGCATTAAGTGAAGAGCATTTATCTTTAGAATGACAGATGCAGGCGCATCGGCGTGCAGCTGAGTGAAAACAGAGTAAATGGATCAATTCACCCATCGCAATATCCTACGTGAATGAGGAAGTTCAATCTAAACCATTGGGGAGGAGAAAAGCGGACTTTGGCGCCAAGGGGACGGAACAGTTTTGAAACGGATTATTTCCGACGTCCACTCGGAGTGAATTTCATCGCCACAGTGAAATTGGGGTCCCGACGCCTCACTTTCATTTCACGGCCCGGATTTTCAATAAAAACTATTCCTTTCTTTATACGTTCCATAGTGTGAGGCTCAACTATGTGGAAGTTGAATTTCACAAATGAAAAAGTAACTTCGTTTTCTTCCACAGATTTATTTTCTTGGTACAACATGTTTCGACACAGCGGTACCATCCTCAGGTACCTTAGGATGACACAGCTGTGTCGAAACATGTTGTACCAAGAAAATAAATCTGTGGAAGAAAACCAAGTTACTTTTTCATTTGTGCTATTCCTTTCTCTTTATCTGAGTCCAAGTGCTATGTCCGAAGATGCCTGCACGTTCTTTAAGAACACATCTCTCGTCCAATGAACTAAATTACTTGCTCTATTAAGGATAATTTCTTTTGTCCGACATACGCTACTCGTATACAACTCTGCGATCCTCATTTCGGGAAATAAAACGAATTTCATTTCTGAAACATTAAGACTATGATATGGCAACGGTTGCGTTCATTTATGTGAATAAATTATTGATCATTAAGCAAGAACGTTACTTAAAATAAAGAGGAAGCCTTAGCTGCGAATTCAAAACCTTTCTTTGGCTCTTATAAATATTGGTTCAAACCATAAGCAAAAATAAGTCAGTATACAGCAGTCTTTACAGAGTTGGCAATTTTTGGTCAAAAGGTGTAACATGGGGGGAGTTATAAAACAAATATTTACATCAAGGACGGAAAATTATACTAATTAAAATAAAAAATGAAAAGTCGTCGAAAAAACGAAAAAATGAGAGTCAAGAAACGGGAAGAAATCCTTTTACAGCTGTCCATCAATCTAACTCTCAGAGCAAAAAAAAACAAACAGTAACGAAAGAGTCACTCTTATCTGGTTATCTCTCCACTACAACAAATTGATCAATGTCGCCGTCTTCCCAACTACCAAATCTTTCTAACGCACTAATGGGGAATCAGTGGCTGAGGAGGAGTTCAAGACTATTGTCAAAGAAATAAGCGTACATCTTTTGGTAAAACACGAATATGTATTCCGCTTGAGCCCATTTAGGATAGTATAGTACAGGATGAAGGAAGAAAAGAAACGGATTGTGAACGATATGCATGGAGAGGGAAATGCATGACGAAAAATGTCCCTTTATTTCGCCCTTCAATGCGAGAGAGAAACCCCAATGGCGTCAGAATGATGAACGATCACTCCAGAAATCAAATAATTGCGTTTACACATACTATACTTATTCCTCTTTGGTTGCCGAGACCCCCGCCGTCATCAAATGGGAAAAAGAGTTAGAGCATAGACATATATCATTCCCCGTTCTCGCCTTCGCGGGCCCTGCCTCCCTTTCCCCTTTATAAATGATTCAACTCTCTTCTATCTTTTTCCCCTTTCGTAGCTTCCCCCCCCATTACTCCAGTGCCCAACACTCTCCCCCTGCCTCCCCCCCTGGTGGGGGTCGCCGTCGATAACCCCAGGACATCATCTCGTGACCCCTTTATCGGATTCCCAGTCCCACCCGCTCCAAACTTCTCCTCCCACTGCCTATTCCTTAACGGCACTCGTCTCAGTCCACGCATGACTTTTCCCAAGACCTTCGGACGGAACCGAGACCCGTAACAGATAAGTGAACCGATGTCAAATGTTTTCACCACCGTCACAACTGTGGAAAGGATGTTCAGAGGCTTCGTGCGTGGAAATATTTTTCCAGAACTCCTCCCAATGATGAGAGAGAATGGGCAAACTAAAATGCGTCAATGTGTTTCTGGAAAATTTAGCTTTGAGTCCTTCATGCCAAAAAAAGAGCAAAGGTGGCTATTTCCACAACATATATTTGAGAAGTGGTATACTACACCTGAGTGGGCGCCATCAGACCGTTCGGGATGTCATCAAATCCAGTAGTAGGCTGGTTGATTAAAAATAGATAAATTTCTGCCATTCGGAGCTGAAAAACTTAAGAATTTGGGCAAACTTTTGTTTTTAAAGTTGATATCGGAAAAAATCGCTAACTCTGCTATGCATGGACCATTTTGAACGGAGCATCACACGTTGATGGGGAGTCAGAAGAAAACCAGGGAACGTAAGCGTCATACATTGGTCCTTTATGTTTGAAATCTGTTATTTCTCGAGGTGCAGGAATAAAGTGACAACTATCAGTACTGTAAAATAAAAGGCAATCATCATTACTGAAGGTCTGCTGAATGTGAAAATAATCTTCACGGCAATGAGAGAAAACTTATCGTAGACAGCTTGAGATTCAACTATTTTCACGTCATTGTTTATATTCTCTTTAAAAGGGCCATGGCAAATATACCTAGGTCAATTCTAAAAATAACTGAACGATACTTTAATTTGATTCCAACCTAACTACATTCTCTCATAGCTTGTAGACGAACTTAACGATTCAGTAGTGGCTTAACGATTCCTTCAAAGGTTATAATTTAATTGGCATTGAATCAATTATCGAGTCAGAATGTCAATTCCATTTTTAAATTAATGTAGCTCAACTGATAATTTTCGGGTTAAATACCGCTCTAAAGTGGGCATAAAAAATACATTAACGCTGCAACGAAGAGTCGTTTGGCTCAAATTAATGCCGAATGATCGCGAACGTCGTCTTTTTCAGGAAAAAGGACTCTCAATTTTGAATTGGCATATGCGCAATTTTCAAAAAATCATTCACTTAACTCTTCAATAACTCACCCTCGACTGAACAGCCTAAGAATATAATAAATAATTATAGTGAAATGAAAAGAGTTCAAATAAATGCGAATTATTTTGCTGGGAAAGAGTAATCATAAGCAAAACGCTTGATTATCCTTTGCCACATTCACTTGAAATTGCTCATACATTAAAGCATAATAGCTCCTCATTAGTTCATTAAAAATATTTCATGTATATTTCTGTAAGGTTTCGACTATGCCATGTAATGGCACGTATTATCAAGTATGATATACGCAAAATATAACGACAAAAAACAAAATCACTTCATCCTATTCGTACGTCAGACTCTACACTGTTCATACACTACACTCATATAGAGTGATTCACACAATATAGAATAAATGCTTTCTTTAAAATAAAAGAAACTGTTGATTGCATAATATTATCAGGGATACTTGTTTTTTTATCCAGGTCTGATTACAGTAGCGGTTATTCTGACATGTGCAAAGAAGGGTGCTATGTGACGACGGAGCGAATTTGGGGTTCAATGAGTAGAACTCAGTTCATAACAATTCACGGTTTAGAATCTCTCTGATCACATCGGACTCATAAACCATTTACTGCACATCTACGAATAGATACTTACAAAACCAAGTGCTCTTGTATTCATTTCATGAGTCTGCTCAGATATGACTCACCCTTTTTGACAGAGGCAGGAAATAAACTCACCTAAAATCAAAGAGAAAAATTTCCATTAGTTCTTGCACTAAAATTATAATTTAAAAAATATAAGCATTAAAATTTGCACTGATATTTGGTTATGGTATTCAAATTAAGTGAATATTGATACGAGTGCGATAGTCAGGTTAAGGAAATTAAAAATTATCTATCAAAATATGTACGATGAAATACATGTTTACAGTGATTCATTTTATCCATACTTAGATTTAAATAGACAATAACATACTTAGGGAAACAAAACTCTTGCACAAGAAGCAAGTCAAGAGAAGCCTTCATAACATACTGAAAGAGAAGTTTAAAATTGACCTAAAGTATTTCGATTGTATATTTAAATAAAAAAATGTACAAGTTACAACACTTATTTATGCAATGCAAAGAAAATATACAACTCAATATGCTTAACCTTATTTTTCTGAGAGGTAAATTTAAAGGCAGAAAATAGAAATGTTCGGACTTAAATCTCAACATCACACGCTAAAATTTCACAAAAGCGTCATTTTTCCGCCTTTAACTTTGTTTGAGCGAGATTTTCTCTATTCATAATAGAAAGGACATTCAAATTTTTATTATAAACTAATGCTGAAGTAATAAACATGGAGTAAAAATGGTAAGTTTATGACTCAAAAACCTTTTTCATAACCACTGAAATTCCCAGAATAAATGTAATGATTTACCTACACATTCACAAGGTATTACCTTAACTCATAATTTTCATATCATTCACCAAAAACGTGTTCCAAACTGAAGAAACTCTTGCAATTCTTTAAAAGTTACAAGGATGGGTGATTAATACCTTTAAAAACAGTTGACTAAAAATATAAACTACACAATGTAAATTTCTCGCGAAACCCATGCCTTAGAATTCCTTCGGTTTTTTAATAAAGTCTCTCTTGAGTGTATATCCGTACTGTTTCTTAAGTGTAATAACTTATGTTTTTTGGCAAATATCACAAAGAGTATGATTTGACTGTAGGTGGCTGATATTTTATAATAACTGGAAATATGATTTTTTTATGAAGGGTTAAAATTCATCGAATTTTATGAGAAGTGACGTTTCAAAATTTACCTAAGTCAGCAAAAAATTTAAAAAATGAACACCAAAGCATGTGATAAATTGAATAGGTGTATGATAATGAGGTGGACATTTATAAACATTGAAGGGTGAACGGAGTGGCACAAAAGGCCCCGAGGGAAATGTAGGGACGATGCCGCGAGATGAAACGCTGTGAAAGAGGGAGAATATTCGCAAATTTTTGGTGAAAGAGAGGAAATTCGAACGAGCTCTGAAGAGACGACAATGGAGTACGATAAACGGTGCGTTAGGGCGGGGAGGACCGGAATGGTGGAAAGACGGCTCATGATTAAGTGCGGATGACTTTCTCTCTCATTCCCTGGCCGCCCATTGGGGAAGAGAGGGCCACAGGAATATAAAAAACAGAGATAATGACGGCTATAAAAAGGCTCTGATCTTCCGAGGCATTGTGGGGACAAAAATATTCGAGGGACCATTCCGCTCCCAATAACAAGATTTCCAACCCCCCGACCACTAAACCGTGAGTCACAGAGCAAATGGAGATCCAGACAAGCATTCTTCCTACCTTTCGCGAATAACATAAGTACATTTACTATTAAGGTGCGTACCTACCTTGCACAGTTTCCTTGATAGGGGCATCACAATTGAACATATTTACCGGAATGAGTACTTATCTACACAAGGACGTCTCAATACCACACCCACATTACGGAAACCCTAGGCTAAAGAATCATCTCACAGGCAGAATTATACATTTTTCTATCAAAATTTTTGGAATTACAACTTTGATCGTTTGCTATACATTCCAAGTGACCCTACTACGGCTCGAATATTTTTATAGACTTTCCAAAAAATGTGTTCACGTCTTCAGTTTAGAAATATGCTCTGCAGAAAATAAAAGATATGGAATAATTTAATATTTAAAAAGTTTTTGTTTTCATGTATGTCCATTTGTTTTGATGTTACTAGGTATACTAGAAGTAGGTAGTTATCATGCACGTGTAAAAATTCAAAGGATTTATTCGACATTCATCTAAAACTTGCGGTAGAACGCTAAAACAGAGGAGTTTATCACATGGAATTCTTATTCAGGCACTCTTATTTAAATACCTACCTTATGCTTACAAATATCAGATGTAGGTTCATGATCACTTACAACGATTTATAAAATATTCACTCATTAAAATTGTTACCAACCATTTAAGCAAGGACCAACGTCAAAAACTATCACGATACGTCTTTTGGGATTACACGCGTTTGGATTTTAACATGATATCCATTATTTATTGATAATAAATATCTGGATTCCAAACTCAAACGTGGCAGATTCTGACGTACAGTAGATCTAACCAATTGTGGGCTGCGAAAATTTTAATAATTTAACTATAACTAATCGTTGTTTGGTATACAAAAGCATTTTCTTAAAAACTTATACATATACACCCACCCTCTTCGAGTATACCTTTAAATTAGACACCATTATGGCTTCAATTGAGACTTTGAAGAACATTAGCCGATAGGTAGAGAAGTGGATTAGTTAATTTTCTCCCCAAAACTTTTTTCTTAATCTGCAACGTAGTATTAACATCACATTTCTCATGATTCCGGCAAGACTCTGATCGGTTATGTAGCCGCAAAACACGCTTAGTGGGGATCGGGTTGGTGTGGTGGCTAGAGTACTGGCCATGAGAAATGGCCTGGCTAGAGAACCATGCGGAAGGCAAAGGTTCAAATCCCTGCAGAGGAGGATGTTTTTCAGAGGAAACCCGATCCCTACTTGAGTGTCTTGTGGAGGGCACTTCAAGTGTAGTACTCCGTCTGCCGGATGAGACGTTAAACCGTGGTCCCTTAGGCGCCTTTCGTTAAGAGCAGGCTAATGTCGACGCTGGGTTTCTATCCACCCTTCCTCTATCTTACATATCCCCTACGGCGCAAATGACCTTAGATGTCGGTCACCTCCCCAAAAATCCAATCCAACACTCTTAGTTCCCGTAGCATTGGTAGCATACCTATGGATTAGTGCTCTTTGGAGAGAGTTCCCCTCTTTTGACAAGTTTTTGTAGGTTCTTGCAAATGAATGAATAGTCGTAGTTTCGTTAACTTTATTGTATGTAATTTATAGTGCATGTTGGTAATCACTCACCCCCTACTACGCACTCTTCAGGTTGCTTGCAGGGTGATATGTAGATATTGAGTATTCCTACGACTACCCAAGAGAAAAATTGCACCCCTACGCGATGGCGCGCCGGTCGCTCATCGTACTGCCGCTTACGTGGCTGTCTAGTGCCTCTCCAAGTCTCGAAATCGCTTCACCCCTCCCCATCGCTCTTCCGCAAAAAATCGTCACGTTTTATTTCCTGTTGGGAGGGCGTTGGGGAGGAGGGGGCACGGTCCCTCGCCATACACCCGATGGCGTGCCCATCGTCCCCCTCTTCCGACACCAAATGACCTTTTCATTAACCACCGCAGAATGAATCCCCATATCCGCCCCTCCGTCTCCCTCTCCCACCCTCCCCTCCCCGCCGCATCACATTTACCGTCAAAAGAGCCTTAACAGTTTCCACATACCCATGCGAACGACGACTTACGTCCAGGGTCGAATTGCCGCGTCAAACGTTGACGACGAAACAGAAATCCACCACGTTCACGCTCAAAGCAATGGAATGGGGATCGACTAGCATAATAGTGAGCAATATCGATTATTTTTCGAAAATGTATATTCTTTCACTATAGATACCAATTTAAGCGCAAATATAACTCAATAGGCTATAATAATAATAATAATTGAAATAAGTCAAAGTGAAGATTATTTTAATTAAAATTTATTCAACTTTAGCCTAGATTCCAACTCTTGGTAGCAAATGTACAAGTAAGTATTCCATTTATGACTATGACTGGACGTCAGCATGAGAGGCTAATTACCCCACATGCAGATCGATCTGGTTCCAAGAATGACAACCAGAAGTGCCACCCAAAACCGGCCCCTTTCGGATGGGGGCCCTAGTGGAGTTGAGTGTGGCAATAACACAAATAAGACCAAGAAGGGAGCTCGTATGGAGTGGACGGAAACCCTAAGGGGCGACCTCCTCGCATGCTATGCTGCCAGCGAGCCCAATCGCAGGGAGTATATGGCAAGGATGCACTCTTTGTGGTGTGAGATGCACCCTGAACATAACCACCTGTCGCAGCAGAATCTGCGCGACCATGCCAACCACCTGCGAAAAAAAGGAAACTCCCCAACAACTGCGTGTTCAGTGAAATACACCACCGGTCAGACCACCCTCCCCGACACAAGCAGTCTCTCCACCGGCTGTTTTGACAGCCACTGTACCATCGGTACCGCCGAAAAATAGGGAGGAAGTAGATCAGGCCGACTCTGAACTCCGAACGCGGTTGTTAAATGAAATCATCTATGATGTAGGACAAGCCAGGCAGAGAGATATCCATCGAAAGATCTGTCTGCGGACAAACGTCCTGACCAGGTTGAACGGCTTTATCGACGAAATCCTTACGGAGACGTCGGACCTCTGGACGGTCAACTGCGTCGTCTACGCTGCTGCCAAAATAACGGCCAACTCCCAAAAGCCCACCTCTAGGGAGGACAAAGCGGAAAAACGGCTGGAACAGCTGGAGACCAAGATCACGCTGGCGAGACGGCAGGCTTCAAGGATTCAGTGTGTGATGGAATACATTACATCTGGGCGGGCTTTCACATCCAAAGTCCGGCACAGAGCACGCAGCCTCAGATTTTACCCCCACACACTGAACAAGAACGTGCTGCTTACCATTAAGCAGCACGCGGTTGATAGAGTTCGGGTGCTCACTTCGGCCCGGAAAAAGCTCCTGAAGAGGAACCTCCTTCACCCGTCCCGTCTTTTTCGACCACCTCAGTCTGTCGTCGAATCTCCGCCACCCGTCCAAGAGGTGGAACGTTTCTGGAAGGATATCTATGAAACATCGAAGCCATTCAACGGAGACACTCCGGCCATAGACCACTTTAAAAAGTTTTGCGACTGCCACCTACATGAAGTGGATGGACCTCTTTCAGTCACAGAGAGTGACATGAAGAAGGCCTTCTCTGGTAAGAAGAATTTCTCGGCTCCAGGAATGGATGCCGTGAATAACTTCTGGTGGAAGAAGTTCACTTCCACCCACCAACACCTCGCCAGAATCTTCACGTCCTTTCTCTCGGGTAGAAGAGAAATTCCACCGTGGGTGACTTAGGGACGCACGGTTCTAGTACCTAAGAAGGGAGACTTGTCCAATCCTAAGAACTACCGCCCTATAACCTGCCTCAACACTGTATACAAGGCGTTCACCTCCATCTTGAGCGACCATATCCTCCACCAGGTCTAGCCGATGTGGGAGGTGTACGAGCAGAGGGGTTCAAAGCGTGGAATCGCGGGATGTAAGGACACGCTGCTGATTGATAGATGCATATGCCAGGATGCCATCCAGCATAAGCGCAACCTATCAATGGCCTGGGTGGACTACAGAAAGGCGTTTGACACCGCCTCACATGAGCTCATTGTGGCCATGTTGAAGTTGATGAAAGTCCACCCAGAGGTAGTGTCCTGCAACCAACGCCTGATACCACTCTGGAGAACGTGCTTTGTCCTGACCGCAGGCAAGCGGTCGGTCTCGACAGAGTTGGTATCATACCAACGTGGCGTTTTATAAGGCGACATTTTGAGCCCTTTGCTGTTCTGCATTTCCCTCCTACCTCTCTCGCTTAGGCTACGATAAGGGAAAGGATACATGTGCGGTGTGCCAGGTGACAGGAAGCATAAGGTCACATATTTATTTTATATGGATGACCTGAAGCTCTACGATTCCAACGCAAAAGACCTTCGCGTGGCCCTGGACACCGTACTGGAGTACAGTGAGGCTATAGGGTTGGAGTTCGGATTGGAAAAGTGTGCATCCATCCACCTGACGCGAGGAAGATTCTCGGAGAACAAGGAGGACGTGCACGTCGTTAACGCGAGCGTCATTCGCCGCCTCAAGGGCGATGACAGCTATGAATATCTCGGCGTCCCCCAAAGCCAAATGCAGGAGATTGCAGCAGTGAAGGAGAGACTCACCGCCAAGTACAGACAGATTCTCAGGAAAATCTGGAGTTCTGAGCTGTCAGGCAAGAACAAGGTTCTTGCCTTGAACATGTTCGCGGTTCCCACACTGCTGTACACTTTCGAATGCATTAAATGGAACGCCAACGAGTTGCAGAACCTCAACAGGGGAACGAGGAAGATGATGACCATCTACAGAAGTCTTCATCCGAAATCTTCCGTAGCCAGAATGTATCTCCCTCGCAGTGTAGGTAGTGAAGGTCTGTTGAGCCTGGAGTGTCTCCACAACAGAGTTGTCCTTGGAACAGCATGATGAGTGCTCAAAAGCAGAGACCCCCTGCTCAGTCTCGTAAGAGACCACGAAAGTGCCGGAGTAGGGGCGTTTCTCTTCCAGGTGGCCAAGAGGGCAGCGGACGAAACCGGTATGGACTTTGACCCAAAATCAGTCGGTGGCGACGACGGCAAGTCCCTCTTGTCATTGAAGGCAGACCATGCAGCCCTGCGGGTGTTATATTTTCATCTTCGACACCATTTTGGTATCGACGACACTCTTGTGCTGCTGTATGCCCTTGGAAATATTGAGTCCGTTGTGGAGAACGATTAATGCATTATCTGGTGGAATTACTCCTTTTCTACCACCAGGGAGTTGGAGGCGACCAAGCCTGATATCGGTCTCCTAGACCACCTCTCACGCTCCATGCTCGTGATTGAGTTTTCGGCCCCGGCTGAAAAGAACATGGATGCAAAGGAGGGGGAGAAACGGAAGAAATAGCAAGGCCTGCTATTTGAGCTTCGGCAAATGTACCCAGGAAACTCTGTAAAACTGTTAGTCCTTGGCATAGGTGTGCTAGGTGGAGTTAAGGGCTCGCTGCTGGAGTGCATCAAGTGCATTCCGTCCTCCGTGGCACAGGCGGAGTCACTTTCAGCTCGCATGCAGAAGGCTGTTATACTTGGGTCCCTCCGCCTACTCCGCACGCACGACCCAACTGCAGCGTAGCCACCAATCCGATTGGCGTCTGACGTGGCTGCGATCACTGCCCCACCTCTCTCGAGTCCTCGGCCATTATGACGGCAATGAAACCCGATGCTTGCCGAGGATTCGGAGGGGAGTGTTACGAAAGTAACAGTAACGGCATAATAATAATAATTGGGGCGAGATTGAGACTAAGGCAGTCCCTTCTTCCATCTAACCCTTCGTCAGATAAATACATGAAATTAGTGTGTAGAAAGATATATACATTTGAGGGAAAAAAGTAAGGAAGTAAGGAGGTGATATCCTTGAAGAAAAAACCCACTGCAGGAAAGCACCCACACATGAAGGGGGGTGTGAAAAACCTGCAAAAATCTACAGACAGATTAAGCTAATGTAACACAAACAAAAAAAAAACAATACATGAAATACACATGAATGATAATAATAATAAAAAGGGAAATTTATGCATAACTACAAAGATTAATAAATAAATAAGTAATATGAGAATAATATACTAATAATGAACTCATTTGAGCTTAAAGAAAGATATTTTGTGATTACACAGGCCCTATTCTTAATGAAATGTCATTACAGCGTCAATTCCTTAGAACTATAGGCATCTATCACAACATGTATCAGCTTCTTCTATTCGATCATTTTCAGGTCTTCAAATGTCTCAACATTCTTTTTTAATTAGCCGGTGGTCATTATGCTCTGGGAGGCCTGATCTGATTTATTCCTGAATCTGATTCATTGACTTCCATTATCCATACTTTTGGACGCTAGAATGTCCATATCCCTCGGTAATCTCCCAGATGATATACCGTGATTACCTGAGTCATTGTGAACATATTTAAACGGCTCCATGCCCGTTTAGTATTGGAATGTTATCGAGAAAGTGCATTTTCCTCACTAGTACACTCTAAAGCCCAAACGCAACTGTCCAGCAGTTTTTTTTACCGACGATATACCACTATTAATAAAACATAAGTAAAGTTGTCAAAAAAAATAACGGAGTATACCTCCGCGAATTGATTAAAGCATTCTGATGACAACGTACCCAGTCCGTTCATTCCGCTGATCACTGGGTTGGGTTGATCAAAAGGATAATTTCCGGAATCCTAGCACAATTTCCGGTCTCAAAAATCCGCTGAAGATAACTACGAGTACCTCAAAAAGTATTTTATTTTTATTTTCATAAAGGCATTAGACATAAAATAATGACGCGCAGGGGAAACGGAATTGAATGAAGGGGAAAAATATTGATAATTCTCTTCTGAAGGTTCGCGGATGTTGACGTCTCCATAGCTCATCCGTTTTCGCGCATCCGAAGGAAAAATCGAGAGGAGTTGATTCTTTATTTCCGACTGACTCGATCAGGCTCAATATCTCCCTCCCCCCCTCCCAACCCCGTTGCGTCCCTCAGCTAACCTTGCCTCGGGGAACTTCACAAAAACCAATAAAAATTATTAAATTCACCACGTTACCCCGAGCGATGTCGTCAAATCAAATTTCCTATTCCCATTCCGTTGGATTCAATTCACCAACCATTCAATATAGACTTACAAATCTTTTGTAAAACAGCCGTGGCCTGGAGGTTTATTTACTCATGATTGAAACGTTGCCTTTTAATCTTTTATTCATGGGTTGATCAAGCAGACATTAAGGAGAAGAGAGTCAATGACCTTTGAGGTCATTGCTTCCGCTTAATTGATAGGTCTTGCATGAGAACATAACTGCAACGAACGCGTGATATTCCTTCATGTAAACCTTTTTTTACTCAACAATAGAAGATACCAGAATGATCTCGATTGATAGGTTAAAAAAATAAGCTACTTTTCAGGAAACACAATGCAATAATAATAGTGCTCTTCTCCCAAATGGCTCCCAAATTCCTTGATTCGAAATGCTAAGACGCTAGCGCAAAAGTGGTCTTCTTTTAGAACGTTAACATTTGTTACCATCTGTTATAATGTCATAAACACATTTAAATATATCATACCTGAGACGATAACTCGAGGAAAATGTGCATTATATTTTATACCGGAATCTTGGAAATAGATTTCGAATTCAATACAGATGGCCCAGAAAATGTCGAATAAATACATACATGAGTCTCTAGAGTGTTGCAATTTGCAGCTATTCGTAAAGGAAGATGAAGAAGCTCTACTACAGAAGACGCCCACTTCATAGCGAGAGAAACGTAAAGCCAGAAGTACTCCATATGCATGATTTCTCGAAAGTCATATCAACAGACTAAAGAGGTTTTCTATTAACTATTACTTTAACGAAAACTATATACTATTCCTGGTAAAGATCACAAACGAATTAGTGAAAGATGACAAAACCACTGTGAGAAGTAAAGAGTTCAAATGGGTGAAAACCTGTAACCGACACAAAAAAAGGCTCGCTTTAAGTCATACACAAGATATACAAGCTAAGTGCTAATTTCTGGGTAGCCTGCCCGAATGATTTGAAGCAGACTTTTTGTCTTGGATAGCAAGAAAATGGCAGAGAAGCGATATCGCGTCAGCGCATATCTTGAAAAGAAATGCACTCGCCTCTGGTTTCATTAACGGAACCAGAGTTGTGTGGCCGCGCCCCTTATTCTTCTGCGAAAAGACCTTTTAAAACATCAGTGTTCTTCACATGATGGGGGCATTCTTTTTCTCCCCTCTTCAGGGTTTCTTGGGGTTTGCGGTGGGGAAAGGGGCAGAGGAGGGAGGGGTTGAATCTCCTGAGACGCCTGAGGATTTACGTGTGCATCGCAGACTGTCAGAACAGTGGAGGCGGGCCCATCAACCGTTAAGAAATGGCAGGGAACCGCTGAGTCTCAAGTTTTGACTTGCCTGTTTTTTCCCTGTTTTTGGCCCCCTCGTGATATTCTATGGGACATGCGATTCTATGCTATATTCAAGATATCGCCTGCGATATTCAAGTTCTATGCGATATTCAAGATATCGCCAGGAATTTTGTAATTGTTCCCTTGAACGACTGGGTATTGTGTTAGAGGTAGTAATATCTTCCTATCACTTCGGCTTAGATTTTCGTAATAGTTTTCGGATAGGTCTTCTATTCTTTACCTGATTTTTTTTCTACAGAATCAGGCGAGATATCGTGGAAGTTCGTCATATTAAAAGAGAAACAACAATTTGCACTATTCCACAAGGTATTTTAATGCGTACGATGGGTTTCAAGTCACACAGCCATCAATCTTGTACCCGATGATGGCTCTGTGAGTAAAAACGCGTCGTACACATTAAAATACCTCGTGGAATAGTGTAAACTGTTTTAATATTTCCCTTATTTGTTTCACGCCGTTCTTTTTGGAGAATTTGCCCACGCATCTCTATCTATCCAGCCACGTACTGTGCGGTCACATGCATCGTGTGAACATGCCTTTAGTTTATCGTATAGGGCGTGGGACTTGCGCATTTCATTAGCGAATCTCTTCTGGTAAATGCAGAATTAAGAGGAGAGGATAGACGTGCGGATTGAAAAATGCTCTTTCCGTACTCTTTCCAAGCTTCAAGTGGATAGATTTGTATTTTTAGTCAGTGGATTAAATTAATTGAATTCATAAGACGTAGTGGAAGGAGTTTATATTTAATCTGTTGAAGTTACACTTTAACAGAAAAGACGTTTTAACGAAAAATGCGAGTTTCGATGCACTGAGCCGACGCATTTTGCGGCCACGCCGCACGGCCATACCCTGGGACAGGTCGGAACACGAGTTCCTTCCTCGTACACATCCATCCTTTTTTTCCAAACTTTAATCCACCTCTCATGCTCGTCTTCTCTTTCAAATCCACCGCTATGCCTCCGCCTCCTCTGTCTCAAAGCACGTATAATGCGCCGACCAGCCCACACTTTAATTCCTCCCACCCCAACCACCATTCATTATCTTCCCCTAACTCTCCCCGGCCCAAAGCTCCGGGCCTCTTATAAAACCAGCCCCTCCCTCTAAACCCACGTTCCTCCCCACTAATATTATCAGAACCACTCAAGCGGCCGACTCCTCTTCCTCCGACCCACACGGCCAGCGCAGCCAGAGAAGAGGCTCATCCATCCAATCCCTTCCCGTCGTCCCTTGCGCCGCTTCCCGTATTACGCGCGCAGCCGTGCACACACAACGCGGGCGTGATGCCTCCAAAACTCCCCACCCCCCTTGTCCCTTCTCTACTCCCCTTCCCCCGTCTACTCCCTCGGTCGCACCCAGTCGACTGCGCGCCGAGCCGAAATCTACCCGTTCTACAGACCATCTCTACTATCTGCCAAAGGTGGATGGAGCGATGTTTGTTTATGAACAGGTTGGGGCTAAAATTGGCATACTTACAGACTAATCGTTAGATATATCCACACATTAAAGTGAAAAAAACTGCGTCACTCCGATATGTTTTTGGTCAATCAAATGCGATTTCAACTTGTAGCCCTAAGACGTATAACATATATTACAAGTAAATTCGATTACATAAAAATAGACTTTTTTTCTGATCACGAAATTATACCTTCCGTATATATTATTACAGCTAACAAATATCAATGTAACACACCGAGTCTAGTTTCAACAAAGACGTGATTCAATATAATTTCACCTAAATATGAAAAAAACCGCGCCGAAAACTTAGTTATAAGTATTTGTTAAAATTATTCTCTCGGTGAAGGTAGGTTTTCATGAAAGTCGGAGAATCTCCTCCCGGTTTTCTACACTTTCAAGGGCCTAACTTCCTCTACTATTTTCTTATTTACCTCTGCATGCGACATACTCTTCTTTTTCCCGTCCATGAAACCTATTCTCTTTCTTCCCATTCCCCGTTTACCCAACATCCTTCCCTTTATCACATTTTTGAACTACCCATCCCTTACTTACATTATAATTATTTCCTCCTTGTCATATTCCTCCAATCACTTATTACTTCCTCCAGCCGCCTACACTGCCCATCCCGGATTTTACTCTGAAGTTTCCTCTCCTCTCCTACCATCAAAAATTAAGGAAATAAATTACGATATAATTCATGCATCATTTCCATGACGGCCTGTATGGCAAGTTCCAAGGCATAAACAGGTGCATTAATTCAATGTTGTCCAATGATTTTTCGATTCATATGTCAAAATATGAAAGCGTGCACTGAAAAAACGACGATTGCCGCGCGCATTTTGCGTAAACTGCAAAACAAACTTTGTAAACATTCTCCACAAATGAATTCGCTCAGGGTTATTCTTTAATTTTTAAGTATGTATAAACCATGGCGGAGAAGGTTGGGATATATTTTGGTTCGACAAACAGGACCACTGTTGGCCATCAGCATAATCAGCGGGGCAGACGACCAACCCACGCTTCAGCCAATGAGATTTTTCCTAATGCGCACACGATTTCGAAATCGGATGGAAACCGCTTCCTCGACAGCTTCTGGCCACTGCATTCCAATTAAAGGCGTTCCGCCGGTTCGGCGCATTTCCACCGCGTGATCGTCCTAAACGGACTCCATTAAACGAATTCATGAGCGATCGGCTTCCTCAAAGGTCCCATTTGAGTTCACCTCACTTTACAAAAGAAAAAATAACCAAACCAATGCTTTAATTAACCAATTAATTCAACGATTGGACAGATAAACAATCACTACTCTAATCAATTCCCATACCTTATTAGGAAATGAAAGGCAATTAGCTTCCTTCAAGTCACACGGGTGTTTAAAATCTATGATGCATATTTTAAAAGCTAAATTTATTAGTGTACCTATTTGTCCTTTGCTGGATCAAAACTCAATCAATTAAATACACTTTCACCAGTGCAAAAAATTCCTTCGATCACCACACCCAAATAAACATAACGTGATGATTCAAAAGAAAATCACCACCCAAAATACGTTTCAAACTTCAATTTAGTGAGGACGTCATGCACGAAAACAGAATCACAGGTACACGCCATGGAAAGAAATATTCGTGACAATTTTTGCCGAATATCAAACAAATGATGGCCCATATGCGCAGAATATAGAATTTTTACAGTCGAATATTATCTTTATGAACAACTTTCCCTAATGCAAGCGCAGCTAAAATTAAAATCGTAGCATTTAATCAAAATAACAATCAAATGCCTAGGCAACAAAAGGAATCATAACCAAACCTACGAGTTTGATGGACCCTTAAACCTAACTCAAGTTATTTCCGCAGCTGGGTGGGTAAAATTTAATTAAGTAGTTCGTCAGTAATTTTTGGGGAGAAAAAAAACTTCACCCGATCCATCATTTTAATGAGAAAAAATAAGGAACGAAGCCCAAGCTGACCAATTAGGCTCAACTCAACTGAAGTTTGATTGATGAAGCAGATGTCAATTTAAGTCTGGAACGCTTCCCTTTTGGAACTCGGACAGAAAGTGGTTTACAATTAGTGGTAGATGAAAGTGATTGTATGCACAACGTCGAGAAGTACGGGAGAACATTGGGTGATCGCAGAGGAAGGAAGAATGGAGAAGGGGTTTCAGAGGAATGCAGTAAAAGAAGAAATGACCAAATTAAATGGCAGTCAATCTAGAAAAATCAAAAGGACATTTATGCGACGGAAGAAAATGAAAATATTCCGATAAAGGAGAAATGCATGCGGGAAATTTGTTTCCAGGAGCTTAAGATGAATTAGTTTTACATTTCGACGTCAGGTGAGCCGAGTTTGACACGTGGCTCTGGAGACTTACCTCCTAATTGAACAGTGCTTAAATAGCCGAATCCGGAACAAGAAAAAAATTACCAATTTAAAAATCATATTTTATAGTCACATTTCTCACAAGTAGACGAAGGAAATATGGAAAGAGGCCCGGAAACGCTTTATTTCCAAGTCAGAACTCGTTTTCTTCAACTCTTCGTGGTGCATTAATTATGGGATATACGCAGGAACAGAACGTACCAGTGTTCCACATGAAACTATTTCTTACATGAAACGTTCAAAATCCTCTCCTCTAACATGTATCAACCAGCCTTTACAATGAATCCCGGATGCGTTATCCTTGGGGGACTGCGTATGGTTACGCCGCCTTCCCTAATACGAAGAATCTCTGAATCTTGTACCGGGGTACGATAAACAAGAGCTTCAAATGCCCCTACAAGTGAAGGCCTAGTGAGTTCACGTTCAATTTAAGTGTTTCTCATGATTAGTGAACTCTGCAGAGTTGTGGAAAATGAGTTCTATCACGGAAATCAAGCGCTTCTGGACCCATATCCATATAACATATTTTCTTCTTCCTCGGGTTGGGAGGTGGTGGGGGAGGAATGTGACCTTAAAGTTTGATCGTGCCATATTGTAACGCCCTGTATAGTTTTAATGCTGATTCAATTATATCCAATATTGAATAGGTATAAGACAGAATAAAATATTCACTGAATAAATAATAATTTTAATAATAATGGGGCAAGTACTTTTTCTGTCTTATACTCGATAGAGGAGATAATTGGAACAGCATGAAAACTATACAGGGTGTAACAATATGGTGCGATCCAACTTTCAGGACACATGATTGGGACAGACATAATAATGAGAGAACGCATATAGCTGCCTTCATCGCTGATACTTATTGTTGGACTAAATTCCTTCAAGCATTCACCTACGCAATTTATGGGAAACACAAAAATTGAAGTTCTACCTTCCGTCAATCATTTTCTTAAACAGCGCCTAACGTTTTATCAGTACAACGGACTCTTGCAGTTATACCACGGTGGCTAGTGAAGTCCAATTTTCAAATTCCCTGACCTTTCCCTGACTTTTCCCCGATGGAT
The DNA here is from genome assembly GCA_963169105.1 of Ceriagrion tenellum. Lineage (NCBI taxonomy): Eukaryota > Metazoa > Arthropoda > Insecta > Odonata > Coenagrionidae > Ceriagrion > Ceriagrion tenellum. Next base: position 126,687,357 of record OY720639.1, read on the forward strand.
TTACCAATTTCCCTGACTGATCGCCAAAAGGTCATCTATTATTGGAATATTTATTTCTCCTAAATTAAATTTTCTACGGCAGCTTTGAATTTTCTAAATTATCTAATCATCATCTCGTATTTTTAGAACTGCAAGCATGTATTTACTATAAGCTAGTGAGCTCCAGCTTAGTACTTCTCGACCTGAGTTTCGGAAGTTAAAAAATACGCGAGGTAAATTTATCCGAACAGCATAGCCTCGGATTCCTTGTGATGAGCGTAATACATTGTGATCATGATTTTTCACACAACTAGGCAAATATCGCAATAAGGATATACAAAAGGGATACATTGTACGTCTGATTCACAACAAATTGATGGGGCTTATTCTATGCACGTCTGCGACGGACGTTAGTTTTAGCTGGTGACATTAAAGGCGGGAAAGACTGGCCGATAAACGCAATGATAGAAAAATAACAAGGATTCCTATTCCAGCTTCTCCCTGACATTTTCCTGACTTTTCCAGAAATTCAAAATTCCCTGACAATTCCAGGTTTTCTCGGTTTTCCCTAACGATCGCCACCCTAAGTTACGTTCAAAGGATTGAAGTGGCTCAAAAAATATATAATCATTGATAAAATATACAAATCCCGCTGCCTAAACTAAAGTTGAGCCCATATATTTCTGACCAGAAAGCCTGATGAAAAATATGAATTTTAGATATTTTTCTGACTGATAAACTAACGAATGTTTAGATCTGGTAAACTTTTCGGATATTTCATATCCACTGTAGGCTTACCAACAACAGAAATTGGCAACGTGACATCCTAGAATATCTCCCCATAATTAAACCTTAACAATGTTTAAAAAGTTCCTTTTTGCCCCTGATTTCTATCATTTTATTCTGTTCTCCACACCCCACCCCCACTAGAAGATAAATAAAACAGGAGCCAGTTCACTTAGCTCACGGCCTCTAGCTAATTCCTCTCCACCCCCTGCCATTCTCATCCCTATCCCTATTTCCCCATCCGCACCTCCCTTCGTCCGAGACACGAGTCCCTTTCTTTCCAGTCCCGTTCTTCCTTTCTGCTTTGAACACAAAGGCCTTTCCTCTTCCTTCGTCCCCATCCTTCCCATGATTCACCACTCCACCCCAACTCCCCTTCTCACTCCCCCAACGGAATCCTCCTTTAATCCCAAATACCAAGACACCCACAAACTCCAATTTTCCAATTCTTTCCCCTTCCGTATAGGATAGGGAAAGGGGGAGACGAAATGAAAATAAAACGCCGGAAAAAAAGTAAAATAAAATTTCCCCGGATTGCTCTTCCGAAACTTTTCCCCCGGTTCTCACAAAAAAAACCTCCCCTTATATTTCAACCCCCAACTGGCCCCCATGCCCAGAATTTTTTTTTCTTATCGCGGTCGCATTTCCTCCTTCTTTTGTTTTTTCTCGTCTTCACATCTCGCTTCCACCAACAACGAGCACAACCGGATGCGCATGCGTGTAACACTTTATCGGGCAAATAAATACTGTGAGAAAGCGAAGTCTTACAATTTTCCCGTGGTGTCTCATTCCGTCCGTAGAAGATTGCACACTCTTGGGACGTGGTGTAAACCTTTTACTATCAGTGTTAAACTTGTATGAAAAAGTCGTTCTCCTGCACTGGATAGCAAAAATAATCAAATAGTAATTCATATCTCCTCGATCGTTATTGAATATTCACCACAGTCTCACGTTAATAACAATTAACTACATCTATTTACAATTCAATTGAAAAGACTTTTTTTGAAGTGGCGCCAAGGGCTGGGTGAACTAAAGGTGGAAATTTAGGCAACACGTAGCCTGGGCAACAATTCAAAACATTTAAATCCATGATATTTATATTTAATGGGAACTAGTTTCCAGTAGTACAATTGCTTCATTGTAGTCGTTAAATCTTTTACTTGGTATTTAAAATATATTACATCCAATGTAAGTAAGAGGAAAATCGATAAATAATATGCATAAACTCTTGACAAAATAATTGGAGACAACATTTTAAAACTGCTATCTTCTTGGAATTACATATGAATCTAGGGGAGGCATGACACCTCAGCCCCTTCCGTTTTTTCCCCTCCTCTCACCCGCCATCTTCCCTTCTTTCAGCCTTAGTCCGAAACTGCATTTTATCTGCCCCATCGCTCCGACCCCGAGCTACTCTTATAAAGAACAAAAAAAAAACAACACATCTCCGCCCTAATTTGTTCCCTTTCCATTATTTCCTCCCCTTCTAACTCCCGACCACTCCCCTTTCCCGCCCACAATTATCCACACCCTTTGCTCCAATCTAAAAGGACCAGGAGGAGAAAAAAAAGAGAAGGAAAAGGGGAGAGAGAACTGAGAAAAAAACTTTCGGACTTTTGGGGTGAGATAATATCACATTCTCCTAATTTCGCCGTAAAATTGGTGGCGACATTTTTTTTACGGTCACGGTATCTTCGTGACGTTTGCCATTAACCCTTCCTCATTCCGTGGAATCAATCGCATTCGGGATGAAGGTTCAGTTGCGGAGCGCGGAGTTCCGGGTTCGACATGACTGTCTCCTAGAGCTGTGCGAATGCTTCGAAATCGATTCGAATCGACTCGAATCAGGCTTAATTCGATTCGATTCGCCGGCGAATTGGGATGCTTCGAAACCGAATGATTCGAAATAATCGAATCGGATAGATTCGTCTTCGAATCGTTGCATGCATTCAAACATGGCGCACACTCCAAAAACGGTGCACCGTCCGTTTAGACGATGTTTTCCTCACGCGAAACGATGCTATTTTGTCATGTCATGAAAATTAAAACGACCACATGTTATTCTGTGCTATTCTTTGTGTCACTATAGATATATAAGCTAATGTAAGGCCCTGAAATATTGTGAACATCTTTATTACTTTAACTGCGCATAGGCTTTTGCATTTTATTTAGATTCGAATTCGATTCGCAAGCGAAATTAAAAAACAAGTTCGTTTCGATTCGATTCGAAATATCTTTTGGGAGATTTGATTCGGTTCGATTTGAAATGAAAATCCCTGATTCGCACGGCACTACTGTCTCCAAACTAATGTGAACTTAAACTAGGACGATTATCAATTCAACGAAGCAGTGAGAAGCGAAGCGACATCGACAACATCGGCTTATGATCACACATACGCGAAAACGAAGACGATATCGTTAAATCTGGTTTACAATCTTGGAAAACGGGAATGATTTTTTTCACATGGGAAGATAACTAAGAGAACCTATACAGGACACAACTTGACGAAAGTAGCCCAAACTGAGAATGCGGAACATCTACATCTACGTCATACCCTGCAAGCCACCCAAAGGGTGTGTGGCAGGGGGTGCTTCCACACCAGGCATGCACGAATGATACGGTAGAACACCAAAATTACATTGAAACTCGCGTACCACACATGCAAAGCGCCAATTAAAAATCTAATAACCAAGAAACATTTTATCGTCAATCGTTCCAACATTCAAGGGATACAAAGACTACTACTACATGTTAAAAATATCATACATAAATAAGAACATCAATATTTACATCATGCATAAATAAGAACGTAGAGAATATAAAGAGAAAGATTTACTGTCTGCCTATTGTCACAATTTGAACTATTCATGACGACGATCACAGCTGTTATGGTAGCGAATGGTACGCGGAAAAAATGACATTTTATACCTATCGGTTCTACAATTTAGCTCTCTAATTTTATTGGCGCGATCTAATCTGCCGTAGTACGAGGGGGTTAATAGTATGTATTTTACGTCGTCCGAGAAATGATTTTCCTGAAATTTAGTTAGGCGGTTAAGCCTATAATTTAATCTACGCTGTGATAGCAATTCCCATCCTAGCATGTCCCACCCTAGGATGTAGTTGGATGAATGTGCTTGTGACACGTGACACAGCGATACAACTTGGGAGGAATGAGAGGTAAGTCAGGAAAAATGGAAGGATTTCATAGGGGAAAAAAATGAAGCCGGCTTCAGCGAGACAAGGACTAGTTCAGCGTAATGCCGGAGCTGGAGGAAAAGGATATCTAATTCGAGAGTCACGATTTACATTGTGGTTCGTGGAAAAGCAGAGCGAAACCACAAAAAACTGCAAAAAAGTAGCAATAAATGGGACCGTCAAGTAGAATGAATATCGAGGGTACGTCGCAGATGACGAAGAAGCTTAGCGACAAAAGGAATAGCGACACAAATATTGAAGGAAATCAAAATAGAAAGAATGGAATAAAGGAGGATACGTAAGAAGTCACAATGGGCAGAATGTTATTGCATGAATGGAAATGAAGAAGAGAAGCTAACGGTGATGATTCCCTCAATAAATTACAAATAAGGTCCAAGTCAGAGAAGGATGTTTCGTCAATGTGAGAAGCGTTGGACCAAATGACCCGAAACATTGGTTGAATGCGATTGACTACCTCAATCATAAAGAAAAACAATCGGGGAAATTATAATGGAAATTCAAACATTGTGCGTGAGAAAATTTGGCAAATATATGCATTGTTTTACTTCAGGTCTGATATAATAGTTTTTGATCGAATAAATTGACGATTGCACCCAGAAAAGATTCAAGCATCACCACCCCTCCATCATTAAAAGTCAAATACGAATGCTGAAACGCTTATTTGAGAGAGAAAAATCGTCGGATTTGTTCAAATAGGTGGCGCTGGAATGGTGACTCGGCTGCCGACGAAAAGATTGCGAGACGCGCCCATCTCTCGTTCACGGTGGCGTGATGCTTCACGAGAAAGGAATTCACGGCAGGAAATGAGTCCAATAGTCCTCGCATAGCTTCAGTCGTCGGTCAAGTCCACTATCTGAACCACTCATCCACGAGTGCTCCATTGGATTCCGGCGAGTAATCGCTCTTTTTCTCTCGTGCACGATTAAGTCATTAGTTTACTTAATGGGGAACACAATAATCTCGACATTAACATGATTTTTACCGAGCGCTGGGATGACATTCATGGAGAAATCATCTAATACTGTCAAGCAGTTCATATATATGCATGAATGGTCAAGAGATTCTTGAGCCTATGTCAAGTTTACAAAATCTATTCACAGATAACAGTTACTTTTATTGAAAATTCACAGTCTAGGGTAAGATAGAGTCAAAGACTTTGGTATTACATAATGAAACAGAACTTTTCTACGACAAAAACTCAAAATTTAAAACTAAATATCATCAATCATTAATACAATGCTCCACAGTTCATTAAAAGTCCCAATAGTCATTTAGAAAATGCTGACAATGGACTTGTTTAATATTTTTAGCACCTCACAGTAATAAAATTGGAGAGGGTACAGAATTTGGGCCTTGTAGAGAATGCAGAGTGCAGGGAGCGGAAACAGGATAGACAAATACAGCCCAAGTTTAGAAATAATTATTAGATACGTTAAGAGGATGTGAAGGAAAACATCAAGCAGCAATGAGTCAGGGGTAAATGAATCAGGCACCCAATTATGACGCCAGTTTCCACAATTCATATGAAAATCATGAAACAAAAAAACGGGAAGTGGACATAGTAAAAGGCTAACAGGCCTTTCTTGCTGATTAGCATTAGCTGCTCTTTATTAGCATTTTATAAATTACTATTGGGACTTTTAATGAACTGTGGAGCATTGTATTAATGATTGATGACATTTAGTTTAAAATTTTGAGTTTTTGTCGTAGAAAAGTTCTGTTTCATTATGTAATCCCTCTGTAACAAGCCTCTCTTGCTGACCAATAACGAGGCACCTGACACAGCGAGAACCCAATATAAGGACGACTAGAATCCCGCAATGACACTCAACAGCCCTAAAGATGAAGACAACAGCCCACGAGTCGGGTATCGAAACGTCAGCCAGTAAGGAGAGCCTAACTCGGTGGAGAACCCAATAAGAATTCCTGGATGAAGCGATGTAGACCATAGAACTAGAAGGTCAAACACTGGATCATGAGAAGCAAATCAATCACTTGGGTATTACATCGAGAGAAAATGGTCATTGTTGCAATGATATCTGAAGAAGAGTAGAATTTAGGCAAGGAAGCGTAAACAAGTATGAAAAAACTTTACACCTTCAGGTGTCACTTGGTGGACGCATTTTATATTCGAAACCATGTTGAAATTAAGCCTTGTACTTTAACACAGTTATTAATTGTAAACGTTCAGCGCGTATTGCAGGCTGCTGTATTTTAAGGTACAATTGTTTTTTTAAACAATTGCACCATCCAGCGCTCCGTATTAAAATAAGATAAAGTTCATTTACTCTGGGAGTATATAGTCTCATGGAGCACAAATACATGGCATTTACATTTATTTAAATTTTTAGCTGCTGATACTATAACATTTTTAAAAACAAAATGAAGTAAAATAATAGGTACATACTGACATACAGGAAACATAATAATAGGGGTATGTATTGTCTCAGGAAATATGTTTGAAAAAGATTAGAGGCATAACACTTACAATGCTTTGTATATACAGCCACCAGCATTACATAATATTCCAAAATAAAATTTAGGAATAAGTAAATGCTACATCTGATATACTAATATTTAGAACATAAATACTGTTTCAGAGCTCTTCTGAATGAATATTCACAGATGTCAACGTCTTTATATTCAGAGGAAGAAAATTCCACAATTCACACAATGTTACATAAAATTATTTATTGTAAGTAGATTTTCTATGGCATGGTATAATTATTTTCGTATTATTTCTAGTCGTTAGCTTTTTTTGTCCTTATTATATACATATTGATCATATAAATACAATGGAACATTTACATTAAATAATTTAAAAGTAAATATACCAATTTAAAGCATACGTCTTTCCTCAATTGTTGACCAATTTAACATGCTGTAATGTGGACTGAATTAAGGTAAAATTATTTAAAAAACAATTTTACCTGAAGATGCAGCAAGCTGCGAGACACGTTGAACGTTTACAATAAATAACTGTGGAAAATTATAAGGCTTCATTTCAACGTTGATTCCAAGTATGAAAAAGTAATGAAGAGGACCTTTTGTAATAATGCAGAGAAAAAACTTGCAAAGAATTTAACATGAAGCATAGCGTCTCATGGTGCAGAAACGTGGACCCCAAAGGAAAGAGAACGGTTATGAGCTGCAGGCTTTTGATACCTGGTTTTCAAGTATAGTGGAGGAAGTGTGATGGACGGAGCAGAAGATGGACAAGGTAGTGCTCATTATAGTGAGTGAGAAAAGGGAACATCTGAAGAAGAATACTTCTGAAGAAGAATGTTATATGAGCCCGAGAATAAGTCCTGCCTGAAGTACGTCGGGAAAGCACCAGATCTTACCGCCTCGCTTTCTTAGACGAGGGCACGTGATTTGGAGAGCATTGAGACGTTGATGCATCACCCCGTCACGCTCGCCTTAAACCAATGTCGCGCCTCGTCTCACTCCTGTCCCCTGCGACGTCCCATTTCAAGTCTCGGTGAGCGTTTTTTTCTCCACCCCTTACCGCTACTTCTTCCAGTTGTGCACCGTCTTCGCCTCCACCCTTGGACGCCACTGCATCCCTCACCCCATCCTTCTGATCAATCTCTCCTCTGCCAAACTCCCTCTGACCCCTCCAGGAGCCAGCCATCCTTTTCATCTCTCGAATCTACTCCTCCAGACCTAAAATTACCGGCCTCCCTCTCTCTTTTTTCAGGTTCCCTGCCAACGCCGGCAAAGAGCCGAGAAGAGGCACACCAAAAAAACCGTGGAGAGGGGAAAAAATATATAGAAGCGACCCCTCCCCCACAAACACACAAAACGCTTTCGCTCTTCACATTTTTCCACTCCATATCTAGTCCCTGGCTTCCCTCTGGAGAAGTCAATCCTTTTTCGGTCCAGGAAATCGAACGTGGCGGCATGAGGGGAGAGTAGCAAGAGGCGGGGCAACACTTCTCAACCTCCACTTTGATATCAACGCTAAAATTATTTATTTGGAGATGGAAAGTACATCTTTAGGGCGATAATTTCCAAGAAAATTGAGCTATTTGGCAACATTGAATGCATCGGGCATCGTTGATCATATGGACCATGTCGTCTTATCGATGGTGATCATTACCAATGCTGTCAATGTTGCCATATCGAGGAAAAATATCAAATATGCCTAGTTACGTCAATCTTAATTTTAATACTGCCATTGTGAACATATCCCTCATTTCCTCGCACAAATGATAACTTCGACATTAGGACTGCAACGCCCACGTCAAGAATATCGCCAGACTTGGTAGCTAACAAGGTAGCTAACAAGGTAACGCGCAAGCAAGGCAATTAAGTAGGTCGAGGGTTGGTAATCCGTCTTGGGCATCGATATTTCGCTTTTACCAGTACTAAGCACAAATACTTTCGTAAGACTGTGCGAAGTACCAGGGAGAGCCAAAAACCATGCCCTAAAACTGCAACTCCGGATTCATGTTATCATATCGAAAAAATCGACTTTCGTTCAATCGGTTCGTTATAATTTAAGGGAACGATTGGAAAAATATCGAAATGGTGTCAGTTTATTGCCACATAGCTTGACAATATTAGTGAGCACGCACGGATGAGAAACATCTTGGGAAAACCAGAGATAAAATCCCTCAGATTCGTACCAAAAACCCTTAGCCACTTAGGCATGCGCCCTCGAGTCCTCTTACGTCTGAGATGAGGGTTAAAATAAAGAAAAAAGCAAACGAAACGGAAAATTCTCTTTCTCTGACGAGCGCCTCACATATTTAAGGACGTACCCAGCCTTTTATTCCGTGTATACGGGTATTCATTTCCCAGGATGGGATGGTTGGATATTTATAACAGCGACTCTTTTTTTTAACGCGGGTAACAAGGGGAATTTTCTGGAAAAATATCAAGCGTGGTTCTTCTGTTTCCCTCCGCATCTTCCTTACTCCCAGTATCTCTATCTTTCTCATCCCTTCCTCCTAAGCCAGAGATAAAGTGTTCAATTAGGCAACCGACGATCCTTTATCTTCCCTGTCTCACAAGCAGTCTTGCTTTATTTTTCTTTCTTTATGGCTCGCTACATCGCTCCAGAAAAGACGTCCCCTTTAAGTCAGGGCAAAGGAGACTTGCCGTAACATTGACTGCAGCTGGGTACGCACACTTGACGTCCAACATGAAGAATATAGCAATACATCAAGTGATGGCATTAAAAGGAGACTCGAGAGCGTGGAAAATTTGGAAGGCGTGAAGCTCCCATTTCCTTAAAGATACGATTTATGACAGAAAAATGGAATGAATTTCATAATTACATACGGCACTTCGTGAATGAGACATACACACATTGCAACACTAAAACTTAGTCAATTTCCACGGCTTGCTCATATAAATCTGGTTCAGGCTAGTGCATCTTTCATTAAGGCAAAATCGCCTGCAGAAATAAATTAAATTCTCCTTATCACTCAGCCTTCCCACCATCCTGAATGTTTCTATAGTCATAACAAAAATTTGCATTTTTTCATATGCCTTTCCATTCTTCAAGGTTACATGGTCACGGAAACAATATAACTGCGAAAAAGTATGAGCTTTAGATCTCACCTACTGCAGAAAAATGGAAGCAGAGAACACAGAATGGTCAGGCTGGTACATGTTGGATTTATAATGATGTTCAACATAAAAAAACACTACATAAAATGGTATTTCGGTGCAACGTGGATACGTCTGCGATACTCAATTCAGAACGCCCAGCTATTCTTTGAGGCATTTTTCCTCAACCTTCTGATCTTGAACTCCCAGCCCACACAATAATGGGATGGGGCAATAAATATTGGCGGAAGTAAAGAAAATAAACTGAACGGAGAGAGGAAAGAAAAAGAGAATGTGGTTTAGCAGAGGATAATATAGAAAGCGAAGTGAATTAGAAAGACACAAAGGAAGAAAATTTCAATGAAGGAGATGCCGGCGGACTACGGGATGCTGAGAAGCAGACAAGCAAAAATGTTGGGTTATTGGGGGAATACAAATTGCTTTTTAGACCGGAAGACTGGAAGCTATTAAGAGGAGCCAAAGAGAGAAATAATGTGCAACAAAAGATATTTAAGCGGCGAAAACGAGTTCTCAAGCCAAACACGCTGAGCGAAAGTTTTATGCGAGAAAAATATTCATGAAAACTCAGAAAAGTATATGAGAAAGTTTATTCAGCACATTTTGAGACAAATAAGTCCCCTGCAAACTACGATAAAAGGCTTAACAAATGAGAGGAATAATCGAGGATGATAAAAAAATTAACCAGAGAAATTGCGATGAACGCAGAAAGGAATTGCTTTGAAATGTTTAATTTTTATTCATTTTCTAAGGAACTACGTACGACAAAAAAATGACCTACATATATTAAATTCACGTTTTTTTTATTAGCACCATGCATTTCTTTAGTTCTCCCGCGGAATACTTGAAGTGGAGAAGCATCAAATGAATTGTTTTCGAGCAGTAAATTTCTTAATTCACTGTTATACATAATAGTATTTTTATAAATTTATCCATCCACCATCGTAAATTTAATGAAAGATCTTAGATTTTTCCGGCGTATCTGCTGAATAAAGATCACTCGGGTAATTCACTGGGTTAGCAGCTCTAACTGCTAACTCGGATACCCGGAAGATACTCGGTGAAGTATCATACTGTTCCTTATAAAGTTAAAGTCTGAAGAAACCAAAGAGATAATGAATACAAACAACAGATCACACTGAAGCATGCAACATTCATCATCCACATATATACCATTTTAATCTAAAATAAGAACATATATAAGGAGCTTGAGAGGATAGCAGAAGGATGGATCAACTGGAAAGCTACGGCTAACCGATCCTCGTATTCATCAATTCTGATTATGACGGTGATGATATTTTATTTGATACAATTGTCATCAAAGATGTTTCAGCATTATTTAGTCCATCGTGCCTTCCGACGCTTCCTCGACTTCGACTGTCAGACTTGCCGAAATGCCGCGTGGGTGTAATGTAAACGGCGGCGCCACGCTGCTGCGGGAACCTCGTGAGCATTACGAATTGGACGATATTCTTTCCGAGCGACTGTAAAAGGTTACGCAACCAAGTTCACAAGCGATCCTCCACACATCTGCGAGGAACAGTGGGGAGTCATGGTATCCCGGAGATGCCGCATCACCGCCCCCAGCTGATGGGCACCAATTTTCGTTCTCCAAAAAAAAAGTATAGCCCTCCCGGTTTTAAAGGGAATGTTGGACGACGTGTCATAGAATCTATTTTTTTCCAATGATGCATTTAAAAAAAACATGACTCATTAAGAGCTAAAACAGTAACTTAACATAGTTGTTAATCTTTAAGGCATATTCATCTTCTCCTCAACTTGGCATCAGCGGATATTTCCTCATATTATGTATAGTTCGAGAACACGAGAGTATTATCTCGTAAAATTCTTTTATTTTGGCAAATTTACGATGGTGTTTAAAAAAATGTCCTCGGTTGAGTTGGCGGTATACCGAGAAAGGCAATAACATTGATGATGCTTTGGTAACAATTCCCACCTTACAAACAAAAGAGTTTTTCAGTAGGAGAAAACTTACATTGCCCTTCATTGCTGCAGCTCTCATTCAACTCTCAAGAAGGCGAATTGGACATTTAACAATAGGAATTTTGAAACAAAGGAGTTTCAGTTCATTCATATGCAACAGTCTACGTTAAGCCTTAATAAATTCCGCGAAACGTATTGGAAGAAGCCCGATGATGCATGATTACTCACGAAATGCACACTCTCTACAGTTTTAAAACTATTAGTTTAAACGCTCAAACGAATTACCTACCGAATTGTTAACAGACTGATTATTCTTAGAAGTCATTCTTAAAATTCTTAAATTTTTTCGAATGCAACTATCTCAGCCAATTTCGAGTAAGAATGAATGAGGATCGTCATGAAATATACAGCTTTCCAGACTTGACTCAGAGCTAAGACTATAGAACAATGTCACTTGTAACGAAATTGCCAGGACTGCGATGATCCTGTGCTAATTATTTTTCGAAATATTTCCAGTATTAAGTAAAACCCGCAATAATACCATTTTCTTTCACGATACTTGTGCCTCTTTGGACTTTCTTGCTTCTCCGGACATTGGTTTTAGAACACAATCAAAACCACTCTATTACCACTCTCTACCACGGTACTGTCACCAATGTCTGCTATTAACGACCAATTCGATTGGTAAACCTCTTCATCGGAGAAAAACTATATTACAGGTAGTCAGGGTGTATGCATGGCAGCGTAAACCACGCTCGAAGAATTGCCACCAGGATCATCACTCACGCAATCATTCACTAGAAAGATTGTAAGACTCATATGGCAGACCAGTGGATATTGACTTTGATTGAACCCACTCTGTCGAGTCTAGACACTCAACTCTTTCTCTTAAGAGTCTTGCTTTGAAGATACGCGTTTACGTCCTCCATCTCCTTGGAGTGAACAACCTGAGCGCCTCTCCGTCGTGAGAGGGGACTAAGAAAAAAGAAAAGCGTGACGACGGCCGTCTCGTGATTCCACAACTGCACGCGAAAAACTTTGCATCCCGTGCACGTGCCGCCATCCCTCGTTCAGCCCCCTCGTTTGGCGCACTCGAAAAACAGTCTCCACTTCGTCAAAGCGCACCAACGCCCGCTCAATCACTCTTTAGATCCACCACTTCAATTGGATGGACTTCGATACTTGAAAGTACACTGATCTCGCACAAACACGCCCCTACATTAATATTCCGTGAAGAGAGGAGATTGCTTACTGTATAGAAATACGATGATTTCAGTCGTGGAGTTTAAGAAGTGACTGATATCCATTAAAATTTCACACAATAGCTATACAGTAAAACTGCGCAATCACAACGGATGCACACTGTTGTTTTTAATTAGGTGACCCGTTAGAGTAGATATGACTCGTATCACAAGCAGCAGTCACTGACTGGGAGACTGGCCTACCGAGGCCACCCACTCCACAACTAACCGCCCCGCTCATTTACAGTTTTCCATTTCGACGTCCTATTCAGGCTTTTTAGTCATGCATAAAATATATCTTAAGATATTGTGTGTCTAATGATTCTTTCATTATTTCTGGAGGTATCAGTAGCATTAGATTCCTCACTTAAACCCCGTATCCCAAATCATTTCCCTCCGAGGTTCATCTCAACTCGCATAGACACGTAATGCTGGTCAAAATATCTACTCTTCTCCTCTCTCTTCGCTCAACATTCCCCATTAATTTACCCAGCCATCAATACTACCCGTCACCCATATTATGCCCTCTTTCTTCACCCTCATTCTAACTTCCTCCACGAATTACTTCCTATCCGATACTACGCCTAATTGTCCATCGTCCGTCTTAGTCTACCCTCCGAAGAATCTTTAAAATATCACTAAAATTTTATCCTGGACAAAATCAAGCAAATGTTACCCTAGTTCCTTATATAGTAGGTGTGAGAGCCACGCTAAGTTAGCCACACTCCATAAATTGGTCATGACCAAAGTTACAAAATAAACCAATATTCCCAGAAATTTTTTGAATGACTGTTTGTTGCGGTTACTAGCTTGCGTAGTCACCAAACGCTAAATCAATAGTGTAATTAAAGATCATTACTTAATTTTTACGTTAGTTAGCCGAAGTACCTTTCAAGCGATTGCAAATTATAGCCATTTAGGTGAATGTATTATTAAAGATAGAAATTACAAAAAGGTGGCCAATATAAATAATATAGCACAAATTCATTTTTAGAGAGAATATTTTAAACTTTTATTCCAATAAATCGAAAAATCACGATATAGTTTTTCATTACAATGTATCCAAAAAGATTTCTTCGCATCGATTGTATATTTCGTCAGGATGAAACCGCCGCTTCAGTGACGGTAGCAGAGGATCCATGTGCCGAATCACCCCCTGACGCATGTGATGCCGAGAAAGAGACTGTTTGGAATGCGTCAGAAGGCCGGGGCAGAGATGAGCTGTAGCGGCGGCCAATTCGTGGAGACAAAACGGCGAGGCCCAATCGAGAAGGCTCGCTCAATGCCCCTCGATAAGATGTGAATGTATCCGCGAAAGGACGTCTGAAAATTAAAGGGTCTGCGGACATGCGAGCACTGAACGGTCAGCGGAACTAACCACTCGAGACGAAAGGCGACGGAAGTCCAAATGAAGCATCTGCTAGTAGAGGCTCCGTCAATTACAATTTGCGCCTTGAATTTCATTTAAATATACGGAGTATACACATTTAATTTAAATAAAAGCCCTGTGTATTTATTCACATACATGGTTATATCTTTTTTATTACTATTATTATTTTGAGAAAATATTATTTAATTTTCATTCCACTTGAAGAACGATGAAACCAATATTCTTGAAATAGAATTTCGTGTGAAAGTTAACAGCTGATATGGTAAACATTAATTATGATAGTAAAATTGTTTTGTGTAAAAAAGATTTGAAGAGATGTAAATGAGCTATTACTAGTTAGACATGACTCATTTTTTCACAGTGAGTATCACAAATGCCAAAAAATATTTATTATAACCATACTTTTAATAAATCCAGCTTATTGACTTAGCGTTAACATATTAAACGTGGCATAAATTCACTTCATCTCAATTACAGCAGTACAATACTAGTCCCCTTCAGCCACTGGCACATCAGGAGGTACTTTTGTCAACAACGCAAAACTACTAATTTACGTACAGTATACCAGAAAGAGGAAACATATCGATTTTAAAACAATCCAAAGAATTTTTTTCATTGATTTTCTGCCGCTAATTTTTACACTTTCATTTTACTTCTGAATTAGCTTATAAGTGAAGTCAGTCACATTTTTACAAACTAGATGAGTTTAGATTTAGTAACCTTCGTCCTTCTAACACCATATTTTGTGTACGCCCCGAAAAATTCAAATAATTCACTAAGTCATCTTAGATACTTGCGAGTCTTTTCATACAGTGTGAGCAGCATTGCAGTAATTTTCAGTTATTGGTATGTTTAAAAAGAACCTATCAACAGGAAAAATGCTTACGTCCTGGTAAACAAAATGGAAATCAAGTACTATCCCAACAACCTCACTCAATGCTGACTACATATGCCGTATATCTAATAATCATGCCACGAAGTCACGCCCGAAGAAAAGAATTACATGAAAAGCATATTTTTTAATGGCCAAAGCTATTGCAGCAGTTCGATGTGTCGAGTAGGCATGCATAACCAGAATGGCGGCAGTGACGTGCACTCAAATACTTCGGCGTGTCGCAGCCAATGGATAAAAGCACGCACAGCGCCTCCCTCGGAGAGTCAGCGAATCGCGTCTTTGTTTCGGTTCCCAAGGGTCATGCATCTGGAGAGTGGGACTGATTGAAACTCATTGGGACAGAGAGAGTGCACGATCTGTTACAAGAGTCTCCTTGATTGCGCACGATAATGGACCAACAGCTCAATGATCTCCGTATTTTAATCACAACAAGTACTCAGCCGAGTAGGACCAGCAATTGGATAATGGTCATGCCGAATTTTTAATGGACTCCACTGATATCAATTGCAATCGCACAAGTGCACCATTAAAAATTCAAGCACGGTGAATTTTGGTTGATTAATGGCTTGAACAAGGGTTTACAAGCAAGGGCGACTAAAAATGTCTTCTGGGATCGTGCAGTAATTTTACACTAAACAAAGCATATTTAATAATCTGTAGTTCTTAGAGCAGAAATTAGTTTTTGAAAATAATTGTTCGTAAACCGACCATTAGATTCCACTCTTTTCACTCAGATTTTTCCATTTCAGGAAATTTTAATATTTTCACGGCAAGAAATCACTCACGCCAATCAAATCAACACCATTGTAATAACTCTTTAATTCACAAAATACACCAAAGGTTGATCGAATAAAGTTTGTCATTGAGGAAAATATGAATATCCATTATTTTAAATCAGTAGTTTTAGAGCTATTTGCAGAATATAGGAAATGTGCTCCTTTTCGCTGACAATACATATAGAAATTAATATTATCTTACCATATTTCTATAAAAAATAACAGTATTCCAATATGGTTCTAATTTTTCCTGTATGAGATCTCAGTGGAACATATTACGGGCACATTATTGTTTAAAAAACTCAAGAGATGCAATAAAATTCTCATCATCTATATTACAATACGGTTTTACGTTACATTACGATTATATTACAATTACAGTACGATGATGAACTACCAGAAAATAAACGGCAATGTATATTTTTCAAGACCAAAGACTAAATTTCTCAACAATAAACACCCTACTTAAAAAAGTCATGAGTCCACTCTAAAAGCTAAAAATCGAACTCAGCATAAACCTAGATATGTAACCGATAGCTCTCTCACAATATCGCCCATAATCCCTCCGTTTGACAGAAGCGGACTTACATAAATCTCAATAAGGGAACGGGCGACGATAAGGTTTTTTTTCATTTTTTTTTTAAGATTTCTCCGAGCTCTCAACGTGAGCACGCGACGATATCCATTGGTCTCACAGCGACGTGGCCACCATCAGGGAGGAAATGAAGACATTTTTGGTTTTGTATACGGGGAGGGAAACAAACACCTAGTAATGACAATATTCCTAGGCATGAGATAAATAATATTTCACATCCCAAAGGATCGTAATTACTTCACGTAAAAATTTTAACTTTCCGTCGAAGAATCATTCGTCTGATTAACATAGCGCAACCCATTTTTCATTTTTAATTCTTTCATTTTTAACCGTTATATGAATCAAAACATGATTTACATAGAGAGCCATTTTTACAAACATTTGTTTGTTTTTTTGTGGTAAGTTCATTCATTAAGTCTCTCCTGAAAACGTGACTTTTCTGACATATTTCACTGTATCCAGGGTTGTACTTGAAAAACAATAACTTAGATCTGCGTAATGCTTCCAAATCTAAAAATAATAATGTTTTCCTATATAAAACTTCGTAATTGTTTATAACTTTGAACCAAAAAAATAGAATGAACTATGACTTTCACTACAGCCATGATATTTAGCCACTTTTGAATAAATGGTAATTGAATAACTCCAAATACATGCATTGTAGCATCATATTTTACTGATGTGTGGCCATGAGTGATATATATAGATGTAACATGCCTCAAAGAAGGAGCGATAATATTCCATCATAATTCGAATTCCAATCAAAGAATATGGCAAAATGGCCACGCAGGGAATTTAAGTAAACTTATCAATTTGACTAAGGCTTAAAAAAAATTACACAAGGGATTCAGGAGGAATCAACTCGATACCTGGGGTTGAAGAGGACATGGTTTCAAATATTTTTTGACTCGTAAGAATGGAATCTCAACTCATATGCAAACATTTCATCAAGCAAAGTTTGTATTTTCCACAATAACGCCGATATTCGAGTAGATTTATAAGATAAATCATAATGAGCAAAAACTAGACTCGGAAGTCGGTATTTTACCTTTTCAACCGATAAAACGAACAGAAAAGGCGCTGCACTATGATTTTTTTTATGGTTTTGAAGCAACAATACTCGAGGAAGGGGGTACCCAGAAGCAAGCGAAGAGATAGATTTCTTTCCGCTGGTAGCACCGGGGATATCTCACACGTATTAACAACCCGACAAAATCCGGCGGCGTCACGGAAAATTCTCGTAAAAAGGAATAAAGAACAATAAAGAGCCCCCCCGCGTATTTTTTTAACCAACCCCCAACATTCTCCCGCCCCTACCTCTCCTGTACACCCTTGTCTTCCCAAAGCCGCTCTCCACGAGATACCGAAACAAATGACTGAGCTACAGCGAGGAGAGGGGTAGGGGTGAGGGGGATAAACCCCCGGCCTACCGCCTCCTCACACTCCAACTTCCCTCCCCCGGACCCGCTGAGAGATGGCACAATAAAAACATCGGCGAAGCGCTGAAGGCACGGACATGAAGACTATATTTAGTCACGGCGGGGAGCACACGAGCACTCGACCCAACCAAGGGTGAGAAAAACCCACCGAATAAACGAAATACATTCTAACGCACGAGTAGAAAACTCACACGGAAGGATTGTTCATAGGGATAGAAATTAATCAGGAATGGACCACTGTCGATACCTCGTATGCATCACTTGAGGATGACACGTACGGTAATTTACAATCATGATTAAAAATTAAATTTACGCACTTAGGGTCATTTTTCGAAATTCAAAGACTATCAAAATGCATGAAAAACAAATTTATCTCACAGTTCCTCTCTTATTCGGTATATGGTTAAATGAGGAGTCCACACTGGACAAAAATTTAATATGTTTTTGGAATTTGTGGGGTTCTCACCAGTATGAACGTAGCTATGTACAAGATGACACAAATGAATTCAGGAAAAATAACTTTATCTCCAAATTCCTCACTTATTCAGTATATATTTGAAGGAAGATTCCACATCAGACAAAAATATAATGTATATTTGGAGTTTGTGTTATTCTCACCAGTACTATGTACAAGATGACACAAATGAAGCGGAGATATTTTCTAGCATTACGGAAAATGAGAAAATAGTTTATAAGTACTAAGTTTAACCTACGTTAAAGTCTACGAGATAGTGTATGTTAATCTCTGATTACAGAACATTTCACCGCGTACGTGAATTTCCAAAAGCGTCCATCGCCTCTCAAGCGGTGAATGCAATCTTATCTTACGATTAGGTAGATAGGAGCATGAATTCTGGCATAAAACTGGAATCTCTTCAAAGAATAGCAAATTCATCGTCAATGTGATCACCGCGGAATTCCAAAGGCGATGACGTTTCTCCCGAAAGCGCATTGTACATATTGTTACTGTATGCGAGAGGCTGAGCGAACGGGAAGCTGTAACTGCAGTTGTAGAAGCCCAAACTTTGACATAGTTAGACTGGCCTCTCAGATAAGCCATAATAGTTTAGCATGACATTCTTTAAACTTTGTTAAGAACTTAAGTGAAGTTTAAATTGAGGAAAAAGTCCCCAGAGGAAGACCCAGGAATAAGTTCATAGACCAAACAAAGAGAGAAGTATATAGAAAAAGATACCAGAATGTAAGGAAACTAGCATTAAATAGGGAAGGGTGGAGGGCTGCTGTCAACCAGTCTTAGGATTGTACGCCCAATGATGTTTTTTTTAAGTTACCTATCGCGATATCTGTGAGCAAATTTCAATTATATGTACCGAATTTAAGCAAATTATTTTTATTCGTGAAATTTCAATCATGGAATTTATGCCGCATACGTGCAGGATGCACTGTTGTCTCAGTTTCCGGCTAACCCAATCTTACCAACCGGGCCAACTTGCCAGCGGGGAGGGAACTACGTAACTGGGAAAAAATTCCACTCCTGATGCAGAGATTGCGTGGTAAAAAAATGGAGGACATACATTTAATTTTTTAGGGGAAGAAAAAAAAGACACGACAGTCCCTTATCTCTTCGGGAAGTGGAAACACAAAAAAATACACGAACGAATTATTGCGTGCATATCTCGGATTTTTCCCACCTCCCTTTCGTTTCCGTCCTACCCTCTCACCTTTCCTCTTCCGACACAGTCCTGTCCGCTGTCCGGGGGATAATAGAAACCTTAACTAGCTCCGCCAACTATTGCGAACAACCCTGCGCTGACGGCTAAGCAGTTGATGAGCTACGAGGAAGCGACTGACTGTGAGAAGCGGGAGTATCTCCGAATTAGGACCGCTGAAATAAAAAGAAATGACACATTCACGCGTCGATGAAAAAATAGCCTTCCTCCCTCGAAAAATCTCTTTGGAATTAAACTCTCGCTTCGGGGATTAGAGAACTCTTCGCAATTAAGGTCTTTCGAAGAGGATTTAAAAAAATTCAAAAAACTTCTCCACCGAGAGCGCGGAAATATTTACTGTTATAAATTTTATCCCCAGTAAAAATTAGAATAATTTTTTTTGATGGTTCCCACTGATTACTTTTACACACGTTGAGGAATATCCCTTCTCTATTTTTGAGTCTTAGGCAGAAAAACTCTCATTTGTAAATGTGACCTGGTTTTCATAAGTCATTTCGAAATTAACTAGGATTAGAACCGTGTAAATTCAATTAGTTTTCATCTCCACTTAATCATCCTAATTCCAGATGCAGTATGGTAATATGTAACATGATAATAAGAGAAATAGTTCGGGATGTCCAAGGCTTTAAAATGAGGATAGAAGCTCCGAAACATAAAGCAAAATACATCGTTGTTATGTTCAATATTTTTGCTGCGTGTGGAGGTGAAAAAAGGTGAAGGATCATTATGCAAAATGCAACAACTAAAAAACATTGGTCCGCTATTGAGAGGGGACTGAAATTAAGACACGCTTCTCTATGCAGTAACTACCACGGCACATTAAAATATAAATGGGTTTATGTATTTGATTTATCTTTTATGACTAAATATTTAAAAATTACACATTTCAGCAAAAAATATCGAATGAAATCTTAACATAACTTTTTTTTTATCCACAGAGCAGCTAAAATATGGAATGAAATCTTTATACATTTTTTATCCACAGAGCAGCTAGTTACACTCCACCAATGTTGTACCCGAATTGCTTTAATAAGCTTTGGTGTGGAACAGTTCTTGAGATCCTCCCAGAAATGAGGTTCATTTTTCAGGAGAGGAGACATTTTTTTACGGAATATCTCGTCGCGAGTGTCATTTAATCGAGATAATCGAAGGAAAAATGTTTCTTTTCTGTTATCCACTTCCGTTATCGAGAGTTTCCGCTATTTGGAGGTATTATTTCCATAAGTTTCCATGTTATACCACCGGGGATTGAAAAACTGCCCATTTTTAGGTGTCAGCTATCGGGAAGTGTCCGTTAAAGGAGGTTTAACTGCACCATGAAAAGTAATGAAATCCTTCTCAAAACCTAACGGAGTATATGAACGTTGGACAACATTCCATGTAATTGGTTTCGCTCGACCTCTTGTTTTTCAAATCGCAACGGCAACACCACATGTTCTTCAACAATATGCGAGAGATATGAAGCAAATCGATTTTAATTTAGTTACGAGTGAAACCCAAATACGAAGGATACCGATAACTGCCACTCATAAGTTCCCATTGCCACTTAAGCACTAATTCCCCATAATACCAGATATATATACACACCACAATGGAGAGCCTATTTAGACACACACTCTCGCACTTCCCAGTTCGGGTATCTAGTAAAAATAAAATAATCACTACGCCACCTCTCGCTAGTCGGATTTTCTCTCACTGATATGAAATTTGAAGAAATTTCATTTTCAGTGCATTTCCTACTCTCGCATATTTTAGCTTTCAAACAGGAGAAATTAAAATCTAATACTTCTAGTCTACGGCGAAGTCGGCATAAAGTCATCCACCAACAACTTGTATCAACGGCAATCCCCAATGGCAATCAACTAAGAAATTTGAGCGATTGATTCCACAAAAATGATGGTGAAATAGTCACAGCAAAGAAGCCAATCGATACGGAACAATAATACATTTTTCGGGGCTGATTTTCAGCTTTCATTTTCAACACTTTTATGCTAAATATATACGTAAGTATCTAAAAGATTTTTAAGTAAGCGAAGTTAATGGTAACCCATCGAGTTTAATCGAGATTTATTTCGCCCAAAAATGTTCATTATTCATGTATTTACTGTATTTACCACTTTAAATGTCAATAGTAAAGGTATTTATGTGGTATCATCGGGTTTACCTAACTATCCAGCGTGGGTCCTTTTACTTCATGAGAGAAAAAGTTTTAGAGGAATTGCATAATAAACGGATTGATGGTTGGGAAGCGTTCTCTAGCTTATGTATCAGTGAAGTAGAGGGCCTTGAGCAGTAGCACACGTGTAAGGAACCATACCTCACACCCTCCAACCGACCTCTCTCACACTCCCAAAAGTCCCTTTTACACGGTTGTCCTTCAATCTTTCCCCCACTTCAAGAAGGAAAAAGGAGACCTTCTCCCCCCCCGCCCCCTTCCCCACTCTCTCCCAATTCCTTCAAAGCTGAAGGGACCACGCAAAGCGAAGGCGGGCCATTCATCAATCTCAGTTTAGTGGACTCACGTGCGGTGCCCCCTCAACCCCCGCCCCCATCAAGCCCTCCACCATTACCCCCACCCCACCCACCCCAGAACCCTCCACGCTTCGTCAATTTCTACTTCCATCCCCCACTTCACCTCCAATAAAAGAAACTCGGGAGGTTCCTTTTAACCATAAATCCATTGAAAGGTAACGTTCTTACGGCACACGAGTCCCGTTGCATCAGACAAAAATCACGGTTAAGGTCTGACCGTGGACCATATTATTCGAGTCATTAAACCGCACTGCATTCTGTTGATTAACTAAGCTAAGTTATTCAAGACATGCATTTTCTGTAGCACCAGGACATCTGGACACCTGGAGGAACGTGGTAGAGTTGGCGAACGATTAGAATCTGGGCGCGGTAAACGAAGAGACAAAGTTACCGGGTCAACTTTAAACACGGTAGTAAAAGTAAACGGTGGAGGTAATTAAAGGCTCTGCGACCTGAATAGAATTGCGCTCAGCTGTTGAACCCTCGTAAATTACACGGACAGGAATAAATTATTTTACACTACGCACGACATCTGGGTACATGGAGTTGAAAAAAAAGAATAAAGAGACGTCAGGCATGGCTCGCGAAGAGAAAAAGTTACCGGATTGCACTTGACAATGGCGGTAAAGATAAATGGTGCAGGAAATTTGAAGCGATGCTGCACCGAAGGCCATAAATAGAAAGGTTTACACTTGGAAAAAGAGTAGACGGTTGAGAAAGAAGTATTTTTTGTAAATAACACGATTGTGAAACATCTATTGAAACAATATGAGTCGAGCTACGTGAGGGCTCAAAACTATAACAGCTTTAACATGAATACTATTCGACTAGCAGAACACAGTGACAGAAAATCATTACCACTAAGTTACCCCATATCAAATGTTTTCCCAAGTGCTTTTAACTCGCAGTTCTCTTCCATTATTAACACCCTCTGATGCAAAAGTGACGATAATGCAATACGAAGGCCGTTAAGGAAATGAATCCCACAATATACTTTGGAAAACAACTATACGATAAACAAGACTTTAATAACACACTGTGTGCCAATAATGAATACCTTCTATTGTATAAAAATCGTTCAGAGCCAAGGATACGTAAAAAAACATTATCCTGATCTTAAGTATCATCCAAAATTCCTTCACAATCTGAATAACTAAGGCACATGTCCTTCCCACTACCTCTCTCAATGTGCAGTAGCTGAAATAATCGTAATTTGAAGCAGTATATCCCAATTTTCTGCGAATTCTCAATTGAAAATAGTTGAATAACGAGGAATCTCTCAATAAAAATATCTATACAGATAAGCAGATGAGCCACGCACTAATATCGATTACTCTCTCTCAAAATACAAGAGAAAGGTCGATTAAAAATTACTTATGGAAATTAAAGTCATACGGTCCAAATTAATTTACCTCCTTAGGTTAGAAATAATTTCACCAATACAACGGAAAAAATCAATTCCAATCACATAAAAAATGAATGATAAAATCATTAATAATCCTCGTTAGATTTAAGCGACACTAAGGAAAAATATATTTGATGTCAGATTAAGTCAGACACATTATCAGACAATGACTAAGGAATTATAATACTTCTCTTTCAGCCACGATGGAGACCGATAACTCTAACAGGTAGCGACTAATTAATCAAGCCCATCACATATCCACTCCGCTCGCACACAAAACACCCGGAACAGGCGGACTGACTTGGTAGGAGCTCACAAAAGATCACAAGGAAGCCTTTCAGTCGAGACCGCAACAAGAAAACGACGAGGAGCGCAAGTCAAAGATCTCCGAAGGCGATTACTTTTTTCAGCGGAGACCCACGGCACCAGAACGACACGACGGTAATCAGACGAATTAGACCTAATGAACACTTATACCGTTAGGGGAAGATAGCTAGCCTCGGTCTCCTTCGGGACTCCACATCCCCATAAGCTACCACCCCCAAACTACAAAGTCCCGCTGGAGCCTCACATCAAAGAGTTCCATCGTAAAATGGAATTCTTTCAATTGTATTCGCATTCGTCTTATCATAGAAAAAAACGAGGCCATTATATAATAGCGTAAACATAATCTGCCTCCACATTCTTATTTGTCCCCAAATTAGAATTGGAATTGCACGGGTCTAAAGGCAAAAATGCAATGGAAATGGGAACAAATAGCATTTCCCTCCAGTATAAATACCTCGAATTAGCAAAAAAGCTGAAAAATGCTCGATTTTTCAAGGAAAAATCAACATGAAACGAATCGAAACCAATGGTAATTGGCGTGACTTGGATACGTTAATTATGAAGAATATCCGGAATACTTGCTCAGGTTTCATTTTAGTGTACCTATAGCGAATTATTTTGTGATACCAGCAAATTTTTAGGAAATATTGTAAAATTTGACAATAGAAAACTGCCATCTTTCGGCCACACGCAAATCTTCAAGCTGGCATAATGGATGTACTTCCGCCTCTTCGGAAAAATACAAGGGGAAGGAAGAAAAAGAGGAAGGGCAATGAATGCGAGTGGGATGTGTTCCTTCATAGACGAGACCTTGACCGTAGATTGCTCGGGTGCTACGCGGGAGGGGAATGAAGACAGCCATGGGTTTATGTGGGTACACTTGAGGCTCGTTCGGGGCGAGTTTATTTTTCCACGCACAGCTCACTGCCTGACTTCCCGACCCCGAGCAGTAATGCTCCGAAACGGGAAATTCTCGTTTCGCAATTGTTCTGCCCCCGTGTAGTTTGCGCAGAGAATTCTAGACTCTTGGCGATGGAGGGACAATGCCGCAGCAAAACCTTCTAGTCAAAGCACTAGTGGCTAACCGCGGATTTGAAACGAACGAACACAATGAAAACCTACTCCTGCAATGGCTTTGGTATAGTCACTACAAGTATCGCACAAACGCAACGTAAAAAAAGTACGCCATGCGGTTTACGCTTAATGTTAGCTCTGTAAATGACGATGTAAAGAAACAACCGAAAAACTATATTACTGCCGTAGAAACGAGGTTCACCATACTGCTCTTCTATTCCCTCATTGGCCGTTCATTGTGATACTCCTTCATTGTTACGAACAGTGCTCTTGTTGGTGCATCATGAATCAAAACTCAAGAGGTGTGGTTTACAGTAAATTCTTCAACAGAAATTCATGAATAGGATCAGCAAAAAAAAGGTTCAATATCACTTACCGCTTTTCACTGTCCCGTTATTACAACTATTTTAACTTATTTTGCTCCGTTATCA
The DNA here is from genome assembly GCA_963169105.1 of Ceriagrion tenellum. Taxonomy (NCBI): domain Eukaryota; kingdom Metazoa; phylum Arthropoda; class Insecta; order Odonata; family Coenagrionidae; genus Ceriagrion; species Ceriagrion tenellum. The sequence continues at coordinate 126,712,659 of OY720639.1, forward strand.
ATCTCCCATTAGTTCAAAATAATTTCTAAATTTTAACAATGCTAACATTCTCTTCCCGAAAAATTAAGTGCTATTTCTTTCAAGCATTTTTTTCGCAGTGAAATAAAAAATTGGTCGAACATATTTCTCAATAGAATACTCAAAATAGGAGATTAATTTAACGACTTCGACGGCTGACGGAACGCTTTTGTGATGTATCTAGTGCTGGGAAAAATATAAATTTCATACTTAATAATAAGTAAAATTATTGCATGTGCAATTATTTCCAAGTATTTTCATTTGGATTCCACAGTTGACGATGCAAATGATATAAAAATAAACTGCAGACCCTGAATAATTGCATATAGATATATCTTTCCTCCTATGTTACACATATGTTGAATATCTCTAATATATCATAGGTTTATTATACTGCAATAGTTAGAAAAATGAGCCTCAAAACAAATTCATAATAGATAAAATTATTACAATAATATGGAGTACATTAGTGCAATAGGATAGGGAAATCTGTAAAGGGAGACGTGAAAATGTTTATTCCTTAAAAAGTAGGCAAAGACCGACTCTGGGCTTCACTCCAACCTTCGATCCGCACCTAGAAAAGTACCACATTCAACAATTTACTCACCACCCAATAACCTCCTTTTTTCGGTTCCCCCTTCCAAAGAACCTGCCTCCCTGAACACTAACAAGTGAGTAGTTTCGTCAGATACTTCGTTTTCTCGTGGATACTTTTATTTTTCTCGAGTTCCTAATGGCCTACCACCAAAACTAAGTAGTTAGAAAAAAAGCAACTGTGAACTCTGCCAAGAACGAAATACACCGACACAGCATCCAGCTGGTATCCAACCGTGCCTTGGACCCTAGGGGAGACCATTAACCATACATTCGGAAAAGTAGGTACCATATCAGTGGTGCACATCGTCTCCCAACATTTTTTCTCAGTTACCTAGCACCTTTTTTCTTCCAGATCTCGCAGCAATGGAAAGATCGGGATTTGGATGAAAAATCGATTTCACGTTTCCAAATATATGCATTGTTTTCATACTTCGAAACTGAGACATTTTGGACGAGGGTTAGGCTTATGAAAATTTTGTATACTCCAGATTCCCAGGATACCTACGCCAGGTATCTTTCTTCGAGTTTCCAGAAAATCTAATACGTTAGCGAAATCACAAAAAATTATCAGTTAATGCCGAATATTCACCTTCCGAATAATTGATTAACGGAACCATAATAATCTGATTTCAGTACCACTAATTACACTCCTCGTCACACAATGATTTGTAAAGTTTGTTTGCCATCGATTTAGAGTTATCTTACGGATCTTAAAATTTTAAACTCAGAAGTTGAAATGCAATATCAAATTAAATGGGCTCTTTCAGCAACAGCCAGTTGGTTTAGAAACGCAGTGAATCAGCTTCACAAACAAATAGAACTTGCTCAGAACAAGTCAAATTCCATGGCATTGCATCATAGCAAATTTGTATTCAAACGTTTAAAAATGTGGTTTGTGTAAAAGCGGGAGTAAATGTTTCTAGATATGAATCAATTACGGCTCTATCGTCACCGGAGAATAGATGTAGAAAAGTAAGATCAGTGTCAATTTAGTCACTATTTTATTTCTATATTGACGTGATTCAAAATCTGCTGTCATAGTTACCGTACAAGTATCAAGATTAGAAGTAAACGGGAATTAAGAATCAAGACCGGGTTAAGGTAGTCCGAGCGAGATAGTTCCCTAGTCATAATAGACACCATATTCAAATTATACGTTTTAATTTCACCAGATGTAGGACACATCAATTAAATATTGCATTATTAATGGTGGAATTATATAGTTTTATGACAGAAATTGTAAGTAATTAAATGCTAATATCTAAATAAGTCTTTAACTTGACTCATTTTTTTCGCGCGGTGCGTTAGAAACTCCTTCAAAACGGAAGGTTTTTTGTGATACCTATGGACCTACTGCGGTGATAATATGATTAATTTTCAAATATAGTGAGAAAACATACAAAATACACACTGTTAGTTTTTTTTCGACATCTAAGTGTTAGAAATACCTCATTTTGTAAATAATGTCTCTCTAGAGTGCATGCACGTACCGTTTCCCAAGTAAAAGGGCTGGTATTTTTTGGCAAATATCTCCAAAAGTAATGTGGTAAGAGGTAAAAGTTTTTGTGTTATTGGATAGGTGATATATTTTTCTTTAAAATGAAACCAAATTCATTGATTTCTAAGTAAAATGATATTTCGCCCAAACTACCTTTCATCATCATCTTTCTTATCGCCATTTTTTTCACGTTATCCTTCAATTCCATGTACTTCGGCGCTTAAGATAGTATACAAAGCCAGTTATGTACTTCTTATCTACAGTATACGATTCATCACAAGCCCCAGAGAATGCAGAACTCAGTCTTCTATGAGATGGAGAGTATAAAAACTTATTTCCTTAAATTCATTACTATCGGTCTTTTTTCTCAGTTTTGTGGTTTCCTCTTACAAAAACAACAGCATGGGCAACGTGTGGGTATGGGGTCATTTTGTTTCACACCTTATCTTATTTTTTCTTATTTCTTTCATTTCATTGCGTTTAAATTGAGCATTTTCTGTTTTTTCTATATTGTCCAAATTTGATTCATTGATTTCCAAGTAAAATGATATTTCGCTCAGATTACCTTAATAGAATAGGAACCGAGAACGGTAGCCGGAAAAAACAGCGGTGCCGCTCAATCTCCAGTCTCAAGTTCACCAATATCTCGCTATTGAAGGACAGCGGATGGCCGGGAGGAAATAAAAAAAAGGTGGCAAAGGCCGAAGGATGAAAGACGGATATTGATGCAAAAGTCGCCTCACGAGAGGTCACTGCCAAGGGAAGAGTCGTCCGGAATCGCGTGACTCCAGCCCCATCCCTCCCATATAGCGGAGAGATTTCCTCGTGAATGCGTGCAAAGGCACGAGATGTGCCCTCCCGAGGCGATGAGATCCTAGACTACTTCTTACTTTTGGTCGTCCTCGAGTCCCAGCGACTCAATGGTGACCAGGTGTGTAATGTAACCCTAAGGTCGGATGAAGATAAGTCCAGTGGAGCAATTAATCAACTGTATAATCGATTATTTATCGAGTGGTATGGCGTGCGATGTTGCCACATTTTCTCCGTTACAATGGCCAACTTCTTCGAGACAATGTCGGTCAAGAGGGAAAAATGTCAATATCGGGCCTCATGTCACTCGACACAAAAGACTGAGTTGTTGTTAATTTATAGTCACACTGGTTCAAAGAAGCATTGCGTAACAGATCGGCAGCAGCATTTTATGAAGCAAGATTAGGACACCCTCTAGGACTCCCTCCTTCACCCAAACCATGGTAGAAGAGAGGATGACATACGGGGAGTAAGATATGAGAGAATCAGTAACGGGCACACAATCCTAAATAGTCCATATGCATTATTTTATGTACACCACGACTTGGTCAAAATTGAGGGCGCATAATTCCTAAAAACCACTGAAATGAACCGAAGAGAAAAGTTTAGATAATAGAGTACATATTGTGAAATGTCAAAAGTGTTAATTAAACTGAGTCATTACCAATTTGCACATCTGACCTTCCTGAATATGCTAAGGCCTCTGAATAAAATAGGGCATATGGCCCGAGAGGGTGTTCTTAATTTTTATTGCTTCTGTAATCGTTCACGCTGCGGATCTTGTTGTTTGCAATGCCTCGTTCAATTGTATAATAAAATATTCCACTTTTAAGTCGAATGTTATAGCATTTTCTTAGATGATGAATAGCTATGTACAACTATGATAACGAATAATTATTGGCAATTTAGACGTATAGGGTTATATGGAATATTGTAGAATATCTATTCTAAATCCGTAACCAGTTTATCCTAACTTGCCTTCCCATCATAAAATTGAAGATTATCGTTCCTAAAGAACTCCATTTCTATCAAACCTAATGTGTACATAAAATTGAATGGTAGAATCTTGAAATACACCATAGATAAGATATCACTCATCAATTTAATTTTAACTATCAATTGACGAGATGCCTTTTCAATTAACGAGTTCGTCGTATTGAGCATCACATTAAATATATTATATAAATAGGTAAAACAATAAAATATCACCACCAAAATGTGCATTCGATGTGAGAACTCTCGATAAAACCTGCCAAATAACGGTTAGAGCAGCATATTATAATGACGAGAAGATAGTTCTAAAAATTGGCCTCCTATGCCCAGGTGGCCGGGGCCCACTGCTTAAGCATTACGTAAGACGATTTATGCCATTTTTGACCCCCCCCCCTTCCCCTATGTAAGAAAATGTAAGATTTTCCCAACCCCCTCTCATTCTTACGTAGGACGTTACATATTTGTACCGACTCGTCGTTAAATGCTCACTTTCTGCTCTTTCATCTTTCAATAGATGCCATCGTACAGCTTTGAGTAATGGATATCGTATAATTATACAGTGTTGGAGTATTCATTAACAGTAAGAGTGAAACAGTACCACTGCTAATGAAGTTGTGGATAATCACAGGATATTTGGAAACGATACAATTTTTCAAGACAGACACAAATCTTATGTAAAATGGTTCCAGACCCCCTGCCCCCCCCCCCCCCAACTTCATAAGACAAAGTAAAATGAATAAAACTGAATAAAACTTAGCAATGTCCCCTGGATTTTTATTGGTAGAACGCGTTTCGACGCCAATTACCAATTCGACGCCAACTGCCAGTTCGACACCAATTCGGTCATACCTGATGATGGCACATTAGCGTCGAAACGCGTTGTAACATTAAAAATCCAGAGGAAATTGCTAAGTTTTATTCACTTTTATTCATTTTATTAATAATGTTCCACAACATCTCGCCGGACTTCGTTGAATTTATTAAGACAAAGTAAGATGAACCCAACCCTCCTACCCCCAAAAACGTCTTAAAATACTTGAATTGCCCCTACATACTGTAATATAGAAATTTACCCACTGCCGCTTGTGAGCTCTCTCGTACGCTGAGACTCAGAACTATAGAACGAAAGTGATTTTTCTCACAGCCCAAGTCCGTGCGCTACGGAGCCGAGGAGTGTCGAAGCGCTGTATTAGGGCCAGAGGAGTCCGAACACAATGCATCTCTTTTGTGCGGTCCGTGCATGTGGACCTTGGATCGTGACCTCAGAAAGGGGGCCTTTTCCCTCGCTTTCTACTTCACAGTCCACCCGAAACCCGTTCGCCCACGCAAATTCGGTTTATCTCTTTCTCGGTCGGGGAAAAAAAACTAAGCCCCTTCACTCGCGCGTGATGCATTTATTCTTCTATTTTTTTTTTTAATTTCTTGATACGCCCTGAGCTGTCGTGAACCAAGATGGACCTGAGAGGGATACACAAGAGAATCCCCTTTTAATAAAAATGGACGTGACGTCACGTAGCAACGAGAACATGCAGTGTTTTACTGCCCCGATAGTATCGCACACGTGACGCGGTAGTTTGTTATTTTGATTTAAAGGCAGCGTCGCCGTTCGAGCTGGAAACCTGTTTCCTATGCACCAAAGGAAGACCTCCTTTTAAGCCGTGGGTAATTAATTCCTTTTTTAAAGGCTACAAGATGGATTCCAGAACGCCCCGTGTGTATTAAGCCCCTAATGGAGCTGCATTTACACGAAAAGCATATGTTCGTATTTATTTTTTCCCTCACTAAAGTTGAAACCCTAAAAAAATTCCATTCATATGGTTAGAATCCTTTAAGGATTTGAGAAAAGGACAATAAAAATAAATCATAGGTCTAAGGGAGTCGTATTCTGACGTAAAAATGCTTAATTTCTGGTTCAAACCTTAGATCCCAACGAAGTTTGCACACATCCCTTACTTAGGCAGTATATGTAAATTTGGATCAAATATTCTGGAGGATGTAACAGTTGACCACCCGAGAAATATTTGCCAATCTCTGTAAGCACCTAGCCGTACCATTACTCGAGATGAAAATAGAACATAAAGTTTTATGTATTTCCAAAAAGCTTCACCAGTCGTGCCCCTTTTCGAGCGGTATCATCCTAATACGCTCTACACACGTTGTTCAGTATCAACTGGCCAAGCTACCCCCCCCAGTCACTCAGGCATTTCAAGCTCTTAGCCGGTAGGTTTCATAACCGGATCTAGCCGAAAATGTGTTATCACCCGAAAATATACATACAAAATGAATTCCATTAATGGAGATGCACAATTTTCATTAAATAACGCTCTTACAAATGAGATTTTTCGTACAACAAACAATAGTTTTTATACTATAAATCTATGCGTGAACAGTCGCAAATGGACATCTGCTTTGTCGTTAACGACTCTTCAGTGAAACTTAGTTCATTCACTAAAAACGTCAACTAGCTTCAACCTCAAAAAAAAGACTATTACAGGGAAAAAGAAGTTAGTTGCCCGAAACAAAGCAAAAAATTATCGCATTCGATCCGTAAAGATGAACGTGAAAACTGCAATGCATGAAGATTAGAAAATACATAAATTTCGCCTAAAAAATTTTCCTCAATGCATCCCTGCCGGGATTCGAACCCGGGACCTTTGGATTAGAAGTCCAACGCGCTATCCACTGCGCTACAGGGACATGGCGAAAAATGAGCAAAAAACGCTTAGTGGCGGCACTGGCAGCGACGCGGTCACTTGAATTTTTCATAGCGGCGTGTTGGCACATACTTTGGTCTTTGGAACGAGTTGGTGACCGCAAATTTACCAGCAGATAAGAAGATAATGTGAACTACAGCGCTTTCCGAGGCCAACAGATAATACCGATGTCAGCGGCAACTGCTTATCATACTTCGAGTACTCCACGCTCATCGATATTCACAAGGTGATATAATACGGATTGAAAGGAAACATAAGAAAATTCATTAATAGCTCGAGCACGTAATCGACCATCTTTCTAGCAAAATAATCATAACAGCATTGAGATAAGAAGTTCTCACACTGATGATATCTCAGGAACTTCTACTTAAAAGGAAATTTAGACCGAAACATTGAATCGCGAACCGTAACCATTGATCAGAAAACTGCTGGTTGTTCACTCACGAAGCATAACAATAATTGAATCATTAAACAAACTTGCATAATTAAAAAATTAAACCGGATATATCTGGGCTTATGTACACGGACTTGTCAAAACCGAAAACGCCCCTACAAGCTTACCACAAATATACTTCTCACGACAATTGACATACAATTCTTAACATTGGAATGTATTACAAGAAATATGATCCTATCGATAACTTTGGACAGCCAACGTGCATAAAATATATGTTTTTCTAAGTATTGGCCTAATAAACTATCAAAGAACTCCAGAAAAGTGACTTAAGGTTAAAATTAACATCCAAGGCGAGTCTACGACTCCATTATTTTAAGATGATTTCTTAAGTTCAGGCAAGAGTACACCTGGAACAAACAATAGATACAGTTTTTTTTCCATATATTTCTAATGAAGGGGATATTTTTATAGAAAATTGAGCCACACAAAGCGGTATTGCTAACAAATGTGTCCACCAAAAATTTATGTTCATACCTACCTGAAATTAAATGTACCTGTTGTCAAATTTCTTGACTCCTCCTTACATATCTTCAAAGGTGAAACAATAACTTTGGGCCTCGACAGATAGTAAGAAAAACGCAACCAATATTTGAATGGTAAAGATATCCCTTCGGTTTGTTACGAAAGAATTTCGTGTAAAGCCTAAAACCATTAAATGCTTTCTAATACCCAGGAGATGGCTTTCTGTGTTCTATGCAAATGAAGACGTAACAGGTAACCATGAGAAGGGGGTCTGAAATAGATGAAATCACAAGAACACCCATGGTAACGGTTAGTTCCTCGACGAATGAACTAGTGAGTTACCAGCTACCTGCCTCCTACTGCTTGAGCTTTATAGACCTTTGTTCAAAACGATCTGGAAAATGAAAAAAAAAATGAGACGCTAATAGAAATATCTTTCCAGATTTATAACCATCGTAATCCATCGCCACGCCACATTCCGCACCATCAAAGTAAAAAAAAAACCTTTTCCTTCCCTGGAATGAGAAAAGTTGTCCAAACAAATCCAGATTTTTTTTACGAGCCCCCACGAAGCGGAGAATGGTAGCGGTATCTTCATTAGGAGTCGTACGTGAGGGGTTTTCAGCGTCGAACAAATGACTCCTTCGGACGAATTCATTCGGGAAGTGGGATAAGGCCTGATCGAAATTATTTATCTGCTCCTTTGGGGACGATTTATTTCGCAAGGCGGCCATCATTATTATTTCTCGACTTTTATTGGAGAATGGAGGCAGTAAAAGGGGGCGGGCGAAGTGGCGATCTCCTCGGAATGACTACGATGGATAAAGAGAGTGCCTCCTGGAAGCTTGCGCCACCACCACCTCGCTATGAAGATTGAGACTCCGTGATTAGACTTGGGAAACGGTTGGAAGCACGAAAGCGACTTCAAAAATATAATACCAGAGTGGTGCCCGGAAATCCAGAAGAAAATATCGTTTTATTGGAGCACTGCTACTCACGATCAACTATTCTCACCCACCGTGGGACCAAAAAGAAATGAACCATTACTCAACTTCGAAAAAGCTTCGAATGTGCAATACTTTTATTTTCCAGCCTTCTTGTAATACCAAATGAACTTTGAGAACTACAATAATGCAAATAGCTCTTGCTCATTTGGTTGGAAATACCTGGAAATATTATTCTGGTAGAGGATAACGCATGAGAGTACGTGAGTTTAATACCGAAATAGAACAGACGGAGAAATAAAATCTAAAAACAACAGGAGCAAGTCAGTCATAAGGTTTGAGAGAATATACACATTTAAAACACTTGGCTTTCCGTTATCACACTACGGCTAGGAATCATAGAACGCTCATCTAAAAAAAATTCCCTTCATATTTCAAAATAAACTCAAATTTCGGAGCTATTATTATCACAAAACCTGATAATATTAACACAAAATTAGCATTAATGGGCCACCACAACTTTTCCAAAGAACTGATGAACTTGAATTATAAATATCTCATTAATTTCACCGATTGCTCGATAGAAGGTTACCACTTGTGTTTTTCAGCCGAAACAATTAAGTAATTCTTCAATAATGCTTTCCCATATTTCACAAATCTCACTTCTCATATCGATTAAATACTACATTGGATTACGACTTAACCAGTGACTGAGTGGACCCAATACGGATCGGAGTCGGTTTCCAAAACAAATTTCTAGATTTCATAAACCATCCATGGTTGATGTACAACAATTTTAAAGGGATAAATTAACAAATCTTGGCAGTATCCACAAAAAACGCGATGCGAACTTCGCCACAGGAACAAGAAACTTCTTGTTTATGGATTTTTCTCTGCGTTAAAAAGCTTAGTAGAGGTAAAAATCTAGTCGAAAAGCACGACCTATATTTAATTTAGCATCAATTCCTTTCATTAGATCAATCTGCCGAAAACAGACCTAAGAAATTTAAAAAACACATTCAAACTACGATAACAATAGGAAAAACGAAAACACATCATGCATTTTAGATTTTTAAATTCTTTATTTTATATATATCATTATTATATATTATTATTTTTAAATTCTTTATCTTATATTTATCTATCCATTAAATTCCTTACACTATGTCTCTTTTTTAAATTTTATGCATATTGGGAAACTGAGTGGAAAAGTGTAGAAAAATAATAGGCTGGAATAGAAAGCTATCTCGTGGCCCAAAAATAACAAGTGAAAAACCAGCGAGCCTTAACCTTTGCAACAATCTTAAGCCCTCTATTTCTAGACGAAGTTCACAACGCGAAATCGAAATACGCTCCAACGTTCTCACGGCTGATGATAGATAAATAACGTGGGTTACTCGGATTCCCTCACGTCCGGCATTAAAAGTGTTCATAAATGGGCAAAAAGAGGCGGCAGGCACTCTTTCAAAAGAAACGGCAGTAGAGGAGAAAGAGATTGGTGATTATTAGTGAGTCGTGCCGCGGCGGTGAGCGGGTTCTTTTGTGCTGGCGGAGAAGAATTCCACCTTCCGAATCCACACCTCCGCAATATCCATTTCTACTTTCCCAACGCTCCGGCCGATGCAAAGGTTGGTTTCAGAAATAAACTTACACTAAAATAACACTGCTAACTCTCCTTAAAAAGAACAATAAAAGGGTGTTCATAAAAAAATTAGCTCGGACTGGATTCCATATGTCAGAGCTGATGGTTTTTAATATAAAATGTTAGGCACATATGGCTCGTGTTGATAAAAAAAATAGCCAACAGTTGCTCCTAGATTGCAATTGTAAGTTGATATTTTCCACTTACATCAGTTTGTTTTTCCCCTACGTTTTAATCTACATCTACATCTACATATAACCCAACAAGCCACCTCAAGGGTGTTTGGCAGGGGGTAGTAAATCTGAAGTCCGGGCCCATAGAAAAAACGATCAATGAACAAATAACTGATTAGAATCTTAAGAAAACACCGATCTCGACTCTGCGTCTTTAAGCTTGTTTCATGATAACTAATTTCGACCAGTCCCACGCTAGTGTTTTTCGTAACTTAACTTGGGTTTCACGCAAACTAATTCTATGAACACTGTCACAGATACACTGAAAGATCATAGAGTTTATACGACCATTAACAAGGCACTGATTTGTTCAACAAGTCTTGTAGGAAATATTCAATAATCCACCATTTAGGGCCCTGATAGTTTTACGACCATAAACATTTTTATGTTCCGGGCATGACTTATTTTTTTTACAGGCACTCTTTGGGTTGCTGGTCCCTAAAGGCTTACTGTCCCTTAAGGGGTGCTTTATCAAAGAGACACACTCGTCGCCACACTCCTTTTAAAAACCACGGTAAACTAAACACTAAAAGCAAGAGGATGATATCGAAATGCTGCTACCGTCATTAAATCATAACGAGAACTTGGATTGGAATGACCGATAGAGCGTTGTTTAAAAATACAATACAAACATTATGGTAAACATACAGACCTACTCCCCAAAGACGATAAAATAATTTCCGCGGAGAAGATATACAATTGTTCACGCTGCTGTTGGTGAATGGTAAACAGTGTATGGGGAAACAACAAGTGAACACTAATGCATTTTATAAATCTTTATGATTACATTCACAATTTCTCTGCGTATACAAAATTCTTGCAAAAAAGTTTAGCTATTTAAAATTTTACTTATCATAAATATGGCAACATATATCGTTTTACACGGAAATGACGCTATTTTTATTTCAAATCGATATTTTAAGGGGATGCTTATCGGTAGTATTATAGCTTGATATTCGCCGGGGAAGGAAATGATTTTTTCAGTTCGTAAAGTCGACCTTCCCAGTCGAATGATGGAAGCACATTCTGAAATGCAACCGAAAGTAGCAGAAAAATGGTAAATAGAAATTAGTAACCACTTCGTTGCGTGAAGCGTTTTGCAATCCAGGTGAGTATATACTGTGGTGAAGGATTATGGAATGCAATGGAGTCTTAAAATGAATAAAGATGAAACCCAAACACGCATATGGTTCACCGTCCCGAAGGCGTGGGTATATAGCCTCTGGAGGTAGAGAGTCTGGAGGTAATTGTTACAGGCAAGGGGGAAGAAGGGGGCAGGCGTCATTCGGAGGCTTTGCCCTCAAATGCCTCTGAGCCGATAAGCTTTCAGCATTGCGAGGGAATGGAAGGAGTAGGGTGAGACACGGTTTAACGGCCTACCCCCGGGAGCTGGGGTGGGGAGATTGTGGTAAGGGTTTAATACTGAGCAGAGGAGGGGAGGGAGTCAGAGGGGGTTGACGGAAGGTGGAAGAAAAAGGAGGCGACACGTGGGATGATAGGAAGGAAAACACCTCAAGGGGAAACACACACAAAGAGGAGTGTGCCAAAGTTGGAGAAACTTAGTCGGCATATCGAAGTCTATGAAGCAGATCCGAAGCAGGGATATACACACACTAAACCTAAGTTCCACCAAAAAAATCTCCAGCTTTACAATTACAAACCAAAACGATTAGAACAGAAGAACTTTGAGAATGAGGAACATTGTACTTCGTAAAGAATGAATAAAACATCCAACCACTTCACCGGAATACCTAAGAATGGAATGGTTCTGTGCCCGGGGGTTTTCACTCCTAAATGCCGACGGTTATGCTCAATAGCAGAACTTGAGACAAATATTATCTTTAGCTGCCGAAAGAGGTTTGAAGAAAGCAGAATTCGAGGTTTGAAAAGGGAATCGAGGTGAGAAAAGATGAGAAAAAATCTAAAATAGAGGGGAGGATGCAGGATAAGCGTGCAAGGAGAAGAAAGAAAACTGTACAAATGAAAAGGATGAAGAGGGTTAAGATGTATGCTCGGCTGAAGAATGAAATCATGTAACGACACATGGGCCTGCAGCTGTAGACGATAATGTAGTAATTTCTTCTGACATTACAACGATATATATATATATACTACACTGTATACTATAAATATTTATATATATAATATATAAACTATGCTATAAACATATAATATACAAATAATACATACAATAAAATATTTCCACTACTTGGGATCAGGTGCCACCTGATCGATCTGACTCCTGGATTTCTAAGCACTAGCTAGAAAAACTAACTTGAGAATAAAATTTTAGCTGCAGAAAGAAATATATTATTCATACCTTAGCTTTAAGGGGGAGAAACGCCCCAAACCTGGAGGCGAGAGACGGTTAATGCCGTTGTCTAATCCCGGGTGTCCTCCGATGAAGCCGGGAGGGTTTGCAACTCGAGTGACGGAGCAAGCAGACGCAGACTCATTTCAGAGAACTGACGCCATGAAGCATAGTGCTTTCTTCACGGCCAACAAGGGAGAGTGGCATGGTTGAAGTAGTCTAAATGACGACTGAGGTGAAATCGGCCGAAGAGGATTTTGGATGGGACTTAAGTTCGGCGCGAGGGTGCAGGACAACCCTCAGGGGGAGGGAACCAAAGTGGATTTAAGGGTGGGTGAAGGGTAAGGGGGATGGACCCTTAAATCCAGCCGAGATTGATAGGGGACCGCCGGCAGCGCGTTTGTGATTGGTGGGGAAAGGTGCGAAGGGAACAGAGCGAAGTGATCCAAAGGTGTATAGGAGACACAAGTGCCATAACGACGTCGATGTTTACGAAAAAGGACAGACAACCACCACTGCCCAGAGATATTTACTTTGCATGGCTTGGGGTAGAGATTCTAGTACGTATATACAACGCTTTTGATCGTCCGTAAAATTCAAGCTACAGCAGAACACTTAACGACGCTACATTTTCTCGGTACCAGATTATTTCGTTAGTATTAATAATAGATACCAAGTAACTTCGTTAGGATTAATGACATGAAAACTCTCCATTTTACCAAAGAGATACGGAGAAAATTTTATATTAAAAGACAAGAAAGCACAATCCGCCAACAACTATAAGGTAGTAATATTTTATCCAGGTTTATCAGTAGAGCAATGCCCGAATCTTGTATGACCTAAATTATAGTGCTGCTCCTTACTTCTTCGGGAAAACTAGAATTTCAGTGAGAATGTAGCTCGAATTGGAAATTAAAAGAGATGGCAGAAAAGTCAATTGAATATACAGCTCTATAAATGAACAACTTGAAGCAAGAAATAGAGATTAAATCATTTTTTCTTTGAATTCATGATTTTGAATTATTTCTGGTTCGGGAAACCAACGACTACTTACAAGTAAACGACAGGACAACTAGATTTAGGTGAAAATCCGCCGCCTCTTTTTGCCCATTTATGAACACTTTTAATGCCGGACGTGAGGGAATCCGAGTAACCCACGTTATTTATCTATCATCAGCCGTGAGAACGTTGGAGCGTATTTCGTTTTCGCGTTGTGAACTTCGTCTAGACAACAGATTTAGATGAAAATAAATGGAACTTTTAATAAATGACATACATTGCATCTTCATCAACAATATCAATACTGGGAAGTGTACCAAGTCAATGATTTCTCCTCAGAGTGCTAAGTCCATGAAGTGACAGAAGGCTTCTTAATCGCTCACACTAGAAGACGTGAGTTAAGATTAACGTCTTTTCTCACTTAGAACAATCAAAAACTCTCTCATTCGGTGCCAGTCGATTGAAAAATTAAATAGTCCGAGCCACTGAATCACTGCTAAGGTAAAAATCTACAGCAAGACGGTTCCTCTAAAATTAAAAGCGTTGAAAAATCAGATACCATTCGACAAAACTGCACTCAAGGAATTAGTTCCGAAAGACCTGAATTAGAAACACGCTGAATAAATAAGTCTTCAAACACTTTTTTTAAGTTGGCTGTATACCACGGCCAAAAAAGCCTCCGCAGATGTCCACGCGCTTTTATTTTACAGCTACTTAAAACTAATCTCTTTGCGCAGGCCTCTGGAATAAGGATTAGTTTTGATAATAAGAGTTGCAACTTTCTCCTTTTCTCGACATAATTATTTCGACCGCGGAAGTAACGTAAATTTCCCAAATCAAACAAAATCAGGCGACCGTCATGACGAGTATGACGCATTTTCTTTTAAATGCATGCGCTTATTGTCAATGGGAATCCTTCATATCCAAGTAGGATCATCAAAGTCAACATCCTCGTGAACCCATTTTCCGCTGTGCCATCGGTGACGCTCTTGTCTGGGGCGGGGAATCGAGGGGAAGACGGAGATCTCTCCTACCAGTAGACTCCGGCAGAAGCCAGAACGGGTAAAAGGGCGTTTTCGGCCGAGGCATACAGTCCCCTTAAAAGCAGGACGAGCAGAAGGAAAAGGAGTGTTTGTCCAATCTTCAGCTCCTCGCTCCACTCCCCGCGAACCAAAGTAGAGCACGTTCCTGATCGCCGCCATGTGCCACCGCCAGAAGTTCCATATGGGCGATAAATAGGTACGTACTGGAGAGGGAAGAATGGTTTGGGGGAAGTGCAGAGCGCATCCGAAAGGACAGGAAGTTGCGGACAATGGTCGGTTTGGCTATTAAGAAGGGGGGGGGAGGAAGAAGACGGGGAAGGAGGCGAGCGGTTCCGGCGGGAAGGGAGTGGCTGAGGGTGGAGGAGAGGGCGGGGGATGACGACGAATGGACTCAACTAGCGGTGGGAGGAGGAGGAGTGTGTTAAAAGCAGTATGGGGAGGGGAGACTTGGTGAGATGTGCGCAGCCAGGGCCGGAAGGAAGGGGACTCAAAAGGAGGAGAGAAAGGATTCCGGGTTGGACACAAGGCACAACATGGATCGAAACCGAAAGAAAATGAGGGAACGTGCCAGTCTAATTAACTGCACTATACCTGTCAGATAAAGGATCTCTGTTTCAACGACACCAAACTACAGATCCCCAAATTACAGTAACATTTTACGATTTAACGATGCCAAGTACATTAAGTTTTCGTATATAGAGTGAAACTTATGTATGAACATAAGCGCCTACAGTGATTAAAGGCAAGCATTTTGCTCTCCATTTTTTAATTAATCGTTGATTTCATTGAAAGCAATGCAATTTCTGGTCTCTCCTCTGTTAGCTAATACCCAGGAGATTTTAAGAAATCCTTATTAGATTTCAATTTTGATTTGCACCCTTGAGGTTAGAAGATGAGTTCAATATACATTAGAATATCTGTATTGTTTTTCTCGCTTTGAATGAATGTAAGGGCGCTAATATTTTCTAAAAACGATAATTGATCAACGACAAATGTTAAAAAAATATTAAATAAATTCATGTATGATATTGCAGGAGTAAAAAGAGGGCGACAAAACAGTACTCATTGTTATAATTTAAGATAGAGGAATTTCGGAATGTTCAGGAGCGTCAACAACAGAGAGCTAAGAGATGATTCAAATGCACCATTCATATTACAACAATTTATCACGGCTCTAAGGCGTATTACAGATGAGAGCTTGGGTGAAATTATATCTTATCAGGGACACTTATGGAGGCATCCATTACCTTAGCATAGCAGCGTATGTTATGCTAAGGCATCAGCACCTGAAGTGAGAATAGACCTCGCGTCATTGAAGTTTGCTGATTGAGTTTGTTGGCGGCTGAGAATACGAGGTGGAAAAACTAGGACGTTGCGCCAAGTAAAGCGATTAAAAAGAAGATATTTTCAATGTTCGGGATGAAGTATTCAAAGAAAAGATGAATAATCACTTTCGTTTCAACAAGCACAAGACGATGTACTCATGAGGAATTTTCCTATAATCCCCAAAGCAAATGAAGAAACTGTAATTGGTGTTACATTTTGTGTAGTTCCTTAACGTCTTAGGACAGTTTTCCAAATAATAGTGCATAAAAGAAGTTAAGCCACATCATCGGCCAACTACTCATCATCAAGACAAAATATCAAGCGAAAAAGACTTCCATCTCGGCCGAAATTACGGAGAAACTCGATGAGTGGTTCTTCAATTTCGTAGCATAAATTAATTCAGCCGCAAGGAAGGTTGCTATCGCCATCTTTTCTTTTGCTGAAGTTTGCTTTTTCATTTTAACATGCCCTCCGAGGATCATTCCATTGGGGACTTCAGATAGTCGAGAGGCATTTGAATGTAAAATGACGAGGAAAGGAGAGCGGCGGAGAACGTTTGACCTTGATTGGAATCATCGGAAGCGAATATATCAAGGGTCCTCTTCAAAGCGTAATTTTATTTTGTGATTCATGCAAATTCTGCCAAAAGCAACATTCTCCTCAGAGTTCTGCGAAAGGACTGAGAACTGCTGGGACACAATTGAATGCTAAACTGAGAAACGTTATTCTACAGTGCTAATTATCGCGGCCTATCTTCGGAAGAAATGGATGCGTGGCGTGCGAAAGAGAAACTGATATTATCAATAAATTGAATGTACACCTGTAACATAATCACACAAAATATATCCAGATGATCCTGGATCCTAGAAGGTTAGCTGATCTGACAAATTACACAAAGCTCGGTATTAAAGTAAGGACGAAGCAAAATTGCAAATCCATGTCAAGACGTCTTTACGTTTATTCTTCACCAATTTTAAAATGACAAGCGAAATGGAATGTAATCCTCTCAGTATACGTTTCCAATTTTCCTGCGACATTTCCATGTAAAATAGTGACTAATATTTTGATTTAGTTTTTAAAACCGGAAATAAAACCACATAGAGTGACGTCGTCGAAGACCTAAGGCCAAACAAAGGTTTCTATTACTCCTGAAATAACAGATTCTATAGAAAAACCCAGATTGAGGAAGGGAAGACTCCACAAGACTTCTATGTTTCCATAAGCAGCATATACTAAGAAATAGGTTCAAAGCTAGGATGAGAATAATAACATTAAACGATTAAAGGAAGCTATCAGCTCAAATAATTGATTTACGGTTCGAAGGCGGATTCCATTCCATTGGTGGATTCCATGCTTACGATTTGGGCAACAGCCCAAATTTCCTCCATTGGAAGAATATACGGTTGAAATGATTGAAATTTCAAGCGCAAAACGTTAGGTTGGAGAGAGTTCTCGATCCCAAGGGGACACAACAAATCAAGCATGTAATATTTTGCCACATGTTTTAGAGCACACGCGAGGGGAAACTTTTTCGTCTGAGCGAGTTTATTGCAGCGTTCGGTCCTGTGTCAAATGCTTAGAGGGAGCGTCCTTTTTTTTTGTAAGAGGAGGACTCTTCAATGGCGACCCTAATTGTCAAGTCCTCAAGTCAACACCACCAGCCACTCCCACTTTGCAGCTGTACACTGGCGAGGAACCCCTTGGGACTATCATATATATCCGCTCTGTCTCACTCCTTCCCCCGACCTCAGGGGCTGGGAATGACGGGGGTCACCACCCCCGAGCCCGGAGGGCAGCGCACCGTACCGAATTTGCATCCGTGTCCAGGCCTCTCACTCAGTTCACACCCTTGAGTGAAAAATAAGATAATCTTTTGATTTGGTCACGTAAACCCGCCTGCCGACGAAACTTCCTAACCGCCCACTGAGCCGTTGGCCCAGATAAAAGAAGCTTCCCATCGTGTGAACATCTACTTAAACCCAAATCTCAGTTGACTTGATTAAAAAATCGTACTTTCGATGATTTTTGCCTGAGTTACTGAAAAATAACAATTAAACTAAAAGATATGATTCATATTCCAAGGAAATACATTTTGTTATGCACCATTTACCTATAGCCAGAGAGGCAGACCGCAACATTCCATTTCCAAAGAATCACGACATTTTTGCATAAATTATCGCAGCAACAAGATAATAATCCAAAAGAGATAGTAAGATGCATCTGTCTTATTTTATTGAATATTCCGAATAATTTCGTTTCTAATAAGGTTTTCCGTAAAAATGGCGATTAAATTAGTTTAAATTTAATATTTTTCCCCGAGTTTTCTTCTATAATTCCATTAAATATCAAGATATCTCAATTTCAATTTGCGAGAAAAATAGCGAGGAAATGGAACATTTTATTATACAAAGTAGTTAGGGGAATTGTTTTCTATGTGCAGCAAGAATGCGAATCAAATTTGCCGTTTAATGGATAATTCACCTAGTTTAATGGATAATTCACATATTCCTCTCCCAATGGGGAGTGCACAAAATTCCCAAATGCGCGAGTCGGACACTTTTCATCGACATTCCACGGTGACCTACAAGTAATGAGCGCCGAAGCTCGTTGGCCCATAGGATGTCGCCGAGGGCTCGATCCCCGGTCGAAGTGGAAATGTTTTCAGTGAAACTCCAATACATTCTTTGGTATGAAAGAGTTTAAGGCGTTACTTAGCGTAAATGTTCAATATCCATGACGGCAAGAATAAAATAACAACAGTAATAAACACACTGTTATTTGATGAAAACCGAACTTTGTTTCGATACTTAATGTCGCAATCAAAGGGTATCACTACCTTGATAATGACATAAAGAGTCGAAACCATGGTCAATTTTCATTAAACACAATGTGGTTATTACTGTTATTTTATTCTTACCGTCATGGACATACCGTCATGGA
Organism: Ceriagrion tenellum; assembly: GCA_963169105.1. NCBI lineage: Eukaryota > Metazoa > Arthropoda > Insecta > Odonata > Coenagrionidae > Ceriagrion > Ceriagrion tenellum. The sequence goes on from OY720639.1 coordinate 126,731,646, forward strand.
CATGGTCATATTATGGGTCTAACGTGAAGAACGTTTGATGTTCGGCAATTTAATCGTCAGGTGGGACGCTAAACTGTTGGCCCGTTGACACCGTTCGTTTCGTGAAGACTTGTACTGACGCACTGTCTCCACTCATCACTACTACATTTTTCAGAGCATTTTCCCTTGTCAGCTCGTCCCTTATGCCCCTAAGAACTTTCCCACATTTTATAAATTTCGAAAATGACCCAGACTGGTGGCTGGCTTCTCCGAAAATAACCAAAGTAACTAGTCGATTCGCAAAATCCTGACACTCCATATTTATAGACTGAACAGCTTACTTGGTGATATTTCTTTTCCTAAGTTGGATAACTAAGCTAAGTTAAGTTTCCTAAGTTGGGGATGCAAAGTGAAATCATTTGTAAAGAGACAAGCTTATATTGAGGGAAGAAAAATCGTTCTGGCTCACCGTGATCTCATCTGCTTGATTGACCAATTCACGTCCATATGTACGTACTTACTCATAGCCATCCACAAGCGTCTTGGATGCAAAGGTGTTCAATGCATGAAGATATTTAGAAGTGAAACTCACCTGAAATCAAAATAAAATCGAATATTAAGTGATACGAAGTTTAAATTTTCAGTTCTAATAATTTACCTTAATATTAAACTATTATGATACTGAATGACACAAAATACCCAATTTTTTGTGATGTCCACAGATAAAGTAAATTTCTATTAAAGACTTTTAATAAAAACAGGTAGAGTTTAAAGCATAATTTAGAGTTGCAAAAATTTTAATGCAAACTCTATGTTTACGGATGTTTTTACAAGTGTTCTCTCCCCCGATATCTCCTAAACAGTTTCCCTTTTTTCCTTTCGTTCAATGTATGATTGAATAATTGAAATCAATGTGTAAAACACCTTGGGGGTAAAAAAAGTCATTGGCATTGAACAATAATCTGATTTTGTCCTTTTTTGACCACAGTGCCCTGCGACGCACTCGATACTTTACCAACAAAATCCGAGATGGATCTCCTCTTTCCCGCGTCCCGACGAATCGGAACTACAGAGCAATGATACATACCCTCGCTTCCGAGGATAAGATATGTAATCCTAGTCAGGAGATCCAGCTATCAGGTCTTATACGTCCGATTACAAAGAATAGAGGTATAAAAATATAAGGTAACGGAATAATTTGAAATGTACGGATTAAACGACAAAAAGTACACCGATACCTCGACATATATATTTAATTTCTCATCACATTTTGAGCAAGCCTTCTTAAACGGTCTCTCTCTTATACGATTTAATAAGATTTGGCCTGAGATGACGAAATGTAATTTGAATATAGAATCCTTAACCCTTGGAGTGCCGGGGAGCGCTATTGCGCTCCTCCTGTCTCTCGCGAAAAGTGCCAAGAGCGCGATAGCGCTCCTCCTGCAATGTCACTCTTAGATGCTGGTATTTCACTAATTGTTCACAGATGGCACCTAAATGCAGATAACTTATGAAGCTTAAAGCAAAAATTCCTCGGCAATTTTAGCATAGTACCTAGAAAATCGGTTGGCACTCAAAGGGTTAAAAAAGTGTTTTTCAAATAACATTTATTGAAAATGAAAATTAAGAAAAACGACTCGTGTTACAAAACAAAGTCGATAGCAATACCACTGTATCTGCTTCTTATTTATTCCAGCCTGTATCGATATCGCATCGTGAAAAGTGATTGGTTTTTACTTTTCAGCTAAGGATTAAACCATCCATACCAGCACCGCTAGATCGTTACGGTCGAAATCCGAAGGGACTTGTGTGGGACGCGTATGATCAGTGAGAAAAGCGATATGTATTCCTTGAGCGCAGGCTAAAGATGGAATAAAGAATGTAGAGTTAGAAGGGAGATTATTCCAGCTACATAAAGGGAGAGAGGGTGGCGTGGATGTCTAGTAAGGGGGGGATAGCGGACTACTTTATAGGGTCCTTTCCTCACACCCGTTTACGTGACCCGGGTGGAGGGGGGAGTTTTAAGGGTTGCGTAGCGGCAGAGGGATCGTACAAACAGATAGACGCCGAATGCGCGGGCTATTTATTCGCAGTGGGGGATTTTCCAGGGGTCCACACCCCATTGTGGCGGGAGTCTGGAAATGGTGAGGGGGTGGGGAGTGGCGGTGCCGGATGGGATATCAATTGGGAGCTAATGCCACTGAGGACTGGGCTGCCTGACGGCGAATGTGAGGATATAAAAGAACCACACACCGTACGTACGAGATGGGGAATAATCGGAAATTTATACGCCCAGCAATGCTGTGTATAACGATACAATCTTAGCATGAAGTACGCAAAGCAAGAATAACTTAACTCAACTGTACTATCAATCATCCTTCCTAATCCTCGCGCTTCATTTAATGCTTATATTCTTAGTAGTCATTGAGAGGAAAATTCGGGAGAACAAATGACTCTAATAAAGCATCAGACGAAAACATTATTTACGTTCGAAGCACTAAATATATTTCCGCAAAACGCATACATTACTTACATATAAGAAGCTTTATGTGCTAAGGTAAAGACTCGTGCCCTCAATCAAAAAGAAGTGATAATGATAAATTTTATTAAAGTTAAATCAGTTTTTGTTCTCTCTATCCATGGATATACAACACTCTCAGATATAGGGAAAATTGCAGGAAGGTATGGCACAATGCAGAAAGAAATACGGAAATATAGTATTATACGGTAGAATAATATAATATAATATCATTGTTACAACGCTTTTTGCCATTTCACTTTAGATACTATGTTAAATAAAACCAGAGAAGAATATATTGTAGGCAGATTTGATATATTGAAGTTGAAAACGCTGTAGAGCAATAAATTACTTAGCATGCATAAAGAAGCGTATGGAATGGCAAAGTTTGTGACGTCTATATTGCCAATATTGACAGGGAATATTCCGTAGGCGAGTCTGCACTATTTTCCTATTGTGTCGACTCCGCCAATACTACTCCATCGTTAAGGTTCGCCCGTGGCCATGCGAAATGGGCACCTGCTCCCATTTCCAATAACCTTGAGCTGAAGCTCTCGGGTTCGATACCGTACGATGGTATTCATGTCGATTGCACCATCAAACGCATGACTGACAGTGGCGCCAACACATCGGCGTTGGTTTCATCAACGTATCGCCGGTCCGATCTTCGGTGACCTTTCAGTAGGTAAGTCTCAATGGCGTCGGGAGAGCCTTGCAAATAATGGGCGATAATTTCTTGCACATGCATTCGCAGCAATGCATTTAAGTGCAGTTCACATATATTGCAAGTCTTCAATTCCCGGAGAGCCTATGTAATTCCGAGGAAGGGAACGTTTCACCACAATAGACTCGGACGGAGAGCTGGAAATCCCGAGCATAAAAGCAAACCTAATAACAATGGAGGCATCTTGTCTCTCAACCGAACACATCGCTACATTTCACAATTTACGACCATCATGATGACCTATTAATATCCCGAGGGAAGTGAAACTTCTCGGTAATTTATGGTAAGGTCTAGGTGCTTGCATCAGTCTCATCCGCATCTTATTTCTTAGAAATTGCGTCACAGATTAAGATAGGCTCAAAAAAGGGTACAAAAGAAAACGAATCCTTCGCTTGATTTTGATTTTTGATGCACCAGAAAAGGTAGTTCATGTGCTCCTTTTTACACCCTCATGAGATCCTTTTCATGACGTTGACCGAGATACTCATGTTAATTTTGGTTCGCATAACGGAAATTCGTCATGAAAGCCACATTTATCTACACACAGTATAGTCTACTGATTTAGATTCTTTCGAGAGTTGATGTTGCAGGGTAACTACCTTTACAGAAGATGGCCAACAAGATTGATGTAAAACATTAATGAAAGCTAGAGTCTATGTTGTTATGCTGATGAGAGAAACTTTATCTACAAGAAATATAAGAATACTAGCGGCTAACGGGCGTCGTAACCCCACGGCAGGAGAGACAAATACTATGATGTCGCCATGACAATATGTTCTTGCGTTAAGGGCTATTAAAGACCAATCAAAAAGAAGACCTCTCTACTATTATCCCACATATAGGCGTTAAGACAAGAATATACGAAAGATAAATCTCAAATATCGTAGGAGTGGAGAATGGAGAAGAGGTTAAGCTGGTTAGCGAGAAAGATTAACGATTAAGTATTGGACATTGTGGTGGAGAGGAAGAACAAGAGATACGAGGGAATGAGAGAATGCGGATATCTTTGGAGTGAACAGTGGGTTTACGTGGCATTTGAGGGGGAAGTACGTAAGGAAAAGCACGTAAGTGAAGCAAATACTTCATTGCAGGAAAGAGGTATTATGGACAGCAGGAAAGTTAAAAACTGCTACGAGCGTATATATAGTGACTCAAAACTTTTAGAGAGATTAAGGTGGGAGCCCCTAGAGACTTGAAGGCTACACGCTAGGCTTAGGTTACTTGATAAATTCAGAACTGATATTTTTCTATCGAAATAGAGAATATATCATGACTCTTCACTACATCGCTAGGTCTGACTGGTGCGATAAAATAAGAGAGTTACTCTGCCGAACAGATAGGTACAAAAACTCGTTCTTTCTGCGAACAATAAGCGACCACAATAAAACTTGAGCTCCACTAAATACACTCCTATTATAAATGTCACCATTTCATCTCCAAAAACTTACACCTTTACACGGCTGCTAACCTAACACCCCCTGCCACATGCCCATGCGGCGGCTCGCGGGGTATTATGTAGATGTAGATGTAGAAAGGTGGGAAGTGTACGGAACTAAATAGTGACTAACAGAAGAAAAAGTAAGACCTTTATGTTGCATACTTAAAGAAAAAAAACTGAATTTTCGGTAAGTACCGCCAAAAAGCCTTCCAATGAATGGGTAGTATAGGATATGATGATGATAACGGCGAATTAATTTAATAATGGCGACACCGCATGAATGTAACAAATTGCAAACGAAACATTGCAGTGTAATGCGGGACTCGAGTAGCCCCGATATCATAGCCGGCGCGTACAAGGTCTCCCAATGGCTCCTTCATCGCCCCCTCCCTGTCTATCCTCCATCTAGAAACGTCCCACATTTCTGTCTCCGGGCTGCATCCCCCATCCCATCTTCTCTGTTCGCCCACGCCAAACCCATTCCCCCTAAACAACGGCGGACAGACGGGGGCGGTGCACATTGGGGGACGGAGGGCGTAAGGGTGGGGGAGGAAGGGGGGAACACGCATTGAAAGAGAGAGGGTTAGGAAACCTAATCCGGCTTGCCCGGCCCTGCGATGAAGGAACTGACAGTGTTGCCAACCCTTCCGATTCTCTGCGAGGAGCGTATACGAGCCGAAGTAGAGGGGCAGAGAAAACCCGAAACAACGTTAGGAAGAGTGCCCCAGAAAGCTTTGAAACGAATGAGTAGAAAATATTGGTAGGACAGAATCGCACCCAGCTGTATTTAATTAATTAATCAATTGATGGCTATGATCAGAGTTGCAGTCCTCACGACACACTCTATCAATTAAAGCTGGTGATTCATCGCACCTGACAACACTTAGATTGTTTGTAAAAAAATTCACTTTGTAATATTCCACAATGGTTTTTATTATTCACAATGGTATTAAAACACAATTGTTTTTATTATAATTATCATTCATTATGGAATAATAAAAACCATTGTGGAATATTACAAAGTGAATTTATTTACAAACTATCGCAATGTTGTCCCACCAAGTGAAGCCTGAGAATTTATTATATATTCGTGACAACACTTAATTGGACTAAACCTTTGGCCCTAAAGAGCGTAGTCGAAAAATAACGATAACGCGAACGCAAACATAATAAGGTTCCATGATCGCGCCCCTAGGATTCTCCAGTTTAGTGTTTCACCCGATGGAATGAGTGGTACAATTGAAGTTCTCTCCACTAAGCAACCAAAAAGGAATTCGAAAATTTTGCGCGACTACCAGGGACCTAACACAAGCCAAAGGAAATTGAAGTAAGTACTGTAATCCACCACACAAGCCCACCGTCTCTAGCATTATCCATTCTCTCCACATTTTGCGAGCATTTTCTTTCTACAATGGCTTCCAGAACCTCATCGGAAATCACCGTTACCATCCGCTTCCTCTTGTATCCTCCACGTATCCTTCAAGATAAAATTTTCAGCCGTCACAAGCACAGCTTTCTGTCCACATTCTGCCCACAAGAAAACGCAGCGAGAGAACATAAAAAGGGATGCAGGGATAATCGGGAAGACGAGCAAGAGGCTGCACAAGACACATGAGAGCACGTCCAGTGGGTTCGCTCGTTGCCAGAGGGGTCGCTTCGGATTCAGCGAGCGTTCGCCGTGCAGCGTGTAATGGGTTCGATGTGGACGTCGACGGAAAGCGGGGGGCAGATCGCACGGGACGGGCATTCTGAAAGATTCGACGCACGGAGGGAAGATATGAGTGGTTTGAGGGGAAATAAAATCAACGCTAGGCAAGAATATTCCCATTTCATCTCCATTCATCCTCCATTTCATCCTCATGATCCACAATCTCGGTGCTCTCACGACAAGGCTTAAGGATCATATTTCTAATCTTTCCACATTTTTCTGTCATGTGCTCTCGATCGCCCCAACTATAAACTTGTGGAACCAATTCATATCGTCAATGAAAGATGACCAGAACGATCCACTACTTCACCGGTTGCAACGCCGCGCATTTCAACTACAACGAGGTTAACTTCAAGGTGAACTCCCAGAAAAAGTGAAAATAACTGAGGCAAACAATAAACTTGGTCCAATTTGACCAATATTGACGTAAACTTAACCAATATTGACGTAGGCTTAACCAAAAAACTACTTTAATTACTTAGTGTAATTTCTTATATTATAATATCATTGACGCCTATTAGTGGCTTGTTCGCCTTAGAGCGTGAAATATAACCTAGTCTTCCATTCCTTCCTAAAAATCGACATTAATGAAACAACTCCATATTTATTTTAGTGAAATCTGACGTGTCGACCTGAACGAGAATAACATTAATGGCGGTTTAAACTACAATAAACACTCCCATCCGAGGATTTAATCACCAAAATCTAGAAAGTGTATGGTCTAGTTTTCTTCGTATGTTATATCAGAAGTAAGTCCATTGTATTTTCTATAAAAATGTTGATTTACAAACATTCTTAAATCAAATGGAACTTGGTGTGATTTGATGCAACGCATTTCGCAGAATAGTCCTACGTAACTGCTGAGAGTCTAGCGCAATGTAAATGTATATACAAAACATTTTCTGGCAAACTTTATGAAGTTGTTTCATTGTGACAAAAGAAATGCTTGTTTAGAGTATTCATCCACATTTTATATCGCCCAGATGAACCTCTACCTAAGCCATTTTTATCCAATAATTGTAGTGTACAGTCATATGGCACGCAGTTAAGCGCAAGGGGTCAAGGATGTGCAGCAATGGAATGAAATATGTTATTTAAAAGATATCAGTCGACATATTCGAAGTGTACTTGAAAGGGATTTCTCTTCAAAACGAATACATAGTTGTCATGTATTAGAGTTGGCAGAGTTCCCAATGTTCGAAATGATAACTTCAAAATGTTTCGCAAAATTGACAAAGTAATTTGTGGGTAAACTGAAGAGACTGCAGTGAGAGTTACCTCATGAGGGACGAGGAGGAAGTTTCAGCAAAAGGCTGAAACAGAATGACACTGGAAAGACAGGAGCGCGATAGAAGACAATTCCGAAGCGCTGAAAGGGAACGAGAAAATTGGCAGAGAGCAGCAGATATTGGACGCCCACTGCAAACCAATCACGGAATATCGCTGGAGACCATGTTGACGGTGATGATGAGCATCATCATGTACGGATCGTGTTCGGAATCCCACGTGACTGGTGACACATTGAGGAGGAGAAGGGCGGAGGTGTAGCAGCGACTACCAATCTCGGAATCGAAAAAAACACCGATTGAGTTCGATTCCCACGACCGTCATGACAACCCTCGTGACGGACGACTGAACGCACACCCAAAACGAAGAGGGAGGAGAAGAGATGGAAGCGGCAGAATCCCACGAAATAATTAAAACAGTAGCAGAAATAAACTTATCTCTTGGGGGAACTTAAAGAAGTATGGTCGCGGAACGTCTTATTTAAAAATGTTGACTATTCTTTCTTTTGAAACTATTAGGTTCAGGCTTAACCCATGATACTCAATGGTTTACCTGAAAGCATAAAATATCTAAATCAATTAAGCGAAATAAAATGGAGTTTAAAAGAATATCTTAATGCAATGTAATTTTTATACTGAGAGAACATTATTTTGCTTCAAAGGAAATGTATGTTATCTATTAATTTGTTCTATAATATCACATATACCTTCTTTTTAAAATGTTTTGTACTATGCTTTGTGTATCCAGTATAATCACTAAAAAAATAATACCATCTTGTGACATTTTTCATTAATTGAATTCTTCATTGTGCTTTGGTGTGGATATTTGAACATATTTATTGTAAAACCTCTCTGTATATATGTAACTTAATTTCTAAAGTCCAAAATATGGAAGTAACCAATTACGTACTTGTATGTTAGCTGTATAGATTTTGCTAATATTTGGAGCCATATAATTTATTTAGTGGTCGATTTAACGAAGCCTGGCGACAAACCAATGAGGTTTGGCAGGACCGAACTTTGTACGAAATAATTTATTTCTCTTTGTATAATTTTCAGAAAAGTTTCTTTTTTCTTTGTATTTAATGTATTGTTTTCATCAGCGTTCATTTTGCTGGAACATAGAGTTTAAATTTCGAAACGTATTTGTTGAGAATCAACGATAAACAATTTTCTAATTTTCTAAAAAAAATTTAGAAAGGTCTAAATTCATAGGTGGTAAAATATTCATATACCAAATCGAATAGACTATATTTGGAACGACAAGTATTTTTTTTTCAATTCAAGGAATCTTCATGTATAATATATCTACCATCATCATCAGTTTATCATAGTATACATTTCATAGACATATTTGTGGTATCTCAGGACTAGCCAAGGTATTGCCTTCACGGAGTCACGCACAAGAGCACCAAAGCGTGAAATTTCAAAAAGGAAAATCATCTCGACTGACGTATCAATTCGTCTTAACCGGGACAAGAACCTAGATCCCTTGCCATCTCGCTGAGTGCTTTAGTGAGTTAAGCTAACAAAGCGTCAGGCTCCTCTGTAGATTTCCTCATATACCACATTGATACATCTCATTAAGTGGATCTGCCCACATTGGAAAATGTGAAGCTCATAATGACATAAAATTTTACAAGGTAGACATATGCCCGTAGTTTAATACGAATATTTGAAGCCTCAATCGCAAAGTAATAATTTTAGGGTGGAATGAGATTATCAGCGAGCGTTTGATGCCATGTGAAGGAACACTCCGCATGGTCGACATCGCCAAAACAGAATGTGTTTTACCTTTCTGCAACGGTTGATGCTAAGACGAAAACTTTCTGCGAGTGCGGACTTTTGAGTAATAAATTAATCATAGAGGTTTTATAGGTGAATAAGTAAGCAATTCACACATGATCAATTCTTGTTTTTTTTGAGCTTAGTAAATAGCGTTCCAATATTTTTATTCAGTGTATACGATATCTTTCTGCAGCCCTCATTTTCGTTCTGCGATAATGTCCCGCCGTCGCTCGATGTTCTGCTTTGGAGGTCAACATCATCTTGTTTTTCATAGCATTTACAAAGCTCCTCTTATTTACTTATGAATTTTATCCAGGATGATTCTGGTAGTCCGTATATTTCCGCTATCGTGAAAAACTATTTTTTACTTTTGATCACGTTTCTCAGGGACCTAATCATCAGAATTGGCAGAAACACCCTTAACCCTTTACAGGTTAGATGGAAGAAGGGGCTGTCCGAGTCTCAATCTTGCCCCAATATACACGTATTATTTGCATTATCCGGGATTGGATGGATAATAATAATAATAAGGCGTCTTTATTAGGGCGAGATTTAGACTAAAGCAGTCCCTTCTTCCATCTAACCCTTCATCAGATAAATACATGAAACAAGTGTGAAGAAAGATATATACATTTGTGGGAAAAACGTAAGGAAGTATGAAAGAGAATATCATTGACGAAAAAAACCCACTGCAGGTAAACACCCACACATGAAGGAGAGAGTGAAAAACCTGCGAAAACCTACAGACAGATAAAGCTAATATAACACAAACAAAACAAAAAAGTCCATGAAATACACAAGAATGATAATAATAATGAAAATGGTAATTGTAATAAGAGAATAAGAAAAAATAAATTATAAGAAAGTAAAAAAAAATAAAAAAAATTATGTAAATGAACAAATAAAGAAAAGATCAATAAATAAATAAATGATTGGATTTTTGGGGAGGCGACCGACATCTAAGGTCATTTGCGCCATAGGGGACAGGTAAGGGAGGAAGGGTGGTTAGAAACCGGGCGTCGGAATTAGCCTGCTCTTAACGAAAGGCGCCAAAGGGACCACGGTTTAACGTCTCATCCGACAGACGGAGTACTGTACTTAAAGTGCCCTCCCCAAGACAATCAAGTAGGGATCGGATTTCCTCTGAAAAACATCCTCCTCCACAGGGATTTGAACCCTGGCCGTCCGTATGGTTAGCCAGTACTCTGGCCACCACACCAACCCGATCCCCGCATTACCCTGGGCAGGGAAAACTAAACAAGGCGAGACTCGAACCCACGACTCTCGAATCAGCAGTCTAGGACCTTACCCAGCCGCTACCGAGGCCGGCTATCTCCATTCTCTGTAACGAGCGATGTGGACATAAGCCTAACGCAGAGTACGATACTGTCAACTCCCCCCTCAACGCCAAATTTCCACGGAATCCTTCCTCCGTCACTCAAACCCAAACCCCGCGGCGAAGCGACGCCATCAAACGATCGTTCGAGATTTCTCGCGACAGGGCGTCGCACGCGCGTGAGCGTGTATAATTATATACGTCCGTGGGATGTCATCACTGCTGACTGCTGCTTGCGGTGACTTTGTTGACGATGATGATACGACTGCACCCGTAGGGAACAAATGCGCACCCACGCCGAGCTTCTTTCCGAATGAGGAAGCGCGTAAGTAAGCGAAAGAAGACACATCGGAGGGACACATATAAAGAAAAGACATGCGAAAAAAGCACAGCAGCTCATTTCTTGCATCGGTAATTTCACTCACGCTGTTCCATTTGAAATAAGCATGAAGGAATGGAATTCAAAAATAAATATTCATTGCGAATAAATATAAAGGAAATTAACCTTAGTTGGTCATAATGACATGATTATTTCTTTGCAAATCGCACTGCTATTTTAAATAGTCCTTAAGTAAGTAAGACAGGAGGTAGAATTAGATTAGGATGGTTTTCAAACGCTGATTTGAAGCTTTTAAAGAAAGTAAAAACCTTCCCATCTACTAAAGTATTATTTCCCAGGAAGTATGCGGAAAATGCGAGATTGGGGTGGTTTCCAAACGATAATTCACCCTATCTAACCTCATTACTAAAGCAAGGTAAGTTTTCCTCGTGATGTGGGACAGTAATATGCGCCCATTAGGTGTACCAGTCCAGATGCTGCACATAAACTAAAGAATGCGACTCTACACAGGAAGGGCAACGATCGGATAGAATGATGGTTTTATTTAAGGTAAGCACAAATTCCTCTGGCGCTAGATCCAATGAAATTCCCAAACATTGCATGTAACAAATGATATGGTACGAAGTCACTCGCACGGGTGCATATACACCAGGGTTGATATTCGCTATGAAAAAATCATTTGACTTGACCGGGATTCGAACCCGGATCTCCCAATTGCTGGTCAGGTATGTTAGCCAGTTAAGTCAAATGATTTTTTCATAGCGAATTTCAACCCTGGTCCAATGAAATTATTAAACTAATCACATGAATAAACTTTCAGGCGTGATTTCTTGATGACTATATGGTCAAGGAACAAATTAACTATAAATATCATGTCTCAACTCCCTTTTAAAATATAGAGATTCAGGTGTGACATCTTAGAAATATCATAATCCATGGGAACATTTTTTTAAATACTCAAAGAAATTCTTTGAGGAAATGTAACCATTGATATGGGAATAATTTTCCAAGGCCGGTTTCACCGCACCGGAAGAACGCTCATAGGGATCGTTCATATAAATTCACAAGTAAAATTTATGGTGGTTTCATATGGTCGAATGAGTGCCTATTGAATTTGTACATTATCAGTCAAAGCAGATCATGATGAATTTTGCATTTTCTTTCCGTTTTTTTATTATTAGAATGCACCTTTCAGTGATTCATTCGTGTCAGAACAAAACTATGGAAGGCATATCCCTAAGCGGTCAGATATCCACCGAAAGGATCATAATCACCATATATCCACCGGCAGTCACAGTGGCCATTGGCTATACCGTTGGTTCGCAACCCTTTTTTTTGCACCAAACCCCTAAAAGTTTTCAATATGTTCTCGCACCCCTTGAAGTAGCTATTTATTTCAGAATAGAAGTGAGAGTGGTCAAAAAAATTTGTACATACCATCAATTTTAATGATGGCATAATTTAAACAAGAAAAACTATCCACATACACATAACACCCTGAAAGACATCTTGGGGGCACGTAGCAGGGGGTGAGAGATGGAAAAGTGCAAGGATTACAACAAGTTAAAAGATGCATAATTCCAGAAAAAGTACCCTTAACACAAAAAAACATATATATTATCTCGTCCACCCTGGAATGCTATCTTGCACCCCCCCCCACCCTGCGCCTCACGTTACGGTGGGCCAGAAAAGGAGACTTACGGAAAGGGGTTGAAAAATGAATGAAACAAATACGAGGGAGGGAAAGGGCGTTTGCATGTTCCACCCACGTGGCTAATGGGTTTTGGCCGTTGCCTAGGGGAGGGAACATGCCACCCTCGCCCCTTCGTATGGGGTGGAAGTCAATGTCTCTCACGATCCCACCCCGACGGTGATTGATGCTTTAAGTTTATGGAGCAATTACCATCCAACCACTATCTTTCGGGATGATGTCGCAACTGATAGCGTGAAGCGGAATGCCAAGCATGCACAGTCTGCCCAGAGACAATTTCTTTGCTATCCTGATTTTTTTACCGTGAGATTTAGAGAAAATAACATGCGATGGAAATATTAGTGGACGCGACAGAAAGCCTCTCGATAATAGTTTTGTGCTTAACGCAGGTGCGAAATGACGGGAGATCGCCAACATTTTGAGGGAAAATACGCTAGTTTTTGGGCTTATCCAGCATTCGAGATTAGTTCAAGTTAAGCTCGGAGCAATAAAATATGTTTCAAAATACGAACTTAGTAAAAATTATCCTGGAAAAAGAACAAACTTTGCAAATAGCACTAGTAAGTTTTATTCATGACCCGGGTTTCAACAGCTTATGTCATCTCCAGGCGACTTCTGTCATGAACTGTCGAAATCCGGGTCGTGAATAAAACTTACTTGTGAAATATTTTCTTTTTCCATCATGAAGAAATTTCAAAACTATATCCCTGATATTGTTCGTTTTGTTAAAAATAATCCTGCTACAGTCCCACAATAAAGTATATTAATGGGGTATACACGAAAAAATAGAATGAAATACTGGGGTTGAATAAATTAATGTGTGTAAGGAGAGCCACCAAGTGTTTACACTAATATTTGAGTATTTACAAAACTTATGAATATTGTACTGAGTTCAAACAATTTCCCAGAAAAATGCGTAGTTAGAAGTTGTTACTAAGAAAAAAATAAAAATCAATTTGGGTCCGATGAAATAGTTAATAACTTGAAATATCACTTCTGAATGAACGAACTTAGAACGCATCTCTTGGGAAAGAGAAATGGAACTAAACTAGCTACTATCAAATTGCCCAATGCTGAGTAAAATGACCAAGAAGAATTGAAATTTTCAATAGGAAATTAGTAAAATATTTTGTGGGAGTATTGCTGGTGTCATTTTGTCCTTGGAAAAGATACACGCTGAACACAAACTCGAGTCGAGGAATATAATTCCCGACGCACGACCCAATATGAATTTCCGACTCCGAAGTATGTTACGGTTACGGTAACATACTTCGCAGTCGGAAATTCATATTTCTGTGCAGAATCCAGAACGAGTCACTAAAAAAAACCTTTAGATATGGAGAAGCATCCTCGAAAAAGGTGTAAGAAAAATAAATTCAAAGCGAGGGATGGCTTATTGACCGAATTCCAGAGGAAAGACACGGAACGGGAGTAAAGCCGATGACCAAGCGGTCACACGCGGGGGCGAAGAGGAGGCATTAATGCGAGCGGGAACATTCGCAAGGGACTGCGACAACAAGGAGTTATTATAACGCCCAATAAAACGTGAAGTCCCGCGTATGACGTCAGCGAAGAGGAAGCTTGTGATCCAATGAAGGGATTAGATTCCCGCGCCGTCATTTGCCACTTACAAGAGAGTCACGTGGACGAGACATGAAATCAGCGGCAAAAAGTCATAACGGACGACACTAATTGTTTAACGAGTTCTTTGCTCCAGAGACACCCTGTGAATCACTTCCAGAGTTTTTCCATCAGCGATTCATAGCAATTGACCTTCATCATCCATACATAACGCTTCAAGGGACGAATTCTAGCGACATTCAGCAACGGATAAACGAATCACCTCCAGCTTTAATGCGCCATAACCAGGAGGAATATATATTTTTGGGCTGCCGGACGATTCTGTTGGCCCGTATGTCCCCGGAATCCCGATAGGCTGCTGTGCCTGTCATCAGGTTTTCCAGGGACCGGACCAACAGAACTTAACATACGTCCATGCCCTGGGTGGTGAAAAACCCTCCCAGGCGGGACTCGAACCCGCGACCCTCGGTTTAGCAGGCGAGGACTTTACCCCGCCGCCACCGGGGCTGGCTAGTTATATAATTCACTAGTACGGGCAGTAGCATCTGAGACGACACATAAAAGTTAACGATAAGAGTTATTGAATGCTCTAATTATGAAGCATCGAAACTAGAAAAAGAGAACGCGAGTGATGAAGGGTAACGAAGCATTGAAGTGGACGAGAGAGGACAGTTGAGGGAGAGTTGATCAAGTTGCAAAGGAGACGAATACGTGAATTAGGAACCTTGGGCGGTTGAAGGAGGGAAAAAGCTAAGAAGATTTTAACATGAAATTAATGTAAGTAAGTAGTTTTGTGCATGCATGAGATATCTCCTCTAGATGACACGAAACTGCCAATCGATCTCCCATTTATTTCGCAAAATACCAATAATGTTGGCATGGTATCACGTTACATTAAACCAGTTCCACGTAAATTGACAAAATATTTCATGCGATTTAAGCACTACGAGACGGAGCTACGGGCAAAAGTTACAAATGATGGCACTATTATTCAAGAAATCGATAGGATGCGCAGGAGAAACATACAGCCATTACAAATAAACTTGATGGATAACAAGAAATTAGATACATCAATTCCATTGCTGTTGGTACACATACCCTATGGTTTTAATTACTATGATAACAAATAAATATTGAATGGCAATTTTAAAACATCAATTCGTAATTGTACAACAAATAGAGACTTGTGTGACTGAATCTGCCATTGGAGAGAAAGATGCTTAAAATCAACTTTTTGAATGAACAACTCAAAGAAATCAATCTTTGAGAAGAATTTGTATGCAAGCAGTCGCCTAAGACTAAATCCATTGAAAGAAAATGCTATCTCAAGCGATGATGATATGAAAATGAATTGAAATACGTAGGGAAAATTATCACGAGATAAGACGAATAGAAACCTCAAATTAAATATGCAAATTCCAATTCGAGATACACAACGTCTTCAAATCGGGGGGGGGGGGGGGAGATTACTGAGTAGCCTCGGAAGTTATTTGAGACAGTCAACTTATACCGTTAACTACGGACATGGAATACGAAATGGTAACCAAGAGAAAAAACCAAAAAGAGCGGGAATCGAACCACGGTCTGAGTCACGGAAGCATCAAACTCGACTAAAGATAACCGAGAGTACAAATTCTAAGACCTCATATGCCTTGGTATAAACATAGCAACCACATTTTAAGACGGGGAAGCAATCGAGTTCGCACACAACACGATGATTAACATCGACGAAAACTGAACGAATGTTACTTCTTTAAAAAAAAGCAGTAAATGAGTTGAGGATGTCATCCTCACCACGCGATCCATCCAGCCATTCTGTGGAGTAAACGAGCGGTGAAAACGAAAAAAAAACTCAGATAAAAATACAAAAACACGAGAAAAAAGATACCAACTTAACGAATCCCAGGTAGGCAGGTAGAAGGATGAATGCGTGTACGCGTTCTGTGGTCTCATTGTTGCTCGACGGGACAAAGGATATCAGATAAAGAGGGTGGGGAAGAGAGTTCGGGGAAGAGGTGGAAGAAAGAAAGAGAGACAGTGGAGTTTCACATGGAAATGAGACGAGAAATGACTTGGGGTAGGGGTATACCGGGAAGAGAAGGGCCGGAGAGGGCGGATGGGTCAGTTACTCCTGAAACTGCCCCACCCCTGCCCTGCTCTTCATATAAAGTAAAAACCTGCGCCGAACTTGTTTCTTGTTTCGTTAGTTCCCATCATTCCCGCGGGGGTGGCGGGACCACCGCCGGACATGGTGGACCCGCAGAGGCCACGCCACATTTTTTTTGTTATTTTTTTATTCAGGGAACTGTGGGCATCCACTATTCTTTCTCTATACAAACTTTTCCCACCAAAATCTTCGGGAGGAGGCAACACCCAAGAAGGCTCGAAGATACATAAGTACGTAAATATATCATTAAAAAAAGGAAGGAAGGGAATAAACTGGAAGAAAAAAACACTCGGACCTCCCAGACTGGGGCGCTATGGGATTTGAGCTGGGGAAAATAGGGATGCCTACGAGGAAGACGGGAGCGTAGAAATATTTATCTCTTGTGGAGGAGACTTTCTGTGGGAAGAGGAGAGATAAGTCATAACACCACGCGCTGCGAGACTGTACGCTCGCCACACACGCATATAAGACGGAGGGAACGCTTCACCGCCGCGAATACACTCTACAAGCCCAGAGGGAGGGGGACTTCAGTGCTGTGAGCGCCGCCGCTTCCACAGCGGGAGCCTCGGGTTTGTAGTTACACAGCTGTGATTCCCATAACAACGGACACATCTCACCATCTCATGCAGCCCTTCATGTGGTGCAGAACGAATTCGATAAGTTACGCAAATAGAACCCGGCTATGGCGGCATCGCGCTGAAAAACCCTTCTTGTATGCGGGTGGCTATCGTAAAACCCGACTGGTACTGCTTCCGAGACAGAATGTGGACATGATAAGGGCTCAGGCAGCACGTGAATTGACTCTCATTCCCCCTTTACCTCCCACCACCTCCTGTAACAACAAACAAACCGCCTCTACTTTCAAGCAACCAGTGAACCTAGTTTGTAGGTCATAAAAGAGTTCCCGTCCATTGTGACATATTCTGTCGAAAAAAATTTTCCGTGATTCCCCTAAGCTACTAAAAAAGGACCAATTGGAGTGTGCGTCAGTACCCGCTTAGCCCTTGTAAGCTATGTACTTAATTGAGAGAGATGTGCAAGGACATGGATTTTAGTTGGGAATATACCGCTGGAGTCTTCATCCAGAGCATAAATATTTCGCATCGTGGGTCATGGCTGGAAATGTATCAGAGGTACAGAAGAAATGTGATGAACTTTTAACCAATTAGCATCGTACGTTTAGCACCCTTAGCACCTCGTTCAATGCCAAAAATTAAGACATTCACTTGTTTGATGTAGATAGAGCGGCAATTCAGCTGGGGGCCTCTGTTCACATCCAATTGAAAAGCCAATAGCCATTTTATCTTCAGCACCAGGTTTCAAAGATTAGAAGACGTCTAAACCTGGTGATGGAGGAGGATACTGAAGAAAAAAGGACGGCCAAAATAAGAAATGATGAAGTGCATAGAAGAGTAGAACAAGAATGGACCATAAGGGACACCATAGAGAAAAGAAGAACAGGATGGATTGGACACACCCTGAGACAAAATGGGATTATAAAGAACGTAATTGAAGGCAAAAGAGAGGGAAAGACCTCAGAGGAAGACCCAGAAATAAGTTCATGGACCAAATAAAGAATACAGTACATTGGGAAAGTTACCAGGAGGTAAGGGAACTAGCATTAGATATGGAAGAGTGGAGGGCTGCAGTCAACCAATCTTAGGACTGGCCAACCAATGAACCTCCTTGTATACAGAAGCTTAAAGACTTCCATCATTTCTAATCTGAAATTATCCGGGTAAATGAAAGTAAATTTTCTGTGGGGGCAGAAGCAACAACTTCATGATTTCAATGAGAACTATTTTATAGCCAATGGGGTTATTTGAAGAGTTCTGTTGCTGATAATAACATAAAATTATGTGCGTTCAATAACAAAGAAAGGTTTAATTAAGTAAAACACGCATTTACAAAAACAGCCACATGGATATGCTAGCATAGAAAAGGCTAAATTTGATGGTGGGAGCATCTAGCAAAATCATAAACGTTAATTGTGTCGGAATAAGCAAGAGGCATCACGACGGAGAGTATCGTTGGCTGAGGACAGTGAATGTTTTGCATACCTACCTCCATCATTTCTAATATGAAATTATCCGAGTAAATGAAAGTAATTTTTCAGCGGGGTCGAAGCAACAACTTCATGATTTAAATGAGAACCATTTGGAATATATTCAAATAGTGGGTAAAATTTTATGTGGACCTTTATTTAGTAAATTCATTTTAAAAGGTCACCTTCAGAAAATCAAATTCATTCATGGGAGATGCAAAAGGTGCAGAAGTGGGTGTGTGCTCCGCCACTGACAAGCAGTATAAGTATTTAGGTCACATATTGTGAAGGGAATAGATACCTAATATCAGAAGTGCTACCACCTCTCAAAATATTTACTGCTGCATTTAGATCACCCAGTAGGACATATTGAAACCGAATGTGAGATGTCAAATACATCATCTCAAAGTTATGAATGCATTCCAGTCAGCTGAAAACGAACTGCTCCCTCATGAGCACCTGCTCTTGACCTGATGAGCATAGAAAAAATCTGGGTCACTCTCCATCTACGTCAGCCGTTAACACTCCTGAACGGATTTTTTTTCCAGTTTGGTTGAAAGGCTCTTTACTGTGCATATAAGCGCTTCCCGACGGAGTACGAATCCACCAATAACGAGGCCAATATACTTTAAGATTAAACTCAGCTATATTAATCCCCTGGAATTTAAAGATACCAACCTCTGAAAGGGATAATGAGATGATGCCAGAAGTTTCGAAGAAATATGTCCGAAAAATTTGCCAAAATAAATAGCAGTGAATAAAATAATAATAAATGTATAATATCATCCAGATAAAAAAGAAAAGAAACCCACGAAGGGTGTTCCTTTTATCGAAAGATATAAACAATGGCCAGATACCGTTAAAAATATTCTGGATGGAAAACTCATCACCGTATACAGACAAAAAAAACAATGGACATTCGAAATATTCAAATGACCACGACAAATAAAAGTATTTACGGACGAGGAGATATGAATTAACATATAAATTATTCGTACGATGTGTACGAGCCCTACTTACCAGAATCTTGGGAGAAAAAAATGAATGCCGTTTGAGAAACCGTTTCTCACACCACCTCATCTCATTATGGGCCCACTTAATATTCAAAGGGATATATTTAGTATCCATTGTCAGCTTGGACAGCGAAGATTGAAAAAAAGGCATTTAGTCGAACAAGTGAGGCCTTTCACACAGGTGAAAGGATGATTTACTAAACTCTCATTTATAACGTGGACATTCCACGTGCTGCACCCCCTCAGGAATAGCTTGAAAAACAAACGCATGTTTTGATCTATCGAGAGTAAAACACATAAATCAGCCCCTTCAAGTGAGAAGTTTACTATCCCACTCGTGGGTCCACGAAAGTTAAACACACACGTCGATAGAACAGGAATGCACGTACTCACGACCCGAGAGATATCACTTATCTTCTCCCTTAGTGTAGCACTGTTATATTGATTCACTATTTGGACCCACACAATAACGCAACGTCGTGACGTAGCAACGTTCTAGGATAAATCTTGCTACGATAAAGGTTGACGACGAGCGCATTTGAAACAACGAAGCGCAAACTATCATAGAAAAACTATACAATTCGGAGTGCCAATATTATATCAACGCCTGAATAAACCTTTTCTTCAAAGAAATATCCAAAGGTATAAAGCACGAGAAGTTTCGTCGTGCAAAATAAAGGGTTACATCTGAATACGATCTGAGTCTTCACGCCAACAAGCCGCTAGTAATTACGCCAACAAGCAGCTAAAGCTCTGAGATATGCATTCCCAAATATTTCGGTTACATACATTTTACACGCAAAATCCTCAAATGAACGACTTGGTGATATAAATTTATAATATTGCATTTGGTCTAAAAGTTTTGCCCAACGCCTTACATCAAACGAAATATATTAGTATTTACAGGAACCGCCGTTTCTGCATATTTTACATTTATATTACAGGCTGCATTCAATATAGCACAATATCGACGGACAATTACACAGTTTTCGAGTGCATGTATCAAAATAAATCCTTTGACGGAAGCCCATGTGTGGGCTAGCAACGCCTTCCGCGGTCTCTTGGCGACACTAATAGAGGAGAACAAGAATATTTCACGAAAAACTCCACGCTTATCGAGTTCTTGGCACAGAAATATTGGAGGAGTACCCCACTGATGTTCCGTCGGTTTGGTACATATCAAACTAGGCTTAAAATGACTAAAAAAACGAAAACGAACCATATTGGAATATTTAAACAGCTGGGGTTGAGAAAAGGTTCACTTAGGTTCTTCACTAATCTCTTCGCACTTTTTACAGCCATGATGATGTTTTTTCCCATGAAATACAGTAAGTTACTCGTAGATTGTTGTTTGGCTGATGTCTTGGTGCCTTGCCTCGCCAGTTAAGATTCTGTTCCATTAGCGGTTCCGGAAAGTCCATCATATATTCACACACGTACCAAGGATTCTCTTGTTCCCCAAGAGTTTTTAAGTCTTTGCTGACCCCATCCACAAGTGCTCTTTCAAAAGTTAAAAGTACATATTTTGATGCTTCTTCCTACTCACCACTGACTGGGCTGATCCTAACATATAAGGCCCTCGTCTTGTTAAGAAATATCAAGTCTGCAAGTCTGTCGTGTCCCGACCTCCAAACAAAATAGTTTCCGTCCGTTTCTATAGCAGTGTGTGAGCAAATACATATGAAATGTTGGTGGGAGTATATGAGCTTTTCTTTCCGTAAGCGGTGGACTTTTTCTCGATGAAAGTAAAGATGTTTATAGTATTGTCTAAAAAAACCGTCGGCAGTAACCGTAACCTCTAAACTATCTTATAACTCAGTTAAAAATGACCAATGTTCATTTTATGTTATACATATCCCTCCTTCATCATAAAACAATTGTGACTTCACGTGCAAGTTTACCCGAGTAAACTTTCTAAACTAAAAGTGAAACCTGAAACGGACGGTGATATATCCTTGGTCAAGAAAGAATGCTCAAGGGTATTTAGAGGAGGCTCCGTAAAAAAAAGAAGCCGTTTCACACGGCCAATGCGGGTCGTTTAGTCCGGCCCTGCCCGGCCAGAGGTTAATCAAACTCTGCTGTCCACCTTGACGTGCCAGGGGCGGGCGGAGGTCAAGGCAAAGGGAGGGAACCCTGGCCGCTGTCGAGATGACGAGGACACACATGA
Source organism: Ceriagrion tenellum (assembly GCA_963169105.1). Taxonomy (NCBI): domain Eukaryota; kingdom Metazoa; phylum Arthropoda; class Insecta; order Odonata; family Coenagrionidae; genus Ceriagrion; species Ceriagrion tenellum. Next base: position 126,753,446 of record OY720639.1, read on the forward strand.
GGGACTCTTGGGAGGCTTCCGGTACGGCAGCGCGCGGGTGTGGCCGAGGGGTCCCTCGTACAGCATGGGCGGTTGGGGGTTGAGGAGGAAGCTTTTAGGGCCTGGAGGGCTGTTGGGACCCTTTTTAGGGAAATGGGGATGTCTGAGGGTGAGCCTCGGGGAGGAGACGACGGAACTGACATGTCAAGGATGAGGCGGAGAAATGAGGAGGGTTCCGTGGGTCCATATAACATATGCCCACCACGTGTCGGCAAGAGAGCAACGCCCCAAGGCAATGGAAGCCATCTCCCAAAAAAGTCGAAAGAAATGGACATGAGAACCTCAGTTCCTCATGGTTCGAGAAATAATCGACAAAAAACACGCGTATGAGCGCTGAAGCCGCCACAACGCCGATTTTTTAAATGGTAATCTGGCATGAATCAAAAACTGCTCGGCGGAATTTCATAATGAAAACTATTAAATACAGGTGAGCTGTTACAATTACACTTTATAATTAAAACAGAACACATGAACCGGATTTCAAAGTTTCATCATCATCATCAGATCGTTTCGACAGAAAATCCCTAATTTTCCCAAAGATCGTAACGGGAAGGAAGGTGGAGAGGGAGGAAAAGCAGTGATTAGGTCGATGATGGGTATGTGAGTTGAAGGTCAGGAGGTATGGGGAGGGAGGTCAAAGCGGTAAACGTTTGTGAGAAAGATGGAGAAGGCGGCTGGGTAAAAATATCCATGAATGTACAAAGGTCACATCAGGGTCATGCAATCTTTTTAAAATTTCTAGCCGCTGAAGTGAGTCAAGGACACTACTATTATTTGAAAAATATGCATTGACATTAAAACCACAGTGGCGGTCATTGATTATAATACGTCTGGTAAAGCTAGAGGCCACAGTTGTTTTGGAAGGCATGTAATTGTTCTTTAACTCTAACATTAAAACGATGGACTGCTTTTTCAACACATTCATCTTGGCAATAACCACACTTCAATGCAAAAGTGCCAATTTACTTCGAGCCCAGAGAGTCATTGCACATACCTGGCAAAGCTTTTAACGAAAAAGGTCAGGAAGAAAATTGAAATTAAGTCTTTGGGTAATGATACTGACCGTTTTGATTATTTCTTCGCTGATTATTTCTTCAATATCTCATAGACTACTTATTATCCGCGGTATAACTGGGACAGAATCCGATTTCTCTTAATGAGATATTACCGGTGATGAACAGAGAGGAATTCATTTTGGGACTTATCTGAGGACTTTGAAACGGTCCGAGATTTTGTAAAAATCAATCATCCTTAGAGAAGTTCTGCCATTATTGGCAGGCCCTAGGCAGGGTCACATTTCAGATATTGAGGCCCCGAGCGATTCTACAGGAAGGAAAAAGAAGTATTGGAAAACATAATTTTATTGTTAGAGAATCTCGTCGTGATATTACAGCTGAGGGGCTAAGTTTCAACCTTTCCCTCAAGCTTGCAGAGGGATAACTTAAAATTTCCGCCCCTTTGAAGCCTTGAGGGAGAAAATGAACTCCAACAATTCTCTTCTTGTGACCCTGGACTAAAATAAATCCTCCACTTTCCGACAGGCAAGTTGCCTGCTAAATACTTCAACACTAGTTTCCATCGCGCTGACGACATCGAAATAGGACCCAGGGGAAAGATTGGTAAGTCATTGGAAATTCTTAAGTCTGGCGGGAGTGATTAAGGAAGCTTCCAAATTTAGTTCCCCGGCACCCAATGAGAGGGTAAGAAATGCATAGTGGGAGCTATGACATGATTCGGCTCTCAAGAGTACCAAAGCCCTCAAAGTGCCATTGTGGAACTTGCCACAAACTTAAAATGGAATTTTACAATAAGAAATAAGCGCAAACACATATAGAACTATAACAGAGTTCAACTATCAGCACAGCGAATAAGAGGAAAATTTTGTCCGGCATGATTTGGGGTGTATGTGATACTATGGAAATGATAAAATTATTGCTGATGAAGGAAACAGTATTTCACTGCGATCTTAGATGGTGGAATACTATTGCCAAGAATTACTCGGATATTGCATTTTCTTATTTTAACAGCGGTAGAGCTCTAAGGAATTGTGGGCGTCGTACTTTATTTGATAAGCATACATAATAGTTTGAAGCATGACTAATTGATCTCAATATTGCAGTCATATCACAGAGGCATTTTTACAAATAGACGTTTATTGTGATTACTCTTACTTTTTGAATTTCACGCCGGTTTCAACTCATCATAAGTAATACTCTGGGCAAAATTACTCAGCACTATTTCAACGTCAAAAGTTATCGCACTCAAGTATTGTAGATCCATTAAATGTTTAACCTTTTCGCCAGCGGGGAATCTTCTCTAAGGCTTTCCTTCATTAAAGGATACATTTTTTTCAATATTAAAAATTGGGACGTTAGGACAAGAACTGTCAAAAAACCTACCAAATCCGTTCCTTTCCTTCATCCACATTGTCTTGCACTTTCTGGTTTGTTTTCCTCTCCATCCAATACAGATACTTGGCAACTAAAAGGGCGAAAAATTACTATACCCGATTTTTAATGATGCCTACTGAGATTTCGTATATTGATACATATATAGACCAGAGTTTCGCAACGATGGACGCTTCAAGACAGTGTTCCAGGGAGTGCGAGATAACATTTCCGTATTCTTTTAGCTCGTGAGAGGTATATGTAGGATTTACTGAGATTTCGTATATTGATACATATATAGACCAGAGTTTCGCAACGATGGACGCTTCAAGACAGTGTTCCAGGGAGTGCGAGATAACATTTCCGTATTCTTTTAGATCGTGAGAGGTATATGTAGGATTTAAGCAACTTTTAATTAGTTGAAATATTTTTTCTTTTCCATGTTTAATTTTTGTTCACATTGTATTATTAGATGGTGACCTCATACAAATTTGTTTTGGTCACCTTCACTTTTATCCTTAAATATAATTATTGCTTCATAGGATGCGAGAACATAATAAGAATATGAGGAGTGTGGGAAATAAAAAATGTTGGGATCAATTGATTTTTGGGGTATAAGTGATACGATGGAAATGATAAAATTACTGCTTATGAAGGAAATGGTATTATATCTCATACATATGGTGGAATACTATCACCGGGAATACTAGGATAATGCATTTGAATTTGGAGAGATATTTTTTTCTTTTCTTTCTTTCATAGTTGTTTTCATAATTTTATTAGATATTGATCACAAACAAATCGCATTGAATAAATAATAAATATATTTTTTCAAATCGCGGTCGAGTTTATTTTAATGGCTGCGGTGATTCCACGCATCCAATCGTCATCGTTATGGACGATTACCCCAATTATTATGAGACATTTTAAGGTAGTTTGAGCAAAATATTATTTTACTTAGAAATCAATGAATTTGGTCTCATTTTAAAGAAACATATCTCACCCTTCTAATGATACCAAAAATTTAACCCCTTACCACATTACTTTTGGAGATATTTACCAAAATACCAGCCCTTTTACATGAGAAACGGTACGTGTAAGCACTCCAGAGGGACATTATTTACAAAATGAGGAATTTCTAACACTAAGATGTCGTAAAAAAACTAACAGCGTGTAGTTTGTATGTCTTCTCAACTATATTTGGAAATTAATCATTGTGTCACCGCAATAGGTTCTTAGGTATTACAAAAAAACCTTCCGTTTTGAAGGAGTTTCAAAAGCACCGCGCGAAAAAAATTAGTCATGTTGAAGACTTTAGATATTTTCCATTAGTTACTTACAATTTCTGTCATATACAACTATATTATTGCACCATTAATAATACAATATTTAATTGATGTGTCCCACATCTGGTGAAATTAAAACGATAATTCGAATATGGTCTCTATTATGACTAGGGAACTATCTCGCTCGGACTACCTTAAGAGACAAATCCGAGTCACACCTTGCGTACGACTTCCCTTGGCCTTCCGTCAGAGCGAAGCGTGTATTAAAATCCAAAGTCCAAAGAAAATGAAGATGAGAAAGCCTGGGCCACCATTCCATTCATTGCGGGAACCACGGAAAGGATCGCCAGAGCATTGAAATAGCACGGCATCACCACTAGATTCAACTGCGTCACAGACATCGGTGACGTTCTACCCTCGGCTAAAGACAAAACCCAACAGGATCTACATGAAGGAGTTTACCAGATGCCTTGTTCCTATGGGAAATCATATATCGGTGAGACTTGCCGGTCATTTAAGGTACGAATGCAGGAACACCGGAGAGCAACAAAAAAAATGGACAATTTCACCTGTCAGTCGTATCCGAGCACGGCTGGACCCCGGGACATGACATAAAATTTGACGAGGCCGAGGTAATAGTGAGGGAGTGCAGATATAACCCTAGGCTAATTAGAGAAGATAGCAAGGACGGACAATTTCAACAGGGACAGAGGATACCACCTGGACGACACATGGAGGAGAATCCTGAAAAGTACCAATGAGGGAGCAGCATCAAAAATTGGCGGGAAATAGGTCCTATATTATGAGGGCCAAACTCATGAACCGGCATCTTCGACCTGAAGACGCTGACAGTAGTGTCAGCGAAACTGTTGTCACTCACAACAAAAACACGCGGTTGATCCCGAAAAATGAAAGAGATTAATACATTAAAATCATGCGAAGTAAACGCTCATGATGAGACAGACATGGAAGGGACGAGGCCTCTGCTCGTATTTGTCGGCCACCTCTTACACCCGCACGCTGCGCTTCACTTTCCAAACAGGCAGCTCCTAAAACGAATCCTTCCCTTTTGCCCAGGGTTGTGAAACGTAACGAAATTTCGTTCCACGAACCGCTTCGGGAAGGGTTCGGTCCAGAGAAACGGTACGTGTAACCGAACCTCTTCCGTAACGAAACGCTTGTAACGAAAAATGTTTCGTCACAAATGTGTAACCGAACCGTTCTTGAGAATTTTGTTACAGAAACCAAAAAAATCGTTTCAGTTACGGTTCGTAAGCAAAGAAAACGGTTCGGTACGGAAGATATGTGAATAGACGAGAAGATAAACTGTTGGAACCAAACTCAAATCATCATACAATATTCTGTTTTCGTCCGTTTTTTAACACCTCTTTGAGGAGGCACCTCCCAGAGCCGGTCATTTTAGGAGCCTCTGTGTGGGAGGCTCACACGCGGTTGGAGGGCCCCGACCCTGGTCCCTACCACCCGCCTTACCGTTACTCCCAGCACACTCACCCACCCACACTCATGTTATAGAAACGGTCATCGAGTTGACCCTACCGCACGACACCCTTCTATTTTGTATCGAGGGGATGCTTGCTTCCAAAGAGTCTCAGTTTTTCCCATCCTCCTACCCGTCCCTTCCTATTGTCCTTCGCCGCGCCGTACCTACGCCTATCCCCGCTTATTTCACAGGAAAAAGCCCCCGCCCTGTATGTCTGACCCCCTTGGCCCTCCCTCAAGAAAATCTTAACGATAAATGAGAGGGAATGCTTGGCAAATTTATGAAAACATATCCTGAGACTGCAGTTAGATCAAAAATGAAGAGGGTTGAAGTAATATTTTAGGATGGCGGCGTACATTCCCACCCTTGAAACCTCTGCAAGAAAAAGACCAATAATACTGCCTCTCATCTTTTTGAACTGCTTTTTGCGTAAAAAATGAATAATTAGTCATTGTAAAACACGAGATAAAAGAAACTACATTACTGGCCCTAACCACTTAGTGGCTAGTAACTAACATTAGCATCAGACATAGCGCCTTATTTAAAATTAATATTCACCAAATCAGTAGTAGATCACGTAGTGCCTAAGGACTGGAGAGTAGCAAATGTCACACCTATATTCAAAAGTGGCGACAAGGAAGACCCTAGTAACTACAGGCCTATTTCTCTCACATCCATTACCTGTAAGGTATTTGAACACATAATCGTAAGCTCCATTATGAGTCATTTAGATAGGGAGGAATTATTAATAAATAACCAACACGGATTTCGAAAGGGTAGATCTCGCGATACCCAATTGGCTCTCTTCGTTCATGACATCTTACTCTCGGGTGAAAATAATGTTCAAGTTGACGCGATATTCCTCGATTTCAAGAAACCTTTCGATAAGGTACCTCACATTAAGTTACTCTCGAAACTAGAAGCATATGGGATAGATAAAAACATTATTAGTTGGATTAATCAGTTCTTACATGGGCGGGAACAAAGGGCTGCCATATATGGTATTATGTCAAACACAGCGTAGCATCGGGTGTTCCTCAGGGAAGTGTCATTGGTCCACTTGTATTTCTCTTATACATAAATGATATTAGCAACATCGTTAAAAGTAAGCTTAGACCCTTCGCAGACGACGCGGTTTGGTATAGGGATATTACCAATTCCGAAGTTAGCGACTCGTTAAAAATCGACCTACTTGCTATTCATGCTTGTTGCGAAAAGTGACAGATGGAACCAAACATAAAAAAGTGCGTAGCAGTCAGCTTTTGGAAAAATAAAAATAGGCCAGGTAGGACTTAAATAATGAATAATACGGAAATAATTAACGCCGAATCTGTTAAGTACTTAGGGGTCACAATTACTCACGACATATCTTGGGGGAAACATATTCGGGAAATATGCGCTCAAGCATACAGGAAGCTAGGCTTTATCAAGAGAGTACTCAGAAAATGTGATGAGAAAGTGAAAGAACGTTGTTATTTTTCAGTCGTTAGGCCTCATCTGGAATATGCTGCCACTATATGGGATCCATATGAAGCGGGGTTGATATCGGAATTAGATCGCGTGCAGCGAAGAGAAGCTAGGTTTGCAAAACAATGCTACGAGACGTTTGCTAGTGTGTCTGGATCGTTAGAAGAATTGGGATGGGAATCGCAATCACAGCGTAGATGAAATTATTGGCTAAACCTCCTAACTAAATTTCAGGAAAAAAAATTCTCTGACGATGTGAAAAACATACTATTAACCCCCTCGTACTACGTCAGATTAGATCGCGCCAATAAAATTAGAGAGATAGATTGTAGAACCAATAGGTATAAAATGTCATCTTTTCCGCGTACCATTCGGGACCATAACAGCTATGATCATCGCCATGAATAGTGCGAATAGTGAGATTAGCTAGATTGTAGATCTTTCTCTTCTTATTCTCTACGTTCTTATTTTTGCACTATGTAAATATTGATGTTTTTATTTATACATGGTATTTTAAATCTTTAGTAGTAGTCTTTGTATCCCTTGCATGTTGGAACGATTGACGATGGAATCTACGTCTCGTTTATTGGTTAGTTGGTTAGTAGATTGTTAATTGGCGCGTTGCATTTGTGGTAAGCAGGTTTCAATGTAGTTTCTGTGTTCTGCCGAATAATTCATGCCTGCCTGGTTTGGAAGCACCCCCTGCCACACACCCTTTGGGTTGCTTGCAGGGTATTACGTAGATGTAGATGAAAAGCTGCTCGCTCCCCTTGAAGTTTTTTGTGGCCATTTTAGCCGGGGCCAAGGCATCTGATATATCTCGGAGACCACTCCATTCTACCTCAGAGAAATCAGTATTACCACCGTCTTTCCTCGGAATGTTTTCACATTCATCGCAGAATACTCCGCGTAGCTGTAGTAAGTCAAGGATAGGTTTTTTGCATCTCAACCTCGATAAATACCTTGAAATTGTCGGCGTTCTAAATTTTCACCAACCTTCCGGGCTTTATTCGGGAGCTCCATAACATTCTACTCTTTGAGAGCATGATTGACTGCAAGCTGGAGTGTCTGGGCAGTATATCGTAGTCCAAATATTCCCTCGCTGTTCGCTTCCCTGTTCGGGAATTCCGTTTATTTTTCACAAAATCATCAGAGGATCCCGCTAAACGTGGCTTAAGGGGTGTCTTTGCCCTTTTTATGGAATTTGCTCAAGAAATCCTCTTCTCGTTCCCATAATCCGGGTGGTCATAAACACTCCATTGTGCTTCTTGGTTGAGCAGACCGTCCTCATATGCGGCCACCTGCTCAGAGGGCTATTCCAAGGTCTTTGGGCCAGCCTTAATTGCTTCTTTAAGTGAGACCTTCTCGGTAAACCAGGGTTGGTGCAAGGGCACTATCTGTTGTACAGTGCTTTCGGGAATCTTTTGTCATTCTTTCGGCTCACTATTGACGATGCCGTGGGGAATTCCAGATACCCAAACTTGGTTATTTTTACACTCCTGGCATCAGACAATAGCATGTCGGGAACATAAAATTGTATATTCCCGGGTTATTTTCCCATTGCAGTTGAGGTGTATACTTAATTTGTTTCAGGGAAACCAATAAAATGGGTGAAGGCAAGAGCAAAGTTGGCGTAACTCTGGAATAAATTAAAGAGAGTGAGTAAGGAATATCAGTTTAGGAAATGGCTGATATTTATAACTGTGAAAGGACCCTAATTAAACACATTTATCACTTACTGGCTCGTTTAAATAAGTCTCATATCAGTCAAAAGAACCGTTCAGGAGTAGCGTAGAGAAATATGCTGCTGTCGCAGACTCGATTACTGTCGGAATAATATAATTACTAATGATACATTGCATTGTTTGAATTTTCTACACATTACCGTTGCTAAAGTATTTAAGAAATTATAGTAGAGTAGGGAGGACTTCAATGTGAATGTTTCTGTGAGTCCCCTTGTTGTATAGCCTGTGGCTTATCTCTGTAGATTTGCAAGAGGAATTAGCTATTTTATGCTGTTTCTATGCACATACTTTCATGCGAATTCATCACATTTGAAATTAAATGTTAGAAACGTATATTCATTTTAATAAACGATGCAAATTATCTATCCCAGTAAAAATTCCAGAGGATCAAGTCATCAGTGACATCTAAATTCCGGCCGGACTATGCTTACTCATTGTTCTTTCGCAATGTCTCCCGACCGCTTTCGCGATGTTAGGATGTTACCTCATGAAAAACCCACCCAGGTTTCCTATCGTTCATTGTTCGAGAGAACACATAATGAATACGTGGAATATTATGCGCGAGAAGGAGTATCATTGGCTGTACCGTAACTGAAACCGAACAGACGGAAAAGCGTTTCAAAAAGCGGTCCAAAATGCTACAGTCGTTTCCGTTACAGCTTGGACCGAACCGCTTCACTTTAACAAAAGCGGTTCGGTTCGGACCGAACCCCTTTCTTACCGTGGTAAAGGTTCGGTACACGTGGAACCGTAACGCCTCAGAGGTTCGGTTACGTTTCACATCCTTGCTTTTGCCAACTGACTCGCCTTCCTTCCTACTTACCGCCAAATTGCCTCCGCCGCACCAAGCAGAACATGCCCTCCGCCCATATAACCCCCCCTTTCGTCCTTCCAACCCTTTTTCGCCTCCCCAACCCCGACAAACTCTTCCCTATAACCTTTCCCCCCTCTCCATCTTGACCCCCACCCCGTCTTTTATACCGACCCAGGTCGCCAATTCGCATCGAATAAAAAAGAATCACATAAAACAAAATCGCGGTCGAGTTTATTTTAATGGCTGCGGTCAAGTGGACGGATGGCAAGGTTTTTCAAAGGGATGCGTTCGTCGTTTTAAAAGGGGAAAATATCGCTTGGAAATACTTATTTCCGCAAGCTGTTCCTCTGCAGAGGGTTGCGATCAAATATCTTTATTGATGCACTACTTCCCGATTGTTTTGATCGTCGAGGAAGGCTCCTCCAATTTATCGGACGCAGAATTGCAAACCAACCAGGATATTGAGAATATCCTGGTTGAATCGTTTTCCGGTGTCAAATTCGCGGTAAAGTTTTGCCTCAAAAGCTGAAGGTGGAAAGTTGACTCATTTCTTGCAGAAAATAGCCGTTCAAGCTTTTAAAATTAGCATAATAGCGTAACACCACGCTCATGAATGGAGTTCTTTGAACGATATGTGCAGGTTAAATGTTCGGTAACCCGCCGAAAGATAGTATATTGCAGGCTCACTGTAGTCAAGACAGATTTATTTTTCAAACAGTAAACGTATTCGTCGCAAATATTTACAGAAGAAGGAGCTTCACAACAAAAAGTCACGGAAGAACATTATAAACCAGTTTGATGCTTTTTATGAAATTGAACACATGGCAAACAATCGCCGAAGCGATACTCGATTGTTTTCTTTTCATGTCAAGCCCAATTCATAGCAAATTGATTCTGTAGAAGCTGCCAGGGGGAGTGGCATCCTACATAACTACGTTTATGAATTGAAAAACACGTATTCAAGCATTAAAAAAAACATTTCGCCCCAATCCGAGCACGCCCAATACATCGGTCAATAATGCCCATATTCCGTTGAGATAATCTAAAAATATCAAAAAACTAATCGCACTACCGAACATTAATAATTGATTGTTCGTATCATTTTATTAATTGTTGCCGTCTTAAGGAGAAACCTACCAGCACGCATAACGAGTGAGGTAAACATGAGCGCGGTACCAAGAGAGTAGAAGCGACCGTGAATTCTTCAAGATGAATAAGTTTCCTGTATCTCACAGTACAGAAGCATTTCACGACGATTGCTCGCCGAGCCCCCGTGTTAATTTATTGCCCCATCCCAAGATGCCTTCCTTGACTCATAAATAAAAAGTGTGTTGGATGAGATTCTTTAATTTTTCCTAGATAATTCATTGAAGCAATTTATAACGTCATTACAGTTACTCAGGTCGATTAGTATTAGACATTATAAAAAAACACCAAACTTAGGAGACGCTCTTCGCATTCTATATCCGTTATAATAAAAAAGATTTCGGTGTCACATTCTGATAGAGCCAAAAGGAAAAAGAGGAAGGCTGTGATTAAATTAATGCCACTTTCTTTTTATCCAATGCATACGAAATGAAGTTTTTCAATGGTTTGAGGAGACAGATGAAAGAAACTCTGATAGATTGGATAGCAACCCACGCTCTTTTTGATTCCTTATCCGACTGGTGAGCAAATTTAATTACAAAGGAAGAGAGACATTTCATATTTCATCAATAATCAATGGTTTACACAGTAATTATACAGGAGCCGGAAATTTTCAATGTGTTTGGTAAAAACTTTTCTCTAACGCAACGTGCACTCAAATGACAATAAATAAATAACAGATTAATGAAAACTAGGCACGTTAATAAGGGAGAGTGCTATACTCTTTGGGGCACATGATTTTATAGTAAATTACAAGACACAAAAGTACTCTCAAGATAATAAAAAATCAAGCTACTACTACAGGCTCTAAAAATCAATTACCGGATGAAATAAAAAGACACCTCAGAATTTTAATCAATGGCAAGTTTTTTTCCCATAACGAGTAAAGCGGAAAAAATCAAAACATTCCAGCATTTATGAAAATTCTGTCTACTTATTTCTCGATGCGAAATAAAATCACGAACATACTTAAATTCTTTGCCAATAGGCCGGAGTGACGAATACCGGTGAGCTGGTAGCATGGTTTAAAGAAATTGTAGAAGAAACAGCTACGTATGTCATAGTTTATAATTAATGATAATAGTTTGATGAGAGTAAAGAGGATTTTGGGGAAGAGGTGGGATGAAGTCATGAAGACCGATAGAAGTCAGGCAGAATTTTTTATAGGAAGATAATATAAGAAGAAATTTATGTCGAAATGTTTGAGGTAACCCCAAAGACGACCAGTAACTTTCCTGTGCTACGTCTTAATGACAATAAGATGTGACTGAAAACATGCAGCGTGTAAACGGCAACCGAAAATCCTTCAGCAATTCAAATAATATCCCAATATTGGTTCAGAATACATAAAATACGGCTCGGCCAACGTAATAAACGTTAAGCTAAGAAGAGATAGGCATAAGAGAAGTGAATAGAGACTCGTACTCGCATCAGCTGCATCGATTTTCGGTTAGAACGCAGCGGAAATGACTTGCCTCGAGCCATGTCGGATTCACCTCTTAGTTACGCGGTCATGAGAGGGAAAAAAAGCTGAGAGTCAATAAAGCGTAGACTAGAAGGAACGGGTACGAGGCATATTTATGGCCCGGCTACGAAACGGAATTCGCGCATTTTGGGGCGGAGAATGCTCCAAGCTGCCTCGAGGGAGACTCCTCGGTAACAAGAAGGCAAACAAATTTACCGCGATCAAACACCGTCAGTTTACGAAAAAATGGCGCCCCAGAGATGAGTAAAGGAAGGACTTATCTCGTTCCAAAAAGTTCATTCTGGAGTCCAGAGTTAAACACCAGGCCAAGGGTGAGCAAGTGCATCTTGCACCACAAAAGAGCGTCATGACGAGCCAAAATGGGAATGTCTCGGGAATCAGTTTCAAGTTTTGAGTGACTCGTGTTCGAGGCACGATAATGAATGCAATTCTACCGCACAAGATACTCTGCAATCCATTTAAAAATGACTAGAATCGTTTATTCAACTCCCATTTTTATACCTCTTTCTTGCAAAAAACACAAAATTTCAATAAAAAAGCAATAATAGAAGATTACACATAATTTTAAATAACTACATTGTTATAATGAATGTGTTACTGCAAGAGTCAACAAGAATAATAATGGCGACGAATCCTTTGCCTATAAAACTAAAACTCAGGAGTGTCACTGACAAAGAATTCTAACAAATATGAAGAAAGGATAAAGAGAAGGATAAGAATATTTGAACCTTTACATTCGAGAAACCCTCTCTCTGAAATGAAACTAGGGCAAGAATTTGGTAAAACAAATGCGCTTTGAAACAAGGAAACGGGATTTCGAATACGATAGAGGAGAGGTTACGAAACTATCATCCACGTATCCCTTTTCGAAGCAAAGGTTTCTCGTGAAACCTCAAGGAATATATAGCATTTAGCTCTATGTCCAGTGACATATTATTCACTACACGTATAACGAATCATGGATGTTAAGGTATATATATAAATTAAGAAAACAATAGTGAAAAAGCAATAAATTTCAGAATTAATGTATAATTTGCTATTTTTACTACCTTCATAACTGTCGTGGACTGAGCCCCTGAGAGAGAGCCATGTGGAGTCCTAAGGGTACCACAGAACACAGTTTGGGAAACGCTGTGATAGGGGAAGGAGCACATTTTATTCGCTCCGTGGCAGTGTTGATAGGAATATTTTTGCTGAGATAAGGCCAATTGGTAGATTCCACGACCAGAATGAGACATGGGTGATACAGAATCAGAGAGCATGTAGATAAAAATCGAATCTCAAACAGTCAAATTATTTTTTTCGACAATTGGAAATGTTCTACGACGCCGGAGAGGGAAAAATAATATATACTTCAAATTATTTCCTGCCATGAAACACAAAATACTAGCCCACACCATAACAATCCTCTCCCCTTATGATTTACAGCACGTAAAGCCGCGGCGTTAAGACTCACTCGCGACCGTGGTGCAGTGCAGTAAACTTCACGCTCATGCGCGCGGATTCCGGGCAAACTTCCGACTGCGATGGGTCGTCTACACTGGTAGAAAAATACATTCTCGCCCAATTCCTTAGTGTTTCCTCGGTAACCCACCTCCCAACTCCTCAAAGCAAGTGGATTAACGATCCTAAACCATGTCAGTCCTCCACGTCGTTATCATCGCCTCGCAGAAGCCTCCGCAATTTCTCGCCAGAGCTCGCTTTTATTCTCCTCCTCGCCTTGAATGCATCCGCGAGGTTTTCGGTTCCGCGCAAGGAGATGAACATTTAATGTCGGCGGAATGTCAGCCATTTTCTTTTTTGAGAGAAAGAGAGAGAGAGAGAATGTCTCGACCCTTTACGAGGTCCAGCACTTTCTGAGAAAACTCCCGAATGAAAATTAAAAAGAAACGAACCCTCTCCATCTTAAGTGAGTTTAAAGAGTGGGGAAAAGGCAGGTCGACGACTTGACCCGACCGACGCACAATGGCTAAATTTTCTCATCACGACACTAAATTGTAGTTATGACGCCGCGCCTCAAAATAAAAAATACATCGCCATGAAATTCAAGATGAGAAAATTTCCGAAAGAGCTTTGCGAATTTCACACACAGACATAAGCGTAGACGTAGCCAGTTTATGAAATTTCCGCAAGATAAAAACTCATAATCCCATTTTTAGGATTTTTGCAGTCCCATAATTTATACTTTACAAGTATATTTCTCAGCCTAAATAATAATCCAAGCGAGACTTCAATTGATATTTAAATTCTGCTATCCATCGTACTATCTAAGGACTAGAGACTCAGCCTTATCGCACAAACCGAAAGCAAAACTTCATGCCGCCGTGCTCATAACTTTAAGCAATATATTGTTCATACAGAAACGAAACGCATATTTAAAAAGGGTACCAGCCTAGCAGAAAAATCACTAATCATTAGATAAAAAATAAAAATATATTCCAATCAATGCCTACATGCATCGACTGAAGTTCTTTACTAGGCAAAGAAAACATTGGTTCAGTGCAAAAATAAAAAAGAGCAGAAAGTTCAAAATATACCACAAAAATTAAATAATTTTAATTATATAACTGAAAGTAAATTCATTAGCCTCCGCTTAGGTTTCACTCAGTTCAAAAATTTTCAGTGACGAAGAGAATACCACGATTCTTCAAACGATGTAGAAACTATCACATTCAACTTTATCAATAAATCACTTGACTCATCTTCATTGCGTTTCTTTAAGCTTCTATGTTTGTTTCTACGATGGAATTTCATTTTTCTTGAAAACTTTCAACGTATAGTATTAATGAAATTTATTTTAAGATCTACGTCACTAAAAATAATGTGCTTGGCTAAAAGCAGCAGTAAAATTTACTCTGTAATCATGACGCCAAAAAATGAATTATGCGGCTTAAGTTGAATTCCCATGTTCTTTCTAGGTTTTACGAACTACCTCAGATTGAACATCAATATAATGAGTATCAATGTCCCAAAAATTAACAGGTTATGAAATGTGAATCGTTTTTAATGGATATATATATATACATCAAAGCATGTTCTTACATGATTTTTTACTATATTTTGTTTTTAAATTCAGTGTACACAAGGATTTAGGTACTGGTGAATAAAAAGAACAGTCCCTTCAGAGTTTTCTGCCAGATCCTATCCAAAACAACCAAGGTTCATCAAATCATTGGATTTCCGGATATAACTGGAAATGGCAATCGCTTAAGAGAAGGAAATTTGGTCTCCTACTTGCCAGCGGTGAAAGGAGGAAGCTCTCAAGGGTTGAGAAAAGTACTCGCCTATGTAAATGAGAGACAATGGACGATAACAAAAGGCTTTGATGGATACAGATCGTCGAGAATACCCTTCGGGCTCTGTAATGCCATCAATGATCGTCGAAGAAAAACGAAAATTTCAATTATTTACTCACTAGAAAAAAAGACCAATGTGACGCGAATGAAACCACTGAAGACCTCCCACCCACTCGCCGAGTCTGGGAAGGATTGAAAGAAGCGAAAGAGGAAAATAAAATTGAAGTCATAAAACACTAGAGAGAGCTCGCAGCTGTCGTCTCAAAGAGAGTGAGTAAACAAACGCTACGGGGAAGAACTTTTTCAAGTATATCCCGGCAGCGTATACTCCACCAAGTGACATAGCGCCTATGTATGTACATAAACTGTGTGCGTGCTCGAGTGCAAACCGTACATACAGCGCAGGCACCAAGTTGGAAAGCCCAAATAAAACGGCGGGAAGGGTTGATGGAATGAAAAAAACGACGTTTCGCTCGTAGGAAGATGAGGCTTTTCCATTATCCGCTGCCTTCACCATTGAAGTCATAGTACGACTACAGTTTTCCGATTAGGATCGTGGATTGGATATGAGATTGTCTTTTTGTGATTCGCGAATAATACAGTTAGTATTTTTTTGAGCGAGTTTTCGCGGACGAATTTTTGCCAATAATGCCACACGAAGCCGGCGTGGATATCGAAAAAAACTTGCGCTGAAAAAATGTTAACGGTGTTAACCGAAAGAAACAAAATATTTATGAAACACTTAGAAAATCTAATATCAAAATGCAAAGAAGAGAGATTGTGCCGTCTCAGTCCAAGAAACGGATTAGTAGATTTTTCAGAGAAAAATCATCACCACAGGACCCATTCTGCGCGTGATTTTTCTAGTAAAGTAAAAAAAAAATTTATCCGACCCACGATTGTTTGCTGGTTCTCAATACTGTTAATAATAGCTGTACATGGGCACCTATTCATGAAGACCTCGGCATTTACCTCAGTCAATGACTCAATCACCGCCTAGCAACTTCGAGAAAATCAAATGATGAGATTTAAAAGCAATATGTTTGTTTATAGGATGAAGTTTCATTTTTATTGAAAAATTTCAATATATTGCATGAGAAGCTTCCCATATTTTGAAGTCACGCCCACGAAATTACCCAGCTTGAGTCCTAAATGTATAGATCCCCAGTCTGAAAAACAAAAATAAACGCGTACTATCTTCGCCACGGACTTTTGAAATCTAGTTTCATGTACTCGAGCTTGAGAAAAAAACTCGTTTTCAGGGCAAATACAAATCCTTGCCGAACGACGTGGAAACCATTAGGGTTGAGCATAAAATATTTTAGTTCTTTCAATTTTTTTTCAACACGTGAAGGCACATGGTCAGAAGAGGAAATACAATGACGCCAAAGCATTTATTTTAGACCACATCAAGAGTTCACCCAAAGGATTTACGGGATTGCCTTCAAAGAGGGCCACGCATTATTGCGTCTGTTAACTCTTACGATGAATTAATACTCCGATAGTGTGTGCCTGCCAAGTAAACGATTCCCCAAAGAAAATTTAAATCATCACCAATTATAATAAAAAAGTTAGGAAATGATCATGGAAAAATACTCAGCACAAATCTAAACATGAATTTAACGGACTAAGCTGTATCTATGTTAATTGTTCCATGTTACCTAGGAAATAGAAAAGAGAAAATGTATTGCGAAAAACAGACTTACAGTACATAAAAAAAGTAAACACAATCAATAAAGAACAAAACAAATGCCCAATGACATCAACCTATAGAGGAGATGGAATGATAGCGTAATACGTCCCCGTGAAATTAAGCCATTTTATCCGAGGCTTGACAGTGATGTTAAAGTTCTCCAAAACAGGCATGCTCTTAAGTGCAATCGACGTTTATTTTGTATTCGATAGTGCTTTCAATACTGAGTTGATTGTCAGGATAACAAGGTATCAGATTGAATAAATCTATTGAAACGGGCGATCGTTTGGGAATACAATCGATAGAAAAAAATAGGAACGCAGAAGCTTCAGCAATATAAGAACATGGCATATATCTCATGACCAAATTGAATGCCTTGGCATGCATTGGAATGTCCAATTAGCAGCAAATTTTGCCAATTTTACGATCAGTAGAAATATTAAGAAAGGCATTCAATCAAACATGTATTCATAATCCAAAACAACTGTATGAGTCAACATATTATCACTACATTCTGTGACAGTAGTTTCAGGTACATATCGGTAAAAGTTCGCAATTATCTGGTTCAGAGATAAAAAAAGCTTTACAGACGTATAAAATATAATTTAAACTGATATATTTCATCAACATTCATGCACTATTATCCAAATAAAACGCATTGATAACCGAATGGTTTTGAATCAATGATGTTAAACTGCATAAAAGTAGTACTAAAAACTGAAGTCAATACGAGTTGCCCCTTAAGTGTTAGAATGTTTGATGAGAAGTCGTATGAAGATATTTATTGTAAGACATTTAACTGAATCAAGTCACAATTATACTGAAAGCGGCACACGAAAAAAGTTTTGGTTCCACCACAATACCAACATATACACAAAACCAAAATGAAATGCAACAGTTTGGCTCGTTATCTGGAGTAAATTTATCCATACACATACAATATGGCACACCCATTACATAATGGATTTTAGGGAAGGCAAAGGTAATAGAATTTTGCAATTGCCGTAAGGTTTAGGAAACTGATCCCCTTTTCATAATTAACTCCATAATGACCTATCATTTCAGCCCAATTGTGCTTATCTTACATTCATGCATTGTTTTTATTCACTATCTTCTCTTTTTTAATCTCCTAATATAATTTTGCTTCCGTTTTTACACGAGACACTCAGCTGCACAATTTAATGGACAGAAACAAGTGATGTACATGATCCATAGAGGAGGAACGTATAATTATATCCTGAGTGTAATAAATGGCTTTAGTACATGATAAACTCTCATACTTAAGAGCCAATAATAATAATCATAATGTAATTTTAGTTTTTCCACATCTTTAGAAAAAAAAAATAATAGTAAAACTTCTTTCATATATTTCATCGCTAGAGCATCGAAAGCAATAGATGGCCCCACAAAATTTACATCGAGTCACTTCGATCTTATTTCCTCTGCGGCTGGCCGTCCTTCCTCCTTCCTCGGGCGCGTCGTCACCGCTCCCCCCCACACACGAATTCCCCCCTCTACCCCCTCCGTCCCACCCTTCTGCTCTTCTCAATTCCACTCATTCATCTCCTCCTCCGTCCCCTGGACCTTCGGTGGCGTCACAGACGAATGACCGACAGAGAGAGAGGGGGCGGGGCAGGGAGGGGGGGTGAAGGGAGGAAACAGGAAACGGAGCCTTATCAAACGCGGCGACACCCACCCCCGCTTCAAAGCCATAAGGGTTCAGGGATGAGGGAAGGGAAGGGGGCGAGAGTAGGGGTGCGAGGCTGGAGGGGGAACGTGTATAAAATGGAACTGAGCAAAACACGAAAGGGGGAAAAAAGCGAAACACAACCGCTGGAACGACAACATTACTTTCCGCGTATTTTCGTTAAGCTGTTATCCAAAAAAATTTAGATAAATTTTCCACAAATTTGTCCTTACACTAAGCATTGAGGTAGTTTTAGGGAGATTTTTCCACAGTCAATATAGAGACACTATTCTAAATTTACATTTTGAACTTCCGAATCGGTAAGTACCATTCAGCATATACATATATATACTTATATTAATGGCGCAAAAGTATAGTCAAACATGTTTGAAATTACCGCTAGTTAACAGCATGTGCTAGCACAAGTCTTTAACATGATTAATTTTTTCACGCCATGTCGGGAAAAAAGTCTTCACCTCGGAAGGTTTTTTTGTGATTTTTGAAAATTTTCTGCTGTAATTTTATTTATTTTTTAGTATTAGTTGAGATAACACATAACCCATCCAATGTTCAATTACTGGCGAGATTTTGGAGTTAGAAGCTTCTCAATATTTAAACAAAGTCTCTCTGGAGGGCGTATTCGTACAATTTTTCATGCAAAATGGCCGATATTTGTCGTTAAATATCTCGAGAAGTTGTGCGGCTGGAGGCTAATATTTTGATATCATTGTAAAGGTAATATGTGCTTCTTTAAAATGACATGCAATTCATTGGATTCTAGGAGAATGATACCTCACTCCTACTTCCTTCACATGCGACTTCTTAGATTATACATCCAAATTGTGGATTCGGCTATCCATAACTTCCTACCGCTATTGCATGTGAGAGTTGCACATGTGTTTTACCTTACGAGTTTTCAGAAGTTACCCATAGGTACTCATTATGCCGATAAGTTTTCCTTGAGCTTTCAGCCACCAAATGAGGTTTTCATAAAGGGATAAATTGGTAATTGTTTGTGAATAACAGTCTAACATACCAGATATAGAAATAGATGGCACTTCATAAAGCATTTTGATCAGAAGAGAAGGCATAAAGTCATAAAAATAAAATTTCACTATATGGAAAGTTCCGCTTTTCATTTCAAGGATTTAAAAGTTCTAGGATCGTTCTGACTAGAATGTGTTGGTAGATTCATGACGCGTTCATAGAATAATGCCTTACGACTAAATCAAACACACATAAAATTGGTGAAAGTTTTCGGGTTTCACACCGGGTAAGATTAACTATTACTCTCAAAAAACATAACATTGTGGAAATATTTGTCGTTTCTCACAAGGGTAGATGTTAACTGCGAGGAATGATGACAAATCATATTTTTGACTTTTCTAAGCGAGTAACATAAAGTTTCCAAAGCCCTCAACTAAGTTAGCATGATAAATATCATTTACTTCTCTCTTGGCCTCCATAAAAGCTTTCTGTATTTATACTTTCTTTCAAACTTAGACTGCCATAGATTAAAGAAAAGAGTGGAAAGCCTCTTGGAGTTGACGAAAGTGAGGCTTGTTTTCTGCGATAAATGATCCACCTTTAATGATCATATCGCGAAATTTGTCCATATATGTTATAAATAATTTTGAACTTTTTGGGAAGTCATCTACCATAAGCATATTTATAGATTGCATCGCAACATCTCGCTGCTAATGAAAATCCTTTCGAGGTATTAGCTGCGCGACTGATCCATTCAACTGGGCCTATCGCGCTTTTTATTGGCTTGAACATTCCCCATAGGCTTCCGTAACATATGGTTCCATCAAGTCTCTTCTCTTATCTACGGAAAAAGCAGTTAGGCTAAAAACGGGCAATAGAGGAACGACGAAATCCGACGTATTTCACCCTGGCGCATAATTTAGGTGCAGGATGTGGAACCACGCATGTTGCCAATCGGCCCAACAGCAACCAATCAATCTGACTTTGGCCATCCTGTCTCTCCGACACGTTGGATACGCGTCAACTAGGTTCACTTGTTTTTATTTTCCTGAGCGCATGCATCGTTGCAACGGACACAACTAAAAGGATGCAGAAATGTTTACCTACCCTTTTCATCCTTTTAACGAGACGTTTCCTGATTAGGGATTCCTGTTTGTTTATCCGCAGATGCGCATTATAGCCCGCTCGCGGAATGCAAAATTATCAGGAACGGTCTTGCGTCGCAATATATAAAATCGGATGAGATAAAGCTTGGAGCTATAACCAGGAGATAATCCTTAACACTTGATGAAAAATGCCTTTAGTGAAAAAAAGTCAAACTCAGCAAATGGGTGGGTATAACTTGGACATGCTTTTAATTAATCGCAAGCAGCATCATTATGCTATTTGCAAAAGGAGAATCACCGTCAAAGCTGGAATACACTTCTCAAAGTTACATAAAATATAATATTTATGGATTGAATGTTTACGAATATAAACAGAGACCATTTCTTCCTAAGCGATGACTTCTATATTTATACTTTCATTCAAAATTCAATACAATTAGTTATACGGAATTATTAGTTAACTATTCATTTAGTCGAAAAAAAAACTTAAAATAAGACGCAAAAGCGCACCTAAAAGTGCAGTATATATAAACACACCTAAAAGTGCAGCAATTATTTATGCTATCCGTCCAAGACACCTAACAAGTGAAAATCATCTTGTCCCGAAAATAAATTTTTCAACGAGTTGGATGGAAACAAGTGAATCAGCATTTTCTTCTAATTACGTGACGTTATCACAATGCTTATTCCGAATGATGATAATGACCTCAGAAAGATTCCTTGGGCGGTGATGATACAGCTTCCGTGATTTTAGAGAAGACACTGTGAGAAGCATACAAAGACATCCATTAAGTGACGGCACATCCAACAAAAGAACCAGAAACAGGACTTTTTATAAGTGCAACAAAATTAATTGAGACGAGTTAGAAATGATTTGGGGGTGATTTACAAGAAGAAGGGAGAGTATGCGTTTAGGTGCTATATATTTTCCGAGATATCTCTTGTGCAAAGCGTAATGATACTTAACCGCTAAACTTACCTGTATGAAATTAAATATTCACTGGACACTGATGCGAGCATGCATGTTCATAGAGTTCAAATGAACCATTAAATTCGATCTTTCGAAAGGCAGTAGCAACACTAGCAAATTTGAATGATTTTCTCCTCATTTACTTCTCTCTTGGCCTCAATAAACGGCGATTACATCAATCGATTAAAACTAGCAATCACGGATTTTAATGATTTGGGCATGTTTTTTAACTTAGCATATGCTGAGAAGTAGTACTATGATTTGGTTTGAGAAAAATTAACCGGTGATTTCAGAGAGCAAACGAGGATAAATTAGCCAAGATAAATTACTAATGTTGGAAACTAGAGGAGAAAACTGGAATCCAACCACTGAAGCGAGCAATAGAATGAAGGTAATAACAAATTGACAGATATACAACGTGCCATTTATTTTCCCTCGATGCAATCGCATTGCATTTCCAACATTGCATATCAATGGAAAAATATTTACTATAGCACCACTAGTCTTAGCAGTCACCTGCGTCGTAGGAAAAGACCTTTGAATTGAAATATTTTTCCATTTTTGACTACCTTATTTCTTGTGCCGATTCAGTTCACAACTCATTTCTTGAGGAGTCGATTCGCTTCCACCGATACATTCGGTGAATTACGAGGGGTTTGCAACTCTGAGAAATGGTGTACGCTTGTTGAGAAAAGTTTGCGAAATGGACATAAATGGCTAGAAATGGCAGAAATGGATAGAGATGAACAGAAATGGCTAGAAATGGACAGAAATGGATAGAAATGGACAGAAATGGATAGAAATGGTCGGAAATGGATAGAAATGGACAGAAATGGATAGAAATGGTCAGAAATGGATATAGATGGACAGAAATGGTTAGAAATGGACAGATATGCATAAAAATGTTTATAAATGGACAGAAATGGTTATAAATGGACAGAAATCGACAGAAATGGATATAAATGGATATAATGGTCGGAAATTGATAGAAATGGTCGGAAATGGACAGAAATGGATGGAAATGGTTAGAAATGGATGGAAAGGGCTGAATTGAAATGCGTTGTACACTAGGTTTTGAAGTTGCTTACCCCTCGGTGAATTATAATGCTTCACGAGGATCGCCAAATTGCGCGACTCGGGCTGCGATGCTCTTTTGCTTCTCGTCGTGGTTCCCCATGGCGAACGTCTTCCACTCTTTTAATTCCTCTGCCACGCACACCCACACCACGCCATAAAATCCACTTAAAGAAGGCAAGAGTGTGCGTCCCTCTTCTTCATCTCTCTAAGTCCACGCAGCTGTTGTTCCCTTCATTTGGTGACCTCTCCTCTCCTTCTTCTCCTCAGGACGGACACTCTCCTTCTGATTGGCGGCTCGCTTAGGGCAGCACTCTCACATATCACACGATCAGAAGCCTCGAAGGACAGAATGGCTCGCCCCCTCGAAAAAGAGGGCAAAAACCCACACTCCCCAGGTCATTTGGCAGCTCTAGATGTCAATTTTCGGTTGACGGTCTGTTTGCTTCGCATTTGAACCGGTTTCCGCGTTTCAGTGAGGTTGAAAAAAACTTAAAAAAAAACAAATACTTTATGCATTAAATTTTCCACACACTTCAGTTACCGAGGTTATTCACTTAGGATACGGGGAAAGTGCTTAGTCTCCAAAGACAGAGATATTCCAACTTCAAATATTTACTCCACGAAAAAGTAAAAGAAAATTATATCATTTCTGGCTCCGACAGAAAGGATAGATTATTAGGATGAAAAATCCCTTATATTGTTCCATTATCGCTCAACTGGGTATTGCGTGCAAGCCCCAATGCTTTTTTCATAATATTTTTTCACAGTGAGAGCATGATAAAAAGTTAAATTGCAGTAAACAAATGGTCATTCTAACTAGTTCATTAATACATTAGTTCTTCTACTAGAATAACTTATGCATTTTTGAGTTTGAAAATGTTATGTCTATATGTGATGGAAACGTTAAGGAATACTAATCAAAGTTCAGGAAATCATTTTCCACTGAATGAAGGCGGCTCCATTAACACACGTTAATAATTCATTGCTCACGAAATCATGCCATAAAATCCTCTCTGGAGAACTGGTACTACGTTTATAGAATGTAGCTTTATGCAAATCAATGACGCAGGAATAATGTTATCAGGCCTAAAAGATTCACAAGAGCAGAACCAAAAATGGTGTTTCAATTCGAATTACTGACGAAATAGGAAACATTGAATACACTTTTCAGGAACATTGCCAACATTACTAGTAGCATTAAAATTAATCATTAGACAAAAATCAATCACACATACAATTAAAGATGTAGATTTGGTGTGGAGTGAAGTAATTAATAATAGATTAGACTACACCAAAAACTTATTCATAACTGCTTGAGTTTTTAATTTTTACGGACTTTTCAACGGCTGATAACGTATCAAGTGGTGATTAAACTAATATATCGAAATACAAGAATTTTAAAAGGGCACACACAATCAGATCAAGCCACAATTAGCTTTATTTGTATTTTTCGGGTTCTCCCCGCGCTGCACCATTTTTATGGATGACCATTTCGCCGGCATTCAAATCGGCTTCATCAGGTCCTAATGCCGGTAAAACGGTCGTCGATAAAAATTGGTGCAACGCGAGAACCCGAAAAATAGCACTGAACAAGAAAACCGCGGAACCTTCGTAACAATTTCACAGTTTGCTTTGATTGCCATGCTCTTCAAGCATGAATCGACATATTTTTAAAAACCTTCATACAATGCATTAAAAAAATCGAATTCTGCCATAACGAATTAAATCTTCTGATATGAAGAAACCATGCCCATATTTCTCTGATTTTTCCTTTAATACCTAAACACTCATGGCATGGACAGCTTATTCTTTTACTTAACTCTAGGCTGCTACTGACTCGCCGAGGATGTGGACGGTTTGAGACATAAATAGGATGACACACGCGAGAGAGATAGGTGGCTGTCGCAAACCTATCCTGATGGATTGAAACTAAAGAAGGAGAAGATAGACTCTCTAAACACGCACTGCATCCAAACCTTTTGCAATATATGAATAAAAATACTAACTGTATAAAGAAAAATTAATAAAGAAATATTCAACTCCAGGCTGGACCTGGTGAAAGTTGCTGAAGTTTATGATGAATTGATCACTTAAGCACGGTTTTATTGTCCGGTTTAAACTAATGGCCTACTTAGCGGCGTAGTTTTTGCATTACTTTGAAGTCAAGTTTGGGTTTTTTAATTGGATAAAAACGGCGAATAATTGACATGCCTGTGGTGGGAAGGGACATCTAATCACATCACTCCCAGAAAATATAATACTCTAGGCTATTAAGACCGGGCATTGGTTTTTCTCCTTCAACTGATTTATTTAAGCAATGGCACATTTCACTGCCCGGTGACTTGAGGAATAATTATAACACAGTGTGGCAAATTAAAATTAATTCGGGGACGTTAGTCGTGTTTCTATCTTTCCTCGGCACCCTAAATAATAAACCAATTCCGCAGTCTCGAGCGACAATAACTGACCTACTCCTCACATAACCATTAGTTATGTCCATCAGACCATCAACGTGTATAAAAATTTAGCTTCAGCCCAATCTCTTCGCGCCGCATAGAAAAGAAATTGGATCCGCAGAACAACAAAGAAGGCGATGCCAATTTTTTTTGTCATGGGCGGAAGACAATGCAGATTAGTTCCTCCGACAAGTATGGATACTGGTGTTCCTCTTAGCTATGCATGGAGAGAGAACCTTTGCCAACACATCCTCAAGCCGATTTGCATGTTCTGCATATAGTAGACGATCTCAATGCCCCTTATCGATCTGAGGCGTGTTCAAAGTTGATTAGGTTGAAGTCGAGGAATAGGAAGGAGGAGGAGGAAGTTGCGTATGCAAAAAGGGATGGAAATAGATATGCTAATAGGAATACCTACCCTAGAGAGAACATTCAAGATTGGTGAGACGGGAAGACGTGCTTGAAAGTCTATATAGGGGATTGCACGAATAAAAACTCTTCAATATAACGATCGGTAGGAGTTTAACAAATTCAGTTATATCCAACTCAACATTCGAAGCTATTACTGTGCCGAGAAAACTTGATTTTGACAAGAGGATAGGATGAATACAAGTTTTGCGAACTTAGGCCGATTGAAAACAAAATAAACATGATCTGCCGCCCGAAGCTTTGCCATTAGTGAGGATACAGGTAAATATTTGATTTGTAGGTTTTCGGAGAATTCAAAGTCTCCAGGAAAATACAATACATTGATACTCATAAATTATCAAATCTCTAGATGAAATATTAACTTATTCATAAGGAATTGAAAAATATTCTATGCACAATTTCAGACCTTCCTGGCTGCAAGGTAGAGAGTTTTCTTTACATATTGTCCTGAGACGAGTTCAAAGTTGCAAGGATGGCAAATATACTTTTTTGTGACGGTTTGCTAACGAGAATATTTACGAGGAGACCGCAAAATTCAGTGATAAGGAATACTGCCCTTTTTGATCACTTGGAATGGAAAGATATGAGAGGGAGGAATGAAGAGGGGTGGGTTGGGAGAGATGAGGGTGGGGGGAATGAGACGGAGTGGTATGGGAACGTTGCGGTTCCAACAATGGGTCGTTATGGTGAACCCCCGATGGCAGAGGGGATGGCGGCGGCGGGTGACTCTGAATTAGAATATCGAATTATCCCATTTGCGAATTCGGGCGAGACAGAGTGAGAAGAGGGGACGCCGCTTGAAAATTCTCTGCACCAAACCCCCTCTCGCCATCCCGGAACCCTGTGGCAAACTCATCGTTGCCCATTACGCCTCCCTGTCGCCGCTGAACGCCCTGACACCCTTGCTTTCTTATATTCCAACTCGACATCTTTGGAATGTATAGGTTTACAACCGGGCGATGATGGTTTTTGGCACCGACGTTTCGAAGGCGTAGTCTGCCATCGTCCTCAGGGAGATAATTTTGGCCAGGAGGGTGTCACTTTATATATGCTCTGTGGATGGGCTAGCTTGCTTCTGATTGGCCCTCTTTTCCAACTCTTTTTCTTATGAGACTCGTGATTAGTTTCCACGGATTGCTGACCTGAAAACCTCTGTCTCTATGGTTGTTGATTTCCACAGCCTTCTTCACAACTCGGAGCACGGCGAAGGATCTCGGACCCTTTGAAATAGATCCTGTCCATTCTCGAGGCTATGTTCCGCTACTTCGGATTTTTCGGGGTGGAAGAGCCTAATGAGCCTTTCATGTTCATGTTCTCGAAATCTTTGACACAGACACAGCTGTTTATCAAGCGCCATGGAGCCCTAATTATTCATTCATGCTCTAAAATGTTATACACAAATTCAAGAGAAAGAACAAAATATAAACGAAACTAGCAATTGTGGGATTACGCCGGGAGACAAAATCTACTCGTTCGTTGTGTCGACAAAATACACGTGTTGTAGAGCGCCGGATAGGATTGGAAGAAAGGAAATAGCAAACAAATATTTAAGGAGGGAATAATTTAGGAATAAAGAAGGCAAGGTAGGATAAAGGAGGCAGGATAAAGGACACTTATCGGATTTTGCTCTTAAGCTCCACCTTTCCTGATTAGCCATCATACCCTCCTCAGTTACTTGGCCTTCATCATTGCATTTCTCACTGGCTCCTTGTATCATGCGACACTATATTACATTTTTGACTCTGTATCGGCAAAGATAGTGCAATGTGCTCTCACAAACGTTTACCTGGTTAAAGAAAAAGACAAAAATATCCCATGATGTGACTATTGCGCCATTCTCTCGAACGGAATCCCATATATAGCAAGAAAATGCTCAGCCAAAACATTTTAACTCATTCCATTTGAATTATCACCGACAATATTCAATTATAAGGCTTTATTGCTAGTATATTACGTTGCAATAATATTTTTCACCCCTCACGCAAACGACAAGGAATATAGCATGATTCTTCAGCTTTAAGGCCGTACCCACTGAGATAAAGTCATCTAATGCCGAATTTTTGGGGTGCACTCTGCGTTGGCATGCGTCTGCTGGACGATAGTTTTTCCTATCATCCCGCTGCAATCTTCCGAGCCGAAAAATAAGACAGGATTCATTTCTCGAAACACTGCAATAATTATTGCATGCGAAAATAAATATGCCATCGCTTGGTTTCGTTGATTCATTAATTTTGAGTAGCCATATCTCGTCCAAATGGGATAAATATTACCGGACTAATATCAAGTCGTGGTTTAGCTTGAGATACTCCAACGAAACCGTTGGATAATCCGCTATTTGAGTGCTGCTAAGCTATTTCGTATGCGATAATTATCTCGGCCGAACAGACCCCCTGAAGATGCCAGCGAAATGGCTGAGGACCCAAATTTTAATTCTGCCAGTATCAATTTTAAATCCTGTCACAAGTTCCTTAGCAGCCAATCCTCCTTCGTACTTGAGGACGCTTATGCATCCTGGTACAAGTTTCTTAAAAAATCACCTCTGGCATACCATGATTTCCACCCTCAGGCATTCACAACGTTGAATTCCACATATATCACTACCCTTCATACACCGTATATCAAATGTTTTCATTAATGAAAATTTATATGAACGCGAAAAACATGAGAGGTGCGGCAACCCTCTTTTGGCCTCCCCAACAAAAAATAACCCCATGAGTAATTATGAGACTAAATATCAGAAAATAACATAACCCCTTGAGCCGTAGCGTAACTCACGCGTGGAACAAGCCTACCAACTACACTGTCCTTCGACTCGTAAATTTGCAAAACAGTGGCTCACACATCTCATTTCCTAATAGCAGAATCATGTTCGTCAAAACGGATAACATTGCGGCGCTTCCGGGGATGTCGTGGGCGTATGAACATAGCGTGTATGAATGTTTCCGCAGGCGCCACACAGCTCCTTCCTCTGTCGCCTTTGTCCATCCGGTCGGTCGTCTCGCGTGGGGCTATTTCCAGCTCGCGCGCCACGCAACACAGAGGAGCCGTAGATCGCCGTCGGAAGATGCGGCCACGGACCGAGAATACTAATAATTTTTTTATTTCCCGTCGATTGTCCACGTCTTTGATTTCCATCTCTGGGTCACTAACTCGCCATTCACTCCATCCCGCACGCTTATTTCGATTAGAATGGCGGGAAGATTGAGACGAATTTTCCCGAAGACATCCGGTGGTGAGTGGGCTCTTAGTCCGTCACCCAGATATACGACGATGTCATAAACAATGGGATCCTTTCTTTAGTGATGCGCGCGTGGCTAAATTTGAAGTCAGCTGACATGATTGGATTCACATTAATTTGACTGGCAGACCTATTGGCCTCGCCTCGCAGCAAAGTGGTGTAGGATGAGCGCGAGAAAAATTGATTCTCACGATTGCGTAATTTTCAGAAAAAGGCGGCTAAATAAGTCATGAATTGAGCCAAAGTGTTCAAGTAATAATTCGAATAAAATTAATAGAAACACAGAGAAGAATATTTTCACGATTTAAGAAAATTGTATGAAAATACGATCATACGATTCCCATTGACCTTTATGAGAATAACGATAGTTAGTCCTCGTAGATGGTTCACGCGGAGCAATTATTGTAACAAAATGCGAAAATTTTTCAGTGCAATTTCGTTTCCATCGAATGGAAAATATAGTTCAAAGGTCGACCCCGGGGCGCCTTTCTTTTAAGAGTACTTAAATGTCAACACTGGATTTCTTCCCACTCTTCCTTCGTCGCCGAAATAACCCTACCGTACATGTCCACCTATCGTAAATAAAGCCAATTATTTTATGCCGTCAGTCAAAATCTCCAATAAACAGTCAACGGATTGGATCAGCAAATGTTGATGCCTATTTGACTCGTGGAATCCACAACGTTCTCAGAGATTTGCCATCTCTGGAGCAGGTGGAATTATGACAGCAGGGTGAAGAAGAGATTGCCTTGAAATTAGTTAAGCTTAGGATATAATTCATTACGGGGAGCATATCATTTTGACTTCGGGATCACATAGTTCTTAGAATTATTCATATTACACTACAGCAAGTACTTACAGAACCGTCGTAAAGTGCGTCTTGGAATCAATGCTTGAAGTAAACAGAAGAGGAACTCACCTGAAACGAATAGAAATTCCATTATGCTGGGGCTACATTTTAATTAATAATAGTATGTTTCATCCATTTTTATTTCAAATAGGGCACATGGCAAATCAAATAGATAACAAATCGGAAAAAACGTGAAGACATTCACAAAAAAGAGAATCGTGATCGACTAGGAATGAATTCCTGACCTCCCAAATGCCAACAGTAACACTCCCGTCGTGTGATTGAGGGATTCGGGTCCAAATCTCTATCAAGTCAAATGTCATGCCGCATTTTCATAAATTAGCCCTATAGCGGTTGCATACACTTGAATAACTAAATTTAACATGCGCTTTGTCGTTATAAAATACCAACGATCTAAAATAGTCTAGTCAAATAGATAAAGATAAAACTTATTTGCTTCAAAATTTTTTCTTCATATTTTCCCCAAGTTGCAGTATATTTTTAAATTACGAATCATATCATCGGAATAAATTTTGTGAAAACAACCACGTTTGTTCGATTTCAATGTGGACAACCATCGCTTACAACAAAACAGGCCACATTTCATCAATTCATTCTGAATTATTCGTGCTTCGATTTTTAAACTTATGTCTTTCCTATGTAGAGATCTGAGAGCTAAGTTGTTCCCCAACTTCACTAAATGTTGATTGACTGGTCTGAAATCAACATGAACAAAATACATAGATCACATTCGATTGTTACCAATTTAACCAAAAATAACAAGAGGATAATTGTATTTCCTAAGCGCATCAGATTATCAACAAAGAAAGAACTTGAGACGATGTCTCCGTTCTCTTGTCCGACAGCCATTTCTGAACCAAGAGGCTCAAATTTTGTTCATTCTCATATCTTACTCCGTACCTTGATAGCATTCTATGGCTACTGTAATAATAGGAGCTACACTGATTTCAGGAATAATGTCTCACTTTGCGAGAATGGTGGCCGCAAATGTTGAGCAAATATTTTACAATGCCCTTCGGATTATTTTTTAACGTGAATAAATAATGTATCAAAGCCCTCACACAGTCATATTCAAGCGAGGTGGCAGCCATTATCTCCTCACACTCCGTCAATCATTCCAATGGATGTGATATTGGTTTTATTATTGGCAACCTTCATTGGTTATTGGTTTTATTATTGGAAATATTCATCACTTGGGTATTGGATTTAGGAGATGGATACAAGAATATTTTGACACTCGTAACACTAGGTGCTCTTCCCATGAGAGGATGCCAACAAAACTTCCGATCTCATCCCCCATTTCAGCGTTTATTCGCCTGCTTTTCAAATTGGCTCTCGCCCGAAGTGCTAATCAAACCGTACCTGAATGGCAAGGCGTTGTAAATTAAACATCGAAAGTGGATGAAAGCCCAGCATCCGGCCATAAATCCACCCCGCGCAACGGTATAATGAGCAGTCAGTAAAATGCAGGGGTATGATATATTTTGGAGGAAAACAAAGACCATTCTTTGGATGGGGATGAGAGTAATGCATATTTATTTACACGCCCTGATAACGCTATGGGATGATTCGGACAGGCCATCGATATTCCTACACTACCCGATTGCACTTTTCAAAAACCATAAATCTTAGAAGACTGAATACAACCTCCACCTTCTAGCTATTCTTCAAATAATAAAAAAAAAGCCTTTCCCTCCCCCACCGCAACATCCATGAAGCTAAGCTTTAATTTATTCCCTTTTTTTGTCCGTTTATTCACCCCAGCCCAAACACTCGACACGTTTCTTCCCCCACACCACAGCTTCAAGCTATCACTTTAGTTCATCCCTCTACCGCCTCCTGTAAAACGCGAGCACGTGGGTCTCAGAGGGGGTGGCAGCACAGTCGCGTCCCGGTCGGTGGCAGGAGGCGGCCGGAGGTGACGTCATAGTTCGACGAGACATGTAGCGAATTTGCATCATAAGGGAAGTCAGAAGACGGGAGGAGGGAACCAATACACGGAATTAAAAGGGGGCGAAAGGGAAAAGAAATCATTGGGAGGGTAACATGTCGAATGTTATGGTCATGTTCAAAGACACAATATTCAAGTCTCCCATAAATTCTCATCCAACAATGTACCGCATGCCACAAAATCCAGCAAGATGATTGAATGAGTGCTGTCTCAGGAAAATAAACTAAGATTTCTCTGCTGAGGACTCCCATTAATAAAAAGGACCAACTTTTCGATGGTCAGATAGGTATGTTTCAGAGTGCAGACAGGCTTGTATTGGTTGTCTCTGCGTTGGGAATCCGAGCATGATCCCGAATACTCATTCAATAGCCTTGCTAACTTCGTCAATCGATCCCCGCAGCGTGATTAAGGAGAAGGCATTTATCACCAAAGAAATATTCCCGATTCTCAGGGTGTCCCAAGACAGTAACTTCTCTGATATTTGTTCATCAACATTCCATTCCCCACAAAGCTCGTTGCACGATGACCTTGTTCGTGGCAACGATAAGTGAAATTCTAAGATAAAGACTAGCTATCGTTAAAGTTACGCCTGTAGACGAACCGACTTCAAGTTTCTGCTGCAATTTTTACAAAACTAAGACTAATCACGAAGTAAACAATGTAATATCAACCTCGATAAATCTGAATCACGAGGATTAGCAAAGCAATTGATGAAACCTGCTATCTCAGGCATGACTCGGGGGAATATGCTTTACTGTGCAAATGATAAGATTTTTGTAATACTTCCACATACATTTATTCAGAGACGGCATTCATTTATATGGTTTCAACGTGGCACATAATAATCAGGTTTTATTATCAATATATTTTATCATCATCATCAGGATTTATCTTAGAACACGAAGAATTGAGACTAATAACTGAAGATTATTTTTGTGACTACATATCCTCCACCTTTTGTGATAATTGTACCTGATGATGGCATGCCCCATTGAAACTATTTGAGTGAATCAATATAAAATAACTATGCCAATCTTATCATTTAAAATGGATGAAATTTTGTGAATTTTTGTTAATCCTTCGATTTCCTCGCACGAATAACACAAGTCTTCCCTCTTATTTCTGAGAGGTAGATGCATAAATGTTCTCACAAAAATATAAATATTATATTAAACAAGAACTTGCAGACGGATGCGTAGAATCAAACAAACTTTGAGTCAAATGATTATAGAAATTTCATTGTCGGTGGCACTTGGGGCGAGTGGAGGCCTTGGGCTTTTCAAGTAGGTTGTGGACGACCACGCACCGAGACTCTTGCATAAGATAAAATGGGAATGGAGGGAAGTGGCGGTGAATTAAAATTGGGGATGCAGGAGGAGGCCTGAGAAGTGAGAATGCGTGGTCAGTGGTCGAATGAAGCGAGTTAGATATTCAAGATTAGCGAGAGAGGGGGAGTAGTGATAAAAGGAGAAGAATAGAAAGGAAAAGATTTTCGAACAGTAAGCACATTGTGGTGTTCTCTTCAAGCCTGCTTCTCATCAATTGTCCCTTCACCCTGAGAAGAGAGGTACAAGGTTAGGAGTAGATGGAAGGATTGGTGACGCTCCATGTCAGTGCCGGCCACATCTAATCATTAAGGTCCCATTTGTGATTTGGTATCAATATTCCAAAAAAAACTTTAGATGAGCAGCTTCTCTACATGGATTAACGAAACTTCTGTATATGTCCCAGGAGAGGATAAAGTGATGAATCTGTTTAATGACAAAATATTTTGGAAGCTTACGACAAGGCAATTTCATGTAACTATAGCAATAACTTTAATAAAGTAAGAATACAATACTTTTGGATCGAGTTTCCAAAAGCACTGTAAATCATATTTTTCCTACATATATTATCTTTGCTCTTTCTATTGAATTCCTAAAGTACTTAAACACTGGAAAAAAGGTATTAGCAAATTCAAGAGAATAGCTAACTGCCAGATACCCATTTTGCCTCTCCAATCACATTGGCGAAGATGAAAACCTAAAATTATCAAGAGAAAAGTATCATTAGGGACCGCTTGTTATTAAAATGCCGCAAAAACAAACAATGTATAAAAAAGTTTCCTCCATAGCGGGAATTAGGACGGGATATGAGAGCTTCGAGGACGCTTTTAAGATGTGGTTCCGGAGGACAAATGAAATATTCAATAGATAGACGAGGAAGAAAAAGGAGGGTTATTTTAATGTGATATAGTTGGAATAGAATTTTCTGGTGGGGATTACAAGCAGAGATCAAGGTTGAAAAGACCAATCCTGGCCGCACGTTTTGGAAATAAGTCACTTTCAATAAAAACAATAGAATAGTGGCAATTCTGAACTAATAGCTGAACTTGATTGAGGGTTATCATACACTACAAGAGTTTACAAAAGACTTATAAGGAGTTAACAGCACTTTGGCGAGATGTTAAATATTTTAATATTGACGAGAATGCTGGGGGAATGCGGAAGAATATAGGAAATTAAAACGACAAAAATCGCGGCAAAAAGACGTGGAGGACCATAAAAGATTGAACAGAGGGCAACCATCTATGTTAGACACGAGAACTTCAATGAAGTCTTGGATTGGATATTTGGGGAGGCGACCTACGGCTAAGGTTATTTGCTCCATAGGAGATACTTTTTAACTTTGCTGACACTGTTCCGTCTAAAGATGTCTTCTGATATGAATGTAAAGAGAATATAATCGAAGATGCTGAGCGAATCTGAGTTAGTTGAGAGGATCGGCTTGGTGTGGAGGCTAGAGTAGGTACTGGTTAACCATACGAACCGCCAGGGTTCAAATCCCTGCAGAGGAAGATGTTTTACAGAGGAAACCCGATCCCTACTTGAGTGTCTTGTTGAGGGCACTTCAAGTACAGTACTTCATCTGTCAGATGAGACGTTAATCCGTGGTCCCCTTGGCGCCTTTCGTTGAGAGCAGGCTAATGCCGACGCTGGGTTCATAATCCAGCCTTCCTCCCTTACCTATCCCCTACGGCGCAAATTACCTTAGATGTCGGTTGCCTCCCCATGTATCCAAATCCTAATCAATGAAGGCTTTGAGTGGAGAGGGGCTTTATGCGCGGACCAAATATTCAAACGCTGGTCTATTGGACGGATAAAATTAAACTAAATAAATACAATGCCAATACCATTCTTGTAGAATTAGATATTGACATGTCACAGATAGGATGAAATCATCACTCTGCCAAACACACTTGCAGGGACTCACGGGGTACCACGTTGGTTTAGAGCAGTGAAATCCAAACTTTTTCGAGCTAACCCCCCTTTTTTCCACAAACCATTACCCAATGCCCCCAGCTGCAAGTGCACATAAGTGCATAAGTCATGGACAACATGAAAAAAGTAAGATGTTTCTATAAATATAGCTAAAATAACTACGATTGAACTATTGTTTATTTCAAATCCAACAGAGAGATGGTTTACTCAACCCTGGACATGCATATTCGGTATGGGCCCATCCTCCAGCGCACCCTTACAGCCCCCTAAGATGGAAGGACCGCCCTCCAGGGGGTGGTAGCGCCCATTTTGGGAACCACAGGTTTAGAGGATAAAGTAAGGGGAACGGTGGCCTAGGACCGTGTGTGTGTGTAGCGTGACGATCTGGTGGGGATAATGGAAACAAGTAAGGGGCGGGATTAAAGAAAGGGGTACTGCTGGGAGATGGAGGGTAAAGGGAAACAAAGGAGGGGGAAAGTTGGATGAATAGGGGTGGCTTCAGGGGACCGGGGACACGTATGTCATCTTTTATGCGAAGGGTGAAGTGGGGCGGGGAGTTGCGGCGTGCAAGGAAGAGATAAAGTAAAAAAAGATGAAGTAAAACGGTGGGATGAGTCAAGTGCTAGCTCGCATACAGATGCCACCCTACCTCCCCATATCATTCTCCTCAAACAAGCCCTTTGTCTTTCCTCTTGCTTTCACACACAAACACTAAAAATCATACAGCACCTTCCCTTCTTCCAGGCAACGATGAAACGATATGAAACGGTAAAACCATAAGGATGTCCCAAAATTAAGTGCACGGGTGGGACGAATGCCACATTTTCTTGAATCAGATCTCAAGCTCCAAAACAATCTTGAATCTCTTGAGTCGTATATATTTAAGGGCAATAATAATCGTTAACGTTAAAAAAAATCATTTACGTAAGGTTAATTTTTTTTATTCTTCGACAAAATAAGAATCACCATGTCTCCTGAAATAATAAATCAAATACAGTTATTCCTTCCCAAATACTCCGATTATCACTAAGGAAATACGTAAATGTAATACTTTCCAAATGCTTGAAATACTTGCCAAATGTTTTCTTACGGTTTTAACGAATACCTCTCATGTTTATAAAAAACAGAGTGAGAGGACGTTTGAACTCAACTTTACTCACATTATGGTGTTTCAACAATTTTTAGGCAAGAATTTTTTGGGTCAGTAAGGGGAAAAAAAGTATAAAGACAGAGGTTTTACCATCTCCAGCATTTTCGTGTGCGTCTGCACGAACGTACACCGCTCGTAATATTGTCATAAAAATTTTCCCCCTTATCCTTACGAATAAAAGAAAATTGTGTAATTTAACTGACATCTAATATTACAATTCTAATTTCTAAAAATTTTTTAACACCATTAAATAAACATTTCAAAGGATACGACGCGAAATTACGAAAAGCGTAAGATAAGATTATTTTTCCAGCCAAATGTCATAAACGTCAATAACAAAGGACACTTCTGCGAGAACAGGTGTAAACAAATATTTCCGGTAAATCAAATTTGAATACAGTTAAGGTGTCAATGTTTCTGAGACTTGGAATTTTTAGCTGGCGGATGAAGTTTTCATATCAAAATACGCTAGTTCAATTACATTTGTGCAGCAGTGTGTTGTGTCCCCCAGGCTGGTACAAGAAATCAGTCATGAGTATTTTCATCACCGAATCATCAGGGATTAGTTCTCAACCCGTATCTCTTTGTTCTGGTTATCGGTGTCATTGTAAAGAATGCAAAGAGTAACTTGGAACTTGGAAAAGCAAAAAACTTGGAACATGTTATTTGCGAATAATATCGTCCTCTGTAAACAGATCCTGGAGGAACTAGAGGTTAAGCATGAGGAAAGGAGGAAGGCGTTAGAAGAGAAGGGAATTGATATCAGCAAGTTAAAAACAGAAAAATGAGAGAAAATAATGTATAACACCGATCTTTAAAGGTAAAGGAAGAGTAATGCCCATCGGTTGGGAAGTTCAAGTACCTCGGATCAAATTTATAGAGTGACGGAGTTTTGGGAACTGAAATATAACAGAGGATAAGCTGCGGATGGCTGAACTGGAGAAAAATCAGTGAATCACAATGCTATAGGGTAGTGAGATGCAAGATGAAAGTATTATAAGTCTGTGGTGAGGCGTGTGATACTGTACAGGGCGAAAACATGGCCGATTATAAAAATCCAAGACATGAAGATAGAGGTTGCTGAAATGAGGATTGGATATGTGGAGCAACGAGAAAAGATGCATAAAAATAAGTGTACAAGAGGAACGGTAAGAAGTACGAACCATGGGAAAGGAGGCACAAGAAAGTAGACGACGGTGGTATGGACATGTGCAGAGAAAGGCAGAGAACTTTGTTGGGAAATGATATAAGAAAATGAAAGTCAGAGGGAAAAGAAAGAATTGAAGACCAAAGATGAGACGGAGGAACAAATGGCAGAAGAGGAGAAAGGCTTGAAGAAAGAAGCTTTGTGCGGAAAACGATGGAGGAGAAGAATAAAAGAAGGAAACCCCGACCCCTTTGATATTGGATAAGGCAGAGAGAAAGAAGAAGATCGCCTAATC
This sequence comes from Ceriagrion tenellum, assembly GCA_963169105.1. NCBI lineage: Eukaryota > Metazoa > Arthropoda > Insecta > Odonata > Coenagrionidae > Ceriagrion > Ceriagrion tenellum. The sequence goes on from OY720639.1 coordinate 126,790,930, forward strand.
TGTTCATCATTGCTCGTTCGATCCTAAGATTGGTTGATTGCAGCCCCATTGCCTTCCCTATCTAATGCTAACTCCATTTCCTTCTGGTATCTCTTCCTATGTACCTTCACCTATAAACTGTATACTTATACCTGTAACCTAATCTGTATACATATAATATTTCTTAAAATTCTCTAAAACAGAGGAATGATTTTAGTGAAGGTATAATTTTCTACAATATTGAGAAAAGGTGTATTCTTTATCTGTTTTGACTCTCACAATCGCGAGAGTTCCTCCTAAACAGAACGCCGCCACCTTTTCATTGGCTATTTTTTATTCCTGTTCCTCCCTTCACTCAAACCCTCTTGAGCAAACGAATCACGGTGCGGCCGTATTTTTTATTAGCTTCTTACACACGGGAATACGAAGCCGACACAATGGCTGTGGAGGATGAGGCGACGCTCGGGAGAATAGAAGACACCCATGGCTTACAAGCGGATGAGGTTTTGAAAAGAAAACAGTTGAAGGAGCGACTGCGCGGAGGCCTTACAGACGACGACTTCCGAAATACAAAATGAAATAAAAAAATAAAATGCGAGACGAGTCCCCGCCTGCTGAGTCATAAAAACAGAAAGATCCCGGAATGGAAGTAAATATAGAACCTTCTGGTGCATTCCCATGGGTGTAGATGAAGAGGAGACGATTGAAAAAAATGATCATTGCTTTAGGTTTTTCCTTTGATTTGTTTTGCTAGAAAAGTACGAATTGACAAAATTTAAATCGTGTTAAATGTCTGTTATCAAACGTAATCCATTATATAACGTGCACAATAAAAAAATTCGTGAAGAGAACAATTCAGGTTCATTATGCATCCAGAGCAGTGCAATAATATCCTGCATACGGATTAAATAAATAAAATAAGAGTACGTTAACCTTTTGAGGAAAAATTGAGGAAAAAAGGAAGAAAAATATTATTTTGTCACAAAAATCTACTGTGAAGTTGCATTATAATACCAGATGGCACAAGAAAAATCACGTCAAAAATTTTAGGTCTGGAAAGTACAAGCTAATGGTGGATTAAATATAGGAGAAATTCTCCTTGAATATGGCAAGAACTTAAGGAAGTTTAATGCATCACTTGATTACTTTAGAGCAAACAGAAGAATAAAAAAATACAGAGAAAAACATGCCTTTTAACAGCCAACAATTTTAATTGTGTTATTCATGGACATGTATGATCTGGCTGGCAAGCAAATGCCTTGCACAAGATTTTGTAGCCACCGTTTATTCCTCAGTTCATGAGTCGATCTACTACAAACCAAAAAACTGCAAGTTATGTGATGATAAATAAATGATAGAAAAACATGATATTTTAATATGAGAACAGTTTGTATTTCTAAGGAGCCAATTTGATACATGATACCGTTGACTTAGTGGAAACTTAATATATGTAAATTAGCCACATTAGATGATATACAGTCACTTCAAGACTCCGGATAAAATTGAAATTACCAATGGAAATATATTCGATAAATATTCGAAGGAGCATAAGTTTCTGATGCCCGGGAAATCGTTACAATGCTCTATACAAGGGAAGAGTATTGAGAACCGGGTGGTTTTCGAATTCCAGTCTCCGTCAGGGAGAGCCAAGGCTTGTGTCCCAACGATTACGGAAAATTGTCACCGTAAATCCAAGTTTTACTTGAATTTACCAAATGAGAGAATTTGAACTAAAGGAAAAATCCCTCCGCTTGACCGGACCTCTTCCCCTGTGAATTTTGGTGGGCTTTACTATTTACCTACTTACTTTACAACTGAGAGAGTTACTGAGGGCTTTCTCGAACTTTGTGCACTTGCAGGTGACTCGGCAACGGTGATGTCACGGCTAGACCCTGTATCTGCAAACTTTAAACTTAAGGACTCAGCCCATCAGGTGTAACGTAAAACCGTGTTCTCCTAGCTATTTTTCGCTAACAGCGTACAAATTCCGATCCGAACGTGTTTATTCCTGCCTGCTATTCTAAATTCAAAAAACTATTCGTCCGGTCTGGAGCGCCAAGTTTTCCCGAAAAGACTTCTATCAGATAAACCGAGAATTTTATGCTCACATTTTTTACCTACACTACTGCGTGTTCTGAAATCCATTATGCTCGCAAACTTAGTTTGTGTGGCACCCATATTAGCTATTCAAATATTGAATAAAATTATACGTATGTGAGTTTTTCCATTGTTTGCCGTCAAACTTAAGACGAAGTTCTTCATCACAGCCATATTTCCTACAAATGCGCCATAAATCGCGGTCACGGGAAAGATCGTGAGAGTCGGTGTCAGTATAACGGCTTCCCACAGTTTATGCCGACCCATAAACGACCCGTGTAGGCAACTAAAAAGAGACAAGACCGTCGCCTAACCTTGCGATACCGGTCTCCTAAATATCTAAAACGTGTGAGGAATTAAAGTGTAAAATCCACAAATAATATAGCCATTTAGAGTTATAGGAGTCGAAATCCGGCGTCCATTGGTGCAATTTAAGAGAAATTAAAGTCACACCTCAAGTGGATCGTTTTGATGAGCGTTTTACAGCAACCAATAACCAATAAACGCATTTTCGGAGGGAGATAGAACGAATATGAAAGCGTTAGTTTTGTGCTCAAGGCGACGAAGGATTTAGAAAAACACGGACGCAAATACTCCTTTATTAATATTATAAAGAGCAAAAATTTATGTTCAGGGCCCAGAAAGAAACGCCTCCCACCGGTTTGGATTAAGGATATGAATCCATAAAAGGTTAGGTAAAGACTGATAGCTTTACAATGAAGAACATTCTGTTTTCCTGCTAATATCCTTTTTAAGGCTTCGGCCAACTATGGAATAGCTAGTTAACCCAAGCAGTTGGCTGAAGCAGGGGTTATTTATATGCAGAGGATTGATAAAATTTCATTTTTTGACGCAAATTATAATGCTGATGAAATTATAATACACGTCAAAAATGGAAGACCAAATCGACCATAGGGCTAATATCACCAAAGAACACTATCATTAGATAAAATATTGGGCCATAATGATAGTTAGCAATATTATCAATGAAAACAATAGTTACAAAGGGATTGATAACAAGAAATATTTGCTAGAAAATAAAGAAAAACCTTTCTCTACTCTTAACTTTTGATAAATTCATGGCAAAAGGGAAAAAACAAAATTGTAAAATGAAAAAGTGAATATTTACTTAATTCTATTTTTATCTGTATTAAATCTATACTGTATATATATTTGTATCTATATTAAATCTATACTGCTTGGGTTAACTAGCTATTCCATAGTTGGCCGAAGCCTTAAAAAGTATATTAGCAGGAAAACAGAATGTTCTTCATTGTAAAGCTATCAGTCTTTACCTAACCTTTTATGGATTCATATCCTTAATCCAAACCGGTGGGAGGCGTTTCTTTCTGGGCCCTGAACATAAATTTTTGCTCTTTATAATATTAATAAAGGAGTATTTGCGTCCGTGTTTTTCTAAATCCTTCGTCGCCTTGAGCACAAAACAAATCTACATTTAAAGTGATGTAGAGATGAATCGAGAAGGAAATTAAATTAAATCAAAAGTTGTAGATATAAAAAAAAGCTTTAAATAAAAGGAAGGCGATCCTTCGCCGTTACTTCTAATACATCCACCGATAACAAAGTACGAAACAGCCTGCATGGAAATAAGGAATTTCGCTCATGGCAGGTACTCGACAGATACAAATATTAGTAACTGACCGAAATTCAGCGTCGACTCTCCTCTCGTGACCACCAAGTGACCGTGATTAGAGGAGTGTTTGATACTCAATTACTCCGCATACGACTCTCACTGCTAATTACTCCAACGCCGGAGCTTTTAAAAAAAACCATTGGCTCCGGCGTTATCTGAGCTATTTCGTAGGCGGGCACGATCAAAGCCGTGAGAGAATTAAAGATGAGGAGAGCATTCACTACATCCAAAGGGAAAATACTCGAGAGACAGTAGACACGAATCTAGTGTCTAACTATAATTTGAAGTATTATTTAAATGGTAGGGCGAAGCCAGGAATAAGAAGGTGGGTTGTAAGACATGCAGGAAGCCAAAGTTAAAGAAAAAAGGAAGAAGTAACTCTGAAACCTACATCTGTCGTTAATTTAACAATGTAATGTGATCTTACATATCTATTAAATTCCTTCAGTATTAAAAGTAATCTGCACCATCTTTTTAACCATTTTACAACAACAATTAAGTCTTTCTTCCTTTCTGTAATTAGACACCAAAAATACAATTTTAAGATCGTACCGGAACAAAACAAAGGAGCGATGATATTGCTGATAGCTTACGCGGAAATTCACGTATGATAAGTTGCTAATTTTGTTATGTTTCCTCATTTTCAACTATATTGCATCTACGAAGGACATTTTTACCCTCATGTAAATCCACAAATAATATAGCCATTTAGAGTTATAGGTGTCGAAATCCGGCGTCCATTGGTGCAATTTAAGAGAAATGAAAGTCACACCTCAAGTGGATCGTTTTGATGAATTCCAGTATTCCTGCAGAGCTCCTTGAATTTGAAACATATATTTCACACAAAGCTTGTTATTTAAGCAGGGGACCAGTTGTATACAGTCTAAACTCGTAATAGTCTTCGACCAAGTGCACATTTACCAGAAAGCGTCCTCATCTCCGGCAATTAACACAGCATCGTTCGCGGTGAAAATGTATTTCTCGTTTTTCATAATTAAATTTTCCACGGCTAAAAGGTTGTCAAATCCCATTCACGCTGGCGGAGAATGTGGTGAATATTGAAATCAAGGAATATGAATGGGGGCAATATTAATCTGCAATGCATGTAGCACGAATCTATATTTTCCCCTAAATTGAATGAGGCAATTATCGTTAGAACGAAGCATTTTTAGGCACATGCAAGGAATTTTAATAAGGGTATTCACAACCTAGGGGGTATATTTATTATAACTAGACCTCGGATATGCATGCCTTGCCAATAAATTTTGTACATATCGATTATTGGGAGGAAAATCCGTGAATGCTTTACAACCCATCACAAGAACAGATGCCTCAAAAATACGATCCAGTCTCACACGAGTAAAATCTATAAGATTGGAGAATCGATTCCATCTGATTGACGGCCAACCATGAGGCGCCACCTATAAAACAGTGCCCAAAACTGCTCGCATTAAAGAAGTGATACGAATTTCTTGCGTTCCAATGAGCTCATTTATGGCTGTCATAACTGGGATCCCGCCGCCAAAATGGGATGCGAGAAAGAGGACAAAGGCGGGAAAATAAAAATTAGCAAATCAGCACAGGCGAGCAAACCTCGAGCCGGAGCCAAAACATTTCATTGAGCAACGCCCTCACAGTTTGGACATTTATTAAGGCGAGAGGAATCCGAGATACCCTCAGCATTTTTATCGCCTACTTTTTCACAACTTAAGGTGGTAATCAGAGCGACTACATTTTCGAACGGCAGCCAATAACCACACGGTTGATCGCTGAAGAGGCGCTTCGACGGAATTCAGAATGGGCACCGATTTCCATAAAATATGCCAAACGTGTCCCAAGGAGACTCTGAATTGGATATTCACCATCATAGATGTTAAAACGAGTGTAGGTAGGAATTTGGCTGGCATCAACTGAAAAGCTTAGCCGATCGACGCGAAGATCTATCACTAGCGTTAGATGATGCACCACTAACACCAAAATATTTTCTTCTCCAGTTCTTCTCGCTATTATCTCACGTCACAATCATATTCCTTCACTTTCTCTCCAGCTTTTCACTCTTCAATTCATCACCGGCATGAGTAAATTACTCATCTCCGTACGTCTTCCTAACATTTTCAACATTCAAACATACATAACATTCTAACATTTATTATTATTATCTAATCATGAGGGGTTCTCAAATTTTTGGGAAGGACGTTTACACCTCCCTGGGCATGGTTGTTTGTGTTCGTCCATATATTACGTATCTAGTAATTGGCTTCGGCTGTTAGATATAAATAAATTAATATTATTTTCGGCCTCCTTAATATTTTTACTGTCAATTTTCTATCCCACTCGGTCTTTTATACCACTTTTAAGTTAGTCTGTCTATGAAACGAGCTTTTATTCTAAAACTCTTTGAACCAACGTCTAGAAAATCTCTATAAGCAGCCACTCTAATGCCACAAGTTTTAGTATTTGATAACATTTCAGTTGTAAAAATTCAATGAAATATTGCAATTTTTAGTGAGCTATCAATATTTCCCCAAAATATCAGCACTCACAGGTGAAATTTCCACTTTAATCCAGATACTTGGGAGACCATTCTTTAGGAATAATTTAAGTGTTAGTTTAGTTATTGTCAAAAATACTTCCAATCAAACAGAATATGTCCCTTGATTCTCAGCGCAAATTACAATTCAATTTTTGCAAGAACTCTTTCACAACTGAAGCTTACCACATACACAAATAATCGCCATGATGGAGGTTGAAATGTGACATATACTTGGGCTCGGTTTTATTATTACTCGTTAACGTTAACCGCAAAATAACGTAGCCATTTTTCTAAATTGATGATAATTGAGACTTCGGGTTTTGTAGATTAAACAAGAATTTTAGTAAGTTAGTTGACGTTCAGCGTTGTCAAATTTTGTTGTCACACTAAGAAAATGTTTAACAAGACACCATACATTAGCAAAGACGTAAATTCCTCTACAAACCAACCTTTTTAGTCCCTTCTTCTAAAATGATAACGCTTATGGATACAAGAAACATAAACTTTATTATAAAGAGACCATACTGTAAGGTCTTTAAGTATCACGTTTGTTTTTACTATGTAATCTCCACTACTTCATAACTATAGATCCATTCAGTTATCTCGAAGAGTTTGGCAAGAGTGTTTTCGTATCAGAAGAAAATGCGGTTTAAATTAGATGCGCAAGTGCAATGGGTTGTTAAATAAATCAACGAGGTTTCTATAATTCTTAGAATGTATAAAGTGTACAAGAACCTAAAGCGTTCGACATCATTGGTAGATAATCAGGTGCGTCCAGATTTATACAAGGAGTCCCACGCCCTCCGGATGGCCATACAAAAATCCAGCAAAGCCAGCAGTGCCAACAGTCGCACGCGATCACTTATGCCTTTGACCACACTCAGAAAACTCTCTCGCTAAAGCGGCAGCGGGTTACTAGCGGCACCCACCGTTAGACACGACCTACGCAGGAGTGTTAACCCCGTTGGATAGATAACCTGCGGTAAGGAGTGGTGACATACCATAGACTGACTAGACTTCAGGGCAGAGAAAGTAACGCTCGCATATGACACACTAGTACGTGGATGTGTAAAGAGTGGGCAACCGGAGATTGTGGGTGGGTTAAAGAGTGAATGCCTGGCTGTGGGAATGGAGTCAACGCGAGGCAATTGGCCGGTCCCACGCGGGTACGGACCCCCCCTTGGGCAGGGGGGGGGGATATGAGGATGAAGCGCTGTTCGGAGTCGGGGCGATAACTGGCCCCCCGGTGAGAGGGACATCGGGTCGCCGACCTACAAATAAAACAAGGCGCCATTGCACTTTTGCATGGTTGAGACAATGTAATAGATGCTTGAACCACAAACCCTTCATGATCCAATTTAAAGTTCGCTGATTTGCTCAACGTTCGAATTTGTTCGAATATTGCTCAACTCTTGCGAAATAATTAACGAGAATTCAAATTTAAGACTAAAGGGTACGTTAAAAAGTTTTAGCGATCGTCAAAGAGGACTCATCGGGGATGAAGAACTTATAGGCATGGCGGTTCATCTTTTACTCATTTGGTAGAACACCAAAATAGTTGGTTGCTACCCTTTGCATTACATTTCTTGCCAATTCCATAGAAACATTAGTGGTAAAAAATATCTAAAAACCATAATCAAAGCACAATTTTTGGAAATATCCATACACTCCTCAGTCTGAAAAATTAAGTAATCAACGAGGAATTTTTCTTACCAAATATGTATAGAATTACATTAAAATTAAGTCATCAATATTAAAGGAAAAATTGTATATTTGGCAGAATATCATCATTGATTAGTCGATACATTTTGCCTTGATTCACGTCACATTTTCTACTGACACATGAATATTCGAATTGTTGATCCTCTGTGAAAAAATGTTTTCACAAGGCTCCATTGTAGTCGGCCCGCATATTTTAATACAATTGATATATTACTGCATTTATTTTTAACTCAGATATTACCCTATAATAGCAAATATAAAACCAATCACTTCCTTGTGACGAGAAGCACCCACAATTTCTTGGAGTGTTTTTGAGTTATCATTCCAGAGTCACATTAGAGTTATGTAAAATTTGTGGGTTTTAGAGTTACCTGTTGTAATGCACTCGATTTTCAGTAGTCAAAAAACTCATCAGACCCACAAGAAAACATACAAAGTACGTCATTGGGCCCTGATACTAGTCTTACACGGCCTTTCTTAACAATAATTTTATGACATTGCACCACCAATTTTATTACATATATCGTCCATAATTTTCGAGATAAGTGGAAAAATGAGAAGGTATGAGAAGCATTTTTCATAAATTACTGGAAATTATAACGCATATTTTGCGTATAACTTGAAAATAACAAAGTTTTTCATCACTGAATTCATTAAGTACACCACGAGAGTAAAATACTGCGATCCTAGCTGTGGGTCGCTTTTGATAATATCTTTTGCAGGAGCTTGAAATCTTAGATGTTATAACTTAGATGAATGAATGAACTATATGAATTTTAATCACATGCGTACTTCGTGGGCATATTAGCCTCTTATTTTCAAAGACAACTGAGGCTCTACACTGAACGTCCTTTATTCTCCAAGCTCTATCAGATCAAGAATGCAGAATGCCTTAATATCCACGGGCTTATAGGGCCGTTGTATCTAGGATTAAGATATACTCAACGACTGTACATTTGACTGTAAATGAAGTATTCGGAGGGAGCGATATAATTCATTTCATTAATTGCTTTATAAATTGAATTCGGCAGCTTGACAGTCATTTCAAGCAATTCAATGATCTTGAAAATGACAGTTTCAAAACCGTGGCCAATCAAAGAAATTAAATACAGAATATTAACTGTGCAAACTATTTAATTTAGAATGAAAGAGTTTAAGAAAATCAAGCCAAAAACAATACTTTGCACCGAATTTTTAAATGTACATTTCCAATTATCTTATGAAATTCAACACAATTATGCATAAATCCCCACTGTAGCGGCTTCATTATCCTTTAAGCTCCATTCACCTCGTGGAACTTAAAATAGTCACACAAATTTCCTTGGGGCCAAGTCGAAAACATGTTTATGTCAATAAGAAAGCCAGTACAACAGGAATTCACAGTTTCCTCAAAATCTGAGAGGACACAAGGACAGCAGCTGCCGGATGTCACAAATTTGAGGGCACTGAAGAAGATTTATCTTCACCTGGTGAACCGGCTTCTCAACAATTATCCAGTCTCTTTGAGAGGGTATAATGATCTCTGTATCCGAGGGACAAAGGTGACTTGCATGTCAATTAAAAGGTGGAGCGTTCAAATCGTGGAAGGAAGGCAGAGAATTCTCTCACAAAACTGGATCAAAGATAACACGATTCATGGCTGAGAACCGGTTTAGGGCTTAAATCCGTTGAGAGGGAAAAAAATACATTTTCAGCAAACGAGCCTAAGCTTAAATCAAGAGCCGCGTTATGCAAAATTATGGACAGAGAGGGCAAATTAGAAAATGCTACATGATGCCACACCTAAGTTCTTATTTAAAACTTTGCAAATAGATAATAATTCTCTATTCATAATTCAAAATGCTAGAACACAGGCAGCAAACAGAATGGAAAAAACCTACGGTTCTGAATCTATTGCAATAGCACCCATTATCGACACTCATCGAGACGGCTTATCGAAACGAGTAGCTTACTCTTTCCAAACAATAATAGTCGTCTTGCTTGATAACGTTCTATAAATGAAAGACACTTTTACATTTATGGAAATAATTACAAAATAAATAAAAATAAATAATTTTAATATTTTTCAAAAATCGGAGAGAATGGAAGAAAACTCTAATAAAAAGAACTGAGCTTACATTTACATTTATGGAAATAATTACAAAATAAATAAAAATAAATAATTTTAATATTTTTCAAAAATCGGAGAGAATGGAAGAAAAATCTAATAAAAAGAACTGAGCTTACCTAGTGTAAATACTTTTCAGCTTAGCAGGAAAAGTAATTTAAAATTCTATAGCATAATGATTCTTTGGTATGAAAAAAGCGATAGCTCATACTGCATACGATGAAGCAATGAGTCCTACTCAGTCATGCCAACAGAGCGTCATGGAAATATTTGGGAGACAGAAATTAACATCATCACGCCGGTCACTATGCAATCTGTCACATCCGGTGCGAGACGGACATTTTTCAATAGCAGTAGACTCAGGTAAACATAAACAGGACACAGGACTCATTAATATTTATTGATGATAATGAAAAAATAAAATAAAAAATGATAAAGAAAACATTTATTCTATAAATGTTTTCCTTATTATTCACAAATAACTAGACGTTATAATCATTAAACCACCCTGAAATGTATTTTCCCTTTCCTAAAAGACTGACGCATCACAATATTTAATATATTATACAAAAAATACATAAAACACTCTCTTGGACTGTATTTCAATAACGTTGTGGAATAGAAATAGAAAAATGAGAGAGCGAAGACATATTAAGGGTGCTTTATGGGGGTGATTCAACTGGAGTGAAAGTATATACTTGAGTTTACAAGACAGCGGTATCTAAAATTATTCATAAATAAGGCAACTCAAGCATGGAAAAGACAGCTGCCTCAGTCAGAAAAATTAGCCGAAGAAACTGAAAGGGCGGCACTTCATTAATTTTCTTTCATGGTTTTCTCAGATGGTTGAAATCGCATTTATGTCGCAGTAATCGCACGCCCGCCTGCCACTCACCGAGACAAGCATCAGCAGCACTTGGTCCCTGGGGTTGCTCCCGTTGGCCCATCGCAGCAAGACGGTCGCGGGACAGGACCCTAGGGAACGCCCCTTGGAGACACGCCCCCTCGAACTCCTCGGCCCTCCGGCACCCAGCAAACCGCACAACATTGTCACTTCCCTTCAGGATACCTCAATAACAGCGCTAAGGGAATGAATAAAATGCCGGGTCGCTTATACGAATTACGATCAGCGACGTCAGTCCATACTCGCAAAGTATTCAAGTCTGGTTCCTTATGCCCTTCCCACAAAACGCCCACCACACGCGAGCACAAGATAGCCTCTTCTTATTCAGAGAGTCACAGGAGAATAACTCAGTACTGACGCCTTCCACAACTCGTAACCAATGATGTGATGTGTTTTAGTCTCTCACAGCACTTCACGAATGCACGGAGCACGTCCCAGGCTCCCAGATGAAAGATATACACACGTATTGGCAAACGTCACAGAGACTCGGTACACTCTGCTGGAATCCACCGGAAACAAAAAGATAAATAAAAAAAGGAAATGAAACCGAAGTGAGCAGCAGATAAACCAAATAAAATAAGTAAATAAAACAAGCACTCTTCAGTAAATCCACTCACATAAACTTCACACTCACGATACACTGAGTGATAAAAGGAGACGCTATAAGCGCACTATCTTTGGAGGAGTTTTCTGGAAGGCTGAGCACAACCTCTCAAGTCCACGGTCCGCGGATCACACATACGCTTGAGCACAAGTGTTGAGTCCGGAGTACGTGGTTTCTGTTTATTTTTTCTTCTCTCTCTTTCCACCGCGATTCCAGGGAGGCTCAGGGAAGCCTAACGTCTTCTTTCAGAAGGAAAAGGCTTTTCCTTCCGTCACTCCACAACTTGCGTCGACGACGCCCACCTTATCCTGCTCTTGGCGCAAAAAGACGATTCGTTGACGGCGCTTCCTGTCGGAGACCCCATCGGCACAGCCTCTTCTTTCCTACCGGCGCTAGACTCCTTTACGGGCACTAACGGGCATTATGACCGCCCATGGATCGGGAGGAGGCAGTTTTTATCGCCGGATGGCGCATAAAAGAGCGAGGAGATGAAAAAAAATCGAAGAACGGGAAGAGACTCGGGTACTTCCGTCGGTTCCTTTTGATATGTTTATATTGGGGACGCCTCCGGTGTGCAAGACTCCAAGCGGAGATTGTAAGCGAAGACCGGGGCTCGGACAATCTCACAACTCAGTTCTTCTAAGCGAATATAGTCTTTTGATTTTCTTTTTTAACGTATTCGAACAATTTTTAAGGAAAAAAGTGGATAGCTATCCTTCCTGGTGAAGAGATGAACCGGAATGATGAGTGAATCTCAAATTCTACGCCCTAACTCTATCTTTTCCGCGGCTAGGAGGACTAATGTTTTTGTTCCCTCTCTTAATTTCGCTGTTGGTTTTCGTTCCGAGAAGAATGGGTTACGTTTGTCGGCCGATGAAGGAGAAGATCGAGGACGGACTGAAGGGAAGAGCACGAACTTCGTGACGCGGGTTTAACGGTTTTAAAAGTCTCGTCGGTGCCGTGAGACCGGGCGCCGCTCTCGATGCCAGCGCCTCAACGCGACGAAACGCCGCATCAACTCTCGCGGGCCGACGCACAGGTGTGGGGAGTGGCGGGCCACTGGAAGACTCTTCACTCACAGCAACAAAACAACGCCAGCCAACCAGCCAGCTCACGCTACACAACCTGCGGCGCTGAATTGGCCTCAAGTCCCCCCACTCTGCCTCACTCTTTCCACACGAAACACGCCCATTTGAACTCGCAAGACGGGACAAAGCAGAGTGCCTCGGCGGACTGGACTCGCGGAAGGTTCCAAACTACGAGTGACTCCACCCTCTCCCGAACCCTTTGTTTCGGAAAAAAATTATGAAGATGAAGAAGACGAAAGTAATAACGAGAGAGGGCCTCCTTCCACTCGTTTTCACGGGAAGGTGTCGCCCAAATCCCTGAAAAAATAAAATCTCGACTGCGACGTTGAAAACCACGCACTCGCCTCCTTGTTGCGTGGTGGATGGAGCAGGACTGAGAGTTCTTGCTCTGCCGGGAAGGAGTTAAATCAGGTGAGGCGGAGAGGACGGAGGAAGACGGACAAGGAGAGAGAGTGAGATAAAGGAGTGGAGAGAGTGAGAGATATAGCAAGAGAGGACCTGTGGCTTGAGATGGCAACTCGCTGCTTGGGTGGGGAGGTCACTCTAGGAGGAGGAGGAGATTGTTGTGTAGCAACCGAGGAGGTTGGGCCGTTGGAGGGGAGGCGTTGGGAGGAAGAGGGCGAATCGACAAGGGAGCGACGATGGGCGAGCCCGCCTTTTTCAGACGGGCCCGACGCGCGGACCGGCCCTCCCCTGCACAGATGTGGGAGCTCGAACGAGAGGAGGGGGGTAAGTTCTCGGAGGAGTGCGGGGATTTGCGACGGAGGATGTGAGATGGTGGTGTGAGGGGGCAGGTGCTACTCGCTCCATCTTCGCAGCGGGCACGTGAGGAGCAGACGCTGCCGCACCACGAGACGACGGTGGGTTGAGGAGATTGGCAGGGGCTGCTGCGGGGAGGAGGGAAAAGACGCAAGAAGATTTTTCGGAAGGAGGTGGTCGTGGTGGGAGGAGAGGGATGATGGAAAAAGCGTGCGCAGGGTTGAGATTCGGGGGAGATGGAAGAAAAGTTCTTCCAGAGGGAGAGAGAATGAGAACGGATGTTTTGTTGGTCGTAGGAGTGAGGTTAGACCCGCTAGCACCTGGCGTTTGGCGCGCGAGGGCCTTCTGGGGACCGTCAGGTCGGTCTCTCCTCCCCTCAGCACCCCAACAACGCACCACCACTCTTGTCTAGGCGCGCGTCCTGGTTTTAAAGGGACGGGCCCTTTAAAAAAAGGCACCCCTAAGAAAGGGGGTGAGTTGGAGGATCTCTATGAACACTTGTGCGGGATGAAGGTGAAGGCCTGGATGGAAACGGCACAACAGAGAAGACAACTGGTTTGTGTGGCAGCCCAAGCGTCTTGGACATCATCTTGAATAATATTCGAAAGATATGCATGCCGTGAACAGAGTTCAATGTTTGACAGGCATGATGCCATCTCACAGCAATAGAGCGGTAGCACTGAATGTGAGAGAACAACCCTTTTGAGATGAGATTTGCCCCCTCACTACAAACCTTGAGGCTTTTGGAGTGATACGCAGATACATGAGTATTGAGATGAAAGTATTAAGCATTTAAAAGCATGCTTCATCGTTAAAAAAGGGCACAAAATGCGGAAAACATCTGAGTATGAATAAAAAAATATTAATATTTAGGTCGCATTCAGTATCATTCAGCAGAGAAAAAAGAAAAGACTTGTTATCAATAAAACTTCAATGATATTTTAACGCATTTTTAGACGTGTGCGAAATATTTTTGCTACATCGAAGCAGAAATTTTGTGGACAAACGAATGCATTGGAGTTACCTTACTAGTAACAAAAATAGTAAATATTTTAACTATTTCATTTACACAGTTTAAAAAAATGTTTTATATGGAACAAAATATCATTTCATCCTGAGAAGTTTTTCAAGTTAGATGTTTTTATCATGAAAGTGAACGGACAGTTTCAATTTGTTAAAGGTATCTTCTAGCCTGCCGTCACATGTTGAGAAGATGCTTCATCGAGAGAAAACCCGGGGAAGGAATAAATAAATAACGGGAAAGTATTTATCATACCCTGCACCAATACGCGGGTAGGGTACATTGATTTTATCACAGCAGAAATGTAACGCATTAAAGAAGGCATGGCAGGTATGGAAAATTACATATAGAAATGATCAACATTGTAACGCCTTTCGTGTTTTCCTTGGTAGCGCTTTTTTACCGTTCTTTAATACACTTCTATCTACTCTCTCTCCTCTCCAACAATCCCCCCTCTCCAAACTTAAACAAATCCCTCACAACCAACAACGACCATAAAAAATAAACAAATTAAACATTAAAACACAAAAGCAAGAAATAAGATAAAACAAAACACACAAAACAAACAATAACTCAAGGAAAGGAGCGCGGCGTTACATCACCTTACGAGTCAATCTAACTATATCCGTCTGACTCTTCGCACGATAGCTGCTGTAAAAATTGAGATATCGAGATGAAATTTGGGTCATGACTTCATGAGCCTCTTGTAGTCCACAGACGGCACACTTCTCAATTGGGTTGGATCGGACCAAAGCCTACTTTTTTTAAATAACAATATTGAAAGTGGCCTAGGGTATTGAAGCTTCAGCAAGGCCGAAGATAATTTATTTACCAGTTTTTTAAAGAAAGAACTTCTTGCTGTAAAAAATAGTCGCATTCCATAACTCCTGCTTTAGACGACCACATGGGTCAAAATACAGCTAGTACACGTAAATAAGAGGTCAAAATAGCAACTGGCTCTACCCTGTCGACGTGTAACGTCTACATTATGACCTATAGGACGTTTCTCAGATGGGAGACTTCAACAGTAGAGGGTGCAAGGTTACCCATAAAAACCACGTGTCTACGATGATAGGAACATCAGATTTTATGATACGAAGCGACGAAAGTGACATGTTGAAATGGACCTTTAAATCATTACCAACAGATATCATAACGAGTTCTCACCAAAGGGAAGCTTCCACATACATAGCGAGGAACAGACGGCAAGTAATACTCGAATATATATTAAACCTCTCTCATACATCTACATCTACATCTACGTCATACCCTGCAAGCCACCCAAAGGGTGTGTGGCAGGGGGTGCTTTCGCACCAGGCATGCATGAATGATATGGTAGAACACCGACATTACATTAAAACCCGCGTACCACACATGCAAAGCGCCAATTACAAATCTAATACCCAAGAAACATTCTATCTCCAATCGTTCTAACATGCAAGGGATACAAAGACTACTACTACAGATTCAAAATATCATGCATAAATAAGAACATCATTATTTACATCATGCATAAATAAGAAAGAGGAGAATATAATGAGAAAGATTAACTGCCTGCCTATTGTCAATACTCGAACTATTCATGACGACGATCACAGCTGTTATGGTCCCGAATGGTACGCGGAAAAAATGACATTTTATACCTATCGGTTCTACAATCTAGCTCTCTAATTTTATTGGCGCGATCTAATCTGCCGTAGTACGAAGGGGTTAATAGTATGTTTTTTACGTCGTCAGTAAAATTATTTTCCTGAAATTTATTTAGGAGGTTAAGCCTATAATTTAATCTACGCTGTGATAGCGATTCCCATCCTAATTCTTCTAACAGTCCAGACACACTAGCCAACTTATCGTAGCATCGTTTCACAAACCTAGCTCCTCTTCGCTGTACGCGATCTAACTCTGATATCAAGCCCGTTTCGTATGGATCCCATACACTAACAGCATATTCCATACTGGCTGATCCACTGAAAGAAATCGCAAGAATATCGTATTAAAATCAAATAATATTAGCCAGAAATTGTTCTGTGGCTGAGATTAGTGAAATTGATTGCCTACCCGAAAGATGCTTTCAAAATTAATAGCGCAAACGTGATTAGTCAATATCACTACTTTTATTTTCTTCCGTTGCCTATTCAAACCTACTTGAGTGCTGGTTGGAACAATTCAAAGATGAAACAAAAGAATTAAGGAAAATATGCGATCAAATTATACTCGGCAATAAAAATGGAGCATTAAGTTTAGAGGCCATCAAAGTCCACAGAAATAAGGCGCTTCGGAAGGAGAAGTTTTAGTCAATAGCCACTTATTTTCTTAACGTTTTCAAAGAAGAAAATAATCACCAGAGCCATTGGTCATTTAACTCTGGGATGAACTAATAAAAAACACGGCGTTTACCATAGAGCCGTGGCAGGGGATTGTCAAGGTCAACTTGGACCTCATTCCTAAATTTCCACACCACAATCCAAGGCGTCTCTTCCCGCCTATTGGAGAAAGGGCACGCCACTTATGCTGGAATTTTCATCAAAAATTAAGCTATTTCTCTTCAATTAAGTTTTATACTTGTATGCATTCATTTATACTTCAATTTCTGACAAAGGTTCGAAGTAAAATGACGACCGTGTAGTGCCTCACCGAGATTCAACGTGTTGACCTATAAGATCACTTCAACGAAGAGGAAAACCAGAGCATGTAATAATTTAAAAATAATATTTTTCGAAATTGACCGGACCAAGATTGAAACTGATTACAAAACAAATTATTTTATAAACGTTAATTTTTACTACACAGTATAAGGTAGGTGAAGTTCCGGAATACAACTGAGTTGTTGACACCAGAAATCACATCGCTGGAGGGAAGAATTAGTAGCGTCAACTGAAAATATTCCAGAGCGATATGAATGCAATCGTCAGTACTCCAATATCAAAGAAAATACTATTCAACGTCTAGAACCTTTAAGTCGGGCAGATACGTACACATAAAAGTTCTCGGTGACTTACAGGTGACAATATGTTGGGACAAATTGATGACAATTCAAAGCGAAATAATGACCTGATTTCCTGTCAGGTTCTACAGCAGCGAGAGAAACGGGATAAAAGACAATTACGTGAGACCGAAGGGCGGAGTTCATTAGTAGCACCATGGGAATATATTCGCCGTAAAAGGACTGGGAAATAGGTCGATACGTGCGATCTTATTTCTGGAGAGTCGTTAAAACTGGAGAATTGGCGAGGACAAGATCCCATGCATGAATACCTGGCTTCCGTTTGGAACAAGACTAGGTAGTTCGGTGACGATGAATGCGACTTTACTTATTTTCCCACGGGATTTTCGTAGTAATCGGATGTCTTATTCTAGTTAAAACTAGAATGATTCATTTTAAAAATAACTGTAGTCATTGCGGGTACCGTAAAAATTAATATATGGGACCTATAATGTAAGAAATTAATGTACAATTTAGTTGGTATAGTGCCAAGGTAATACAGGAGGAATTATCGAGCCCAGTTAAATTCTCTATTCCCTCAAGGTCACATTACAATATGCCAACTATTTTTTAATTACCTTACTCATAAACTGTTTTACAAACTACCCGCGAATGTAAAAAAAGGTTAATACATCTGTTTTCCAAACAAGTGTGAACAGCTACTCTTGATTTATGACGACAATAATTAATTTATATTTAATAATTTAGACAAAATATTTTCGCTTTTAAACCAGAGTGTTGTAATATGATACATAATATGCCATCGTGACTACGTCAATGCAACAGCAATAAGGAACGAAATTTAGATAAGTAATAGCAAATGATGTGCTTGGATACGGTTACCATTTCACAGGCCTTTGAGGCAGCCTAAAGATTCTCTGGTTTAAAAACGAAAATGTTTTTGGTAAAAGGATCATTAATAATGCATGATACTAAGTAGAGTCAAATATTTAACTACACGGTTCTCTATTTTTCACTTTTTTAAAAATATTAATATACAGGGTTAAATTTGTAATATACCACTCCGAATCCTTGATAAGCATCAGGTTTCATTTTCGACGCAACGGTCGACGACTAAACTCATTTAACTAAACTTGGACACATAAGTTATTATTAGTAAAGAGTCACATATTATGCGTGGGAAGGACAAATTTTTGTTCTCACCTGTTCGGATATGTACCACTGTTATTTTATCGTTTTTGCCGGACCTAGAAATGTAGTGTGGCGTCAAAATGGTCTATTCTCTGTTTCGCTTTGAAACACACCTCTTCAGAATTTCTCAAGCAAAATAAGCCTAGCGTACAGCCTCCGAGTCTCTAGTGGCTCCCAACCTAAATCCTCTAAAGACAGGTAAGCACTCTATGCTTACTCGTAGCACTTTTTAACGGAGCGCGCAGCTCTCATTTCTATTTATTTTTCTTATTTTTTTTTTTGGTAAGATATTTCAGTCCAGGGTCTCAAATGCTAGCGGCGTATTCGAGGTGTGGCCTAACCAGAGCAAAGAAGCACCTCCCATTCACTTTTTTATCCGAGGACCTTCCTATACGCTTGAAATATCTACATTTTTTAATGCTACGCCGCATATGTTTTGTATGCCTATTTCTCACGATTTATCTGAAGTTAAGATAATTCCAAGGTATATGACTTTATCTGAAGACTTTACGTATACTCCATCCGAAGTGTAGATATGACGTTGGTGTGATGACTTCCGTAAGAGGTAACTGTGGTGCATTTCCAAAGAGTTAGTTCTAGCTCCCACTCCTGGCACCACAAATGAACGGTGTATCTTACCACACCTTAATTTCGCGGTATATGACCGTACCGTACGCAAATAACGTTCATTTATTGCCCACTCGATAACTTATGTAATTTATATAAATGATGAATCAAATTTAGCCGATCACGCTTCCTTGTGGAATACCGGATGTGATTCCAATCATATCAGAGCTAATGTCATCAATGATAACTTTTTGTTTTCGATAACTAAGAAACTTCCATATCCAATTCACTATTTTTATTATGTGTGCAATTTAAACATGAGATTTTGAGAGGAACCTTGTCGCATGCTTTCTAGAAATAAAGAAATATCGAGTCAACTTGCTTTTTCGATTCCCTTGATTTTAGAATGCCATGGAGGAAGACCGCAAGGTGTGTTTCACAGGATCTACCCCTGGGGAAGCCGTTCTTTTTTACTTTAAACTTATTTATGTATTCTACTTACTTCACTCTTCTCATAAATGCGTAAATTTTAAATAATATTCCACCTTATCAAAACAGAAACAACAATTGCACTATTCCACAAGGTGTTTAAATGCGTACGACGCGTTTCAGATCAAAGAGCCATCATCAGGTACTAGAGATATTTGGTAGAGAGCACATAACATTTATACATTTTACAAGTTTGAGAAAAGAGGGAGGGTGGGCCAAGAACAGACAAAAGGTGAGGAAGTGGCGGGTAAACGGAAAAACCAAGGGTAGGAGGGGGAATCCAGTAAATCCACGGGGCGTAAAGGAACGGGGAAGACCAGTGAAACGGGAATGCAAAAAGGGGGTAAAGAATAATAAGGGGGTGAGGGGGAAGAAAAGCAAGAATGGTCATTAGAAAGGGAAAGGTGGGAGGTAGTCGGCACCAAGGAGAGGAGGGGGGAAGGAAGGGTTAACTGGGAACGGAGTAATCATAGAATGGATAGGGGTTCGAGGAAGGGATTACTGGCGGCGACTATTCTACCGCAGCATTTAGTGTGACTAGAGAAAAATCATTTGATCAATTACCCAAACCCCAAGGGAAATTGCAACGCACTAAATCAAGGAGTGATTCAAATATATGATCTATGAATAGCCACTCTATGCCGGCGGGAGCGTAAGCTCCTGGTAGGGCCACTCAAGCCGGACAGGTCAAGGGGGATAGGCCAGACGAAGAGAAGTACTCTGGTCCTCCAGGTTGGGGGTTGAGCATAGGGCTAACGACCCTATATCGTAAAAAACCGCTTGTTACGAAACTCAAAGACAATGAAAACCGGACTGGAAATAGCGATTATCGAACCATGCAAACGAAAGGTAAACGCAAACGGAAATTTGACATGCAGATAGCAACGTGGAATGTTAGAACCCTAAATAGGAAAAGGATTTCAACCACGGACAATATTTTGCAGAGATAAGGAAGGAAATATGATTGGGGGAAAGGAACAATTGAGAGGGAGACCCCGGAAAAGATGATTGGATGATGTAGAGGTTGATCTGAGAAAGATGGGAATTAAAAGATGGAGAACGCATGCCGGGAATCGTGATGTCTGGGCTAACATCGTCAAAGAGGCCAAGGCCCTACCAGGGCTGTAGCGCCGAGGAGTAAGTAAGTAAGAATAGCCACTCTTTGTCACTATTTTTCTGATTACCACGGCTGGCATTCAAATAGGAGGACATAAATTACAGTAACAGAGTATAGAGTCTAAATAGAACGTACGTCCACTCCTAATTGTGCATTTTAATTCAAAGCAGAAATCACAATGAGGGGCGTAACACGGAGCATTGTCGTCAACCCTTTGTCGGGTTTACAAATGCAAATAATTAGCGAGACCAAGCGTTACGCTGGAGTTACTGGTGAAATTGGTGAAGCGCCTTTTTTCTCCTCACCGTTTTCCTCTTGATTATCATTTCCTTAATTAAGGATGCATTCCCAGAGCACCATGATGAGCTTCCACGAATAGACAAGTCAACACGGAGTGACAAACCCCTGAAATTGGATTCTCCATTTTTGTCGTCATCCTGAGGGAAACGCCTTAATGACCACATTTACAACTCTTCCGTGGAGTCAACGGACTTCTTGCCACGGAGCAGGAGTAATGTGATAGCTTACTTTTTTCCTTGACGTCACCCAGAGGGTCAATGATTTGAACACGATTACGGCAAGGCCCCGACAACAGAGCCTAAATTAAGCATCAAAGGGATACACTCTTACCATTGTCATATCTAACCTCGCACAATATTTACTAGCAAAATTCATCGCAGAGGGCTGGGCGTAAATTACTGAAAACATAATTTTTTAAACGTGCAGCAAAGTCTTTGACTGTTGCTGTACTGCCATTTGATTTTAAATTGACATCTACTTGAAGTCACCGCAAAATTACAACTATAGCCTATAGGATCTATCGCAAACATATCAATACTTAAATAAAAAAATAGGAAAAAGGAATCCTACCCAGTGTGATTAAATTTCGCAGGACGATTAGTCTGATAACTTTTCCACGATTGAACTGAAAGCAAAATGTGCAAGCAGTTACTTGTTGTTGATGTGTAAAAATTAATAGCAACAAACGTAGATTTCTAGTTTGAGAGGCATCAATGTATTTAAAGAATTTATTGTGATAAAATTCAAAAGATTGTATGTTGGTTATGACTTAACAGACATGATAAACATTACCAAAATGTATAAACTAATTTTACCGTCACGAGGACTCGTGTCAATCATGATGAAACACTGAAAGATGATGCGTATTTTAAAATGAAGAGGAAATAAAGAAAAGCAAGTCACCGAAAGGGAGGAAAATAGAAGTAACTGGAATAGAAGTCATAAGGATTTTGTAGAAACAGTCACCACACCTACAAGAGACAGATAAGTATGTGGCGGTTCATATTAAGATCCTACCCGTATCCATTTCCTATCCAAAAAACAATCAGTTACCATAATGACGATTACTATAAATGAGCAAATCGTTTCAATCGTCGGTATCGAACAAAGGGGGAAAAAGGACTGTTTTAGGTTTTTCAGGCAGAGAAAAGGAAATCTTTATGATTAAAGAGATACTCACCAGCTTCTTGAGTTCTTATGTTTTATTTTATTCTTCACTCACTCAGGAATGTTAACTAAGAAAGCGGCGTAATTTAAAATTCCTTAATTACTGAAAAGGGATTTTTGATTATTGATTAGAATCAGGCGTTTACGATCTAATTCTCTTGAATATTAAAATGTCAACCATCTTTGAGACTCAAAAAGACACGACGTGCCACACTCGAGTCTTGGATACGCGTTCGAGAGCGGTTACGTATGCGTCGAGGAGGATTACAATGGAAAGGAGGGAAAGTGGAAGGGATACAAATGGGATGGAGTGGGATGCGCAATATTTTGGGGCGGGCCATGGATCATGAGCAGAAGGGCGCGAGCAGGTGCGGAAAAGCTTGACAAGGCTGAAGTGAGAGTGGGTGGGGAGTAAGTAGCAGAGAGCCAGCAGAAAGCAGCCACCGGCGGCTAGCGCAGGAAGGAGGCAACGAGGAGGCGTGCGGCGGCGAGTGGCGAGGCTCGAGAGATGGATGACTGCTCAAACACGCAGCAGAAAAAAACACACTCATATTTATTTCCGCCACAATGGTTTAGGAGGAGAGGCGGTGTGTCTCAGCGGGTATGGAAATATATTGCGGGAGGGTGGTTTCTGTGTGTGAGCGTTGAAGGCGAGGTGGGAAACGTTGAAGTTAGAGATAAAGTCTCGAAACTTACGAGTCCGACTATTGAGAGCGACTCCGCCACTTAAAAGGGTTTTAAAATGTTGCTGATTACGAAAATAAGCTGGAAACCGCTACTCGGAACATATTAAAAATGGTAATCATAATTATAAGAGAAAATCTTTATTCACACAATCGAAACTAAAGAGGACCATATTTATTTATTTTCTATTATAATTTAGGACCTATTATTCTTATTTATTTTAGGACCCTAGAGACTCATTTATTTAAGCTATAAAGAGGACCCATTAAGGATACTAAGAAAAATTAAAGAATTAAGTTAGTTTGAGCGAAATACAATTTTACCTAGAAATCAACGAATTTGATCTCATTATAAAGAAACTTATATCACCCTTCTTTGACACCAAAAATTTACTCCTTACCACATTACTTTCGAGATATTTGCCAAAAATACCAGTCCTTTTATATGGAAAATGGTACGTTCATGCACTTTAGAGAGACCTTATTTAACAAATAGGGAATTTCTAACACTTAGATGTAAAAAAACTAACAGCGTCTAGTTTGTACGTTTTCTAAACTATTTGTGAAAATTAATCGTATTGTTACCGCAGTAAATTCTTCGGGATCGAATAAACCTTCAGTTTTGATGGAGTTTCAAATGTACCGCGTGAAAAGAATGAGTCAAGTTAAAGATTTATTTAGATATCTTCATTTAATTACTTACAATACCTGTCATGTAAAATTATTTTATTGCACCATTAATAATGCAATATTTAATTCATGTGTTCCACATCTGGTGAAATTAAAACGTATAACTCGAATATAGTCTCTATTATTATTACGGAACTATCTCGTTCGCACTACTTTAAGGGCATAATAATGAATATATTGATTTGTGGGTTGTTTTCCTTCCACACAACCTTCTCCACACCCACATCTTAAATGTCTGCAGCCAAATCTCATTTCCCTTTCTGGGGGTCCACGTTTCTACCCCATACAACGCTACGTTCTATGCAAAGCTCTTCACCAGAATTTATTTTTATAGTAACATAGTAATAAAAATTTCTACACGTAAAAACATAGAATAGGGAGGTGCCATACTTACGGACCTAATTCTAAGCAGTATCTTCAAAGCTTAACATATATAGACGACCAATTTATTGGTACTCGCAATAAGGCCTTTATAAATATCGCTATCTATGAGAAAAATTTCAAATCATAAAGGAGGATACGACCGACCGCGTTCTTATTTTGGATCATATATTGAAACTTCGCCCTTAGCCCACAGCCATTTACCATAAGTCAATCCAACGGCCAATTTTTGCATTCTTACCTAGCTTGTGGACACAAAAACTAACTTATGAAATAAAAGACACATGTAGCAGTTCATGCATTTCCTGCTAAGAACCACTCCATGGGTCTTGCGTTATCCGCTCCAGTAAAATTTCCAGGATCCCGCACAATGCACAGTTAACACCATAAAATATATTACTTGTTGAGATGGAACTGTAATTAATATTATCAGTGCACTCAGACACATTTTTACGGTTGGCATGATACATTTCCTCTAAATTATTGAGTACTTCTTGATGTCAAGGTAGATATTTTATATTAATCGGGTTGGTAATGTTAGCTGAGCTGGAGTTCGAAACTGAGTTGGAGAGTACAATGACCCATGGTGGTCTCGCTAAGCCGAATGCATTACACACACATTTTTTCTTCGCATTTGGGTAAGACCCACACTATCGCGTCGTAGGCACCGCCGCATGAAGAGCACGTAGCCAAGAAGCGATTCGGAAGATACGGACGGTAGCGGGGGGAGGAGGGCCCAAGGGAACAGGGGTTGCTGGCCGAAATGTGGCGGAAAAAAGAAGGAGGAGGGTAAGAGGGGGTCATTTTTCTATCTGGCCCTGGGATCGAAAAAGGGTCATGCTCGGAGGGAAAGGGTCCGGAAGGGTGAATGGGATGGCATACTCGCTGTGTAAGGAGAGGCAGTGCGGAAGTTTTCGCGTGGCAAGTGGAACTCTTTACGGGGAGGCGGACCTGTCACTTTGTTGAAGAGCTCTCTTCGACACTGTTTTTTGATTGAAGAATGGAGGACAAGGAAGGGGAGAAAGAATCGCGATACGATGCATCCACTTCGATATCATTCAAATCGATCCACTCGATTTTGAAAATCAAGCAGTGCGAATCGAATATTAGCAAGTACGTAAAAAAGCATACTGCAATGAGAGAAAACATGTGTGGCAAAAACAGCTGCTGCAAGCCTCTAAAACCTTTCAGAAAAAGTTTACTATTGGCAAGCAGAACAAGCTTGAAAGGAAGGAAATACTTCAGTGAAATTACTTATACAGCCTGGTCTTAAGTAGTAGACTTGTTTGCCAAATGCCACAGACTGGATTAGATGCGATACGAACAATTCGAGTACCGATGAAAATGTGGTAAAATATTAGAATTTATAAGAAAATACTAGTTACAAGTACCATGTGGTCAGGTAGTAACATGCATCAATAAGTTGAAAGGCAGAACAATATAACATATCCATGTTTAAATTTGGCGAAGACAAACAGCACAACAGTTATCCCTCATTTCGTTGTCTTTTCTTGAAGAACCTTATATTATTAGAGATTGTACCGAAAATATTTACGTCCAGTGCTTTGCATGAAATTTGAAAAACTGGCATGATATTCATTGAGTTTCCATATGTGGACACCAAGGGAGTTTGAGAAACCCCACAGGAGACATCTTAGCCTTCAGCAAAGGTCAATGGAATATACGGGCAATGAAATTAAAAAAATGAGCACATGCACACATACTCGAGACAATTATTTTAGGCAAAGTTTACATATCCTTGAAGACTTCTTCAATTAACTCATTCCATTTTTTAGTTCCTCGAATGAAGAACGTGTTTTTCATTTTCCAACATCATGAACTCTCCGAGGAGAATGAATTATAAACTTATTGGGTATACTTTGGGGCAGAGCGAAGTGTAGACAAATACAAGGAGAGATATGGGAGGTGGAAAGGGTTTTCGAGGAAATACTATGAATCTTATTAATACCTTCTAGTGAAATTTCCACGCGTATTCGAAAGTTTCTAACTCAATTTTGAGAAATCTTATGATAATCAGAACACACTTCATTGATTTCATAAGATTTTCATTCCACCAGATTCACCGAATATTCGACGAGAAGTTTACAGATGAGTAGAAGAGGAAAGGACCATATGGCACTCCATACAGAAAAAAAGAACCAGATGAAATGGACACAGCGTAAGACACAATGGGTAGGTGAAGAACATAACTGCAGGAAAAATAGAAGGGAAAGTCCACAGAAGAAGACCCAGGAATAAGTTCATGGACCAAACAAATATGAAAGTTCATAGAAAGAGCCACTAGGATAAAAGGGAACTAGTATTAGATAGGAAAGGGTAGAAGGCTGCGGTAAACCAATCATAGGATTGAAGGAATGATGGCAGACATATTTACCAAATATTCCACACCATCAGGTCAAATAACATTGAATACTCCAAAACGAATCGATAGGCAACAACGAATAGTTGGCATTGCCCAGTAAGTTTAAGTCACATCAAATGGTCGACATATTTGGGTCTGAGCATACCGATTATTCTATGAAATGGATAGCATTAAAATAAAATTCCGTCCTCTCTACAATACTTCTTAACTTTGCTGATTCTGTTCCGTATAAAGACGCCATCTGATATGAATGTTAAGAGAATGTAATCGGAGATGCTGAGCGAATCTGAGTTGGGTGACACTATTCGGTTCACTAGATGATTATCTTCACGTTGGGAGATCGATGCCACTCCGATATGTTTGGTATCGAGAGTCAACGTCGTAAATTGAGAGGGTGTCTCAAACGACCCTTAATGGGAAAGGGGTAGCGGCACTTCAGGGTTCGTGTTAGGACAGGGGTGAGAGAGATGTCCGGGAAGGAAGGTTAACGTCTTTCCCCAGACTTAACTCCATCATCGCGCCACACGTGCTCCCTCAAAGTGGGATGAGGGCCGGCTTCGGTTTCCCGAAAAAAAAGAAAAAGATCGGAAGAAACATAAAAAGAAGAAAATCACCGTCCGCCACACTGTATTTTTTTACTCATGCCCCGTATTAGTTCTTTTTTTTAATATTATATTTTAAGAGGATCTCCATCCATCCTTTTTCCACGCTGTAACAGCAACGGTGGCGGTACCCTTAAAACCCCTTCTTCATCCTTTCAAAGGATTTTTCGCCGACGGGGGAAGGGACAGCACATGACGACGGCCGTGAAATAGTAGGGGGCAGTGCGCTCGAGTCTGATGTGGGCTATAGCAGTATGTACGAGAGAGGTTCCCTGATCTTCTTTTTTTCCCCAAACACACTTTTTTTATCTTCTTTTTCCGGCTCGAAAAATTTTTTCTCTCTCTCCCTCGGAGCGGGGAAATGAGATGGGTCCCTCTGCAGCACGTGACGGAAAACTGTGGCTCATGTTTTTTTCCACCCGTTCTCTTTTTATCTGAAGCTCATAATGCTCCCGGACGCATGACACGGGATTCTCTTGGAGGGACGACACATAAACTGAGGGATGGAGAGTGGGTAGAGGGACACGAAGTAAAACTTGACGTGAGATGTAATACGCGCTCGCTAATTACACGACGATCAACCGAGGATGTCGCACGAAGAACGGGTAGGAGGGAGTCTCGTGGCATAAATGAGTAGCGTAACGAGTGCTTCCACCGCATCACCTTGTATGGCTAAATTTACAAAATAGAGCGGAGATACGAGAGAGAGAATAACGTGTACCATCGGACGTTAAACAAGGAAATTAGCGGTGACTTTGATCACCATTCAAAAATCATAATTTTTGTGGAAAAGTAACCAAAACAAGACTACTTTCACGTGAAAATATCTCATTACCTTTGAATGAAGTGCTTTCTTTGTTAGTGTTTTGATTTCTCTTACAACAGTAACCCGCCGAAATCAAGCGTCATAAATTTGATTTAAGGTAGTTGGAGCGAAATATCATTTTACCCTCAAATCAATGAATTTTGTCTCATTTCAAAGAAAAATATATCACCTTTCCATTGGCATAAAAAATTCAACCCCTTACTACATTACTTTACTTTCCAAGATATTTGCCAAAAAAATACCAGCCCTCTTACATGGGAAATGGTACGTGTATGCACTCCAGAGAGACCTTAGATTAAAAATGAGGCACTCCCTGCACTCAAATCTTGTCAAAAAAATCAACAGTAAGCAGTTTGCGTGTTTTCTCAACTATTTTGTAAAATTAATCACATTGTCACCGCAGTAAATTCTTCGGGATCACAATAAAGCTTTCGTTTTGATGGAGTTTCGCGTGAAAAAAATGAGTCAAGTCAAAGACTTTTTTATATATTTTCATTAGATTACTCACAATTTCAGTCATGTATTTCACCATTTATATTGGAATATTTAATTCGAGATTCTCACATCTGGTGAAATTAAAAGGCATAATTCGAATATGGTGTCTATTATGATTAGGCAACTATCTCGCTCGCACTGCCTTAATACCTTAGATGATGATGATAATAATATTTGAATCTCCTGTTTGTACATATTCCAATACATCGTATTCTTTACGACTCGTGTTTCGATAATCTGATTACCCGATTACCGAAATGATTTCTCCAATCTATGGAGCTCCCATATGGCACACTGTAAAGCCAGTGTTTTCCAAAGTGGTCGTCACCGCCCAATAGCGGGCGTTTCTTTCATCAAGGGTGGCGAAATAATAGAGGGTTGTTTGAGAGCGCTGGGGTCCTGACTAAACAACACTACACATGCATGTCAATGGATGATTTAACTGTGATCTGTCTATTGGATTTTTAATAACGATCATAATTGCTTTAGCTTCATTTAAGTAAAAGTCCTGATTGGGTTACATAGCCATGCTTTTAAGCTTTACGGCTGTAGGAGGTTGGATAAACATTTGTAGAACAAAGGTTGGAGGGTTACTGAAATATGTTTGGAAAAGACTGATTTAAATGGAAATTCAACGTAAGAAATAGTTTTTTTTCCAAATAAATGATGCAAATTGCACATACTATATGCAAAATGAAACAAGGGGGCAGCATGGAGGCGCTAGGGGCAGGGACAAAACCGAACGGTACCATACGTTCATGGCCTTGAGTTAATATATATTTTATAAAATGTGTTTTTAATAAACGTAAATTCAATCATTATTTTTCAGTTTTATTTATATAAAAATCCTGATTTGGTCATCTAGCCCAAAGTTTGAGTTATGGTTTATGTAACCAAGGGGCGGCATCTCGAAAGTGTCAGGCAAATACCACTTAAACCAACAAAATAGCTCCATCTTCCTGGTTGCTGGGCAATATTTTATATGAAGAAATTGCCATGAGAAAAATTCGACCTGGACCTGGAATCGAACTACGGACCTTTGGCTTGCCGGACCAAGGCGCAGACCACTACGATATCCAGGATCCCTAATTCTCATGGCAATTTGTAAAAATTGCCTAAATTATCTCTGAGATAATTTAGGCAAAATTTTAAAAATATGTACGAAACAGTGAATAATTTATGGAAATTATGTTGAGAGCTTTAGCGACTGATCTTCGGATTTACGACTGCTGACTAATGTAGTCTTTAGTTTCCGTGGTTCAAAGTTGAAGCGTATATCTACCCTGTTGATCATTCAGGGAATCGGCTCATAAAAAGTTTCAAACACGAACTAACCTAGTGATCAACTGCACTTTGAGGCTTTGGTGTTCAACCATCAGTGCACATTTTCTTCATCGTCAAAATCAAAAATTTCTTTTCAAGAGAAGAAACCGATTGGTTGGTATTCTGGCTAGTACGCACTAGTAGGAGTTGAATAGAAACCATTTATGCAAATATCAGCCGCAATGACCCGTTACGCATCACGCCGATGACAATTCTTTCCACCAATAATAAAATAGCACGAAATTCAACATAGAAAAGACAACACTGAAGAAACTAATTTCCGAAAAACTTAACGAAGGGCGAATGACAAATCGCGATATATTTCAAAACGACGTTCCTTTGAAATCTAATTAATTTTAATAAAGTCAATCTGTTGTGGAGAGATGCGCGAGATTAATCAATATCGAAGATTCTTTCCGGATCGAATGACCCGCGAGTTCAAAGGCACCGAATGATAAGCCTATCTAGGAAGAGGAAATGATGTGATTTTTTTTTCAGTTCGATCAATGTCACACGGAAAGCAAGGCTAGAAAACGCAATATTTTCATCTCTATAGGCAATGTTTTGTCAATACTGTGCAGCGAATAAATGCGACAGCTATTCAACGTTGAGGAAACTACCCTTCAAAAACAGAAAAAAAGCTATTACTGCTGTCATGGTCGTTTAAAGGATACGGCATTTGAAGGGTTAAGGAAGACCTGGCTTTGGAAAGTCTCATTTAAAGGTGACCACTTCATTCAGAGACGAGAATAAAGCGATGGTGGATCGTTCTTTTTTTAAAGGGAAAGAAATAAATCTTTCTCATCATGAATACATATTCCAAGAAAACTTGAATATGAGATGATACAAAGGAAAATAACATACGAAATAAAAAAAGAGATGTCAGGTAGCGGGCACGAGCGTGGTTTTTCGGAGTCATTACATAACTATGGGATAAAGGGGAAAATGGAGACAAATGACATTGCCAAATTGAAGACGCAGGTAGCTAGCTTCAGTTTTTGCTTCAGCAGTAAACCGAATGTTACGGCTAAAATTTTCTCCATCACAATTAAATTTAATTAATAATTAAATATTTGATTGTAATAAATGCACCAACTTATAGCCTCTATTATGACTACCTATGTTTTAAGTCAGTTCAGCCATTCTTTTCTACCTCAGTCCTCGCAAAAGCCTTTGGAAACACAGAAACACGGGGATCGAGTTGGTGGGTGGCTAGAGTACTAACTAAACACGCGGACGACCAGGGTTCAAATCCCTGCAGAGGCGGGTGTTTTCCAGTGAAAGCCCGATCACTACTTGAGTGTCTTGTGGAGGGCACTTCAAGTACAATACTCCGTCGGTCGGATGAGACGTTAAACCGTGGGCCCCTTGGCGCCTTTCGTTAAGAGCAGGCTAATGCCGACGCCGGGTTTCTATCCACCCTTCATCCCTCACCAGTCCCCTATGGCGCAAATGACCTTAGCAGTCAGTCACCTCCCCTAATATCCAATCCAATCTAACACCGAAACTCGTAGGGGTTCTCCATATGGAAGTTTTAATCATACCGACGAGGTATATACTTTAAAAAATTGCGATCAAGGAGGAATCGCGAATACATTGAAAAAATCTCCAAATTTGAACCCAAATTCTTATGAATGAAAAGTCAGCACTCGATCCTCCTTACCGGCAACCTTTAATTTGGAGCAACAAACAATCTGTCCCCAAATAAAGAGAATTTATATTATATAGTATTATGCGAAAATACTAGCTGAGAAGTGATGCACTGTTTGCTTTTAAACAAGTTGTTGTAGAGTGACAAACAAAACCATTAACTTAAACGGCATAACAATCAGGTTAACTATTCATTCACCCGCACAGGCGAAAAAAGTTACGCGAGCAACTTGTATGAACTTCATAGACTGTTAAGTCATAAGGGGATTGCAATATTGGCAGAAAGCGGTTACACGTTTGTTCGCCCCTCCATTCAACTCAAGTTGAGGATGCCCTCTCCCTCACAAAGCCACGAAACATTGTGCGGACAATAAAATTCTCTCAACCGCGATTTTTGAGACTCTGGGGCGGCGGAAGTGACTCCATTCCTGGCAGGAAATTATACAAAAGAAAATGAGATTATTCCAACGCATTATTCCGCTCAAGTTAAGCGCAATTTCAGAATTGTGATGACTGGACCAGAAATGTCCCCTTCGTTTGGATTTTCAACCACTCAGCAAAGCACAACTCCCCCCCCCCTACACAAAGGGAGAAGTAAAGACTTCTTCTTCCCCCGGTTCTTTTACGTGGATGGCCCCTTCCGGGGAAGTAGAGGGGGGGACAAAGCGAGGGAAAAGTCGATTTCATTTGTTATCACCGCACGTGGAGGGGCCAAGTTTTGACGACGGTAGCATTTCTGAGTGTACCAAGCGATAGCAAACTGGTTGGCCATCATTTGGATTATCCAAAGAGACCTACGGAGCTAATGTTTAAGTATCCACAGAGAAAAAACACCATCCCTCTTAACGAGGATTGGAGCCAATGATTTCCGGCAGAGGTGCTTATAGCAATAGAATGGATAGTCTGGAATATAATAGTTCGGATAGCAACTTCATTGGTTGTTTGGAATGGCGGATCGCGATACTTTGTGGAACTCATTTACGATGAGTCGGAAGAAAATGCTCAGCTATTCCACACAATAAAGATTAATTTACGACCGGTTTCAATACATTGTAGGTATCATCACTCGTCACCCACTGATGATACTATTTATCGAAACCGGTCGCAAATAAAGCTTTATAAACTGAAATAGCAAAGTAATGAAATCTTCGCGGGTTTTACACCAGGTTAGGTTGGCCGACGTTTCGATCTGTACCTTACGTGGTGGTAAACCCGTGAAGACTTCATTAAAATTATACGTCGGGAAAGAACCAAATCATATATGAAATAGAAAAATCTATTTCTATTCTCTTTCTTCTTTGTTCTCTTTCCCACTCTTAAATGGTTGCAGTTAGATTGGGCAATTTTTGAGGCGCGGGAGTTGGATTTCCTTTACGATGGCTCAAAGTTAGAATCCCCTGAGGGGCGGAGATTTTTCGTTGGAATTCTGATTCACTCGAAGAGTTAGTGGATGAAAATTTTTATGCAATACTGTATCCGTCAAATGGGACGGTGTACTACCAGTTCTAAGGACCCCAAGGCTAGGCAAACACGCTACGGAAAACTTTCGCCATTCCTTTTCCCTTTGTTTATCAAACGATACTTCCCAACGACGGATCCTTGGAGAAGAGCTATACCATTAAAAGGGATTAACAGACGACTGAATTTTTTTTCATCGCACGAGTTGCACGCTAATAATTTTAAACCTATCCTATACTGACTTTCGAAGATTGAAAAATAGGGAAACTGCTGGTTAGTGAAGTCGATGCTATTCATATTACAAAAGAAAATACAGCAAGCTTCGCGAAAATAGTCAATATTCAATGCAGCCTTACTAGATGATGGGAGTTATATGAAACCAAACTAACGCTTGCGTCATGAAATGGTGAATTCTAGCGAAATGACTGAATTCACCTTCGCAGCTAACTTGAAAAATTCAAATGCATAACTTCGACTCGCATCTTCAAAAAGTGTAATCACTCACAATCCATATTAACTGTCTTCGGCCGCCTCCTTAAATGGCCGATCGAGCTGGAGATATTTCAACAGAATGCATTGCGAGAGCTTCAAAAATTAGTAAATGCATTAAAAAATCAACCGACCGCACTGGGATAGGCACTCAGATCCCCTTATCCGCGCCGAGTGCTTCAGCCATTAATCATAGTAAGTACACTCTACAGTTTCAGGCTTCACTTCGTGGAAGTTAATAGTATCCATATTTAGAGAATACAATTTCATACTTTTCCACAGAATTTTATTTTGTGTGGTACAACGCGTTTCACCGACTTGCGGCATCATCAGGTACACCTCAGGTACACCACAGAATTTTATTTTGTGTGGTACAACGCGTTTCACCGACTTGCCGCATCATCAGGTGTACCTGTATCAGTACAAAAATGTATTATCTAAATATGGATAATCATAGTAAGTAAAAAATGATTCATTCATATTCATTCATTGTGTGTGATGCATTTTTTGCTCCTCCAATTAAAAGTTTTGATTTTCAACGTCACTTAGTTGTCAGCAGAGATATCGATGGTTTTATGAAGGCTAACATGAAACTTATCAATAATGAAAAGAAACTTCTCCCTTAATGAAATGTTAACAGGATGTTTATAACTCACCAAATATTGGGCACTCGCTCCATAGAGAGGCTGAAGTTGTACTCACCTAAAAGGAAAAAAATAAAACTATTAGTATGCGTTTCATGAAGAACCTTAGTCAGGCTTAGATGAATATTATACAATATAAACTTAATTTTTGAAGGCGTAACTTTGTGGAATGTTACCGCAAACATGACGAAAAAGAAAAATCTCTTAGTATATTCCACACTTAAAACTTTTATTCCCGACCTAGGTTTCGATTGCCTTGCAATCATTTTCAAAGGTACATTATGTTTAGCATGCGAGTTAATATATGGAGACCTGGGGAGGGGGAGTAGTGGGGTGACAAGTGGTTGGTTGACGTCAGATACGTGCGTCACGGTCAGTGGGAGGTGGTGGGGGGGGGAAAGTTATGGATAATAGGGGAGAGTGGGAGGGAAAAACACATTCATTTAGGAGATTCACACAAATGTTTTTGGCAGCACTAAAAATTTTAAAATGTTCTCAGTGGTCCAATTTGGCCCCTTTCTTCTCAATATGTAGCACTTCCGGCACAAAGACACTTGAATGGTCCTCTTCGATTAAATGTTTAGCAAAGGTTGATGAGATATCTCCTCTACATACATATCGTACATAATGCACCTTTGAAAATGATTCCAACGCAATCGAAACCTATGTCGAAATAAAATTTTTAAGTGTGGGATATACTAAGAAATTTTTCTGTTTCGTCATGTCTATTGTACAATATGTTTGGGGATTAATCGAGCAGAAATGAACGATCAAGGTATGTTAAGCTAAGCTCACTTGAATAAATTCATTTTGAACTTAACACATGGTCATATGTCCCAAGTTTTGTCAATGCGCGCTATCAAATACGGTCCAAGGCTCACACTCTCTCGTAGCACCGAGAGAAAGTCGTCACCTGCTGCATATATTCAAATTGAAAATGAGTAATGGTAATCGGGTTCCCACCTGTTCGTAAGCATTAACGTCAAAGAAGTTCGCTATCACAAGTCACATGCAGTGAGGCTGGGGAAGTTTCAATTTGAGCAATATTTTTGATGAAGCATCACACCTGTCTAATAGGTTAAAAAAAAACAATGGAGTGGGCCGTATTCATTTTAATAAAACCTGATCTGATGAAGGCGCGCACATGGATCCTGCGTGTCCGACATTTGCATCCTTCATTCCAGCAAGCTAATGAATTCCTGGCCAGTCGTAATGGTCAGTACGAGGATAATCTTACAGTGCAGAAGAGAAATAAGATGCAACTCCCACAAAATATAACGCAAATGAATAAAAATGGAAAAGCACAGCATATATTTTATTTTAATGATAACAATTTTGGAGTGAAAGAAATCAAAATTAAATCAATAATTAAGAATTATGATCACTGAATAAAGACTAATTAATGAAACTAAAAATGTCCATAATGAGAGATAAAACAAATTATAATGCCACGGTAACTATTGTTATTCACAACAGTCACAATATGCACACCATACGCTGAGGCATTTTTATGTTAATTGGAGATAAAAAATGAGACGGTATAAAAATATTTTAAGTACATATTGAAACTAAGATATTATTTTAAACAATAAAATTTTGGAGAGAACAATCTTACTCACCCATAAACGATAAGAGAAGGGTTTACGGGATGTTTTCTGGAGAATCGTACATCCTGTTTTTTATTCCAATGGCAAGAGCTTTTTCCAAAAATTTACTGCCATGCCGATTAGACGCGGAAATATGGCACATTCGATATATCTACAAATATATTCGAAATGGCTACAGCAAGCTTCTAAAGCAGATTATTGCGAGAAGCATCGAAGACTTAGCAAGATGCGATCATTAGAACGGGATAACAGAAAAAGAATCAATCCCCAAAACTATGCAAAATATTCGTTTCGCTCGGGAGGCACGCAGACGATTAAAGAACGAAGTGTTCAAGGTCATCAGTGGTTGGAAAAATGACAGTCGCAGGCTACGCGGAGGAACGACGCCACTTAGGGCGATACACATCGCTTCATTTATAAGGGCGGTGCGATCGCTCTCTTCCGGCCTGGGGGAAGTGATAAGGCCATTGGCGATTCAGTCGCCGGCATCACTGCTGTCGAGAGGAGGCTGGGCGACGCTACGTTGGCGCCAGGCCGGGGTTTGCTCAAGCCGTGAGTCGCCTCCGTGAAGCGCAAAGGATCTTACGAGATCCGGCAGTTGTCTGCGTCCAGCATGGATTAAAAATGTAATTTTTTTAAGCTTCTGGAGACATAATCCGCAGATGGCACTCAAAATAGCATGGACCCATTAATACGAAGATGCCTTCCGGATGGAGGTGAAGAATCTGACGTGAGAGTCTGAGCCTTCATCTTTCCACATCATCCGTTGATTTCAGCATTAAAGGGTCACCTTTGTTGAAGCAGTCAAGTCCTGAATCTCTACATCTATTGATATTACCGAATTAAGCAATATCAAAATTTTATTTTCCCATAGGAAATGAGAATTTCCGGGCACTCGAAAATTATTATTTTATTATTATAATGTATTTTACCGGTTAAGGTATGTTTTGTTGAATGTCAGAGAATCCACTTCCGATCTTTTACACATTCAGGGGCCTATCTCCCTCTAATATATCCTTTTTTGCCTCTGCATAAGATCTGCCCTTCTTCATCCCGTCCATGACACCTATTCTCTTTCTTCCCCTTCCCCGCTTGCCCAACATCCTTTCCTCTATCACTCTCTTCAGCAACCCATCACCCTTTATTACCTCCTTCAACCATCCAACCTGCCTTTCCAGAATTTCATTCAAAAGATTCCTTTCCTCGCCCACCATCTCAAGCATTTCCTCGTTAGTCTTCCCACTTGAAAATAAACGGGTGAAATTGAATTACATTAAAGCTGAAGATTTGGCACTTTTAAATGAATGTAAACGAATTGTTCAGGCTTAACGTTTTGAAGTGCAGTCAGTTATTAGCATGAGAAGTTCAGTAAGTACTTATCAACTCAAGTAAATTATTTTCGACAAGATCAGCATTTAAATGAAACTAATATTGAAAGTCTTGATTAGTAACAAAAAAAATAGTCTCAAATAAAGTAAAAGATAGGATATGCACGAATCTGCCAATCTGATTAAAACATTTTGAAATTGAAAATTATTGACCACTAAGCCAAAAACGAGAAGTAATAGTAAGGTCATATATACACCGATCCAGTTTAAGCTAAAATGGAATTAATTGTAACATGCTCAAGAAACATATCATTTATGAGCTCGAGATCTCCTGTGCGCGATCACCTAAGGAATTAACAACTTCGGAGAATCAAGCCTATTTTCTGTCATCATTTGGAGCCATAAAATCGAATGTTGGTTTAAAGCATCCCTTCACCCCTTATTTCTTTAACCAAAACTTTACGTCCTTAGCAAGTTTTCATTTTATGATCATTGATAATTTGAGTCATGCCTATTCATATTCCTCATCGATAATTCTTTCCATTGATTTCTTTTACCACTGGAAGGGGCAAGAAACAGTTACATCACAAAATAAGTCAAATATTTTTGTCCATCCCAAGTTCTAAGAGCTTTGTTCAACCTTATATTATCTCCAAAGAGAGTAAATGCCCGTAAAAGTCTACCATAGTGATAATGGGAAAATACATGTACTTGATCTAATGCATGCAATAATACGCAAACAGTAATTTTATGAGGTTGCTTCAAATTAGTTTTTAATCCAATGAGGTGGGATGCCTTCTCTGCGAGTCAGGGAAGTAAGTTACGACAAACAAAATGCATTAATTACACATTCATATCTTTACTAGCCGGTACATGAGGCCGAAAGAATTACAAAATCATACGGTGTCGTGATGAAAATGAACAGTTGATTAGTGAGTTGTAATAGCTTTCACTGTAAATTATGACCGGGCGTTCAGCAAAATCAGTTTATGTGGTGCCATTCTCTTCGCTCGCTAATCCTGATGCTGGCAACTGGACCAGCACGAAGCGCACATTATCTCCGAAAGAGAAAGTGAAACTACGTCAGAAAGAGGAAATAATTTTTTCTTCCAATAAAAACTCCTCACCATGCATAAGTCGAAGTGACGGGCAGGTGCCTTAACCTCCCGCCTGCAGTAAATCTACTCCACGCTGCACATGCAAAAAATGCAAAGAGCAAAAACAGCAGCGCCTACGTTTTTCTAAACGATAACGAATTACTTGATGGGACGCATACACTGAAGATAAATTGTATGACCATGCGAGGTGACAACAATATGCTCTCCAGATTCTAATTGCTTTTTTATCAACCAAGGCATATATAAATATCCTCAACACTACGATATGAATGATAGGTACTGCTGTAAAGATGATATGAACAATGTACCGAAAGTTGCTATTTCGAGAAAAATATAGACTACGTAATACTTTATATGTAAACAAATCAGCAGTTATCACTAAAATTATCATCGACATGACGATGTTGATACGATAATGCGAGTGTAAGAATATGACCTAAATCGTTGATATGAAATTGTGAATGATGATAGGATCATGACTTGGAAAAAAATTATACGTAATAATTTGTTAGATCGGTGTAGGATTTCTCAATCCGTAACCAATCTTACACGTTCTTAGTGGAATAATTTATGGTGTCAATTGTTAATTCAACAAGATATTTTAAGTAAATTAAGCATTTTCAAGAAGTTTTATACCCTTCTTGATTCAATTGTTTCACCTACTGGCATTAAGAAAACACATTATAAAAATTTTTGCTCAAAAGAATGAAATGCCTTTCATCGAAAAACGTCTGTTTTAGCCTTTTTTAATTCAGGGAGTTTAGACAGTAATTAAATATCCTGTTAAAACAAAAAAAGAAAAATAAATCAAGTAAATCAGATAGCTTAAGAGGATGTTTTTTAATGTTCTAAACAACTCAATAATCAGAGGCTAGAATTTTTAAATTCAATTTTTAAAACAAGTAGACTAGTAGACTATTTTCTTAGAACATATTTTGGCTTCGGTTAGTTCATAAGATGAATGTTCTCCAAAGATTTAAAAATACCCATTATGGTCGACATAATTCAGCATTCCCGCAGTGATAGAAAATTTCTCAAATTGTATTCGTATGTGGAAAATGCCATTTCCTTCTCAATAAGTTCATTTTATTCCAAATTAGGAAGGTGGTCAGCAACTTAAAAATCGTGAAAAATTAGTGAGGGATGCAAATAAAATGTGCCGAGACTAACCCAGTACCTCATTCCAAGCAAAAATTGTTTGCGCAAACCGTGAACCACGCATTAAGGCGAC
The DNA here is from genome assembly GCA_963169105.1 of Ceriagrion tenellum. Classification (NCBI taxonomy): domain Eukaryota; kingdom Metazoa; phylum Arthropoda; class Insecta; order Odonata; family Coenagrionidae; genus Ceriagrion; species Ceriagrion tenellum. The sequence continues at coordinate 126,830,081 of OY720639.1, forward strand.
AACAACGCGCACCCAGCCATATATCCTCTTGGTAATGGGATAGCGGTCAGCAAAAGGCCACCATCCCTTAAAAGGGTCCGAGCAACAAAACAGCCAAGGTCTGCTCTTCTCGTTTTACACAGATATGAATGATTTACGCGGCCCAGGAGAGAGTGGCGACAGTCCTTGGCTCTGCACCTTCTTCACACCTGCCGGAAGAAGAGACCGTCGCGTCGGCTCCAGGCACCACACCCTCCAAAGACCTCCAAAGACGGCCAATTCGTAGACCCACACGAGTGAGGCACTCAAATGGTGCCACACCGTACCTCCAACTGCATGAGCCACACGTGCTGGGATAATTGACGGGTTTCCTCATCAAAATATAAGAGGACCACTACCCATTGGGATAGACGACGAAAGGTACTGATCAATTTTATTATCGGAACGTTTTCTAATAAACTCGTGCGGAGTATAAACGATGAAAACCTGGCCATCGGAGGAGATCGCTGTTCCTGGGCATCCAGCTGAGTCCCAGAAACAAGGCAACCTCCATGGCCTACGATTTAACCCTTGAAAACCTGTCCTTATAACTATGATCTGCTATGTTTTACTGTAAACCTATAATAAATTGATAAAACTCTGTAAATAGCCCTTTGGCGGGGGTGGAGGGTGCCACCTGGTCTCATAAAGTAATGGTAAAATAAACACTAGTCAAGTCAAGTCATTAGAAAGACCGCAACTTTCTACTTCCCCATGTGATTTCTTCCTGCAGCACTTTGAAAAATTTGCAATATGCATACATGCATAAAAATTTTAAATCGAAAGAAGCCCAAAATATTACAGAATTGGCATTAACGAATCTTTTAAACATGGGGTATGCTCGCCACAGAAAAAGTGTCATCGTGGCAAACGACAATTGCGATACTGTATGAGGAGTCTGGATTTCTCAGTATTAAAAAACGGGGAATCAGATACTTAATGATAAAAATATACACCCAATAAAAAGAAATACTCTGATTTATTAACCAAAATCATGATGTTCTCCTAACATTATTCCTCAAAGAAAACAAATGGCATTGACGGTTTATTAAAGTATCTTTCCAGAGTTTCGTAAAGAGGAAGACATATCAAATTCTTTACAGAGAGAGTTTAAATAATCGAGGGCCAAGAGATAGAGTCAATAATAATCTTTATGTTATTCGCTCCACCTTAAAATACGGAGTTAGCATCCGATCAATGCCACATTGGAGTCGAACTTACTTCCATCGAAGACCCAACAACTCCACTATTAAAACGTGTCCATAAAGAAAGAAATACATTTATCTTTGATTAGGTATCCTGCTAAAAATCAGAAGGTGCAGCTGAGAATATTTAGTAATCATAAATCTGTTTATCCAAATTACATTTAAGTACATGCTTGTGTGCTCCAATCGGTATGCAAATTTAAGGAAAAATGTCTAATTGAAAATATATTTTTCTTAATGTATATTTCACGAGTCACCAATTATTGCGAAAGTAATTGTTATCCAGAAGAGACAACAGTGGTTAGATTGATATATCACCCCGCATAAAAAGCAAATCTTTTTTCCATGTGATTCAGTATAGCTGAGCACTTCAGAGTGCAGAGAAACTCAGAAGCACAAATAGTATCTGAAATATTACGGTGCGTGGTTTTTCTCTCTCCATTATATAAAAGACATAATTCACCGAAATAATTTATTTTGAAAATACAATAAGAAAACCTGATGCTTAAAGCGTACAGCTTCTTCAAATCAAAGCCCATACTTTGTTCATTATTGAGAGGCTCGGTCGTCAAAACAAAACGTTAGCTTGATTTTTGAAGACATATTTACTTCGTAGTTCGTAAAACTGCATACATTTTCAAATAAAATAGGAATGTCTCTATTTAGGCAAGAAAAGAGGTTCAAACCTCGTAAAAGAAGAAAATCATATGCCAGTCCGAATAAATTGTTTTGATTTAACCCACACTTGAGCAAAACGAGTAAAATCCCAAAATGTGTGAGATTGGACTCAGAAAAATATCCAGCACGGGAGATGAATCTCGGAAGGCGTGAATATGTGGCATTAGGAGGACACCAAGGGTCGGTCTCCTATGGAAGCGACCTCCTCTCACCCTGACCCTTGGAGCGAAGGATGGCCAAGGGGAGGGCACCCATGCACCCGGTCACGTCGAAAAACAAGCAAGGTCCCGAAAAACCACTTAGCGGCCGTGTTGTATTCGGCTCTCGTGACGGTGGTCGGAGAGGTTTGCGGAGTGTGATGGTGACAGTGGCTGGAAGAGAGAGGAGGTTTTTAAGAGTAGAAGGGACGAGAGCCGGCCGAGCAGACAGAGAGAGAGGGTGCACGTGTGTTGTACAGGCTGCGTAGCCAAGCGTTGGAGGCACCTGCCACTTCCCTAGACGCACCGCGCGCCGGCCAAAGTCGGATTGTTGAACGCACAAATCTCTCTCTCTCTCTGCGGGTTGAGATGCAAAGCCCTCTCTCCTCCCTGCGGATCGGATATTCAAACGCCGAAGTCACCACGTTCGGGTAAATGTTTAAGTCAGCTTGAGCGAGATTTTTCTCGTCGTATGAAAGACCATTTTCCAAATTTACTTTAAAATTTAGTCTATCGTAAGAAACAGGGAGTGTTAAAGTAATAATGACGCAAAATATGAATTTGTATGACAGAACTACTAAGCAACTAAGTAACCATTAATATGTGAAAATTTAAATAGCCTTTTTGATAAATTAAAGCCGAACGCTTAAAACAGGTTCACAACCAAAGGTTTTTCCTAAGATCTGATAAAAAGAACTACAGCGAGTAATAATAATATTTCTCTGATTCATCGAGACAAATTACAAAAAAATAGAACATTACGTTTTAGACGAGATCCGAGCGCAAGAACTTCTTGAATTTTTAAAACAAATTCTTTCTGGAGGGCAAAGTCGTAGCATTTCCCAAAGATAACAGCTTATATATTTTTAGGCAATTATCTTAAGAAGTAGCACAATAAGTGACTTACATTTTGGAATCGCTTCCAACATGCGATTCTTTTCTTCGAGGAGAGAGCAACAGTTTAACGAAGTCGAAAATAGACGCCGCTGTAGCTGGAGAAAAATATCACTCAAACTGCCTGCAGGTGTTTCTTGTGAAATGATGTACAAGTCTTTTAATGCACATTACGTATCCTTAGCACATACATACATGCACTGTACGTGATGTAAGCTACATAACACAACCTTCGAACACATTTTATTGATGAACTTTACATCACGTTAAGTTAAAGTACTAGCGCGTGATTAAGTGACTAATGACAAAAATATTAAAATTCCTTTCTTAATTTTTGTATCTAATGCAATTTATCCGAAAACCCATGCAAACGAATAGAATTACTGCTTGAATTTGGATGGTTACATAATATTGACACCTGCCTAACATATTTCATTTTGTTAAAAGCTAATACGGCATTCATTGGCGTCAAAATGCGTTAATTCACAAAGAATCGACGCTAAAGGTAGCTACCATCGTTGGAACTAGAGTGAATAATGGAGTATATTCGTCATCTCATCTGCGTGTTTGGAACCATAATTATTTTAAATAGTTAAGTCTGCCATCAGGCAAAGGACAAAGAGCTAAATTTGGCTCTCTCAGCTGGAACAAGTGTGAATCAAAAAATGTATTCATCACATGATCTGCATTTATGTGCTTTGATTATCCCTTACAGCTAAGTCTGCCATCATCCACATAAATCGAAAATAAAGACACAACTTTGTAATATTCCACACGATATTTACTGGATTCCAATCAGTTTCAGCCGATACGTTTCATTCTCTGGAAAAATTAAGACTGCTAACACATAGCATAAGGCAGCCTACAATAGTCCAACAGAGTAAGGAAGACGAGAGATTCCTTTTCCCTACTTTGGAACACTATTTGGGGCTTCCCTAGTGTATATATAAGCTGGCAGCCATAATTTGCGTAGAGAATGACAAGTGTAAGTTTAAATCGGCTGGGAGCTAATAAATATCGTGCGGAATGTTACGAAGATGTGTTTTTTCGATCATCTATATCTATATCTACATAATACCCTGCGAGCCGCCACATAGGCGAGGGGCAGGGGGTATTAGGTCACCAGTCGTGTAAAGATGTAAGGTTTTGGGAGATGAAATGGTGACACATATTATAGGAGTGCATTTATTGGAGCTCAATTTTTATTTTGGTCGCTTATTGTGCGCGGAAAGAACGAGTTTTTGTACCTATCTGTTCGGCTGAGTACCTCTCTTATTTTATCGCATCTGTCAGACCTAGAGATGTAGTGAGGAGTCATGATAATATTCTCTGGGTCGCTCTGAAAAATATCAGATCTGAATTTCTCAAGTGACCTAAGCCTTGCGTGTAGCCTCCAAGTCTCTAGGTCATATGTCATTTCAATCAAATTCCACAAAATTAAGGCCGAAATTGTAACAATGACCAGTGCAAATTATTAAACAGCTCAAACGAAAAGCTGGAATTCAGGATATACACACAGTAGTCTCGGAACTTACTCAAAAGTGATGCGTTCCCGCTACCTCCACCCCATATTCTACCTGGAAATCATCCCCGTCTCCTCTTTCTGGCGTGGGACGGGTGGAGGGACGTTTGCGGTGGAGAGTCGGGTGGAGGGGTTGATCGCCGGGGGAGGGTGCGTGGTGCGTGCGTGACATGGCACGCGGGGAGGCACGTGGTTCCCCTGGGCAGAGGGGGGAGAGGGGGCAACGAGGGGTGGACACGTGCCTCAACGAGAGGTGAGAGTGAAGATGTGCCGTCGGATGAGAGCCGGGCGCCGCCCCAGGGCCGACCGAGGACGTGACTGAGTCGACCCTTGCGCCGTCTGGAGCACCTCACGATTTTCGGGGAACCACAAAGAAACACGAGCGTTATTCTCGAGAAATCCTAGTTTCCACTCCATTATATCAAGTCTAAAGCAATGTCCCTCTTAGGCCTCCTCTATCGTTTTACTGAAATTAATGACCCCCGAGCATTTCGAACTTTATTCTCTTCCATAATTCTTCCAATTCTTACCTATTTCTGCCCCATCTGGTCCATCTCTTCTCAAACTACTCTTCCATCGCTGGATTAAGTCTGCAACTTTGTTGCTAAAATATTTAAGAATAGATTACCACAGTGTCGTAATATGTGTACCAAGGATATTGTATCTCTACATCCCTAATCTCCCCACTAATAGAGTCACAGCAGACTTAAAATTTATTTATAATATTCTAAATTCACCATCGACTTCCCTGAATTGCTCTCCTTTATCAATTTCAAAGTTCCATCCCGCCCCACCTGTTCTCACCCTTTACTCCACATGCTTCCCATTCCCAGACTTTCGATAACTAAACGTTCTCTTTTCTTCCGCCTCTCCTCTCTATTGAATTCCCTCCCTTCTCGCATCGATCCTTTCGCACTTTGATCTAAATCCTTCATAAGCCTTTCTCTTTCGTATCTTTCACCTAAGTGGTTATTCCCCTAATTTATGTATATATTACCAAACTTTCTGCTTGTAACCTGTTGTTAAGTTTGCTTTTATATGTCCTTAAGCTTGTGTATTGCTACATGGCCACTATGAAATGGCACCATAGCTGAATGTGGTTTTCTTTCTTTAAATAAAAAAATATAAAAAAATATCGCAAATGATCATGAAATAGCTTCGCCTTTCTGCGGCTCAATATCAGGTCGATTTCTTTCCCTCACAAAATGAAACCATCACCCCATAGCTGGAATCATCCACCTGTATTTCAAAAGCGAAGAATTACTATCATCTCTACTTACCTGCAACAATCACGAGGTGGTGCACCTATTTAACCTATCAAATACCTAACAAATCAAAAAAATATGGAAGTTTCATAATAATAACAACAATATATTCTCTACAGATACATGGAAGGTTATTCGGGTTTCCCACCGGGACAAACTCTCCATCTTGGCCGATGTTTCGATGAACGAGTCGTCCATCGTCATCAGGGCATGACTAGTTCATCGAAACGTAGGCCGAGATGGAGAGTTTGACCCGGTGGGAAACCCGAATAACCTTCAACGACTTCATACGCCGGGAAAGCCTTATATCTTTCTCTACACTCTTGCCGATCACTTCCTATTTATTATCGAGATGAACATAGACAACCATGTCCTGAGGGATGAAAACACTACCCAGGCTGAGTTCGAGCTGATTCGAGGCGGTTGCTGCATAGCGGCTCAAGGGTTCTGTTCTGGCGTGGGGTCGGTCTTTATTGTGTTTACTGCGAATGAACAATTGTTTCACTAAGACTTAGAATACAATGAGCCGCAAATTCATCATTTTATGAGCTAAACATGCCATCGGTAACAGACCTTGAGTTTCTCCATAGGGTCGAGAGTCCATGGGTGGGAACATAATTGTTTGAACATGGGATTAAGCGCAACTTTGAAAGTGACAATGCAGCTAAATACAATGAAAACAGAGACTCGTGGGTAATTTTTACATGCACATCACACAGTATGCTAATTTTTAAATTAAGTAAGAGATGACGACATTAACGCATAATCCATGTTTTTTAAAGGCGCATTTAGGTCCGATCTTAAACACAGGCTGTACGAAATACCGTTGAGTGTACCTATCTGTGTAATCTCGCAAAAATTCATGAAACTATGCTGTCCTGTGACCAGTAAAAGGACACTTCGCAACCCTTAAAAGACTTTAGAAGGATGTTCTCGACCCGCGCGCGCCTGATACACAAACATTAAATTAATTAGACAAAAAGTTGGGTCGGATATAACGAATTCCTTGACAGCAAATGTTCGAAAACAATTTTCTTTTCAACACGGATTCCGATCTGCAGAGTCAAAGCTCACACAAATTGAAAATTACAAAAACATTTTTAAACATTAAGCTTCATTTCTCCCTCTATAGAAAATTATAAATGGTGCACATTTCTCTGCAAGTTAATTTTTAAATTAAGTAACGTATGATTACATGTACGAATAATTAATATTTTTGAAGGTTCATTTGCATCTGATTTCAAACACTGGATGTAATAACTTCCGCTGAGTGCACCTACATGTGTAATCGCGCAAAGAGAGACTCATGAAATTATACAATCATACAAGCAGTAAAGGGTACTTTTCAACTCTACAAAGACTTGACTGTACCTGTGCTCGTGAGAAAAACCAAGCTTAAATTAATTAAAACAAAAAGCCGGGACGGATAAAGCGAGATTGATAACATTTTTTTCCCTGTACAAATATCGGTCTCCATGGTCAAAGCTCTTGAGCAAAATGAAAATTGCAAAAGAAATTAAAACGAGGTAGACAGAGAAACTATTTCGTTTCTCACTCTGATAGAAAAATAAACGTGAGGCCCCCTCTTTATCGTGACCATCACGCGAGAAAAATCTTTATTGCGCGAACACCTCATGTTTATGCTAAACCAATTCGCTAATTGTGGGAGCGTTTTTTAAGCTCGAGGGAGATATGAAGAGGACGTGGAGAGCCAAAACCATTAAGCCATCCCCACTCGTCCCTCCCCATCCCAACATGTCACGTGACAACTAGAGGTGAACGCGGGTTGATGCGTGCGTGAGGCAGCGCGTTCACCCTGGCGATTACTGTGCTCGCACACGCGTGTCCTCGCGCACACCGGGTTCCGCGGCCGGGCGTTGCGAATTTCACGCTCGGCTGGGCAGGACACTCGTAGGGACCTGACCTCTCACCTTGGGCAGAGCGGATTGCAAATTCAAACTCGCATTCTCCGAGTAGGTAAATGTTGGAACGGAAATTATGAAGTAGGGAAACGCAATTTCCGACTTAAGTAGTTTTAGCGAAATGTCATTTTACCTAGAAATCAATGAATTTGGTCTCATTTTAAAGAAAAATATCTCACCTTTCTACTGAGTCCAAAAATTTAACCCCTTACCACATTACTTTCCGAGATATTTGCCAAAAAATACCATCCCTTTTACATGGGAAATGTGACGTATATACACTCCAGAGTTACCTTATATTTAAAATGAGGCATTTCCTACAATTAGATATCGTCAAAACATCAACAGTGTGTAGTTTGTGTGTTTTCTCAACTATTTTCAACTATTATATTTCAACAGTAGTAAATTTTTCGAGATAACAATAAACCTTCCATTTTGATGGAGTTTCATACGCACCGCGCGAAAAAAATTAATCAAATTGGAGACTTATGATGATATATTTATTTAATTACTTACTTTTTCTGTCGAATAAAACTATATTATTGCACCATTAATAATGCAATATTTAATTCATGTGTCCTACTGCAGGTGAAATTATAAAGTATAATTCAAATATGGTCTCTATTATGACTAGAGAACTATCTCGCTCGGACTACCTGAAGTAAATGAAATTTAATTTCCCATTGAAGATAGAATTCGAATCCATATTGAAAATAAGTATTGTACTTTCCCGCAGTTATTTATTGTAAACATTTATACAACGCGTTTCGCAGCCTGCTGCATCTCCAGGTACAATTGTTTATATTTTATTTATTGATTGTTACGACAGTAACCTTACGCCAAGAAGGAGAGAACAAAATAATTTTTGGGAGGAAAGGCAGGGGAACATAGGCTATGGACTGGACAGAAGGGAAATTTATTCGGAAAGGAGTGGGGATAGTTGCGGGAAAAGTAGCTCGTAACAAAGATTGCTCGACTGTCTGATAGGTAATTTTGAATTATGGATTCGAATAGAAAATATTTCCACGAAATGACGTCTGAAGGTGTAAAGTTTATTGGAGATATTTTTGCGACACAAAAACCTACCAAACCAATAACGGACAGAGAAGAGATTGGGAAGAGATTCAAAAGAAGACCAAGAATGGAATTCATCGGGCTCTAAATGAAGGAAGACAAGGTGAAGCAAAGAGAACTGAAGGCGAGAAGAGAGAGAAGTGGACAGATGTATCAAACCAATCCTCAGATTGTCGATCTTTGATTAATTTCAATGCTTGAAATCATTATATCGCCCGACTTCTTGACGAGGAAAATTTTTTAACCAACGAGTATATCCGATCGGACATTTATTTTAAACGATTAGAATTGCTGCAAATTAGATATTTAGAGAAAATGAAAGACCTGAAATTATGAGGAGTTATTGCAAGGTTAAAATTTGCTCGACCAATGAGGGGCAATATAAGGCCAAAAAATTCACAAACGTTAATATAAGGCAGAAATATAACCATAATTAACTGATAATTTTGTACAATAAGCGTGGTTTTCCTTTAAGAATCCTAGTTTATGACGCATAGGATAATCATTACTATCCACAGCACAAAGACTGTCTGAGAAATTCAATACTCGGAAGATACAATGTTACAAGCGATCTTAAATGATTTAATAGCGCGTGTTAGAAGAATCAGGGTCTCGAAGCGTTGAGTTAAAGGAAAATAAAACTCAGACATTTCACGGAACCTTATGTATTCAAAAGAGAATTGCGAAAGTGCCTGGTCACACATTCCCCCTGTCAATACCGGACGTCGGTTGGGGTGTCGTTGCAATATGGTCACTTGTGTATGAACAATCCTCAAGTATTCCTTCGCAATTAGATTTCCCGGGCGGACGAACACTATAGCTGACAATCGGCCACTTACGTAACGCGTGGAGCGCCATTTAACTCCAAGATTAAGAGAACGCGCGCACTTTCCGTGTTGTACACATTCTCCGAAATCCAGTGTTCCGACTTCTTTGCGATGCAGAAGCCCTTACGCAATGCCAGTGCCTGCGTGCGAGTGGTTCTAGCAAATAATCCCGCCGCTGCAGAGGGGACGAGTTTGAGACATGAAGTGCGGAACTTTGAAAATCCGGCGAAACGGGGAAGGAAGGAGGTTTAGTGTGGAGGGTCAATCATAAAACCATTCTAATTGCCTCCAACACAAGCACTTCGAGAATTCAGATTTCTCAACATTACCTGCAGTCCCGTTTCGACTAATTCTTGTAATGAGACCTCATGATATGGACCCCGGAAAAGTATCAGCGATGGGCTATATCAACGAATTGCCTTGCATGCAAGGTTCTCGTGCTTCTTTTTGCGGATTAGCTTATTTTCCCTGCCTCACTCTCCATCTCTCTCTCTCGTTGCTGCCCTCTCTTCCCCTCAGTCCTTTCACTTCACCTCCCCTCCTGGTCGCGCAAGTCCACACCAGGAACTTTTGCGGGAGCTACACACTCCAATAGAACTGAGAAAGAGATTTGCTAAATGTTTTATATGGAGTGTGGTGACTTACGGCAGCGAAACATGGACGGTCAAAAAGAAAGAAGAAAAGTACTTAGAAAGTCTCGAAATGTAGTTGTGGAGAAAATGCTTAAGGTGAAGTGGAAGGATAGAATGAGAAGTGAGGAAGCACTAATAGCAATAGGAGAAGAAAGAAAACTGCCAAGGGAAATAAAAAAGAGGAAGACAGCTTGGATGGGACATACATTGCGCCGAAATTGTCTTTTTAGAAGAAATATTGAAGGAAAATTTGAAGGAAAAGTTGAAGGAAAGCGAGGAAAGGGAAGAAGAAGAATGGGAATGCTCGATGACATAAAAAAAATGGCCGAAGTTACAGGCAGATAAAAGAAGATGCTCACGACCGACTGCGATGGAGGGCACCCAGTTGTCCAGACCTGTCAGAAGACACACTCCAGTAATCCACTCACGTTGGCTACCACCCCTGGCCCTCGAGGCACCAGCCCGCTCACTTTAAAGCCCCCCCCTGGAGGAACCGACAGCGCTCGACGGAGCGTTTCGGGCAAGAAGCTTTCGAGTCACGGCGTTAGGTTCGCACACACAATTCCCACGACTATCACGGCGGTTTCGAGAAGCGAATGGCGTGCGACAGAGGATCAACCAACCGAGGACTCAGATAATTTTACCCCTGGTTGACTCAGGTCTGCCCATTACATCGTGCCCTGAGGCATGCGAGTAACCCACGTTCAAATAGATGAGGACCTGATCGCATCTTTAGATAAAATTTTAGCGACTATTTTCTCCGCTATCTTTCTATTTTTCGGATGTAATATTCACGTAAAAGCTAAATACAAAGTATTACACAGGGTGACCTGTGCCCTTTCAGCAAGCAGTTTACTTTAAATCGTCGAATTAATTTAGATTGAGCATAATGATACCCATTTTTGGGACCATTTTATCCACAAATACTCAAGTGTTCTCAAAGACTGGGGTTCCAGCGTTTCATGTCACAAGCTCTAGCAAAGAGGACTTACTGTAGTCCGAGCGACATAGTTCCTTAGTCATAATAAAGACCATATTCGATTTATAAGTTTTGATTTCACCAGCTGTAGGACATATGAATTAAATATTGCATTATTAATGGTGCGATAATACAGTTTTATATGATAGAAATTGTAAGTAATTAAATGATAATATCTATGTAAGTCTTTAACTTAACTCATTTGTTTCGCACGGTGCGTTTGAAACTCCTTCAAAATGGAAGGTTTTTTGTGATACGCAAGAATCTACTGCGGTAACAATATGATTTTTTTTCAAATAAAGTTGATAAAAACTGAAAACTACGCGCTGTTAGTTTTTTGACAACATCTAAGTGTTAGAAATACCTCATTTTGTAAATAATGTCTCTCTGGAGTGTATGCAAGTACCATTTCCCATGCAAAAGGGCTGGTATTTTTTGGCAAATATCTCCGAAAGTAACGGGGTAAGGGGTAGAATTTTTGGTGTCATTGGATAGGTGAGATGGTTTTGTTTAAAATGAGAACAAATTCATTAATTTCTAAGTAAAATGATATTTCGCTCAAACTACCTTAAGTACACGGAGATGTAACGACGTGCCTCTAAATTCTGATTTTTAAATGACCTGAGCCCCCAGATAAACTAAAATATCACCACATCATTTCAATGAATAAGAACTAATTAAAACCACTGACGACGGGATGGATCATAATTCTCCAAGGAACTACAAAAAAGGCTCTTCTAATGATGTTTTAGTACTTCTTTAGTACAGTCTAGATGGGAAAATGATATATTATATTTTTTGACTGGCATTTTTCATAATATTTAAGATCCACCACGACAAATTTTTCTACTCTTCAGCCGAATTTTCATCTCATCCAAATAAATATTACATCAGCCTTTTCTTTATGACAACTCCGAATACTTTTAGTAGTTGGATAAATACTGGGCAACTTTAATTTCTTCATTTATAATTAGGTGGAAAAAGTACCTTACTTTTCCGTGCTTTGACTTTGATGACTTCCGCGTACTATCACATTTCCATAAACATGAGAAACATCATATCACACAAGGCAATCCCACAACGAATGATACGCGTTATTTATTTTACATGATTATTCTTGAATTGTTAAACAAAAACAAGACTGGAAAGAGAGAGCGGTATTTTTAAAATAGGTGAGAGGTAGGTATAACAAGGACAGAGGGCTGAATGCTGTGGTCAGGAAGCTTCAGTTGTTCTCCTTCAAGATCCTTCAGGAGAACTGTACATGGTAATTTACAATCATGACTAGGTATTCTATCAATTATTCCCCTTACACATACCAAACAGATCCTTCGCATTTACTTAGATAAATCATGAATTCCAATGCTTCAAACACTTTTTATCTCAAATCAAATATAAATGGTACCCTTAACAACCTTTGCCACAAGCCCGAGTGGGAACTCGCTGGGTGCAACCAGGGCCGTAAGCCTCCGCGTTAACGGAAGACTCCCGGAAGAGGACGATAATTCATAAATCTCCCGACAGCCGAATTGAGTCCTATTCCTCCCTTTTGAACGTTCTTTGCGACTTATCACTTTTGTAGGCATTTTAATTGAAATTAATTTCACACAACAAGTAAGTTCATCTCAACGTTTCGCAACGTAAACGCTAGGTACGTGATAATGAATGGTAAAATTTTATTCTAGCATGAGCTATTTCAAGAAAGATATTACTATAGTTTATGCAGCTTTCATTTATGCTTTTAAGATAAGGCATTCATCGACAGTTATAATAACTTACTTTTACGCATGTCTCCCAAAATCTCCCATACTTTCTTTCTCTTGTACTACGCTTCCCCAGAAAGGAAAATCGCTTCAAAGAATTGGTAATCCTAAATGTACAACATAGGTTTAAATATCGACAGTTTAAAATATGTTTTCCGTCGCTTGGGGAGGGTAGGAGCGTTCGATGGCTAACCAGTGGATGACGGGAAGGGTCATTGGCGCATGCGTATCTTCTTGTGCGTGACACGAGAGGGAGTTTTCCCCCCACCACTTATATTCCAATTTTTCCATCCATCTCTATAATTCTTTCGGGGTGGATGGCAGGGAGTGGTCACGGGCGCGAAGAGTGACTAGGGTCCACCGGTGGAGGCGCTGCCGGTCAACACATCCCCTCGGGGAAGAGGAAGAGCACGGGTGACGGGAACGCACGGGAGACGGGAGAGGCGGAGGACGCCGAAGGCACGCGAACTTGAAACCTGACCACTCCGAAACACGCGAGCCGAATGGATTGGGAGGAGAATCCAGGGGAAAGAGAAGTGATTGGAAGAGGGGAAGGACGGGGAAAGGTGGATGGCGTAGGTGTGGAGGCTAGAGTGCTAGGAGGCTAACCATCGCCTAATGTAAATCCTCACCTGCATTATAGTCTTGCATGCCCTAACCCCTAACGTATCAACCACCTACTTAGTTTGCCTCCTTACATTATCTTCCAGGGCTTTCCCCTCCCCAATCTCCACAGCTGATACTTCCCTCGCGTCCGCCACTGTTTCGTCAGTCTCTTCTAACCCACATCTCATATGACTACAGCACTCATTCCGTATTGTACTCTGGACAAAACATTCCTTATTTGTATTATCAGTTTAACTAGTAATCATTACTGAATCGATGGTAGGATGTGTTTAATTTAGTTAGAGAAGGAAGGGTGATGAATTACCTTTTATTGGCGCTAGAATGGTATTAACGAAAGACCCTCAAGCTTTGCAACTCATCCGACATATCAAGCACTAAACATGACATATTCCCCACGTGGAACTAAAGCAGGGAAGGAATTTACACTGAAACATCTCCGTCATTCCTGGGATTCGAACACGCGGTCATGGAGGAGTAGAGGAGGCCCAAGGCATGCGGACTGGAACGTGATCAATCCGAAACACGCGAGGCAGAGGTATTGCGGAGGAAAATCTAGGTGGAAAGGAAGTTATTACTAGAGAGGGACGCACAATGTAGAAGTGTTCCACAAGACCGTCCCCTCATCATGCCTCAATCGATTTCCCTTCAATGATAAACGGAAACTTTAGCGACTAAATTTTATACTTCTTGCATTAGAATCGGGTAGAAGTTATCCTTATCAGGAATAAAACCTAGCAAAAATTATCGGAAAATTGATAGCAAGAGATATTTAAAAAAAAAAACGACTTAAATAACCGGAGTAAAACCTTCATTGATTCCGGTATAGTTATAGTTACGCAATAGTGCATATTGCGATTTTAATTATCCGTTACGTTAAGTTTTGCTCCAGAAAGACTCAGTTTTTTTAGTATTCGCAGGAAATACACTATTTAATAGCATTATATTTTCATTTAATTCCAACATCCACCATTATTACACAGAGTGATCTCAATTAAATTTATTACCTTAGAATTACCTTCATGGAAATTTTTAATAATCTAGACATATGATAAAAACTTATTAAAATAATGTGAAAAAATAAAGTCTTATTACACCATGATGCATGACCTTGTGTTTTTTCCATGGATTGAATTGAGGTAAGGGATATATACCAAGCATTGCCGAGGGGTTAGAATAATTTACATGGGGTCGGTAATCACGTGCTCATGTTTCTGTATAATAATATATCATCATTTTCGCGAAAAAAGGTCTTTCATACACCTAATTGTAAGCGTCGGAGTAGATATTATTCTCGGAGAGCACTCGGCGTAAGAAGACTCCGCTTTGAGAAATGCTTCTTAATGTTCTGTGAAGGGCCTTTTCCTCATCTTCCACGAAGATAATGACATACAGCCAAGAGTTTTTGCCCTTTTTCTGAAAGAGGCAGCTTGAGGACTGAGTTTTGTCTTCCTTTTCGAGAAAACTTCAAAGTTGACCAGAGTGAGCCAAAATGGAAAGTCGGAGGGACAAAAAACTTATCTTTGAACCAACGAAAGGAAAAGGCAAAAGATGCGACTGATTGCTCGTAATTTTCAACGCTCAGCCGAGGCGGGAACGCGAAACAATTAACTTTTTGTTCGTAGAGTCCATTCTCTTCTTTATAGTTTTGCAAAAAAAAAAAAAACTGAATCCATTGAGGAGGGTTTTCAGAACATAGTGTGTAGCTTTTGTGTACGTTCTACTAACACAGTAAGCATAAAAATAAGCACAAAGGCAAACATCCTTGAGCTTGAAATCGGAGCATATTTCAGTGAGAGTCCTCCACAGCATTCTCATCTTTCCTTATTCATAGTTTACCATGTTTCCAAATACGAATTCCCTTTCCTTGAACGATTTTCAAACCAAGATAAATGAAATATAAAATGCTACCTTCGAATACCTGTCTACTGGACTGCGCGGCTTTGCAACATGATAGCCAGAGCTCATTAAAAAATTGATTTGATTTAAAAACTCACTGCTTGAAAATATATTGTCATTCATAACTCGGATAATGCTTGTATAACAATTATTCCACAGATAATTAAGAAACTATTGTAAACTTGGAATTGAGAGCTAGTCACGGAGGAGTCAGATATTTATTTTTGAGAACAGAGGATAGGAACAGAAAGCAGGCGTTTGCGATTGTGATAGCCGGGGAGGAGAACATGAGAAAAAGAGTTGGAAATCAAAGGTGAGGTAAGAATGCTGCTTTAGAAGATTATGCGGTGACAGAGTGGATGGGTAATTGAGATGACGGTCTTCTTGGAGGCAGTGACTGAGGAGAGCATATTGGGTGAGCGAGGAAAGATGAAATCGTCTTTTGGGATAACAAAACGCAAAATAAGGGATATGTGCCGGAGATCATAGGATTACATCTGTCAGTAAATATAGATCTATCCAATCTAATATAATGTCTAACAAATATTAACTAGGAACGCAGTGGGCATAAAACATTCCGCACCTGTCATATCCGTTTATCATTTCCAATTATGGAATGTTACATTTTTTTGTTAAAATGTACACTTTATGGTATATCTATTGCATCGCTTTTCGCCTTTTAAATTAATTCTTACATTAATTTTCCATTCAAGTTCTCTTATTCCAGTCCTTAACAAGATATAATTTAAAATTTCTCAAGATCCCGGCTTCTTAATGAGCATTATGTAGAAACTCCAAAACATTTTTCGATAGAATAGCCATAATTCACGTTTACACATATTAAGAGAAATGTTCCAATGAGTGTCTCGAATTTACCTTTTCCAGCAAGATATACCCAGTTATATGGGTGGACGACGTCATTCATCAGTTACAGGCGATCATTCTAAAATTTCTCGTTTTAATGCGAGCATAAATTTTAAAACAGTCAAAAGATGTGATTGATACGCAAATATTATTCTACCAGTGTTTATATTGTCCGGAAATGTTAGAATTCTTTCCACTGCATTCACTCGAAGACCTTTCTGTGAATTTTTATGATTGTTATTTTATTCGACGAATAGCAAAAAGTCAAACCGTGAAGATGAGGGAAGAGAATAACAAAGAAAACCAGCGGGATTCCTCGGGACCAAAATAAAACTGAATGATGAAAGAGAGACAAACGTAGATGGAGGAAGGCAGAAATAAACGGACGCATGAAAGACGGAAGAAGATGCGTTGAATGACGAATTTCGAGGATGGAAAGGTAAAAAACAAGGGTGAAGAGGAATGGATCGGGAGAAAAGTAAGGGAGAGAGGAAAAAAAGTCGTAATAAGTAAGGCGGGAGAAGAATTAGCCATAATGGTGATGTAAATTAGCGAAAGATGCTAAGTGCTCAGTAAAGGAATCAACACAGCCTAGAAAACAATGTGTGATTATCATTATAATGTATTCTAACGGTAAAGGTTGGTTATGTTGAATTTCAGAGAATCTTCTTCCGGTATTTTACACATTCAGGGGCCTATTTCCCTCTAGTATATCCTTTTTCGCCTCTGCATAAGATCTACCCTTCTTCACCCCGTCCATGAAACCTATTCTATTTCTTCCCCTAACCCGCTTGCCCAACATCCTTCCCTCCATCACACTCTTCAGCAACCCATCCCCCTTTATTACATCCTTCATCCATCTACCCTGCCTATCCCGGAGTACATTCAAGCTTCCTATTCTCGCCCAACAACTCAAGCACTTCCTCGTTAGTCTTCCTTTCCTGTCTAACGTAAATGAAAACCTACATGCAAAAAACAAAACATACGGAGATATCGTCTTTATGTAACATATTATAAAATGAATCAAATTGGAAGTCAATAAAGACTCAATTCCCCAAAGAAATGACGCAACTACTGCGCCACGCTTTCCATGGCGTATCATTCTTTCTAAAAGACCTACCCAACTTCTGCCACTGCATGATTTGCATTATCTTAAATTATACTGACATATAACTTTCAAAAGTCTCTCATAAACGTGAAAACTTTCTCCCATATAGTAATGCTATCAGGCAATTTCTTTTTTCTAACTTCTACAGGAAAAAAAATGCAGGTGCTCATTATCAATGGTGGTCTGACGAGGGTTCCAGGCTAATTCCAAGCTTTTATCACCTTCTTAGGATATGAAAACGAACTATTATGTAATTTTAGGGAGTTGTATAATACTATGGTGCACTAATCCCATCCTTCTTCACAGAGGGACTTTTGAAGAGAAAATATTGATCCCTACCATCCAAGAATATTTCACCCCGCAAAAGTCACGAGCCTTCGCGAAGGATGTCCAGTTGTACTGCGATGACGCACATTCAAATAGAGATGCCGACCCTGAGAAATTTCGCGGATTTGAATGCACGCTTCTCAGTCATTCTCTCATTTGAGCGTAGCAATGTCTTAGGATAAGGCAAAACAAGAGATTAGGATGACGAGCGAGCAGTGGTAAGCAAGGGATTTGGGGATGTATGCTCGTGAGTGTGTTGGGGGGGGGAAGAGGGAGGGGTGAGGAAGGAAGAAAAGATGAAGATGGAGGCATTAATGGCAACAGCGGGGGTTCATGTGGGTTGGACAGAGGAGGAAAGAGAAGTGAGAGACGGAGATAAAAGAACGGTCGAGACGAGAAAGAGTCCCAATTAACCCTCTCGGAGAAAGGATTTAGCGGAATGAAAAAAAGTATGATTTGGAAGGGGGTTGCAAAATGAAAAAAAATAACAGTATGAGGGGAGGTTGAGAGAATTGCGAAAGAGTTTGAAAGGAGAAGAGAGGGTTGGATGAAAATAAAAAAATACATACAGCGAAACCGAGCGAGAGGGATGAAGAGGTACAGAGGGAAGGGGGATGTTTAAGAGTGCCCACTACAGGTGAAGGGGCTGAAGCAAGTGCGCGTAAGAGGGAGAAGAGAATGAAAAGAAGACCTTAATAGTGAATGGGGAGGAGTAGCCAAGATATGTAGCAAAGGCGCACAGAGGGACTGCGCGCAATTAGCGAAGAGGGTTGCGAAAGGAGGAACTGAAGAAAATGGGGGATTGAAACTAACAGGTGAAGGGGAACGAGGCGTTTCGGGAACGAGCGACGATTTAGTCCGTCTTTTGTTTCAAGTTTCATGCACATTTCCGCAAAAGTCGCCCAATGAACGTCGCCCATTTATTTTTTTGGCGCGCAACAGACGAAAAGGAGTCTCCGGTCCTCCCATTGGAGAAGAGACTTCGCACGTCATCAACGCGTAACCCGTACGTAAGCGATGCAGCGACGCCACGTGGACAGAGGGAGTACAATCGTCAACAATCGCCAGGGTGAGGAGTGAATGACCGTCTTGTGACTGTATGCGAGAGTTTGAGTGTGCGAGCCTTCGACGGGACCAGGCTCGAAATTTTCAAGGCGATGACACATTAAAGGGGCAGTACATACTTCACGAGGCGCACATCAATGGATTCAAGATGACTTACTGGATTCGCAGAGATGTTTCCACCGTGATGTCACTATACTTCCTCTACCTTACTAGTTACCAATTCATAACCTATTTCTTCACATAGGACCTTAGGTAGGATTCTTAAAATTAAGCGAATGCAGGAAACTACACGGCACCAAAGAATAGGTGAAAAATGAAGTCAAAATGGACGAAAATTATCACAGAAGAAAATTTGTTCACCTTCATCAGGACTAGAACCTGGGTCACTCGATATCGCTGTCGTAAACATCTACTAGTCGACCCATGTTGCACTCATGAAACACGCAGATATTACGATCAACAGGAAGTAATGGGTTGTTGACAGAAGTGATAGATACACATTTCGGTAGAGAACGCATGACTATGCTCGGAGCGGTAACAGGGGAGAGTTTTCGGCGATTTCCCCTACCTTCCCCTTACGATGCCTTAACGTTCCTTCCGCTAAAAGCTACGTTTTCTCTGCTCGTAAAATACAAAAAATTAAAAATCGTTTTCGAAGATACCAGTCTATTATCCTAATTGTTATGTACATACTAGCGGACCAGACAGACGCTGTCCGGCCCAAACGTTGTCTTGCCTGCTATTAGCGGGTTCAGCAAACGTTTTTTCGATTTTCGAATTTTCGATAAAATATGTACTACGTGACATTTGACATTGAGTCCATTAGCATAATGTATGTTTTTAAGTACACTCCAATTATAATTTAAAACGTTATTTCAGTATGTTTTGTCGATGAATAATACACTCATTATGCACGACATTGTGATACATGGAATATTGAAACAGCGAACATAGGTAAATTGAAATGTCAAAACAACGCCAAGCTACGACACAAGTGCGACGACTTGCGCATGTATTGATACGTACGTCAAATACCACAGAATTTGACATCAGCGTCACCTAAGGTACACAAACGTAACTATAAATTATTCTCAGAAGGTCATATTTATTTATTTACAACTGCTGATATGTTTTAGTATTTCTTTACACATTGGGAATTGATTATAATATTGCTGGAAAAAAAGCCGTGCTCAAATTACATTTCAGCCATGCGTCGAGGGGAGAAAACTCCAAAAATAACCTTCTCCCCACGAGAAACCTGTTTTCAACTCTTGGCTCCACTTAATGGCGAGAAGAGATATCTAATCGTAATCCTAGAGACCCCTCAAAGTGTTGAAAGATGACCCGGCTCCTTGGTTCCCAGCTACTACATGCATACCGACTCGGCTACCGCACTTCGATTCCGAAAAAGCAGGGGAGAAAATTGCTTCGAAAGGTAGCCGAACTCTCTCTTGCTTCCTCTCTCCGCTCCTGGTTTCTGAACAGAAGGCGCGTTTGCCCAAAAATTAATGGAGTAGCAGCAACAATGAGGTGATTAAGAAGGGAAGAGGGCTACTGGGAAGGAGTTAGTGAGGTTGAGGCAAGGCGGCACCCACGGGCTAATTAGGAAGCCGAGGAGGGAAGGGGAAGGGCCCAGATTAATACAGGCCGTGCGTTCATTCATCAAGGACTCCAACTATTCCTCCGACTCATGATTCAGCAGTTTTGTCGGGAATACGTCTTTAAATTCAGTCTAACAACAGGGTAGCGGGGCAGAAAGTGCGATGTAACGTTTGCAGGGAGATCGATGATGGCACATTAACTTCGTGACAAATGAAACCGCAGAAATTAATATTGCCTCGTTTGATTGGGTGTACGGCTACAATGAGAACAAGAGGTTTAGCTGGTACAGTGCAAGTGCGAGGTACGGATGCATGCATTTTCCTTCGGACGAAAATATCCTTGTAGAACACTGCGCGACCCCGACGTGCTGTCGCGTTAAATTTGATATATAAGGGTATATCTCACCTAGATTTTCTCAAAAACCCCAAAATTGACTTGTTATAGCATTTATTTGCAACATATATAAAATAAGTAGCAAAATTTCAAATGAAAGTTCAGACCTGTTGCCCATACTCATCTAACAGCCCAGAAGAAACTCAAGGGACTGCATCGCACTGGCAAATCATTTACTTATCAATTGATCGGAACTATTTTCTTGTTAACATAAGTGTAATGGCTTCTCATTATCTGATTAATTTATATCGTTAGCCTGTGAAAATTGATTATATCATTTGTGTAGAGAGAAACTATGAATGCCAATGGTGCAAAAATAGTAGAAAATAGTCAGTGATCTATGAAAAACTTGACCAGGGTAGCTGTATGTAAATCAAAACTGAAATACCGGAGATTCCGTGCGTTTGGCAAAATTAATCCAGTGTTAGTGATAACCCGTAGTTAAGCTAAAATTCAGAGTAGTTATTTTAACAGGCAAATCAGTACCTTTCAACATTGATTGAAAAACATTGATTCATGCAGTGAAACCGGTAATTAAACCACTATAGCCTCGTGTTATGAGAGTGATGTGAATATATAGGGAGTTCCAAAAGATTTAGGCACACGCAGTTCACGACAGAAAAGTAAATATAGTCAAGCAACTCCGTGGACAGGGCTCCAGAGGGAATTTCACTCATCAATTAAATCATTAGTGGGATTATTCATAATGAATTATATCGTTCCTTGGCATTTCCATTAACACGGCGGGCATTAAGGCAAAGGCAGGGCCTTCATGTTACGGCGCAAATAGCTAAAAGAAGAACTAAAATCTAAATTTAAGGCTGGAGCGGTGTTTAACAATACGAAATTCCAACCCTAAGGTCCAGCGACATAAGATCTGCGATGGAGAATATTTTACGCAACAGTTAAGAACTTGAATCATCTATAACTTCGTCAGTTGCAACTTGCGAGGTATAGATGCATGCATTTTCCACTTGGATACAGGCTGACATCCTCCATTAAAAACTAGCATCATTTTAGAGAACCACATATTGCAAAACACTCCATCCGTCGGTCCTTCGTTGTCTCAAGGTGTATCTCCTCTCTCGAGAGCAGCAGAGTAAATGCATAAATAAATCTACTACAGTAAATAAGAAAAGCAAAAGAATATTTCAAGCAAGCAATTGATAAAAATTAAAAAGGGTGATGATCACAGATATTCCTAACGCGTTACTGAGACCAAAAACTGTAAAAGACAACAGATTATCAAAAATCAAATTAAACCCTCATTAGGTAAGTGTCGGAAAAAAATATTATATGAAATAACATCTACTTTCGAAAAGGAAGTAGCCCTGGCGAATTTAACGGGAGGAGACATTATAATGGAAGAAAATGCATATAGTAGGAATATATGGCCCCATAGCTTGTAATGTCCGACGTATGTTCGACGTCCGAACGTTGATGTCGACGATGTTCGGACGTCGGACGCCCGAAAAAATATTATATGAAATACCATCTACGTTCGTAAAGGAGGCAACCCTGGCGAAGTTAACGGGAGGAGATATTATAATGGAAAAAAAATGCATCAAGTAGGAATATATGGCCCCATAGCTTGTATGTCCGACGATTTCATGACGACGTATGACGACGTTTGACCATGACTAAGGCTCACTGAGCTTCAAGTCGCATAACACTATTAAAACAAAAGATGAAAAGTTTATCCTTTAGATAAAATAAAGAGTTTCAATGGAAAACGTTAAATAATATGATCGTGAATGGGTATGGGAATATGGGGAATGGGAATGGGAATACGGTTGAGATTTCAACCGATATTAAAACTACTTTTCTAACTAATTGCATTTTAGTGTCTCTAATTTTATACATCGACACAAAAGAAAGATTCAATTCGATTGACATTCTCAATGAGCGGGGCTATTGCTACAACTGGCGAGCGAATTTAAGCTTCACGGACGAATGGAAGGAGAAAATTGAATGCGAGCATCTGCGCCTCAAAGTCCCTGTCTCGCCTGCTCCACCTGCCTCTTCAAGTAAAAAAAACGTGATCTGGGCGCGCCAATCAACTCAGCTGAGGCCAATAATTATCACAATGTGTATGTGTACTTGATACTGCACTGGCCACTCCGTTTGGTCTCAACGACGTTTATTCTCGGTTTCTAGAGTTTGGGCTCAAACAAGATCTTTAAAAATGTCCGACGATACTCGTTACACAAAAGAAATGAATAAATGTAACCGTATCAATCAGGCTGGTCTCTGTGGTAGTTATCGATACACATGGTGAATAAAAAACACTTGGTGTTCTTCGGCAGATTTATTAGATGACACGATGTGTTTCACCACATTGTGGCATATTCATGTTCAAACGAATATGTCACGCCTTGATTAATGCATGTGCCAATGAATATGCCACATTGTGGAACTGGCGCATTAGTCTAGCATGAGTAACAGTGGCCTTGCCCCTGTGTCCTCTCTCTAGCTCTGATTGGCATCTCTTACGTATGGGAGGAAATTTTTCCACGAGGATATACAACCCGACGCTACATGTGGCTGTTTTTGTATCAAAGGTGACTGGAGAGGTGAACTTGGGTCATTAGAATAGAGTGGAATAGAATTTATTTCAAGAACCTAGTCCTTCGGACTCTAGGTTCAACAAAATGACATTTTTAGAAAAAAGCACACTCTCCCAGTTACTTTTGCATACATTACAGAAAAACAATTACAAAAATTTTAGAACATTAACACTGGATAATCAACCGAATAAAAAACCAACAGAATGGGAAAAATAATAGTTACACCTCTCAGGTGCTACATTACAGAGAAACAAATAATAATAATATCAGGCAATATATATAACCAGTAGGCATGTATGTCAATACACTTTGCAACTCGCTTGAGGAGGACGGTTGGCCGAGGCACCAAAAATAACAACCCTCGTCACCTTCCTCCATCGCACCCACCTTCACCCCAGTAGGCAATACTTTACTGATGGATTATTTAATTCAAAAATTTTGTGGGTATTTTATCGTACACTTTATAATATTCTTTTCAACAATTCTAATTACATAAAAGGTACAAGTACAATTTTTCTCTGAATCTACCGTGGGTCATTGAGTGTACATTTCAAAAACTTTTCGAAAAAAAATAAAAAGTCGAAAAAATTTCTCTGACCTTACTTTAATTTAGTATATACGTCGATTCGAAGGATATAACCATGTATTTAGTTACACAAACTATACTAGAATTATATTATTAAAATGTTGACGTGATTAAATCTTTTTTATTACTTGGGTTTACTGCGCGGAATTGAAAATCCAAGCAAATATCATAATTAAATACGTGTTATTTACCCGGCATGATTCCTTGATATCTGGTACGATAATATGGGAGCGATACTTTCAAGTCTATGGGTTAATCTGTACATTTAGAAGGGAATTATTCCGAAATATATGTTAAACGTCATAAAACTACTAGTTAAACTAGCATTCAATTGTCTTATAAACCAAATACATTACATGCAATTTTTATCGCTTTTATCAACATATATAACCAAGAAGAACTCGAAGGCGGAGTTATATCCTGTGCATAAAAATCGCTCCAACCACGAAAAGGTATACATATGTCCTGCGTCACACCGTAGGATATTGCTTTATTTCCCGGCCCCGTCTCAGCAAAGTCCTGTCAGCTCAATGCGCTGTCGAATGCAATGACTAGAGCCGGGAAAATAACAGAATTATGTTAGTGCAAAAGTATTCGCGTTACGTCATTTCTTCCATAAAGCCCTATCCTTGTACAGCTTTTCTGTTTCCAGGGAACTAATCCAGAGGTTTACACACGATCTCTTGTTCCCAATACTTCCAACTAACCTTCCCCTTTAGAATCCCACCAAATTTATGTTCGAACAGAGAAAGTCATGTTTAATACTTTCCAAAGCAAAATTGGGACTGAGTGTTGTCATTTAAATTTACATTATAACCTACTAGACGAGGGCCATGAATAGGGAAGGGAATAAGAAAAATAAATTTGAAGAGGAAGACAACGACAAGTTACGCATATGTGTCTTGACGGTTTAGTGTTCCGCTCTCTGTGTATCTATATGCACGTACATAAATACATAGCAAAGGAGCCGTTACCTTTAGGGTTGGCCTAAGTTAAAATAGAGTAATTTTTTATTTAAATTTTTACACAAACTACAGATAGTTTCACACCCACAAACGACCCGAGTTCCAATGAATAATCATCATCAAATGCATATGATGGTTATATAATGATAATTCAGTGAAATCATGGTCGTGTGTGAAGTGAAAATAAATATTCGTGCTTAGCATAAAAGGTTAAATAAAAAACTGTCGTCATGCAACACCACGAAGTTTTATCTGAGTAAGTTTTTTAGTCAAAATAACTTTATTATGTGTTTATAGTCGAGGCACTTGGCACTGCTCAAATGATTTCTTTCATACGGTTCTGTCCTTTCGTACTTCTTTTGCTTCAGATGCAAGCTTCAACCCAACTCCCTTGTTCGAACATGAGCCCACTAATATTCCTTCTCTTCAGAGGGAGTTTCACTGAATTCACGATTCTCCTTCGCGCATAGATAGAAATGCCGACACCCACGGAATGTGCAACGCGCCAGCCTTCAGTTTTCCCCGACACGAGGATCAAAAGGTAATCCCATATTCGACGAGTCGTTTTCCAGAGATTCGAGCAGTTTGGCAATCACTTCAGGCAAGCCGGAGAGCGAGGCTGAGTGTACAGGGGAAGGGATGCAAAAATCCCCCTGAGTTCTGACGAGCAGTCTTCTGACGCTGTGAAGGGGGAACGTAATCTCTTCCCGACTCCGAGTTAACGACAAAAGGGAGGGGGAGGGCTTCGAAGGGCTATGGTAGAACCTTGCGCTCGCGAAAAAGGGATTTTTATCCCATGCACCCTCCTCAACGCTCTTATCGGCACGAGGAATTTCGTCAGAGGACGCCACAAATATTCAGGCATAAAAATCGGTGGCAGGCATCATATCGATTTGTTTAAGCACACGTAAGATCCAAGTGATATTGGTTAATAAAACGAGCCATACTAAATATACCCACGTAAAGAGAATGTGATCATGTCTGCGTGATGCAGTGGAAGAATGACGATCAAACGGACGGAGAGGATCGCGAGTGCGGAAAATCAACGAAGGGTGTGAGAGAACATATCTCATGTTATATTTATCAAAACTCTAAGAAGTAAAAGAAGCAAACTTGTTGGGACTTATCAGTCTCCTAAAAGCAATGATGTAAATAAAAATAAATAGAAGGAATAACTCAGAAAGATAAGGAGAGAAATGCACATTGCAAGATTTATTAAATTAAGCCAATTAATATTAAGGACTTCAGCGATCAGCTAAAAAGAGAATGAAGGAGGTGAAAATATTTAAGACACTTCGGATCTCGTTCTCCACCAAAATCCATGTCCCTTTGGTCAATTTCTTTATATTTAGGCTTACAAGTTGATACAATACCAATATAACCTCGTTGTGAAAATTTCATTGGTGTTACATGCCTACTACAATATTTATGGTGGAAATCGTTCTCATTGGCAGAGAGTCGGCCACAATTTAGATTTGATCCTTGAGTAAGTTCTATCAATTTTTATTCATCTGCAGTATAACGACGTCAAAATATTTTATCAAACCCAGAATTCTGATGTAGGTTGGACCCAGGTGGTAATACATATTAGGGGAATGGATTAAAGGACGGATACGCCTAAAATGTCATTTTTTCTCCCGAACGATAAGAGATCATAATTCGATGAAACTTCATCACTGGGATCATAGAAATGTGCATGATGATCAAAACGGCAAAGTAATAGTGTAGTTAATTACTATGTTTTCTGACCAACCCATCTATATTTATGTGCTTAATAGAACTAACAGCACGATCTCAAGCTTAATATAAATATTGTGCCCAAAATATTTATGTAGAAGCAAAAGAAATTGCTGTGCATCATATCCATATTTTTAGTATGTCCTACAGCGCATGTTGGTGAAAATTCGAATCCTACCACACATCCTTGAGGTGGCTTTCAAGGTACGATGTAGAAGCAGAAAATGAAGCCAAAGAATCAACCTAGTCGCACTACAATAAATAATGTGATCTACCTATACACAAATGTTTCATGAATCAATCAAAAGACCTCAATCATCTCTGCCATCACTAATTCTATCTTGAGCATTACATTTCCAAAAACCCGTGTATTACATTCATACCATGAGGTTTTGTCAATTCCTCCAATGAGCATTCGTACAATAAATCTAATCTATACTAGAGGACACACGGATCCTATTCATGACATTCCGGTATCCAATCTCTCCTATTCAATACAATGGCTGCTCAATGTGTCTCAAGGCTTGGGTTACACCTTATATTATATTTACCTTATATTCCAACTAGAATGTTGGATATCGGTATTTGAGACACAGCTGATTTCTCGGATTGGTTTCTATACTCTTCAGCCATAAACATATACCTTTACTCCCCGTATCCTTTAAGATTCAAAAGCTCAAGAGCTAAATTCTCCGATTTATAATGCCATTACTGCAAAGGGTTTCCTACCAGATCATCCAGCGTTGTCCCAGGGCTAAGGTTTCACCCCGTATAACGAAAACCTTTGCAATTTCGAAATATAGCAGTAAAACAATCCATCTATTTCATTAATTACATCAGTGAAGGACCTAATACTCTACACGATTAACCAAATATCTAAAGGTATAGGATATACCACTACATGCCTACTAAAACAATGATTTTGGTATTTGTGGCACAGCTAAATTTCATTGACTAAGCTCCCAGCCTTCTCTGAATGTAAATACGAATAAACATTCCCTTTTATCCTCTTGTGTATTCAGCTTCAGCAGTTCACCTCTCTTATTGATTAAGTCAATACATCTATGGTATGGCGTTTCCTGATCAGCCGGTATATCCTCAGGTCATGCCCCCAATGCTACCCCTCTCCACTAATATCCGTATTGGTGGCACAGCTAGTATATCCGGATACATTCCCCTCCATCCTTCCAGCCTCAAACATCTCCCTCACCACTTAGGCTCCTTTCTGGAAACTATGGGGTTCCACCTGCCCATTCCCTCAGACCCTCCCCCCCACCACCCTTCTGTCGGAGCGGATCAACGAACCAATCAACCCATTCCTCCCACACCAACCCGTCTCTGACCCCAAACCCAACCCTCTGATATCCTCCTACTCCCATCGGGCGAACTGTCCCCGCCCAAAAACCCAACCTGATACGGCCCATCCTCCCCTCGGCTACCACTCAATCCCCGGGCCGATATCTGTTCATGTGTGCACTTGGGAGTATCCATAGCCGGTGTATCATGCCTGTGTGAGGAGGGAGAGCGGCAGGACATGCCGCCCGCCCCGCCCTCTGATGAAACGGAAGCGAAGATATTGAGAGCTGCAGCTTGGGGGGGGAGGAGAGCTTTTCAGGCGCTACCGGAAGTTTGGATTGGGGTTTTCCTCGAGGGGGGTGTAGTCGGTGGATTAGACAGCGGGGGAGGGCCTTAAGGGAAGGAGGGGGGAAGTGGTAGGGGATAAAGAGAAGCGAAGATCCACTAGGCACACATACAAGACGGTGCCTTTAGCTCGACGATGCCACCCTGGATGGTTGGTTTACGTAGCATAGGGCCCGGCTCAAATGAAATAGTGCAAGCATACCCATTAATCCATTCCCTATCTTATTGGGTAGCCACAGTGGTAGCAGCCAAATTATCGTGGCTCAGGCTTGAATAACTGACTCAGTTTTGATAATTTCTTCCATATGAATAACGAAACAGATATACATATAAGAGTGAAATGAATGGTGCGAGAGGGAGAGGTAGGCCGAGAAAGTTGTGGTTGAATTTGGTTGAGGAAATTCTTCGGAGGAGGAATATTAAGAGTCTTAAAAACAGAAGAGCGTGTATTAAGCAGTGTATAAGGGTAAATAAAGTTTGCAAGGATAGGTCAGTATGGAGGAAATTATTGAAGCAGAGTTAGGTGTACATATATGGGTTTATGAGGGAAACTTAGTGACTCTGCCTACCCGGGAAGGAAACAGCGTAATTGGTATGTATGTATTTCTTACACTCATACATTCTGGGTAGACCCAGTGAAAAGAGATTAGTTTTCGGTGTTTAGGTCAAGAAAACAGGCTCAGTTTCGATCATTTATTCCAAGCTCCTTTCACTCGCGCATTGCTCCATACTTTCTCTAATGTTCTTGAGATCCCAAATGTCATTTTAAGAGTCTCTTCAACCACATTCACCGTTGTATTTCTATGTCTACCCCTTGCTCTCACGCCAATCACTCCCCTTACACTCTGCTATGCTATTGGACTCATCCATTCTCTCAACATGGCCAAAGTAATGAGTTCCGCTATGTGTTGATAAAAGTGCATTCATCCATGGCCAAACAATTCAAAGCGTAAAAAGGCAATTTCTATGGATGACATTTTGAGTGAATGATTTATATTACAGCAGTATATGTCGTGCGTTCCAGGCATGTATTGTAGATAAACAAGATAAGAACGACTACGGAAGTAGAAGGGAAATTCATATATTTTGAAGTGTCTGATGCATCACATGGCTTTATCAACATTATCATATCTCTGCGGGTCATCGAATAATACTGATCAGCGACAAATTTTCTCTAATAACTATCTTTGTTTTAGCCATAAATCTGTTAATTTACTCAATCATCGTCAGCAAAAGTCGTGTCCCAGGGACGAAGGTGCCATGGCTCACATTAGTATAAATACCAATCGCTGCCCCTCGTTTCAATCACTCTAATGAACCACTCCCAAAGAATAGCAAGGCCGAGAGTCATATTTTGAGACCTGGAGAGGGATAAGTCGCATCATCCCTTTAACATTGTAAGCCAGCTGAGACGGCTGGAGAAGAAGCTACCATGTGTATTTGCCGTGTTCAAAAATTAGTCACCCGGGAATGCCTTGGAGTGGTGTCATTTCTGAAATTGGGAGCCAAATTGACGAAACGAGAGCCGAGATGCTGACACGAAAGGGCGTAACTCCCTCACGGCAAGACACGAAAAGGGACTAATAACATGGAACCTGGTTCGCCGAATTCCTCGAAAAACGGGAAATTGGGTATAACTGCGTTAAAATGTTCGTGAAATGCTCAGGTCAGGAAACGATTGGCCGAATGACCATTTGTTTTATCGCAACCCCATCTCAGCTAATATTTCGTGCATACTTCATGAAACAATTTAACGATAAGTATGAGGGGTCATGCTTAAAAAGGGAAACCCTGTCTTTCATCAGAAACTAATCCATATTTGTTGTAGGTGACCACAAAGGAAAGCGCAACAATAACGTAGTTTTGGACCTTTTCATTTGGTTCACGCAAGCCCTCACGCGAGTTTCAGTAGATCATGCTGACAGTCATGTTTAGCGACATTATAAGTATGCAAATATCATTCCAAACGTAATATCTTTTAAAGCATGATCCCGATTCACTCACTACAGTTAGGACACTTATTACCGTTTAGTACACTCATTGCCATAGTCTACTTTGGAACAATTGCAGTGGTAGTAAGCGTAAAAAAAGGCAGAGAAGAAATTGAAAAAAAAACTATTTCAATCCTTCAAATTTCGAATCGGATGACTTTGATTAGTATCATTTATATTTGCATAAACGCTAGCAAGCCCTAGCCTTATGTAGAAAATACGCTATACTGTATCATCAAGAGCATTATGTTACCAAAGCCTAAACGTGAAATGCGTCACCTCAACAGAGGCGCAGAGGTAACGCATTACACGTCTCTTAAATACTATTGTGAAAGTAAGGCTACTCTAGATTAAAGTAGAGAGTAGATCGAATCTTTATGCACGAAAGTGCGGTCTGTATATTTTACAAACATTGATCCACCAAGTATGGCTAGCGCGTCCAATTCATTCATATATTTTACGGACCATGCAGTACTTCTTGGGAAATTATTTCCAATCAGCATTTTTCAACATCAATTTTTACGTCAGAGTGACAATTCCGCTGCTAATACTTGCGGTTTTGGAGTTTCAACTGCATTATTGATCCATTTAATATGGCTGGGAGCGCGCTTTGAGTCTCATGGAGATATCGGAAAGCATATATTGTGTCATGTATATTTTGTCTTCATGCATGGTGTTGTAGCGATAATATTTAGTAACTGGCTGGACTAAATTAATTATGTATCTTTGCCATTAACAGGGTGCGCATGAAAACCTGCAATATAATAAAAAAATTAAGAGGCACACTTTACAGAAAATATGAATTGAGAAAGAAGAAGAATAACAGGTCAGAGGGAATACAGATATAAACAGCGTTTCATATATCCGGGTCTATTACCATTCATATCCATTCTGGGAGTGATTAATGCCGCTTAGGCTCCAGAGCTAGAGCTCAAAAACCTTATTCGCGAGAAATCCTCTCTTTTACCGCACGCTGAGGTTCATATAACGACCTCTGGCAGAGAACGGCCGCTATCGCATTACACACGGCAGGATTCTTCCGTTCCTTTGGAAAATCCCGAAACCCGTGAATTTATTGCTCCATTGATCAAGATTGTCCTCACACTTAAATAATCCCCAGGAAAGAGGATAAGGGGCGGAAACGATGGCACGGAGGAGAGGGGTGGAAAAAAACCCTAATCTGGTGAATTCCGAGGTTTATTTTTTTAAATCATCCTATAGAGCGAGAAACGGAAGATAATATCATGCAGGGATATCCATTCATACTTTTCTCGTTTGAGGGATTAATAAATGATGGTGAACGTAAGAAAGAATAAACATCGCCACCAAAGACTGGATATTTTACAAATGACGTGTTTCTTCCTTATAAATTTTTCACATACGCGGAGGAAATAGAGAAAAACTAAGCAAATATAGAAGAAAATTAATGTAAAAGAATGACATACGTATCCCTTCGGCCAAATATTAAATATTTTGAAAGGCAAGGTATATGCAAAGAAATGCTCGCAACTTATTCCTTCCATGAAATCGATCATCTGTCCTGCTAGTTAAATTTACGGAAACCTAAACCAATGGCTTCTTTAAAAAATTCTATGGTGGACTTCAAGAAAAAAAACCACCTGGTTTTCTATGATGCTGTTTATCACAACAATACTTAATATAATAAACAGAATGCTCAAATGACAAATACTGCCAACATCCACATACTATCCTGGGCGTGTGGCAGGTACCCATATGGTGAGGAGGAATTGTTCATTACTGGTGGAAGGGATTCATAGAGAGACTATAGATTGGATGGATTTAAAATTTTAATATTTCAGCGTACAATATGGCACCACAATAGCTGTGATAGATGCCACCAATTACGTACATGGTAACTACCATTAGAACCCTTGTTTACGTGCTATTCTTTGTTTTACTTTATCATTTCAACTTTCGATTTCTGAATGGTATACTAATTATGTATTGAGTCGCTAATTACTGAAAACGTTTTCACATGTTCGTCTAACTATGGTCCCTGCGATGTATGAGTGTAGTGTTCATTCTACATCAGTAGAATGACGGTTATTAGCCATATTGTACGAGAGGAGCCTTGAGTATGCACTTGGTAATTTACCATTTAAGTATTTTTAGTAGTATAGCTACCGAAAGTACGACAAGTTCCTTAACAATTAGTAGACGCTTAGTGTTGAGTCGCCCACAACCACGCACCATTTAGGTGGTTCTCGGGAACCGCGGTGACATATGAGAAAGTTTAAAGGAAACTTTAACGTCTGCATACGATATATCAAAATCAGAGGCACCAAGGACACAAGAGTTTCGCGTCCCATTGCCCGGGCGGAACGTAGTGCCGCTATATTAGAAGAGCCCAGAATCTCAATGACTCGGCAAAGAGATGAAAATTTAATTCCTTCTTTAACAAAGGCCGGAGCGGTAATTGTGATTCAGAGCATTGAGAGCATATTCTATGATTCAGTCATTGAGAGCGTATTTTAAATAATAATTTATCTAAGTCGAAAAATCCTTGGAAAATAGTTCACTTAAGGACATCCATTTATGCGGTAAAAATTGCAAGGCATATAATAATGCAAATGATGAAAGATCTATTCTTTTAAAATTTCAACATGACTGCACAATTCTAATGGTTTGGATTTCCGGCGTGGAATTCAAGATATTACCGAATTCCGATTTTTTTTCAGCATGATATTTTGATGCATGATATACCTGCTAGCCAACTTAGTAGCAATATGAAAGGAGATAACTCACTTTTGTCAGTATCACTTGGTGGTATTCCATCATTGAATAAGAAAAAGGACAACTTTTACTAAAACCACTAATTTAATTTCAAAACGACCCGGGTTTCGAATGAATTCCGGCAATGTCTTATATATAAGGCCTGCGCTTCGGCTTTCATTTACCTGAATATGATGTGAATGCACATCGAAACCCGGGTCGTTTTGTAATAAAATTAGTGGTTTTAGTAAAAGTTGTCCTCTTTCTTATTTAAAATGAAAGGAGTTTATTGCATTTAGAAAAAAACTTGGCACATGTAATTAAATTACTTAGAATTTTTTTTTCAAATTTCATTACACGTATTTAATTGGCATAAAATTCCCAGCAAACCAAAATCGGTAACACATTTGTTTTCAATTTAAACTGCGCAAGTGCACCTAAGTCTCACGCAAATCCGTACTTAAACTAAGATCGCTCCAACTCCCTCAAGGGGAGGCTCAAAGAAATAGACCTTTCCCATTCATAAGCGACACCACCCCTAACATATTCCCCTTTCCCCCTCCCTCCCTCCCTTATAATTAAGAGTCAAAATCGAATATCGCAGCAAATCGCGAGGCAGCAGCGGTCCGCCCAACTACTCCGATCCCCACCACACACCAAAATCTCCCCCACCCCCCACCGGCTCCCCAATTGGTGGCACGCACAATCAATTTCATCCTTCTAACCACTCACCCCCCCCCTCCCCCATGGTGCGTTTCATGCTCCACCAAAAAAATTCATCCCCTTTCGAAATAAGAAGAAAAAATCCAATTTTCGATTTGGACCCCCTTTCACGGCTCCCCTCTCTTTGGAAAGAGGGCGTTTCCAAAAATACAATCCACGGAAAGCGAGCATGAAAGTCCCCCCAACCCACCCTTACCTCAATACTAATTTTCTATACTCTCTTCATTTCTCTTTCCTGGTTCTTCGAAAAGGGAGGGGTGAGTATGGCTGTGTGATAATCAGATTTCAATAAAGAACCAAGATATTCAAATTTAAATATCAAACTTTTTAATTTAAAAACTACACCGCAACAAATATTTTGTAATAATTTAGAGTAAACACAATTAAAAGTGTAATAAGATATATTATTTTAACAATCTTCTCCTCACTAACTCCTAGTCTATGAGCGTACGGGAACTTGTGCAAGCTTAACAAGTTCACCTTTAGTGAACCTCGTATTGGCACATAAGTAGCTTCGCTCTGTTGGATAAAATGTATGGGATATTTCATAGGATGCGATTTCAAGACGTGGCGTTTCTAAGAGCCCGCATGATCTACCGATATCGCAACGAGACATCTCTGGCAAATAGCAATGCTTATAGAATCACGATGCCCAAAATATTTCTTGCCCATACCGCAGATAACGTACCGCAGCTTCGTATTCTCGCAAGGGGGGTGGGTCTCGGTTCCCATGACAATCATCCCCCTCTTCACCCTCCACCAATCACCTCGAAGGATTCACGTAGCCGTAATATCAAGGGGAAAATTCCACCCCCTCAGAGCCAACCTTTCTCCACTCTTCACCCCACCTGCATTGTTACGACAACCCCTGCCTTTTCCAGTCCCCCCCCCCTTTCCTTCACCAAATCGAAGCCAGTCATGTGCACACCCGGAAGCCGTAGGGAACACTCAATAATGATCATTTCGGAAAGAATATGAGCTGATGCAGTATACCTGATACACATTTCCGAGTTTTACAAGATAACTGCAAAATGGGTGGGCATAGCATTTGGCTTAGGAGGGTAGCTGATATTCGGTAAATTGAAAAAAATGTAAATTTCTTTATCCATGAAAAACTTTTCGTTGAAATTGATACATTCTAATACGTGCAAGTGTGTATGTAAAGACGAAATATCACTGAAGTATAAGACTTAGTGAATAGTCAACCTTAACATAAAGCTTAATCAAGCCAAGGTATTTCATCTATCCTACGAAATTTTTGTGTACAACACTCTATAAGAATTCTAATTTTAAACAGTCCTATGAACAAGAGTATCGGTATAAAGCAATATTTGATGTGATAGAAGCAAGATAGGAATCAAAGGATGCAAGAATTAGACAGAAATCATGAAAACAGACTAATTTTCCTACGGGTAACACCCTCAACTTATCTCTTTTAACTGTCTACTCCGAAAACAAACAGTGTGGTGGAAATGTATGCATGCATAAATATAATTATTAATAAATTTTGTCTGAAAATTGAAAATAAATACTAAATACTTATATACCTATATAAGAAAAAACTCAGTTGGCGTGACTTCGAGGAATTAACTCAACGTTTTAGACGAAAATAACTTCATTATTTCACATAAATTTTAATTTAGACGAACCGGGTTTCAACGTGGCGCATCATCATCAGGTTAACCTAGGTCGTTTAAAATAAAATATATGTGCACTAACACGGTTATTTTCATTTGCTAGGTAAGAAAACATTTTGTTTAGAACATGCGCACGTAATTTTTAGCCCTTGTGTCACTATTCTGTTTTAGGAATGGTTTCCGAACTTAACATCATGCCATGCCATTGAGATATTCAAGTATTCATGGTATATTCAGCTAAGGTAACTTGAAAAATACATAAAAACTAATAAATTTTTAATAATTTTAGCTTTATTCAAACAAAAAATACTTTTTTTCTTATTTCAACTAAATACCAGCTACTTGTAGCATTATGGCGTTTCGAGGTATTTGCTGATTAATGGAAGCTGTATCCCCTTCAGATATGATGCGGATGCACACTACATTGAAAAAAATATCTTTTTAAAAGATACATACGGAAGATATAATGCACATATATTGTCAAAAATGCGACGGTGTGTCCCCAATTCTGTTAAAATAATACCGGAACCATCCACAATGCGACAAAAAATCGTAAAACAACCTTCCTTTGTACATGTTTTTTCGCTTAGGGCATAAAAGAGATAAGTTTAGTTAAAGCCTTGATACAATTAGTATTTTAATGAAAAGGTAGGTCATGAGCACAGAATAATAAGGCAAAAATATTTCTATAAATACATCATACGTCTCACAACTGCAAACTTAAAAAAATAAAGTTTGAGCATCGACTCTACCATAAATTTAAAAACTCGCTGATCAAACATTAAGGAACCAACCGATAAATAGAGATGACTGGAAGAATATCAAGCAGAACCGAGACGCACAAAACAAGTTCTGTCTTCGTGTTTTTTTATGGAAGAAAAGTGTAAAAAGGAAGCGATGATGGAGCCGGATGTGTTTCGAGTCAGGTTCAGAGAAAATAAAATCAGTCGAGGTGGAAGAGATATTCAGACGCTTCTTTCGATGCAAGATTCTTGCAAATCATAACTTTCCTGCTCAAAACTCAGTTGGTTTTACTGAACAAGAAGCCCTTAGCGAGTCTCATGGCGCAATTAAATATTTAAGTGTGAGGAAATTAAATTTGAGCTTCCAGAAATAGGGAATATTTGACGAAGCTGAGCATTAATGAAAGACCATGACAGAGAAAAAGTTATTAATTGACTGAGGAGAAGTAAAAGATTTAATGATGATGATAATGATAAAGACTTCCGGAAAGGGATTCCTTCACCAAAATGGAAAGAGATTCAACGACGACCAAATTGACATAGAAAATTCCTCAGGGGACATGTTGACAAGAGAGCGGAAGGTAGACGAGGCGATTTTGCGAGTGAAGTTCGTCTGAAGTCAGTAGAGTCGTATAATTGAAATCATGGGCAGTAGAAGATATTCGCGCACTAAAGTTGATTCCTTTTCTTCATTCAGGACGTTCATTCTCCCCTCATGGAGCCCCAGGAGCGCATTGGAAGAAAGGGTGATTGATTTCAAGATAACTCACTGGAAATACTTAGTCATTAAGGAAAGGAGGCTGATCGTTTGGCAATCTAGATTTGACCCGTGCATGGAGCAAGGGTGATATTTCTCTTAGCATGTCGTAAGAGAATAAGAACACTTAACTATGATTTCGGCTTGTCCAAGTTTTATTCGGACGCATTTGTAGCGCAGTGTCGATAAGTTTACTCTGACAGGATAGCGAAAATGAATGTGCAAATAATATATTTAGACTCCCGCGCAAATTCAGAAGTGCTCCGTCGAAAAAGCGCGGTTCAACTTGAAAGACTGAGTAAATACAGAAGATAAAAGTGGTGCATATGTGCTCATTCGAGGGAATTGTGAGGGAGTTTACGTGGGTCAAACCGGACGATCTTTTAAAACTAGAATCAACAAATAACGAAGTGTAAAAAACCAAGGCTGTGCGCCGACAATCTTCTCCTACCAATCTGTTAGGCATTGTTTCCTTTTCTCATTTTTTATGCTGAACTTGTTAGAGATGGGTCGGTCGCGAACGAACGAATCAATTCGAACGACTCTTTGAAGTGAGTTGACGAACGTAGTCGTTCGCGGCAATGAACCGTCGTTCCTTACGAATCGTAATGAAAATAGGCGCAACACCCGGCAAAGATGGGAACTAACTGACAGGCGAGGCCACGAGTCTCCCCACCCTTGGAAGTTTGGGAATGGAAATGGGCGCACCACTCGGCAAAGCAGAGAATCAAGTGAACGACAGGAAGAAACGAGTCCCCCCACTCTTGAAATTTGAAGTCTGAGGGAGGGGGACCTGTGTTCTCGTAGAGCCCGCGGAGAGGGAGGACTCATGAGTCCTCGAGGAGTCAGATTCGGATTAGGATTCAGATTCAGTTAAGGACTCGGATTCAGATTAGGATTCGGATTCAGATTCAGTTAAGGACTCGGATTCAGATTAGGATTCGGATTCAGATTCAGTTAAGGACTCGGATTCAGATTAGGATTCAGATTAGGATTCAGATTCAGTTGAGGACTCGGATTCAGATTAGGATTCGGATTCAGATTCAGTTGAGGACTCGGATTCAGATTAGGACTCAGATTCAGATGAGGGCTCGGATTCAGTGATTCCTTGAGGAGTCGCTGGCCTGAGAATCAAATTATACTCAAGGAATTAGTGATCGCGGTGGAATAATGAATTCTTGACTATTAAAATCTTGTCCGTTTGCGTTTGTTCGCAAACTTCTAAAAAAATTTCCTCGATCTTTGAATAAATAAATTCATAATACCTTTATCTGCAAACCTACTGAGGCAAATATTTAATCAAAATTATAAATTTTACCAGAAATATTTTTTTAAAATTTTTGAGTTAGTTCCATTAATGACGGAGCAGAAACTTTTTCCAAAAGAATAGCATTGAAAAAATGTTCCAAAAGATTTTCGCTGCATTTTAGGCGTATGCTTCCGCAACTTTCAGGAACAGTAGCCTACGAATATTTCGATGAACGCGCTGTACTTCATCCACCCAAACTTGCATTAGCAGATTTTAGCTCCTCCATTTTTTATATACTTCGATGCATTTCTTACACACTCAAAAAGATGGTGTATAATTAAAAGACTCGATTTATCGGTTATTTTCGGCGGTGTATACCATTTTTTATAGCGAGTGATATGACTCTAAATTTTTTGTAGGTTTTTCACCATTTTTAGAAGTCGTACATGTTTCAGCAACAAATATACTTTTTCTCGTCAGCAGTACTTTTTAAGGCATGCTTACAGAAGCACTGCATAGTGAAACTTACCTCAGAGGCCACCTCATTAGGGCGGTCTCATCTGTGTGCGATAAAAATTTTCGGAAAATGAATTTATGATATTATCAATTAAAATTTTACCTCCAATCAGCGGACACTTTCTCTCTTGCGGGAGTTATTTCAAAGGCCTGCTGTTGGCCGCTAAGTACAGGTTTCACTATATGTTTAAATTAAAGTTAAAATTTATTTCAATGAACCACTATAATGAAAAAAATTGAACGAGAACGAGATCCAAGAATCGATTCTTTAGATTGAACGACCGATTCAAGACTCGGTCATTGTATTGAACGATGTTGCCCATCTCTAGAACTTGTACAATACTCCCACGGACATGGCCCCATAAGCAATATTCTCCGAGCACAATGATTCCGTTCTAAATCATGCACAAGTAACCTCAAAATGAGCTGCAAGATTTAAGTGTACAGTTGATCACAGAATTCATAACGATTTGCATTTCCATCTTATCTGCTCGCATACAATCAAATACCCAAAACTTTCACGCAGTAATAGGGATAAAGTAAGTTCACAGGTAATATGAGACAACCCTCTATTATTGCTCGATTTGGCATTGCAAATTGGCTATGTATTGTAGAATATATAGATCATCTGTCGAATTATTACATCACGGAGAGCATTGCCATTTCAATAAAAACATGAAAAGAATACTACTGCCATCTATGAAAGTTATATTAACCACATCACAATAGAGGTGAAGGAATTTTAGTAGCTCGATGATACCAATGGGATACAATATTAATGAAAAATAGAGTGGATTGCTAACGGAAAATTACGGTAGATCATGGGAGGGCAAAGAGTTGAGGTCGGGCCACTAGCACTGCTCTCCTACGAAATCGATGGAGGCGGGCACGATTCCAAGGGTGGATCGTTGTTCCTTGGATTCTCTGTGGCGTCACGACCTTGAAACACAGAAGACTGAGTCTTTTGCCATCTCGTCGGAGACTTTACTTGACTTATTACTAAAAGCAGTAGATTAGCGCGTTTGAGTTCAATTCCAAAGATCCCGGGTTCGATCCTCGGCAAGTAAATTCCATAAATTCAACTTTCTGAGGATATCTCAAAACTATTCTATTCTTTAAAGAAATAATATTTTTTCGAATCTCTTCCGATACTTTAAATATGAACGCAATCACCGCGAGAAAAAAAAATGTTTAAAGAATGAAAAACTCGACGCAGAAGTATAGCATATTTTTAACGCGTGGGCAAATAATCATAGACAAACAATTTCCCCTAAATATTTCATTTTGATGCATGGTTTCCGCAAGTCAAAACCCCTATTTTCACCTATCTATCCAATCTCTATCAAAATAATCAATCATCAGTGACGTTAAGCTTTGAAAATTGAGACTGTTCCTCGAAAAATAAAAATAAAATATGTTTCGGTTTCATTTTTGGACATTTGGTCAACTACCGATAATTCTCACTATCCACAACATTGGCACTTATATCATCTCATTTTTCCCTGTAACAGCAAAAAAGGCTCCCTAGATTCTCCACGGACGCTGACAGTAATACGGACCTACCAAAAGAAACGGCGTCAGGGGACTCATTTCTTTTAACATCTTCCATCCTCTTCGGCAGATGGGACACGTTAAAGGGCAGCCTAGAGCAAAAGAGAGCCCTCGGACGGGAGAGGGAAAAAAGGTTCTTCTTGTAGGACGGACCTCTCTCCATCCTATCTCCCAATCTCACACTCCTTACTCGACCCCCCTCCCTACACCCCATAGCAGTAGTTCTGCCCTCGCTCATTTCGTCAGCAGCGCGTGCCACGGGCCTCATTCTCCACATATGGTACTGCAAGCGGGAGAAGGGAAGAGGAGGGGTGCCCCAGGGTTCCATCCTCGGTCCCCTTTCGTTTCTCCTCTTTCCACTCGGTCTGCCCTCCTCATCCGAACAAAAAAAGATGTGAAGGCATCTGTTCCGAATGGAGCAGGAGAGAGAGAGAGGGGGGAGGGGGAGAGGAAGGAAGAGGTTGCATGGGTGGTGGCAAGAGGTTGAGGAAGGATGAGCGCAATCATTTTTTCGGGGGTGGGTGGTTTCCACGGGAGTCTCAATCTTGAACCATGCCTTTACGCTTCTTCTCATTCTGTTGCTCTCACTCTCCGCATTACACTCGCTGACAAAAAACTTTCAATCCCATCTTAACTTGCCTTCCGAATGTTGCAAATCCTACAAATCCTCTGCCCTCTATCCTGACATGAACGTTGTGTACGTACACACCATGATTCGCGTTTGGCAACGCAGGAGACGCCGAATTTTTTTCCTTTTCTCGGAGTGACTTGGCGTAAAGGCGCCGCATTTGTTTTAGTGGGCTTGCTGAGTCGTTACCGATGGCAAATTCGATGTTATTCTTATGTAATGGGCTCCATGTAGATGGCATCTATCTCAAATTTTCGGACGTTAATCATAGGTTAACACGAATGAATTACAGCAAAGTTTTTATTGGTCTGAGATTTGATATCGAATAATCTAGGCAATATTCTAAGCTACCATCTCAACTACTAATTAATTTGAGAACTCGTAAAAGAGTCAAGCCGATAGCCGACAAGATTACCAAGTCTGCTGCTGATGATGATGATGATCAGAAAATTGAGTACTTGTGCATTTCCAACAATGTTCAACAAACTATGAGAAATAATAGCAGCATGAAAAGAGTGAGGCAGAGGCAGTCGGGGCACCACACTTCGAAAATATACCTATTAGATTGGGTGAAAGAAAAAGGTAATAATAATTGAACACCATGCTTCATTCTATTTTAGAGAAACTAAATAGAATGACAGATATGATCTGACCCCATGGAAACTTCAAGGGTAACTATTCAACCCCATCCAAGCAGCATGAACATTGGACTACAGGTTAGAAACTAGCAAAGTATGTATTACCAATCTAAGCATTGAAAGACAAAGTTTGACTTACATTTTACTACATAAGCCTAATGCAATGTGCTCTCACCGTGGTGTAACCTTGCATATGATTTCGAAAAAATTGTTTACAAGACCAACAGATGAATTGAAATGTTATTGCGATTTGTATGAAAATTTATATCCAACCAAAAATATTTAGGAAAATAAATGCAAGTAAATTTTTCTCTTGTATTTGCCATAAACATTGGTTTGATTTATAAAATATTTACCAAAGATTTTTAACAACGGAATGTTAAAATATATAATGACTACATGAGTTCAAATTACTTTTTACGGAGCAATAAGTAAGAGAGAAAAGATTACCGAATCCTATGTCTCAGTGGAACATTTTTTTACATTATATAGTCTGCAAAAAAGTGGGTGAGCCAATTGAATTCTACGAATACTATCGGCGTTCCTTTACTGAATTAATCACGTAAAATTAGTTCCTAAATAATATCTCAAAATTGAAGAAGTATTGGACTGAAAGGGCTTAGCGGCAGAAATGGAAACATTGTTACTTTACATTTTCAGCAACAGCAGTATGTCAATGTTTTTACTCAAGCACAAGAGGAATGCGTCCATTTTTAAATTTTACCACTAGGAGATAAACATAGCAAATCTGAAATAAATCATGTCGAATTTCAATTTAAAATTCATCAACTTAAATTAGTATATCAGAATTTTGAAGCATAGTTGAACTGCATATTTTCAACTATTTGCATTCCCCGATACTATCGCAGGTCGAAGTATATTCTGACCAAGGCACAATAACATTTTTTCTTACATATCTGAGGTCAAGAAAAGTTTTCATTTGCGAATTATTAATAGCATGAATTCAACACCATTAAAATAAACAGTTTTACATTTAAAAGTAAAAGTTGTGAATGATGAAATTCTTTCAAGATCACACAAGACTGCTGAGCATTTGAATAACGTGCTTCATCGCATTCATAGAGTGGAGTTTGGATATACACTGCAACGGCTATTCATTCTCGTCGGTCAAGCGGAGGAAAGTACTCCGAGATTGGTGAAAAAAGTGGTTTTTCATAGGATTTTTATGCATGCTTGGAATAAAAAAGGTAAATCATGAGTAGGAACTTCTTCCAAAGCATGCCCACCATAAAATCTCCTTCCATGACCGAAAAGGATTAGTTCAAATCCCAATGCTCACAGACCCATCCTTTACGTTGCCTTCATCAAATCATTCCTGACCGACAAACTTCACCCTCGACTGCCAACGTTTCCCTGCCCCGCTGAAGTGTGTGCTTGACTGAACTAAACCCTCTCTATAAATATCATCTTCGACCGCCTTTTCAGGGCAACTTATGCC
Source organism: Ceriagrion tenellum (assembly GCA_963169105.1). Lineage (NCBI taxonomy): Eukaryota > Metazoa > Arthropoda > Insecta > Odonata > Coenagrionidae > Ceriagrion > Ceriagrion tenellum. Next base: position 126,873,060 of record OY720639.1, read on the forward strand.
ACCAAATCATTTTCCTTATTCGTATTTCGGTAGAGTTAAATAATTTTCTTCCAGGACTTCAGCCCCTAACTCTCCATTGGCGTCTTGTCATTCAAATCCAATTTCATTTTTATCAACGTTTCTCTGCTGAATTTCTTAAGATATCGTTCAATCTTGAAGTTTCCCTTTGGATTTCCACGATGCTCGTCCCGCGTACACAAAACACTCCTTATTTTCGATGAGTCTTCCGCATTTGTACTCCTTCGGATCATGGATCAGATGACAAAAATTTATTTTCGTTCCCTGGACATCTTCTTTAACCGACATTCGTTTAAAGACAGGCTACCTTGACTCAACTCTGAGACATGAAATTTCCACATTCTTGCTCGATTTTTACTGAAAATGGTATCAATAGTCTATAAAACTGCAGATATTACAATAATATGTGTTATATAAACATTCCTGTACCCAATGAATAGCAGCTGAGCGTCATGTCAAATAAAGTTTTCATATCAAATGGCAAAGTTTCCAGCCTCATAAATCATCAACAGCAGCAATTGAAAGGAAGCGGTGTATAATGAATTGAAATCACCGCAGCAGAGTGAATAATGCACCCAATAAATCGAACAATGAAATAGGAAGATTGATCACCTGTTATTTTTTTAAGCCTTCTGGACTGATTGCACAGGGGGATAGCATGAAATCATCCCCCTCATATTTTACTGATTTTCCTCCTGACTCGATAAAAACACCATACACCTGGCGAGCACGAGACCACTGTTATCTGGAGAGGGATCTACGAGTCGTCAATATTTTTTTCTTAAGTGAAGCTTTTTCGATGCGTCACTTCGGGGAACCAGGAACCGGAACCAATTCTGAATTTGTAGCATACGATATAAGCTTATAACTCTGTTCAAGTTCCGTAGGAGAGAGTACTGATGTGCCCAATAGTTAGCCCTACTAGGGCGCATATGCAATCTACACAAATACAGTGACAGTTTCACTAAGATCTACTCATTTCAGTCTTGCATTTTTTATAACAGTTTTAAAATCCAACCTATTCAAGTCATTTGGTGATACATGAGTCCTTTTTATAATTTTTAACTCTCTTGCATGTAGTATGTGGAAGAGAGAAACTGCATGTAGAAGTCACCGTGAAAGGAGAACAATTAGAGCAAGTGGATTCCTTCACCTATCTCGGAAGTACCATCACATGGGACGGAGGAAGCAAGACGGACATCAAGCGGAGATTAGCCCAAGCTAAGACGGCGTTCATGGGAAAAAGACAACTGCTGTGCCCAATGATGATAGGACTACAAACCAGGAAACAGTGGGTGAAAACATTCGTGTGGAGCGTGGCACTCAATGGATTGGAGGAATGGACTATTGGACAAGCTGACCAGAAAAGAATAGAAGTCAGAAGCCTTCAAAACCTGGGGCTGGAGGAGGATGCTGAAGATGAAATGGACGGAAAAAATAAGAAATGATGAAGTGTAGAGAAGAGTAGAAGAAGAGAGGAAATTATGGAACACCAGAGACAAAAGAAGAACAAGACGGATTGGACACACCCTGAGATACAATGAGTTTGTGAACGACATAGTTGAAGGCAAAATCGAGGGAAAAGTCCCTAGAGGAAGACCCAGGAGTAATGGACCAAATAAAGAGGGAAGTAGATAGGAAGAGATACCATGAGGTAAGGGAACTAGCATTGGATAGGGAAGGGTGGAGCGCTGCAGTCAACCAAACTTAGGATTGGACAACAATTGATGATGATTGCATGCAGTGCGCCTAGCAAACCCACGTGTATAAACATACATTAGGAAAAGCAGACTATCAGAGGTAAATAAAGGTTTGTCCATTCCTTTCCTCATCTTTCTCCACGTTCATTACCTCCACACATTTACCCTGGAAACAAACAAAACGGTCATAAAAACTCCTACTCTTGAATGGAGATTTGGTGGCAAGAACTTAGCATGCAATTTATAACACCACTGTAAAGACCATATTGAAGCGTAACACAGCAACACGAAAGTAAACATTTAAGCAGTATGATAAAATATTCGAGATTAAGTCATCATGAATTCGTTGAAATTACCGACAGTGGAAATGGCCTCACAGAATCTCTAAAATACAAATAAGGGTACAAATGTACAAGCACCGGAAGAGAAGTTAATGATAATAATCATTGAGTAAGAAGAAAAACTTCAACAATACTTAAAGAAAAAGTGCTTGAAACTTAGAAAGTGGCCCACTTTCGTATCTCTTAATTACCCCATCACCGTTTTTAGTCCACGAGGTCCATATTACACGCATTTTGATTACTACCTCGTTAAAAAGATTCACTGCACTAATTTTAAAACCAATAAACGAAGCATAAAAATAACAGTTAAGACGTTTAAATTTGAGCATACCACGGAATTCCGTAATCGACTGACGAGAATTCACGTCCGTAAAATCCGGAGCGGAAGTCTAATTAACACGGAAATGTCATTCGGCAGGATTACGTACGCAGCGAGGGAATTAGTCGTAAACTTGGTCTACATAACTTTTCGAGCGTGGAGTGCGGATGGAAATGCAGTATCGTCGTAAAATTTCACGGGTCAAGGTCGGCGAAGGGAAAGAGGATTTAGAATAAGTTAGCGTGTAAATGAGACGGTGGCGAAACATTAATGTCTTCGGTATGGAGAGTCAGAATCTCGAGAGATATATAACTTCTGGGAGATGATGTCGTATAGAGCGCATGCGGTACTTATAGCCCACCAAGGATTTCAGCGAGCCTCGATTCGTGATGCTCCTCCAGCTATAAGTTTTTTTGTAAAGATGAAAGAATTAATACGCGGTAAGAGCATTACATTTATATTCGTAGTGTTTACCCATGCAGCTTTAAATATTCAAGCACGTGTCAAGATCTTACACGCTAGTCTCTCCATAGGCTTTCAACCATCCCACACCGCTTTAATATCCAATGCTGTTGTGTTTTAAAGAGCAAACATAACCTCAGACATGAGGTACAATTTTTCTTATACATACTTACATTAACACCCATGAATATGCCATTCATATGTTACCCCGGAAATTTTAATCCAAAGACCACTCATTTAGATTCGAGAAACGACAGATCCGAAATAGAAGACAAAGTTGAAATTAATATTACACCAAGGTTTAACTTCAAACTCACGGTTCTCAGCAGACTTAAGGTATTAGCAGTAAATTGGAGATATAATACACATTCATGGGGTTTAAATTTAATGCTTTCGAAATAAGAAATGTTCTTCTACAGTTTTCGAGGCTCAGTCAATGAAAATAACTATAAACATTAATTTTACAGCCTTGAATTCCCGAATATTAATTAACATGAACAACTAATGATAAGTCAGCACAGCTCTTAGTAGCATAAATGGTAAAATAATTAGGGGTATTTTTATTTTAAATAAACCATGTGGCGAAAGGAATGTCCGAGAATAACCACTGGATTTCTGCATTGTTGCCAAACATTTAGGAGAAATGAACGGCTTTCCCAGGTTTGAACTTTAGATACTCTTAGATACTCGTCATTAGATTTTGAAATATAAGTAGCTATAGCACTTATGGAGTAAATAATATTTCATCAATAACGCAAAACCTTATATTTTATTACTTCAATCATCGCATCCGAATTATTAAAAGATACATTAACGCGTCGAAGTTTATTAAATTGCTTATTTCCAGCATGACGAGATAAAAATATTAAGTATCACGGTTCATCGCGATTTTATTAGAAGCATAACGACGAAACATATTCTTATAATATACGATTGAGAAGATTATCTTTCAAAAGAGTAAGGGCCTTTATAGCGCACAGCCACACTCTTTTCCACAGAAAACGATTGCCTACTTATTTTAGGCAAATACATCGATGAGATAGCGATGAATACCTGATATTTCGTTACAAGCAGATCGATGTATTTCATCGTAATGAGGAAAATTCAATGAAATCTATGCTTACACTAGTGGGATAAAATTAACCATGAAAAAAATCACTTGACCGAATCCTCCTTTACCGGTCAGATGTGAACACCAGGAACAAGTTAAACCCCAAAGCCTTCTTAATTAGGGATCGGGTAGGTGTGGTGGCAAAGGTACTGGACTATCACACGGGCGGCCAGGGTTCAAATCCCTGCAGACGAGAATGTTTTTCAGTGGAAACCCGATCCCCACTAGAGTCTTTTGTGGGTCGAGGGCACTTCAAGTATAGTACTCCGTCTGTCGGACGAGACATTAAACCGTGTGGCGCCTTACGTTAAGAGTAGGCTAATGTCGACGCCGGGTTTCTATCCACCCTTCTTCCCTTACCTATCCCCTATGGCGCTCATGACCTTAGCTGTCGGTCGCCTCCCCAAAAATCCAAGCCATCTTAATTTAAGGCGAGTTTCTGCGGTGGTCTATCCCCCCTTCTGAATTTTATTGGCTTGGAGGTGTAACTAGCAATTGGGAGATCTGGGTTTAAATCACAGTCAACTCCAATTATCTTCATGGCGAATTTCATCCCACGTGTGTAAATGTTTTGGCCCGAGCGCGTGACTGCGTACCATATAATTTCTTCAATGGGATGATTGGTTGAAAAATGCTACGGAACTTTATGCTAACTAATTTGTCTGTCAAACTACGCTAACAGAGCAATTATAGACCCTGCTAAAAAATTCTGTATGGTTTCCTTATGAATACTTCTACAGAATGTCTTAAAAATTTCTGTAGAAATTCCTTGAAGTATTGAAACGCCATTATACGGAATTCCCTACGACGTTCTGCAGAATACCTTAGGATGTTCTGCGGAATTCCTTAGGACGTTCTACAGAAGCCCTTTGACGCTCTGTAGAAGCCCGTACAAGCTCAAGGAAACCTCACATATTTCCGTAGAGTTGCTGTAGTTCTACAGAACAGTTTGTAAGGAGTTATTGTGCTCTGCAGAAAAATGTTGTAGAGTCAGGCTTCCAAGTTCCGCACAGATCCTTAGAAAGGGAACTAGTTCTGAAGAAAAAAAGTCAATTTTTGTAGAATTCCTTACGTTCTAAAGAACCGCTTCTAAGGAATTTTTAAGGAGGGGAGAGATTTTAGGAACACTTTAGTTCTGAATTATAGCGTGTATCAGGCAAGTGATTCCGCAACCCTGCAAAAATATTCCTTAGAAGCTGTTCTGTAGAACGCAAGAAATTCTACAGAAATTGACTCTTTTTCTTTAGAACTAGTTCCTTTTCTAAGGATCTGTATGGAACATGAGAGTCTGACTCAACAGAACATATGTTCTGTAGGGTTATTTTCTGCAGAGCAAAATAACTCCTTACAAGCTGTTTTGTAGAACTTCAGCAACTCTACGGAAAAATGTCAGGTTTCGGTTGACCCAGTTCTTTTTCTAAGGACCTATATGGAGAGAGGTAGGGAATTCCACAGAAGGTCCTAAGGAATTCTGCAGAACATTCTAAGGTATTCTGCAGAACGTTGTAGGAAATTCCGTAAAATGGCGTTTCAATACTTTAAGGAACATCTACAGAACTTTTTAAGAAATTCTGTAGAAGATTTATGAGGAAATTATACAGAATTTTTTAGCAGGGAACTTCCAAATGGCATAACCTTAATAAAAAAATGTCTCTGGCATTTGTGCTCCGCGTGGGTCGCAAAATGGGAGAGATTTCCGACATCGGCGGAGGCGCGTGGCATCGCCGGGCGATTATGACGGGGAGGGCCCGGAACGCGCTCCGCGGCCGACTTCGCATCTCTCCCGTAAGATTGGGATCGGAGTGAAAATCTTCTCTCTTGGCAGTTGAAGAGGAGGATGAGGCGGGGTTCGGAGCGGGAGGACGGGAACCGAGATCGACGCGGAATGGGAGAGAAGTGGAGAGGGGTGGTATAAAAATCTTACGGAATGCGGCGGCGCACAGTGATCCCAGTATATGTAAACATGGGACATGGCAAGAAAAATAAAGTATTCAGGTAAATCTTTTGTGCAGTATGTTTGGATAGAGTAAGTGATGGCGCATCAAAATTCGAAGATCCAGAACCGGTATCACGCACCTTTACTGTCAGAGGTAATATAAGAGAACGCTCAGGTAAGGTATGCATTCTATTAATAATCGAAAGTCAAATGCGCGTTAACTTTTGAGTCGCTTACATAGAAGACTGTTGCATTGATTGTAATTAAAAGAACTTGATTCATCTCCGGCAAGTAAGTACTATTTATTAATTTAAGTAACAATTTATTGATAAGTTGTCATTATATGCGATTTCAAATTGAAAATCATGAAAATTTTACTTTTTCGCTAAAACTTTTATCCGCGTAATATAATTAAAATTAGTGAAAAGTTCACTCATTCCATGAGATTCCATAAAAAAATGGATTGGAAAGTGTAACTAACATCACTAAGTATACAAAAAACTCATAAGTGTCTGCTGATATTTGCCTATATTAATTTTATGGCCCTATTTGCACTAAATAAAATGTATTGGCACAAATATAAAAAAAAAATGATATCCGCAAGTTTTAACATTTAATGGAAAAATTCAATTGTTTTGGCCTCATATTCGCATTCAGCGACCCCGAAAACCTAAATACAACAAATTTCATCTTGATCTGAGAAAATCTTCACATTTCCCAGAAATACATGGGCCGAGGACCACTGTGGGGCGGTATAAAAATCTTACGGAAGGCGGCGGCGGCGGCGCCCGTGGAGGCAGACGCCGAAGTTTTTCGAGAGGAGGTCCGAGAAGACGCTGTGTGCTCCGTCCTCCTCGAGAGAGGAAGGGAAATCTTGTTCCCTTTCTCCTCTCCGGCCGTCTGCTTTTCGTACGAGGGGCTGGGGGGGGGGAGGTCGAGGCGGGGAAGGGCGGGCTCTGCAGCTGCCGACTAAGAAAGGCCGCCCCCACCCCCCAAATATATATATGCTCCAAGTGAGTGGCATGGGTTGAGGGCCAGCTTCGACGCTTCTCCCGGCAGTGGGATAAGGAGGGCAGTTGTGGGGTGGGGACGCGGGGATTTGAGGAGAAAGATGGGTGGGCGTGGCGGGGAAGAGCATACGGGAGTTTTATTCGGGGATGGGTGGGAGTACGGCAGGGGATGTGGGGAGAGAGTGGCAGGTGATTGTAGCCGTGGAGGAGTAGGAGAGAGGAGATGGGAGGGGGTGGCAAGGAAGCTTTAGAAGGAGGAGGCGTTGCACCTGGCCCTTTTCCCTGCTCACGGGCCTTTTGCTCGCTCGCGGAAACTCAATAGGGTTGGGGTGGTGCGACGAATCGAGGGACTATGGGGAGCGCGTGAGGAGGAATAGAGAAGACCCCAAGAAGAAGGAAAGTGATTGTGATGGAGTTTTGACGGGGTTTGAGGGATGGATATGAAAGACCATGGGGCACGATACCTTGAGGATATTTTTCTAAATTCCCCAGAACGAACGAGAGATAAACAAATGGTGCATCCACGTGGAATAAATCGATTGAAATATGCTTAGATAATCCTTTCCACCGGAAATGACACGACGAGTTAAAAAGCAATAGCGTATATCCAGTTGACACGTAATACAAGTGATTCCTAATTTTTCTCTCATTTTTACCAAATTTTTATTTGCATTTTACATTGCTAAATTTTACCGTTATTAAAGAGATTTCAACGCAGAAATTCAATTTTTACACGGATATAGCTAACCAAGCATATTAAATTCTTATTTTATTTTTTAATCATTATTTTTCCTTATTTTTTAATTTTCATATTGTTAGGGGATAAAAGGTAGCGGAGTAATAAAATACAACTGACTAGGTACTCAGGCAATTTATTATCAATGGAGAAATCCACCAAGTAACCTTTTGAAATTTTACGCCATCTACATCATCAGATGGAAGTTAGCTTCCTCATAACTGATTTTTTGAACCCTTCTTCATTTCAGCAGTTTTCCAACGCACTTTTCATCTTAAATGCCTCCAATCTGAGTTCACCCTCCTTAGTTCAACGGCAGGATGCCCTGGCATTGAGCGCCGAGCTCCTTAACGAAAAACAATGAAATTTCGCCTTTATCCTAATAATCCAATTAATGTGTCAAGGTTGCTGAGTTTTAACATCGCCTTTAGAGAAAGATAGAGATAAATTTGTTCTGACGAGAGTCTACAGTGATTCGTAAAAGATTTCGTAAAAAACAAATAGGTTTTAAAATTTTCAGCATGAGATGTTACGAAGACTTATTAAATAATACAAGCCTTTTAAAACACCTACGGTAGCGATTACAATCGGAATGTCGGTTAAATTAGACTTATCAAACAAATTTTGAAAAACTTGGAATAAGTTTCTGTCTGTTTCTCACGAAGTCAAAAAATTTAACGAAACCCAAAATATCGCGCTATATTAGATCATGAAGAAATATGGAAGTGGACTGCAAAATTTACAGGTTTAAAATTTCACTTTGTCGCAAGTGATAAAAGGCCATGATAGCTATCGCGGAGACTTAATGCATATAGTCAGGTTTTTTGACAGGTAGTATATCTAATTGCTTGCCTTTCCATTTAATGTCTCTTTGAAAATATACTAAGCTGAACGAACAGCACGTTTCTCATGCTTCCTACACAAATTTAAAATTCTTGTACATTTTATTTGCTTCATGAATTAGGTCTCACAGCCTCTATGAAACATGTACCATAGAGTGAACTGCATGTTGGTGCCAACTCATCCTGGCCACTCAACCATGATCTGTGAGTGTAATAGGACTATAAGGAAGAAGGCGAAATTTCACGGTTTTTCGTTTGGGAGCTCGGCGCTCCAAGTCTGGGCATCCTGCAGTTGAACTAAGACTTGGAGTGCATTGCGTGGTATATGTAAAAGTAACTTCAATAAGTATCTCAAATGGCCGGAGTTAGATAGCGGTATAGGAATCGAATACCGGTTCGTGCGCAACAGGCTACAGTTAGCCGTAGACATAGGGTTCATCTTAGGCGATGACCCCAACGCCCTTAACCGCGTTTTAATATTTTAAAATGAAAGTGGCCTTATTAATAGTATTTAAGGATGTAAATGATCTAATAGCTTTGAATTAAGGTGTACATCAGTTATTTTATTATATTGCATTACCAAGTTCTAAACCTATATTTTTATAAATATGACTTGTAGTGATGCAAAATGACCACGCCGTCGACGCACCCTTTTAAAACGAACAGTACAACTACTATAGGAATCGAACGATGAGAACTGAAAATTCATCGCCAACGCGCTCACGGTGGGCAATAAGGGATTCTGAGTTACGACGGGAAGGAAACAGAGGGAGATGATGGAAAAAATAAAAAAGAAACACGGGAAATACGCATCCGACTCCCGCGGACGTAAAACAAACAGATTCGATGGAATTGGAAATGCGTTCCCGATGGAAGAAGGGACGAAAGGTACGAACGAATTCTGAGGAAATACGCAAAGGAAGAATCGAAAGCGACAGAATGAAAATATAACAAGAGCCTCATCCCTTTCAAGATGAACCATGAACTTTCAATTCTGAGAAACGCGAAAGCGGTTACTGAATAATCGACACCGGCTCTTTCCGTGAGATTTCACGCGGAAAAGAGATAAAAATTGGGAAAGAGAGGAATACCTTCTTCCCAGTAAACTACTCACGGGGGGTCAAATGAGGGGTTGATTCAATGAATATCAAAAGTTCGAAAACTCATTCACTACAGCAAACTGCATATCCTAAGTCCACAAGGATGATAACCATTACATGCTTAAAATAGCGATTCTCACGGGAAAACAAATACTTCTTTAAGTTAGTTTGAGCGAAATATCATTATCCCTAGAAATCAATGACTTTGAACTTATTTTAAAGAAAACATCTCACCCTTCTAATAACACTAAAAAATCAACTCCTTATCTCATTTCTTTCGGAGTTATTTGCCAAAATATACCAGCCGTTTTACATGGGAAATGGTACGCGTATGCACTCCAGAGAGACCTTATGTTAAAAATGAGGCATTCCCTACACCTAGATCTCGTCAAAAAATCAAGTGTGTATTTTGTATTTTTTTTAACTACTTTTGATAATTAACCATATTGTCACCTCAGTAAATTCTTAGGTATGACAATAAACTTTCCGTTTTGAAGGAGTTTCAAACGCACCGTGCGAAAAAAAATGTGTCAGGTTAAAGACTAATTTAGATATTTTCATTTAATTACTTACCATTTCTGCCATGTAAAACTATCTTATTGCACCATTCATAATGCAATATTTAATTCGTTTGTCCTACAGCTGGCGAAATAAAAACGTATAATTCGAATATGGTCTCTATTATGACTGGTGAACTATATCGCTCGGACTACCTTAAGTTGCTGCTCTTAAATTGAATAGCAATGAGCAAGTATGTATTTGATTTGCCTAAGAAAAAAACTTGGAATTGTTGCATAGATTTGCCTCGGAAGTTACCTAAAAAGCTTATAAGCACTCAAAGATCTGATCATCTATTTGATGCAACTCTACGCATCTTTCCATTCCCAGATTACTACTTCAATCCTTTATAATTAGCTTAATGTGGCTCTCTTGTCTAACTAAATGATTCAAGACAAATATTAAGTTACGCATTTGTATTTATTCAGTTAATAAAATTCTGCTTTCGCAGATGAAATGGGTTACCTATTGAAGATGAAAATGAATGAGCTTAATGTGCACATTAATCGACGAGTATATTTTTCATGACCACATTTGTCCACCCATGGAGCCTACTGCAGCGCCATTAGCATGGAAATACCGCATTTTGACATTAATTACGGCTGTAATTCGCTAATAGCTTTAAAAATAGGAGCTGGAATACCTCTATATATCTATTTTATTCAATTTCTCAGACATTTGCTTCTTATTAACCGTTTAAATTTAACGGTTGAACATGCACTCGCGTTCAAGTTCACGTTTTTTACTGTAATCTGAGGAATCTCCATAAGAGCCCGTGTTAAATTTCCACTTTCAAGGTCAAATTACTCTAAAAATAGCCAGGAAACATTATTTTATTTTCATTTTAGTTTATAAAATGCACTACAAAGTTGCTACATTCAAGTTTTAAAAAAGTATGAAGTAAGTGGCCTAAGGCCAGAGTAAACTTAATTGTAGCTTTATTTTAAGCTTAAGCATGGGCAGTGACACATTTATCGGTATTACTAAACATAGCATCATACGAAAAATCGCTTATTATTTCTACGCAGTTCTAAAAGGATGAGCTCAAAATGGTAGTTATTTCTGAATCTTACATGTCAAGATATCATGTTGAGTTGGCTTATCTTCATTGAACCACAATTAACGCCTTTATCACGTAATATTCCAACGAACCGTCATGGCAATCTATTGAATGTTGACAATTACCTTCAATGATTCATATGATTGCAATTCTAGGACCTCACAAAGAGACAAATCATACTAATCGCCATATATTGGGTAGATTACGAATGATGGTATCCACAAGGTATAATTATAATCGGCCTCATCGTTTAGGTAGCGATATCATAAATAAAAAATGGACTAAAAAATATACCCCATCTATTTCAGAGCGTATCGCGTCAAAAAAAGATTTTGATTGAGTGAGTGCTGGACGTTTAAGTACAGAGATATGATCAGCGACATTGACAGGGCCGATTGTCGATGAAGGAGTTGCTTGAGCGACCAAATGAAAAACTTGGTGTATTCAGAACCATGACACGCCACTGATAAAAAGACAAGGAAGCACGAGAAACTAAGGCATTTAATATTTTGGAGATAGGGATTAAACTAAACGTGAGATCCGAATGCACAGGAGGTTGCTAGACAAGTAGATAGAGTGATAAGATATAATTCCATAAGGATTATAATTTTGAAAAGATGCGTAAGAACGTAGCTACTAAGATACTAAAAAAATTATAAAAGCAAACAAGAACTACGACTTTACAGTGAAAACTATTTTTGAACAAACTCTCATGAAAACAGATGATAAAAACAATACACTTTCTTGAGGCTGTATACTTGTTCACGTTTACACGATGAAAAATTACGTTAATTTAGAAAAATCGACCATTTGTAAAATATAATTTAATGGATGAGTATTAATTGCCATCAAATTCGTGGTAATTACTTGAAAATAGACGAAAATCAAAGTTACAAAATACCTGCGAAATGTGATGTAATATTTTCTTTGACTTAAGTAGAGTGCTTTCCTTAGAAAATGTTAACGAAAATTCGGACTTTACCAGTTAAAAACATGGAACTCAATACGGCATTTCTGACCCTCCTTATGGTACCCATGGCAAGCCTTAGGAAAACCATAAAGGAATGAAGCACGTTAGGGAATAAAGCAAAAAAGTCTTGCCTCTGAACTTAGTGATAATTAAACGGGATTGAGTGGATTTTAAGCAAAAATATTTTTTATATATTTAAATATGTTAATTTTTGAATTTGTTGGTATTTAGTGAGGCAGTTGACTAAGTTTACATGAGAAAATAACAGATGCGTATATTTTCTACGCATGAAGTAGCGAGTACAATATATTTCCCGAAGTACCTCGAGTACTACCTACATCTTCAATTTATGCTGCATATTTCACCACCTATAAAAATGATTCTAAAGATTAATTTAATCCATAATTGCGTTCCATCAATTAAAAAATTCAATTCTAACCCCATATCTATTTTACGAAACGCTATCAAGTTTAGGAAGAAAAATAACAGCCAAGCAGTGATTTTAGCAAGAAATGCAGAAGGTAGCCATGACTTCTGGCCCGCAAGAATCACCCCTATTTATTTATAACTTTAATACCACCAACGCAGGTTTTCAGACCCTGCTCGTAAAAGGAAATTCAACGGCTAACATAAAACACACTAAAACTAAACCAAAGTTCTTGAAATGAGGCATAATTTCTCCAAAATAAACGGTTTATTTGAACACTTTGCTACAGTGAGCCATTCTGTCTCACTGAAATAATGCAGCGTTCGTAAAACATGTCGAAATATATTACCAGCTGCCATTACTTAGCCGGGGATGTTCCGTTTCACGGGCCATCAACGGCGCAGTTTGTCCGCCCACAGACGCTCCCGCAAGAGCCGGGAGAGCGTGGCATAGCAATAAAACCGCAGTTCACTTTAAAAAGAGTCACGTCCGAAATTGCAGGAGCGCAAGGAGAGGGCGGCTCCCCCACCTCTTCCTCTTTGTTTATTTTCGTCCCTCAACTGTTATTTTTTTCCCATGCGCCAGGTCCCTTTCTCGAAGTCCCGGCCAGCACCTGTTCGCTGCATCTGCCTCGCCAAAAACCAAGAGCAAAACCTTGCGGTCTCTTTCTCTCCCTTTCTTTCCCTCTCTCAAGGGTTGAGGAAGCAGAAAAAGTGAGGAAACCACAGAAAGGAAAAATAATGGAGGAAAGCAAGACGAGATACGAGTTAAAAGGTGAGAAGAAGTTACAACGATGAGCAGTGTCGTGCTTTTAACAAAGAGATGGGAATACTCTCGAGGTGATATAATAAAAACTTCACCTTTGTTTCTCAACTTCGGACACTGGACACTCTTTTTGAGCATGGCTATAGCAATGAGATAATAATCAGCAATTCTCTCTCAGTCAATGGCTCGATATCGAGTGTTGTGACCCATATGAACAAATTTATGTTTTTCGGACTACCTGGCGCCACTTTAACTTGGACCGCGTGGACTGCTACACTCAGACTTAGATTAGTGAGTGTCTTCATTTGGTCTTTCAATCTTAACGGTGGCCGACCTCACTGTATTTTGCCCTGAACCTTGCCTTGGAGCACTATATTCTCTCGGCCGTTACGCCTTACAACGTGGCCGAAGAATTTGAGGGAGTTAAGATATATTGTTGGCAGCAGTCGGTCTCTGTCCACAATTTTCAGCTGGGCGAGAATGGATACGTTTGTTCTTCGTCCCGTCCATGATATTCCCGTCCCGTCTCGTCCATGAAGCATTCTTCGGAAGCAATAGAGCTCTAAAGCCTCAAGGATTGGATTGGATATTTGGGGAAGTGACCAACGTCTAAGGTCACTTGCGCCATAGGGGATAGGTAAGGGAGGAAGGGTGGATAGAAACCCGGCATCGGTATTAGCCTGCTCTCAGCGAAAGGCGCCAAGGGGACCACGGCTTAACGTCTCATCCGACAGACGGAGTACTCCACTTGAAGTGCCCTCCACAAGACTCAAGTAGGGATCGGGTTCCTCTGAAAAACATCCGCCACTGCAGGGATTTGAATCCTGGCCGCCCGTGTGGTAGGTGAGTACTAAGACCATTGTTCGAACCACCCTAATTTTGGTGGAAATGTCGATTCCTCTATTATTCCATATTTTTAGCATTTTTCCGACAGAGGTTATGGTCATCGCCTTTCTCCGCTTGACTTCCTTTTCATTAATAGGCAATATTATATAATATGTTATGACTTAAAATTCAAGCTAGAATGAAAAACGGCAATTTTGTCATTACACCTTATTTTCTTTAAATACAGCAGGTTAACGCCTAAGGATTGACACCTGAAAATGTGGCTAGACGTTGAAACCCGTGCCGTGTTTGAATAAAATAATACGGATTAAAAATTGTCAGTTTTTCATACTAACAATACCCGATTCCACGAAGTAACGCCAGAAACCACCAGTTATAAAATTTAAGCGAGAAACTCAAAAGTATATATCCTTGAAAGTACGTTGCCTAGCTGAGAGGTTCCGTAAAGCACATACAATTCAGCTATTTTCCAATTCCTTTTTCTCAACTCAAATGTTTTCCAACCATCACATCTTTTCGAGTTTTGATAAATACATAGAAATAATTTAATACACGTTAATTATTTTTAAACTGCAATTTGCAGCCGTTAATTGTAAGTTACGTATAATTTTTCGCCAAAAACTGAATGGTTGAAATGACCTTAAAACTCATTTACGAGTTCAAGGCATCAATAACAGGGGACGTGACTTTCCTATACCATAAGCATCCCCATTTCCACTACCTTCTCGCTTCGCGTACGGCGTGTGAGAAGGCCCTTTCCTGTAGAAGACCGCAATGAATGATGTATTTGACTCGCTTTTTTAACAGACTCCGTGGCGCAACGGTAGCGCGTCTGACTCCAGATCAGAAGGTTGCGTGTTCAAATCACGTCGGGGTCATATTTTATAACTAAAACAAGAGGTAATGTTCGATTAAAATTCAAGGGTTAACAGAAATTGTCTTAAACTAAGGGTTAAATTCAATTCAATGTATGTTAAGAGTTACAGCCAGAATGGCACAAATCAGTAGAAAATAGAACATAGGTAACCACGAAGCTAAATCTCTTTGTTTCAACGAATTGCTATAAAACGTTAAAGAAAAACTGACGATCAGTAAGGATTTAGAAATCCGAACTAAATTATAATGGCTGGATGGGGTAAACTGACCAACACACCAGGTATAGTCGTTTCGGATTCCGATTCTCATAATTTTTCCATCCCTGACATCGAATCAAGTATTTTTATATTATGTTAAAAATGGAACCACTTAGTTTTTTCCATCAATATATTAAAAACACAAATCAACCAGTTTCGGCCTTTTCAGGCCATTATCAAGATTACAGAGATAATGGCCTGAAAAGGCCGAAACCGGTTGATTTGTATTTTAAATATATTGGTGGAAAAAACAAAGTGGTTTCATTATTAACATGAATCATAATTTCCACAAAATGAATTTGCCAACCATTGATTTTATTTTTATATTAACTATTCAGGTGTGTTAAAATGTTTCAAATAGTGCCATTATATATTCATAATAGTCTTTACATTTCTAAGGAAACTATGAACGGGAACATTCACATATAACAGAAAAAGCCCAAGACTCCGGAATATTCTAACGCTTAATTTACCTCACACAAGTACTCCGTCGTTACTTTGCCTCTCCTCTCCATTTTGGATAGTTATATGCACATATTTTAGCCCTGGCAAAATACGAGTAAACAAAGGGAGGGTAGAGCACCCAGAAGGAAAAAAATATTTTTCATATTTTTATTTTACTAGATGAGAAAAAAATCTTCAAGGTCCATACAATGAATGAATAGCTATACCACAAACGTCAGAGGTAGGAAAATCATTCACCACACGAGCAAAAAATCTGTCGAGATTGAGAACAACCTCGCTCTTTTAGCTCTTAAATAACTTATCTTTAGGGATTTCAGCTGCATCTGCCCACAAGTTCCGTCGTTTCCGCAACATTTCACCACGCATCTGTCCATGAGAAAACACATCGATTATCTCCCTTAAGTCACCAACAGCCACTTACACGGAAGACCGCGAAAAGGAAGCGGAGGTGTTCGTCGATTTATTGATTACGACTTCGATATTTTAGCTTGTCCCGATCTACGGATTTTGACATCCAAGCCTAGGCAAACAAAAGATTTAGATTGACCTAAATCCATAAAATGAAAATATTGCTAATATTTCTGAAGTATTAGCCAACTTTTTATACTATAAGGAGCACTTTTATAAAACCAGCGAAGAAAACATGGACTGAAGAGTAATCACACACAAAATAAAGTACTTTTTTAGAAAAAATGCATCACAGTTGTATAAAATTTTATATGGTGCAAAAAAGAACATAATAGTCGAATGAGAAATCAATGAACAAAAGAGACGTACTCTATAGTAAGAGAGCCAATAACTGGAAGTCCGGTCATAAGAGTAAAAAATAGATTTGTGAAGAGCTAGAAATCGATTGTGATGTTGTCTTGAAGCGAAAAGAGGACTACAGAGGTCTATGATGAGAAAAAATGCACGAATTTTAGATTTAGATGGGGAGAAGAATCAAGAGGGGAAGAGAGTATGCGAATCGAGAGGAGAGAAATTAATTACTGACAATATAAAAGAGGAATAACATATTAGTAAGGCAGGGTAAGAGATACAGGGTTGTGAAAACCTGTCCATACTAGTTGGACGAAGATCGGGGTGGATGGGGAACGTGGGTGAAGGAGTCAAGGAAATATTGAAGAGTATAAAACCTCGCCTCCCGCAAGAATAGAGGGAAAGCGATGAGGCCGTAAGTGAAGGATAAGTACGTCGGAAGGAGAAATGAAGGTTTTGAGATCAATTCTGGGGAAAACCAAACTAGACAGAGTGAGAAACACCAACATAAGGGAGCAATTATATATAAAAGTATCAGACAAGAAATAGTAGACAATAAGATTAGATGGTTAGGACATTTTAAAAGAATGGAAGGAATAAAAATGCCATTAGTGATGCGGAGCAAAATAGAGGAAGGTAAAAGACCGAGAGAAAGGCCGAGGAGACGGTGGATTGACGAAGTGAGTAGGGATGTGGAGGCAAATAGGTGCAATTGGGATGAAGTTGTCCGACAAGAGCCATGGAACGATAGAGGGCAATGGCGAGGCTTAGTGAACTCGTCGAGTGGAACAGGATTTGGATATGTATGTATGTAAGTACGTCAGAAGGGTGGATATTGATGGATAAGGTGAGGTGGGAAGTACGAGGGGAAATTATATTTTGAGGGAAGTGGATAATTTTGAAAATGAAAATTCGCCGAAAACCAAAACGGTTTCGCAAAGGTGGAGGGAATTCAACTCCGGAGAACTGGCATGCCATGGCGGGAAAATGACGTAATCTGCTCGGTAGCAACCAATTAAAGTGCGTCTCAACCTCCGCGCACAACGACAGAAACTCTACAAAGCCAGCATCCTCGAGAAATTTTCGCAGTGTAGCAGTTGTTTCTCTTTTCAGGGCAAACTGTGGAGTTTATAAATTAAATCTCAAAATCCCCAATGTTTTTGGCAAAGTTTTCGATTTTTTATTTACATATTAATTTATTTATCCAATGTTATAGAACGGCGACGATGAAAATCCCTAGTGCTAAGAAAAGACCTATTTGGCGTTTTAGTTATTAAAAAGCCCCTAAAATGGGGAATCTAGGCAGAGAGCGACTCTTTAAACTATTATTACGGTACATGATTGTTGAAATTATTCTAAGAGATGGGCACCACTTTTGGAATCCATCTACCATTCTCAAGGTTTAAAAACTAAAGAGCTTTCATCCTCTGCGTCCGTTTCAATGCCACATTTGCTCCTTCGCCCTCCCACCGTTATGAAGTTCACCATCCACGCATCTGGTATCGACTAACGGACACCCTATTGCCTTCAATTCACCTGCCTCGAGACGAGACTCCAGAAACTTCCAAGAACTAGGGTCTCATCAATTGTTTTGGGACTGCTCCTAGCATCACCACCCTCGGCTGTTTGCCCAAGCAGT
This sequence comes from Ceriagrion tenellum, assembly GCA_963169105.1. Classification (NCBI taxonomy): domain Eukaryota; kingdom Metazoa; phylum Arthropoda; class Insecta; order Odonata; family Coenagrionidae; genus Ceriagrion; species Ceriagrion tenellum. The sequence goes on from OY720639.1 coordinate 126,891,257, forward strand.
CCATGATGTGCAAGGCGATTTCGTTATCCATATGGCCTATCTCCTGGGGCTAGTAGACGGTCCTCAGGGCAAGGCCACCTGCTCAGAAGTGTTAAGGCTTCGCAGGAAAATATAGGGTATTGAAGCATAGCGGTACCTACACCTATGGAAGGATGTATGGCAGGAGGTTAACTGCAAAAAACTACATAACATTCCATGAAAGGCGAGTAAAAATGTCATAATTAACTTATACTAATCGGCTCTGCATGATAGCTAGTGTGCTACGAAAACAGAGTTTATGAAAGCTAATTTGAAACAAAATTGGGAATATTAGTAGCAGTTAGTGCTGTAAACAGCTGATAAATCAACAGCAAAGTGTCGGTGTTAGAAAAATGACGGAGTTAGCAAAACTGATGAGAAAGAGAAAATAGAAAATAACATGGATAACATAAAATACAGAGACTAGATGCTCAATACTTCAAGCATAGTCATGAAAACGCTACGATTCTTTGTATTAAATATACTACTAGTTTTGTCAGAATATTATTTAAAAGCTGCGACCATTTCGATGAACAACTGGTAGGTTTCTGGAAAGTATTTATCCTAACGTCCTAATTTATAGCATATCGTTCTGCTTTCCCTCCAATAGATGACCCGCCATTAGATCTCTATTACATTCCTCACATTTCTCTCTCTTCTCATTTCGTTTAGAATCCCCATTTTACTCCTTTCTTTTCCACGCTTCCCCACTGTTCTCCCATCCATTAATCCCTTCAACATCCTCTCATCTCTCAAAATTATCCATCTCTTCTGCCTCCTCCAAACCTATATCACGAGGTTCCTATCATATCCTACCATATACAATACCTGATGACCAAGTACATCCACAATATTCTCATATATAATTATCCAGACTTGTGGATGCCGTCGGTTGATTTTTATTCCGTTGATACCTGTTTTTCCAGATACTTGTTTTACCTCATCAAGAGCCCAAATTATGAAACCAAACTTCAATTTCAAGGTCAAATTTGATAAAAACTTTTCGAGATTTTGAATACATTACGTCGAACTAAATAAAACGAGATAACTATGAGATAGAAATAACTCAATAGACGGTGATAGAACATGTTGGAGCAATGCCAAGAATTAATATACGAATGGTTGATAGCAAGAATATGATTGGTTGATGATAAAATGAAAAATATGGAAAGTTGAGAGATGTAACAATGATAAAAACGTTACTTTCAAAAGTGACCAAGAGAAAGAACCAGAAAAAGGTTTAAAAGCTACTTTAAGAAGCTAATGGTAGCGGTAAAATCTATCTAAGTCGGTAAATTGATCGCCACTTAAAAGAATTAATGCATTGAAAGAATATTGTAAATAATTTGGAAGTATCACTCATTGCTATTTAATGTATCTGAAGGTTGTAAGTCTATATGATTAGCGCCAAACTCATCAACAAGTCGGAGGAAGTGATATTAGAATATACGTCTGTTAGGCAATTGACGAAGATTATATCAGCTGCTTGGCATCTACAATGTAATGACTAAGTATGAAAACAACTGCTACGATCATCTATCACAAGGATGGATAGTGAGAAAGCATCGGAGACCAAGTTATCGATGCGAAAAACATCGGCCATCGGACGTAAAATTTCGATGTTTCTGGACTATCACCCATCGATGCTCATCTCTACTTCCTATATTCTCCGTAACGCGCTGACATTCCCTATTCAAACAACCAGTCGATCTAGAGTGGCGATAATGATTTCATATGTGGGTCGCCTACCATTTTTAATAACCGATGAATCGATTATTCTAAGATAAAGTTTGAAGGGATACGATTTCATGACATACCGAGGCCCTAACAGCCGGAGAAGAACACGAAAAATAAAAAAATTGAATCGAATGAGGTGCAACATAATCACTCTAGAATCACCGGTTAGTATGTCGAATTCAAAGGTGATGAGGAATAAATAGACATGAAATTCAAGGTAATGAATTTTACATCACTGCTTGGATGACAGCAGGGTTTTTCTGGTATCTCCGGTGCGTTGATTATAGACTTTCTCGAATTAGTTTCGACTGCACTGGAACATTCTTTCTCATTAATAAAGTTCAAAAGTGACCTGAGAGCAGTTCTGAAACGCTAAAATTGGCATGAAGATGTATAATCCAATGTATTCGAAATGTTGAGGAGAAAATACTGAATCACTGAAATACTGCTGGCTTTTTCTTCAAAGAAACGGTGTGCCTACATGAGATTAACGATCTTCAATTAGTGCTGGTCTAGACCTTTCAAAACGCCTGGAATCCCAAAATGGAAAACGCTCTTTCAACAATCCTAACCACAAACAACTCTTATTCGATGAAGCGAAGCGACGCCACGCCGGAGGAGAATCGGGAAATAAGGAGATTGTTGTCCAAAGAGATTTCTCGTCTGCGTTTGAGGGTTCACTTGACGAGTCCGTCTGCGTGAAGAGCCTTGGGAGGGGAATTCAAGGGTTTGGTGCTGTCGACGGCACGCCTGTTCTCCGCTTCAAGAAATCAATTGGGAACACATCGCATTAGAAACCCCAAATAATCGGAAGACACATGGTTCAAGTCACGACAGTAGAAATCCTCAAACAGAGAAGGTACAGCTTCATTTTTGGGTGAAATTTAGGGAAAAATACATAACGTTAAATCGATTTGGAGATCTACCAAGTGATCGGTTGGTCTTTGGAGAGGGTCTGAATACATACACTTTATGAGAGTATCGTCTCTAAACTTATTCTGACAGTCACTTGCCCCAATGTTTGTTTATTTATATCTTTATTTCCCCTGATACAATCCGTGTCGTCCAATATTCCTATTCTTCCTTTTCTCCACTCCTTCTTTACACAGACACACACTTCAAAATGTCATCCGTTCATTGATTTAAAAAAATTACCGGTTAAAGGTAGGTTTTTCATGAAAGTCAGAGAATAAACTCACGGTTTTCCGTACTTTCTGGGGCATATCACGCTCAAGTTTATCCTTTTTCACCTCAGCATATGGCCCACCCTTCTTCATCCCGTCCATGAAACCTACTCTCATTCTTACCCTACCCCGCTCGCCTAACATCCTTTCCTCTTTCATTGTATTGATAAACCCATCGCCCGTTATTACTTACTTCAACCACCTACCTCGCCTATCTCAGATTTCATTCAGAACTGTCCTATCCTCGCACGTAATACAGGGCACTTCCTCGTTTGTCTCCTTTTCGGTCCACCTTTCTCCAAAGCTACCTGAAGAACGTATGTAGCCTCTTCACTTCCACCGTTCTCTGGGTCCACGTTTCAGCCACACACAGCGTAAATTCCTACCACACCCTTTTAATTTTCTTGAACTATTTTATCAGTTTCCCGCGAATCTCCGCTGATAGACGCAAATTATTCAAGGTACCTACTGAAGTTAGTGCAGCTTGAAACACATTAGTGCTCTCTGACGACGATGAATGGAAACGCTATGTGCATTCGATTTGTTCGGTTAATACCGATTCTGAGGTTGAAACATGGCCATAGTCGAGTTGTTTGTAAATGATGCAGAAATGTGTACATCTTATACAATTACAAAAAGGTAAGGGTATTGTCCATATACAATCAAAACCTCGCATTACCAATGTAAGACGACCTTCCTGAAACACAACTCATATGCACCTACAACAATCAAGGATGCTCTCGTTGAAGTTGCTTCTTTTTAGGAAAACCAAAAGGCACATGAAATATGCTCTTGATCAATAGTAAATTGTACGCAGCTCAATTTAACTCATGCCTTGAGATGAATGGGAAGCAACTGCACGGTGGTTTTGTGAATAGAATAAGGCACTTAAGGTAGTCCGAGCGAGATATTTCCCTAGTCATAATAGAGACCTTATTCGAATTATGCATTTTAAATTTCACCAGTTGTAGGACACATCAATTAAATATTAAATTGTTAATGGTGCAATAATATAGTTTTACATGACAGAAGTTGCAAGTAATTAAATGAAAATATCTAAATAAGTCTTTAACTTGACTCCTTTTTTTCGCGCGGTGCAATTGAAACTCCTTCAAAACAGAAGGTTTTTTGTGATACAGAAGAACCTACTGCGGTAACAATATGATTTATTTTCAAATAAGGTTGAGAAAACATAAACTACACGCTGTTAGTTTTTTTTAGTGTTAGAAATACCTCATTTTGTAAATAATGTCTCTCTGGAGTGCATGCACGTACCATCTCCCATATAACAGGGCTGGTATTTTTTGGAAAATATCTCCGACAGTAATGTGGTAAGGGGTTGAATTTTTTGTGTCATTAGAAGGGTGAGATATTTTTCTTTAAAATGAAACCAAATTCATTGACTTATAAGTAAAATGATATTTCGCTCAAACTACCTTAAGTAAATAGAAATCTCTCAACAACTTTCATTTCCCACTATTTGCATCACTTCCTTGCTTATTTTCTTTAGCACAGTTGAATTAATCCATTCAACTCCGCAATCCACATCTGGAAACCTTCCAGTCTTTACATATCTTCAAGATCAAGCAAAGCAAAGATGAAGTGTCCAAATCATGCAATAATAACGTTTATTTGCTATCTCTTTATTTTTTGACCGAATCTCCGTGAAATTTTCAAAAAAAATAAAATACACGAATGTAGTTCACCACAACAGCATTTTCTATCATTCATCTGTACTCAAAGGGCAAAGCTATTGATTACAGCAATCGGCGCAAAATATGGGAAGCTACGATCGATTCCGAAGCTTGGCGGATGACTTGCTCTCTTGGAAATCATTTATTCGTGTATTTCTTCGGCAGATGAATCCGAGTAAGGTTACAGTCACAGCTATTATCACTTGCCATTCTTTATTTATATAACTTGGATTATAATTCTATTTAGGAAATTAATTCGGTGACCATAATTACAAGGTTTTAATTGAGTGTAAGTAGTTTTTCAGGCTGATGGCGGTCTTGTAATCGTGGCCAATCTTGGAAGCACAAATGGTTAAAAAGATGCACTAGAGCAGGAAAATAGCTATTTCAAGTGAGAAAGTATTCTGGTGTTTATGTAAGACTATAAAAATTTTCAATGAACTAGCAATGTATATTTTAACGGACGTATTTTGTTTAAAAACTTAAGAACGTCCATTTGAAAGAGAGTAGGCATAATTGTTTCATCAAGAAAATTTTCGCAAAAAAAGCCATCAGAAACCAAAAATAATATAGCCGTCTCAATTTGGCAGCACCTTAAAAGGTATAAATCGAAAAATCATGGCATTTAAATCAGAAGTTTCCTTTTTAAGAATTTATGAGCGGAAATAATTAAAAGCTAATATTAACTTTGACATATGATACCTGCAACTGACTGACAGAGATCCTTGATAACACCTCGAGGCTTCAACTCACCTGGAAAGGAAGAAAATGCACCATTAGTGAGAATACTTATGGAAACATATTACATTCATTACAATTTTTAAATGATACAGTTCATAGAGGATTACCCCTTAATAAATGCAAATTCACCCACGGTATATCAAAATTATTTATAATTTTTTTAAGTTAAACATCCTTGAAAAATATCTGGGAGATCTAATCCTCCAATTTCAGGCCACAGTAAAGACTATTTTCAAACATTCTGGTGCCCCATTATATTACTATTGGCCATATATGCCAAATGACAGCCCTAACACTTCTTGGTCTGCAACTTTTCACAGCAAAATCTACAGGCATGTTATAAGTAGAAATTTTAAGAATCTATTATTTTTACCAACTAATTTGCGATAAAACCTCCCTAAAAAGGACTGCAAAACTAAATTTTCTTAAAATATATACTGAAAATTAAAGGAAACAGAACCAACTTCATTCCTTGAATTCAAAATACTTTATAAATCCAGGAATAATGGTGACATTCTTGCCCCGGAAAGAAGGTTTTAAAAACTAGTGCTTAATTTAATAACAGCACATTGCTACTGACTGTGTCAAACGTTTGCAGGAAAATTTTCCGCGAATAATTATTTTCATTCCCTAGTAGATGGCAGATGATATCGCAATAGAAAAGTGTAGTCGGTTACATTAATACATGAATACATTTGAACAAATCTGCAAAGGATAATGAGGGTACGAACTTAAGGGAAGATATTACTTCGCAACGAAGCAAAACTGAAATAGAGGACTGAGGGTAGTGGAGGGAAGTTGGCACGAAAGAGCGATGGAGGAAGAAGATGACAATCAGGGGGCGGAGTGGAAGGCGGGCAAGGCGTATAATTTAAGCCCAACAATCCCTCAATATACAGACATTCCTAAAAAAACCTTCCATTTTCTTAAACTTAAATTTTCATTTATCTGTTGGCATTTTTGAAGCAATTTCCTGATAATTCCTTCTCCCATTTCATCGTCAACCTCAGCCGCAGTCATCAAGATCTCACCCGATATTCCTTTAATCTCGATCTGTAGGTACAACGTCTGGCGTAAGCGGAAGGCTTTCGTCGCCCTCGACGTTTCGATCGTTGAACACGTCGACATATCACCGACGTGAATTAGCAGCTGGTGAGGTTGGAATTCTACGATGTTTTTAAAAATTTACATCAGGGGCTCGGGTGTTATAGAATAACAGAAACCGATGTCATTCGCGGGTAAATACGAAAAATACCTTAATAACGTAAACTTATAATAGCCAAAGAACATATTCCTATGCGTTCCTCTTGTTTATGTCTTCAGAGATGACTGGAAACATGGAAAAGCACGCACTCACGGCATATAAATTCGCTTTAACAAACGGACACTAGTAATTTCCAAGCTTTAGAGAACACGAATATTCCTGATTCAAATATTCATCATGCTTAAATGAAAATGCAGCCAGCGTACGGAGGCACATTTGAGAGTGAAAGTTTATTGAAGCGAATACGTCCTTGGAAATTCTCGAGATTTCGCACCTTGCAAATGGCGATTCCATAATAGAAAAGAATGCACCGTGACATCACTTATATGTTTTCTTACGTTCTACATTTTTTTCTCTAGCATTATACGAGAAAATGCACAGGATTTCAGGGTGGATGATTTTAATCGGTTGACGCCATTTGTTTTTTATACAATTTTTTTCCAGGAACATCTGCTCCTTGCTTTTCTCAGCTGCGGATTACCAATAGATCAGGAGATTTAAGCCAAATGCCCATCAAAAACAAGGTAAAACAGTTTTTACAGGGTAGATGAATAATAATTAGGACAATAAAATTGGTACGAAAACTTAAACATGAACCAACAATGATTTCCATTACTTTGAATCTACTACCGTATTCAATTGAAGACATCATAAGGCTCTTCACCTCAATATTTTCTACTTTTAAAAGTAACATGTAAATATATATGATGAAGTCCTAATTTTTTCATAAATTCTTACACCAAATTGTGTACCACCAACTGATTCACACAAATTTTCCCAAACACTCAATTTCCTGAATGTTTGTTTTCCGAATGTCTTTTTGACGTGTACTTAAAGGTGAAAGACTGCAAGCAGCACATATAGATCCCAATGATCGTACTCTCAAAGTCTGTGTTCATATGCCCTAGCATGTGTACCGGTTGACGGAAAGCAACTGGTATTCAATATAATTTGTGACGAAGCCTCAAAAAAGCTAATTTTAGTTAGTGATTATCTTGAAGAAATTATACAGAGGATCTTCAAGGACGAGGTCGAAGGAAACTACTTCCTCCTCGATATTCATCCGCCCTTTGGAACCAGTACGAGGTAACATTAAACGACATTCGTAAACCAAATAATAGGAGTGAAGGGTAGTATATTCGGCTTCTAATCTTTATAGAAAAACATCACCCAGACTTATATTCTGCTCTTGCAGAGTTTCAAATAGAAGGCGTAGATGACGAATTGAGTTCAAGCAAAGAAGTAAAAGTTTCCAAAAAAATGGATGGATCAACTTCAAACAGGAATTAGACCTCCAAGATACACCACATACAAGGATGAAGTATGTGAATTGGACTATTTAAAAGCTGTATCCTAAAATATTGTATTTAAATAATATACTGCTTGAAAATCAATCACAAATTTCAATCTATTCTCAAAATACTATTATTATTATACTTAACCTTGGTACGTTGTATTTGTGATTTAAATAAAA